>CM038680.1:159530073-160730073 GCA_021605205.1 Aegilops longissima
AAGTAAAAAATTTACATGTTTATACCATTGAGGTCCTTAGTTTAGTCAAGTAGGTTCCCCTACGGCTACCTTGTTACAACTTCACCCCAGTTGAAGATCCCACCGTGGTATGCGCCAATAAGACCACTAAAGGCCTTTGTGGCACTAGTGATACACAGAAGTCATGGGTGATTGATACGTCTCCAACGTATCTATAATTTTTGATTGCTCCATGCTATATTATCTACTGTTTTAGGCAATAATGGGCTTTATTTTCCACTTTTATATTACTTTTGGGACTAACCTATTAACCGGAGGCCCAGCCCAGATTTGCTGTTTTATGCCTATTTCAGTGTTTCGAGGAAAAGGAATATCAGATGGAGTCAAAACGGAACGAAATCAACTGGAGAAGTTATTTTTGGAAGGAAAGCCACCTGATGGCCTTGGACTCCATGTCAGAAGACACGGGAGGTGCTCACGAGGGTGGGGGGCGTGCCCACCCCCCTGGGCGCGCCCCCCTGCCTCGTGGGCCCCCCGTAGCTCCACCGACGTACTCCTTTCACCCATATATACCTACGTACCCTAAAACTTCCATAACAGAAGATAGATTGGGAGTTCCGCCACCGCAAGCCCTCAGAGCCACCAAAACCTCTCGGGAGCCTGTCCAAGACCTCACCTGGAGGGGGAACCCATCACCGTGGCCATCTTCATCATCCGGCGCTATCCATGACGAGGAGGGAGTAGTTCACCCTCGGGGCTGAGGGTATGTACCAAGAGCTATGTGTTTGATCTCTCTCTCTCTCTCGTGTTCCCTCTATGGCACGATCTTGATGTATCCCGAGCTTTGCTATTGTAGTTGGATCTTATGATGTTTCTCCCCCTCTACTCTCTTGTGATGAATTGAGTTTCCCCTTTTGAAGTTATCTTATCGGATTGAGTCTTTATGAGAACACTTGATGTATGTCTTGCCGTGTTTATCCGTGGTGACAATGGGATATCATGTGCCACTTGATGTATGTTTTGGTGACCAACTTGCGGGTTCCGCCCATGAACCTATGCATAGGGGTTGGTACACGTTCTTGACTCTCCGGTAGAAACTTTGGGGCACTCTTTGAAGTACTTTGTGTTGGTTGGATGAATCTAAGATTGTGTGATGCATATCGTATAATCATGCCCACGGATACTTGAGGTGACAATGGAGTATCTAGGTGACATTAGGGTTTTGGTTGATTTGTGTCTTAAAGTTTTATTCTAGTACGAACTCTTTTATAGATCGATCCGAAAGAATAGATTTGAGGTGGTTTCGTACCCTACCATAATCTCTACGTTTGTTCTCCGCTATTAGTGGCTTTGGAGTGACTCTTTGTTGCATGTTGAGGGCTTGTTATATGATCTATCTATGTTATTATTGTTGAGAGAACTTGCACTAGCGAAAGTATGAACCCTAGGCCTTGTTTCTTATCATTGCAATACCATTTACGCTCACTTTTATCATTAGTTACCTTGCTGTTTTTATATTTTCAGATTACAAAAACCTATATCTACCATCTATTTTTCACTTGTATCACCATCTCTTCGCCGAACTAGTGCACCTATGCAATTTACCATTGTATTGGGTGTGTTGGGGACACAAGAGACTTTTTGTTATTTGGTTGCAGGGTTGTTTGAGAGAGACCATCTTCATCCTACGCCTCCCACGGATTTATAAACCTTAGGTCATCCACTTGAGGGAAATTTGCTACTGTCCTACAAACATGTGCACTTGCAGGCCCAACAACGTCTACAAGAAGAAGGTTGTGTAGTAGACATCAAGCTCTTTTCTGGCGCCGTTGCCGGGGAGGTGAGTGCTTGAAGGTATATCTTCAGATCTTGCAATCAAATCTTTTTGTTTCTTGTTTTAGCACTAGTTTAGTTTATAAAAGAAAATTACAAAAAAATGTAATTGAGTTTGTCTCATACGCTTCACCTTTTTAATATCTTTCGTGAGTATGATGGAAAAGAAAATTGTGCCAAAGTGCTAGAAGAAGAATTACATAGAATTCTTGGCACTAAATCTTTGAATGATGAGCATGATTGCAATGTTGTTAGTATGAATTCCTTGAATACCATGATGCTAATGATATGCAAAGCCACAAGCTTGGGGAAGCTATGTTTGATGAAGATGATATTTTTTGTCCCCCAAGCTTTGATGAGCAAATTTACTATGATGAAAGCATGCCTCCTATCTATGATGATTATTGTGATGACACGTATGCTTTAAAGAATAATGATAACCATGAAACTTGTCATCTTGATCTTAATTTTCAATCATATGATAGTTATTTTGTTGAGTTTGCTCCCACTATTATTCATGAGAAGAAATTTGCTTATGTGGAGAATAATAAAATTTCTATGCAAGTAGATCATGAAAATAATGATTTAGGTGCTGGCTATATTGTTGAATTCATTCATGATGCTACTGAAAATTATTATGAGTGACGAATATATGCTTGTAGGAATTGCAATAATATCAAGTTTCCTCTCTATGTGCTTAAAGTTTTGAAGTTATGCTTGTTTTACCTTCCTATGCAAGTTGATTATTGTTCCCATAAGTTGTTTGCTCACAAAATCCCTATGCATAGGAAGTGGGTTAGACTTAAATGTGCTAGTCATATTCTTCATGATGCTCTCTTTATGTTTCAATTCTTATCTCTTATGCGAGCATCATTGAAATCATCATGCCTAGCTAGGGGCTTTAAACGTTAGCGCTTGTTGGGAGGCAACCCAATTTTATTTTTGTTTCTTGATTTTTGGTTCTGTTTAGGAATAAATAATCCATCTAGATCCTGTTTAGATGTGGTTTTGTGTTTTAATTAGTTTTTGTGCCAAGTAGAACCTTTGGGAAGACTTGGGTGAAGTCTTTATGATCATGCTGTAAAAAACAGAAACTTTAGCGCTCATGAGATTAGCTTTAACTTTTTACTGGAGAGTGCTATTTAGTTGATTCTTTTTGCAGATGATTACTATACAAATCCTCAGGTCCACCAATTTATTTTAGAATTTTTGGAGTTCCATAAGTTTGCGTTAGTTACAGATTACTACAGACTGTTCTGTTTTTGACAGATTCTGTATTTATTATGTTGTTTGCTTATTTTGAAGAATCTATGGCTAGTAAAATAGTTTATAATCGATAGAGAAGTTGGAATACAGTAGGTTTAGAACCAATACAAATAAATAATGAGTTAATTAAAGTACCTTGAAGTGGTGTTTTGTTTTCTTTCGCTAACGGAGCTCACGAGTTTTCTGTTAAGTTTTGTGTTGTGAAGTTTTCAAGTTTTGGGTAAAGATTCGATGGACTATGGAATAAGGAGTGGCAAGAGCCTAAGCTTGGGGATTCCCAAGTGTAACGCCCCCGATGCGGCTATATCTCCCACGTGTCGAGGCACGACTTAGAGGCATAACCGCATTGAAAGCAATGTCGCAAGTGAGGTAATCTTCACACAACCCATGTAATAATTAAGGGAAAGGTACATAGTTGGCTTACAGTCGCCACTTCACACAGTACATAAATAAACATCCATCATTTAGAGTACACTCAAGGTCCGACTACGGAACCAAAATAAAGAAGATACCCCAAATGCTAACACAGATCCCCGAATCGTCCCAACTGGGCACCACTACTGATCATCTGGAAAAGACACATAGTAACGACCACGTTCCTCGTCGAACTCCCACTTGAGCTCGGTTGAGTCGCCTGCACTGGCCTCATCGGAACCTGCAACTGTTTGGGAAGTATCTGTGAGTCACGGGGACTCAGCAATCTCACACCCGCGAGATCAAGACTATTTAAGCTAATAGGAAGGACAGAGTAGTAAAGTGGAGCTGCAGCAGCGACTAGCATATATGGTGGCTACATCGCAAAAGAGAGCGAGAGAGAAGCAAAGCGGACGTGAAACTAGTAATGATCAAGAAGTGATCCTGAACTACTTACGCCGACATAACTCCAACATCGTGTTCACTTCCGGACTCGCCGAGAAGAGACCATCACGGTTACACACGCGTTGATGTGTATTTTATTTGAGGTCAACTTTGAGTTATCTACAACCGGACATTAACAAATTCCCATCTGCCTCATAACCGCGGGCACGGCTTTCGAAAGATATTACCCTGCAGGGGTGTCCCAACTTAGCCCATTATAAGCTCTCACGGTCAACGAAGGATATTCCTTGTTTTCTCTCAATGAGAAGGGCGAACTGAATGCCATCTCTCAGATTCCAGTCGTTTGTGAGTACCAAGATGTCTTTCCAGAAGAGCTTCCGGGTATGCCTCCTCATCGGCCAGTTGAGTTCGTTATCGATCTTGAGCCCGCATCGAACCCGCTTGCAAGCGCCCATACAAGCTTGGACCTGATGAGCTGAAGGAATTGAAGAAGCAGCTCGATGAACAAGAGCGTCTGGTCTGATCGGACCGAGTTCATCTCCTTGGGGTTGTGGTGTTCTTTTGTCCAGAAGAAGGATGGCACGGACCGACTTTGTCGCCGACCGTCCATTGAATAAGAAGACAATCAAGAACAAGTATCCACTTCCCAACATCAATGAGCTTTTCGAGCAACTCAAAGGTGCTACAGTGTTCTCTAAGCTTGACCTTCGTATGGGGTATCATCAGATTCAGATTCGTGAACAAGATATTCCCAAGACAGCTTTCGAACAAGCTTTGGTTCTTATGAATATCTTGTCATGTCTTTCGCCTTGTCAATGCTCCTCCAACATTCTCTCGGATGATGAACTTCATATTCAACCCCTACACCAATGAATCTGTCTTGGTCTATCTTGATGATATTTTGGTCTTCTCCAAGAATAAGAAGGATCATGCCAAACATTTGCGATTGGTACTAGACAAGCTCAGAGAGTACCAATTCTATGCGAAGTTCTCCAAATGTGAATTTTGGCTTGATGAAGTGCTTTATCTTGGTCATATCATCTCCGCTAAGGGTATCGCAGTTGATCCCGAGAAGGTGTCCGCAATTGTGAATTGGGAACCTCCTCGAATGTCAAGCAGCTCCGCAGTTTTCTTGGTCTTGCAAGCTATTGCCGAAGATTCGTTGAGAACTTCTCCAAGATTGCAAAGCCTCTTTCCAACCTCCTCCATAAGCATGTGAAGTATGTCCGGTCTCCCGAGTGTGACGTTGCTTTCAATACCCTCAAAGAGAAACTCGTCACAGCTCCCTGCTCGACTCCTCCGATGAATCCAAGCCATATGAAGTTTTCTGTGATGCTTCTCTTCAAGGTCTCGGTGCTGTGTTAATGCAAGAGAAGAGAGTTGTGGCTTATACCTCTCGCCAGATTGAAGCCCAACGAGAAGAACTACCCCACTCACGATCTTGAGTTGGCGGCGATTGTCCATGCTTTGATTACTTGGAGACATCTCTTGTTGGGAAGGAAAGTGGACATTTTCACCGATCACAAGAGTCTCAAGTACATCTTCACTCAGCCCAATCTCAACCTCAGCAGACTCGATGGGTCGAAATGATTCAAGAGTACAACCCAAGTATTGAGTATACTCCGGCAAAGCCAATGTCATTGCAGATGCTTTGAGCAGGAAAGCTTATCGCAACAGCCTAATCCTCAAGCCCTTTCAATGGATCTCGTGAATCTTTCCGCAAGCTGAATCTTCAAGTTGTTCCTCAAGGCTTTCTTGCCAACCTCATAGTCTCTCCTACTTTGGAAGATCAGATTCGTGAGACTCAACTTTTGGATGCCATGGTGAAAAAGGTGAAACGTGGTATCGACAAGGGCATTTCCAAGTACAAGTGCTTCCATGTTGATGACAAAGACACTCTGTTCTTTGAGGACCGGATTGTGGTTCCTAAGGGTGATCTGCGAAAAGTCATTATGAACGAGGCTCACAATTCGCTTCTATCCATTCATCCTGGAAGTACGAAGATGTACCATGACCTCAAGCAGTCATATTAGTGGACTCGAATGAAGCGAGAAATTGCTCAATTCGTGAATGAGTGTGATGTCTGCAGAAGAGTGAAAGGTAACACCAAAGACCAGCTGGTCTCCTCCAACCTCTTGCTATTCCTGAATGGAAGTTTGATCATATTGAAATGGACTTCGTGGACTGGCTTTCCAAAGTCCAAGCGTGGAAATGATGCTATCTTCGTTGTCATTGACAAGCTTACTAAAGTGGCTCATTTTCTTCCTATCAAAGAATCCATCACAGCAGCTCGGTTGGCGAGCTATACACCTCCAGATTGTCTCCTTGCACGGCATTCCACAAGTGATCTCTTGAGACCGTGGCATCATCTTTACCTCCAAGTTTTGGGATTCTTTTCGAAGGCCATGGGCACCAACATTCGTTTCAAAGACAGCTTTCCATCCTCAAACAAGTGGCCAAGTTGAGCGAGTAAATCAAATCCTTGAAGATATGCTCAGGGCTTGTGTCATTTCTTTCGGTATGAAGTGGGAAGATTGTCTTCCATATGCCGAGTTCTCTTACAACAACAGCTTCCAAGCGAGTTCGGGCAAGGCCCCATTTGAAATTCTCTATGGCAGAAAGTGCCGTACTCCTCTCAATTGGTGCGAGACAGTGAACGCTAACTTCTTGGCAATGACTTGATCACACGAAGCGGAAGAAATGTGCCAAGTCATTCGTGAGAATCTCAAAGCCGCATAATCGCGCGGAAGAGCTATTATGATGATAAGCACCGTGATGTGGCTTTTGAAATCGGAGACCATGTCTACCTCGCGTCTCTCCAATGAAAGGTACTGCCGCCCGGTATCAAAGGGAAGCTTGCCCCTAGATACGTGGGTCCTTTCAAGATCATTGGGAAAAGAGGCGATCTCGCCTATCAACTTGAGCTTCCATCCAACTTTGCAAACGTGCACGATGTGTTTCACGTGTCAGCTTCGCAAGTGCTTCAAGACTCCTGAACGCACTATCAACTTCAAGAGATTGACCTTCAAGAAGATCTCTCTTATCATGAGCACCCCGTTGCTATTCTTGAAGAAACCGAGCGCAAGACTCGCAACAAGTCAATCAAATTCCTGAAAGTGAAGTGGTCACACCATTCCGACCGAGAAGCTACCTGGGAGAGCGAGGATCACCTCCGTTCTGAATATCCGGAGTTCTTTCAGTCCTAGATCTTGGGACGAGATCCTCTTGTAGTGGTGGAGTGTTGTAACACCCCGGAAGTAACTTTCCATATTTGTAACTCCAACTCTTGCCATTTTCGGCATTGTGATATGATATTCCCTCCGTGGTTGGGTTTTCTTCATTTTGCATTTTGTCCATGTCATGCATTTTATATTATGTCATCATGTGCATCGATTTGCATACGTGTTCGTCTCATGATTCCGAGCATTTTTCCCGTTGTCCGTTTTGCAATCCCAAGCACTCCTATCTCCCCGGCGGTCCCTTTTACGCTTTTTCCGTGTGCGGGTATTAAACCTTCTCGAAATGGACCGAGGTTTGTCTAGTGGCCTTGGTATACCACCCGAGACCACCGGTCAAGTTTGGTCATTTGGAGCTCGTTTGGTACTCCAATGGTTAACCGCACTCTCGCAAAGGCCTCTTTTAAGTTGCAGCCCAACACCCCTTCAAAACAGCCCAATAACCCATCTAAGTCACCTCCATGCTCTCCGTCGTTCGATCACGATCGTGGGGAAAACTACACCTCATTTGGACTCTCCTAGCTCCCTCTATGCCTATTTAAGCACCTTCCCAAAAATTCGGATCATCCTCTACCCCAAACCCTAGCCCTTCTTCCTCCCACACGGACCGTCGCCCGGCCGGGCAGCGTCCAACCGCCACGTCGCCGGACCAATCCCGGGCGACACGTCCTCCGCCGCCCGCAGCCACCACTGGGGCTGCCACGTCGCCACCGCCGCCGTCCACGCCGCCAGCCCTTGCAGCAGCCCAGATCCGCCCCAGGGCCAGGCGCCGCCGCCATTATTGCCCATTGGCCCGGCCCGGCCCGCCCGCCGCGCCCGCCTCTCGCCGCCGCCGCCGCCCGGCCTCTCGCCGCCGGACTCCCGCCGCCTCGCCGGAATCCTCCAGATTCCTCCCTCGCCGGCGGGCGCCCGCGGCCTCCCTCGCCCTGGCCCTCGCCTTGGCCCGGCGCCGCTGCCTCGCCGGCGCCCGGCCTCGCCGCCTCCGCCGGCCAGGGAACGCCGCCCCTCGGCGCCGCCTTCCCCCCCTCGGCCGCCTCCCGGTGGCTCCTCCGTCGCCGCCGCCGCCGATTCGGGTCGGGAGCCCGATCCGACCTCGGAAGTCCCGCCGTTGACCTCTTCTCTCTCTCCCCTCCATATTTCTCTAAGTATTTTGCATCATTGTTATTTTGTGCATTTTTCAACATGCTATATCTTCGCATCCGTAGATCCATTTTTCGCGTATAATATGTCAAAATGTTCGTCTCGAAGAGTAGATCATTTCATCTCATTGCATCATTTTCATTTGAGCTCATCTTGATGCCCGAAATGCTGTTGGAAGAGTGCTATGTGCTGTTAGTTTCTGAATTTTATCAGAAGTTGCACTTTTGTTATTTTTGCCATGATTAATATGTGCACCCTATGAATTTGATTCCCACATGTGTTTTGTAAAATGCCATGCCATCTTTCCAGGGGTGTATGCCATGTATTTTTGTGATCTATGTGGTGACTAGCACAAGCATGCAAAGTAGGTGTCCTAATGTTGCTGATTTCAGCCCTGTTTTAGCTGATTTTGATGCCATGTTTACTTGATGATACCAAGAGATCTATGCATATTTTGAGATACTTCAGTAAGGGTGTTTTGTAAAGCATGACTTGCTCTATCCATCCATGCCTTTGTTTGCAATTATGGGATGCCATAGCTTGAGTCAATCGAGCTCTACTTTTGCTACCAAATGATTCCTGGCAGATTGTAGACATGTTATTCAATTTTGCCTAGCTTGTTGTGGTTGATCCATATATGCTATGTTAGTGTTCTTGCCATGTATGTCTTCTATTTCATGTCTTCTTGACGTATGTATGCTTAGTTTATCATTTGAGTCTCTGTAGTGAGTGCATTGAGCTTGTTAACATGCCATCTCGTTATCAGTTTTTGACATGTCATGTTGCTGAATCTGTTAACAAGACTTTCAATTTTGACATGGGTGTTACTATATTTTCTAGTCCTTTTTGGCTTATGGTCAGTAAGGGACTTTTGTTCTAGGCTTTGAGTAGATTCATGCCATGCCATGTTTTGCTATTTTAAGTTCCTGTAGCATGTACTTTTGTTGCTCTGGACATTGCAACCTGTTGCTGTTTTTGCCATGTCCAGCCTGATATTTTATGCACTTTTGCCATGCTTGTTTGAACCTGTTATGATGTGAACTAGCCGTAGCTCAGTGCTCATCTTTTGTCGAGCATCATGTGTAGATCACTGCCATGTGCTTTGTTGTTACGTTTGGGTGCAGTAGCTTAATTAATTGTTGCTTGCTAAGTGGCATCATGCTGTTAATGGCAGATTTGCGCCATTCTTGTTTTGCTTGTCATTTGCAAACCGTGCATCCGATTCCGGTGATCTTTATATCGATTTCAACCGAAATCATCTCCTCTTTCCAGTGGCATACTTGGTTTGCCAAGTTGATGCCTGGTTCATCATTTACCTTCCGGAGCGCACATAAGCATTGCATATCGCATCCCGCATATCATGTCATGTTTTGCATCATGTTGATTGTGCATTGCACCGTGATTTATTGTGGTTCCTTTGTTTGTGTTGTTGCTTTGGGTAGAGTCGGGAGACGAGTACGTGAACGAGGAGCCTGTTGAGAACGTTTCGAGGATCAAGCTTTTGACAACTCGAGAACATTGCGAGCAAGATGATCATACCTCGAAATCACTTCTATCTTTGCTATGCTAGTTGCTCGCTCTGTTGCTATGCCTATGCTGCGATGCCTACCACTTGCTATATCATGCCACCCATATTGCCATGTCAGCCTCTAATCATCCTTTCCTAGCAAACCGTTGATTGGCTATGTTACCGCTTTGCTCAGCCCTCTTATAGCGTTGCTAGTTGCGGTGAAGTGAAGTTTGTTCCTTGTTGGAACATGGAGATGTTGTTCCTATTTGGAACATGTTTACTTGTTGGGGATATCACAATATTCATCTGCTATAATTAAAACATCTATATACTTGGTAAAGGGTGGAAGGCTCGGCCTTATGCCTGGTGTTTTGTTCCACTCTTGCCACCCTAGTTTCCGTCATACCGGTGTTATGTTCCTTGATTTTGCGTTCCTACACGGTTGGGTGATTTATGGGACCCCTTGACAGTTCGCTTTGAATAAGACTCGCCCAAGAAGGCCCAACTTTGGTTTTACCATTTGCCACCTAAGCCTTTTCCCGGGTTTTCATGAGCCCGAGGGTCATCTTTATTTTAACCCCCGGACCAGTGCTCCTTCGAGTGCTGGCCCGAACTAGAGCCCTGCAGGCGCCCCTCAAGGCAACTTGAGGTTTGGTTTTAGTTGTATGGACTGCTCATCCGGATGTGCCACGAGAACGAGATATGTGCAGCTCCTATCGGGATTTGTCGGCACAATCGGGCGGCTTTGCTGGTCTTGTTTTATTGCTGTCGAAATGTCTTGTAGTCCGGATTCCGAGATTGATCGGGTCTTCCGGTAGAAGGAATATCCTTCGTTGACCGTGAGAGCTTATAATGGGCTAAGTTGGGACACCCCGCAGGTAATATCTTTCAAAGCCGTGCCCATGTTATGAGGCAGATGGGAATTTGTTAATGTCCGGTTGTAGATAACTCAAAGTTGACCTCAAATAAAATACACATCAACGCGTGTGTAACTGTGATGGTCTCTTCTCGTGAGTCCGGAAGTGAACACGGTGTTGGAGTTATGTCCGACGTAAGTAGTTCAGGATCACTTCTTGATCATTACTAGTTTCACGCCGCGCTTTGCTTCTCTCCTCGCTCTCTTTTGCGATGTAGCCACCATATATGCTAGTCGCTTGCTGCAGCTCCACTTTACTACTCTGTCCTTCCTATTAGCTTAAATAGTCTTGATCTCGCTGGTGTGAGATTGCTGAGTCCCGTGACTCACGATACTTCCAAAACAGTTGCAGGTTCCGGTGAGGCGGTGCAGGTGACTCAACCGAGCTCAAGTGGGAGTTCGACGAGGAACGTGGTCGTTACTATGTGTCTTTTCCAGATGATCAGTAGTGGTGCCCAGTTGGGACGATTCGGGGATCTGTGTTAGCATTTGGGGTATCTTCTTTATTTTGGTTCCGTAGTCGGACCTTGAGTGTACTCTGAATGATGGATGTTTATTTATGTACTGTGTGAAGTGGCGACTGTAAGCCAACTATGTACCTTTCCCTTAATTATTACATGGGTTGTGTGAAGATTACCTCACTTGCGACATTGCTTTCAATGCGGTTATGCCTCTAAGTCGTGCCTCGACACGTGGGAGATATAGCCGCATCGGGGGCGTTACACCAAGGCACCCCAAGGTAATATTCAAGGACAACCAAGAGCCTAAGCTTGGGGATTCCCCGGATGGCATCCCCTCTTTCGTCTTCATTCATCGGTAACTTTACTTGGAGCTATATTTTTATTCACCACATGATATGTGTTTTGCTTGGAGATTAATTTTATTTTCTTTAGCTTTGCTTGCTGTTTGAATAAAGTACCAAGATCTGAAATTATTAAATGGGAGAGTCTTCACATAGTTGCATAATTATTCGACTACTCATTGATCTTCACTTTCGGAGTAGTTCGTTATTGCTCTAGTACTTCACTTATATCTTTTAGAGCATGGTGGTAGTTTTATTTTGGAGAAATATATGAACTCTCATGCTTCACTTATATTATTTTGAGAGTCTTAAATAGCATGGTAATTTTCTTAAATAATCATAATATGCTAAGCATACAAGATTTGTTAGAATTCTTATGAGTGTGTTGAATACTAAAAGAAGTTTGATACTTGATAATTGTTTTGAGATACGGAGGTGGTAATATTAAAGTCATGCTGGTTGGGTGATTATGAATTTAAAGAATGCTTGTGTTGAATTTAGAAAATCTCGTAACATGCACGTATGGTTAAAGTTGTGTAACAAATTTGAAACATGAAGTGTACCTGGCTTGTGCATCCTTATGAGTGGCGGTCGGGGACGAGCGATGGTCTTTTCCTACCAATCTATCCCCCTAGGAGCATGCACGTAGTACTTTATTTTTGATGACTTCTAAATTTTTGCAATAAGTATATGAGTTCTTTTGACTAATGTTGAGTCCATGAATTATACGCACTTTTATCTTTTCGCCATTGCTAGCCTCTTCGGTACCGTGCATTGCCCTTTCTCACCTTGAGAGTTGGTGCAAACTTCGCCGGTGCATCCAAATCCCGTGATATGATACGCTCTTTCACACATAAACCTACTTATATCTTCCTCAAAACAGCCACCATACCTACCTATTATGGCATTTCCATAGCCATTCCGAGATATATTGCCATGCAACTTCCACCATCATCATCATGACATACATTACTTTTGTCATATTGCCATTGCATGATCATGTAGTTGACATCGTATTTGTGGCAAAGCGACCATGCATTATTTTCATAAATGTCACTCTTGATTCATTGCACCATTCCGGTACACCGCCGAGGCATTCATATAGAGTCATATCTTGTTCTAAGTTTCGAGTTGTAATCCTTATGTTGTAATCAATACAAGTGTGATGGTCATCATTATTAGAGCATTGCCCAAATAAAAAAGGCCAAAAGAAAAAAAAGGCCCAAAAAAAGGGCAATGCTACTATCTCTTTTTCCACACTTGTGCTTCAAAGTAGCACCTGGTTCTTCATGTAGTGAGTCTCATATATTGTGCTTCAAAGTAGCACCTTGTTCTTCATGTAGTGAGTCTCATATATTGTGCTTCAAAGTAGCACCATGTTTTTCATATAGTGAGTCTCATAAGTTGTCCTTTTATACTAGTGGAAATTTTTCATTATATAACTTGGCTTGTATATTCCTACGATGGGCTTCCTCAAATGCCCTAGGTCTTCATGAGCAAGCAAGTTGGATGCACACCCACTAGTTTTCTTTTGTTGAGCATTCTTAGCTCTAGTGCATCCGTTGCATGGCAATCCCTACTCCTCATGTTGACATCAATTGATGGGCATCTCCATAGCCCGTTGATTATCCTCGTCAATGTGAGACTTTCTCCTTTTTTGTCTTGTCCACACAATCCCTATCATCATATTCTATTCCACCCATAGTGCTATGTCCATGGCTCACGCTCATGTATTGCATGAAGGTTGAAAAAGTTTGAGATTATTTAAGTATAACAATTGCTTGGCTTGTCATCGGGGGTATAGAAGTTGGGAACATCTTTGTGTGACGAAAATGAAGCATAGCCTAACTATATGATTTTGTAGGGATGAACTTTCTTTTGCCAAGCTATTTTGAGAAGACATGATTACTTTGATTAGTATGCTTGAAGTATTACTATTTCTTTTATCAATATGAACTTTTGTCTTGAATCTTTCGGATCTGAATATTCATATCACAAGTAAGAAGAATTAAATTGAAATTATGCCAACTAGCATTCCACATCAAAAATTATCTTTTTTATCATTTACCTACTCGAGGACGAGCAGGAATTAAGCTTGGGGATGCTTGATACGTCTCCAACGTATCTATAATTTTTGATTGCTCCATGCTATATTATCTACTGTTTTAGGCAATATTGGGCTTTATTTTCCACTTTTATATTACTTTTGGGACTAACCTATTAACCGGAGGCCCAGCCTGATTTGTTGTTTTATGCCTATTTGGTGTTTCGAGGAAAAGGAATATCGACGGAGTCAAAACGGAACGAAATCAAGCTGGAGAAGTTATTTGTGGAAGGAAACCCACCGATGGACTTGGACTCCACGTCGAGAAGATACGGAGGTCCTCACGAGGGTGGGGGCGTGCCACCCCCGGCGCGCCCCTGCCTCGTGGGGCCCCGTAGCTCCACCGACGCACTCCTTTCACCCATATATAACTACGCACCCTAAAACTTCCGAACAGAAGATAGATCGGGAGTTCCGCTGCCGCAAGCCTCAGAGCCACCAAAACCTCTCGGGAGCCTGTTCCGGCACTCACGGAGGGGGAACCCATCACCGTGGCCATCTTCATCATCCGGCGCTATCCATGACGAGGAGGAGTAGTTCACCCTCGGGGCTGAGGGTATGTACCAGTAGCTATGTGTTCTCTCTCTCTCTCTCTCTCTCTCTCTCTCTCTCTCTCATGTTCTCTCTCGTGTTCCCTCTATGGCACGATCTTGATGTATCCCGAGCTTTGCTATTGTAGTTGGATCTTATGATGTTTCTCCCCCTCCACTCTGTTGTGATGAATTGAGTTTCCCCTTTTGAAGTTATCTTATCGGATTGAGTCTTTTATGAGAACACTTGATTTATGTCTTGCCGTGTTTATCCGTGGTGACAATGGGATATCATGTGCCACTTGATGTATGTTTTGGTGACCAACTTGCGGGTTCCGCCCATGAACCTATGCATAGGGGTTGGCACACGTTCTTGACTCTCCGGTAGAAACTTTGGGGCAGTCTTTGAAGTACTATGTGTTGGTTGGATGAATCTGAGATTGTGTGATGCATATCGTATAATCATGCCCACGGATACTTGAGGTGACAATGGAGTATCTAGGTGACATTAGGGTTTTGGTTGATTTGTGTCTTAAGGTGTTATTCTAGTACGAACTCTTTTATAGATCGATCCGAAAGAATAGATTTGAGGTGGTTTCGTACCCTACCATAATCTCTACATTTGTTCTCCGCTATTAGTGGCTTTGGAGTGACTCTTTGTTGCATGTTGAGGGCTTGTTATATGATCTATCTATGTTATTATTTTTGAGAGAACTTGCACTAGCGAAAGTATGAACCCTAGGCCTTGTTTCTTATCATTGCAATACCGTTGACGCTTGTAACACCCCGGATGTAACCTTCCACATTTGTAACTCCAACTCTTGCCATTTTCGGCATTGTGATATGATATTCCCTCCGTGGTTGGTTTTTTTCTTCATTTTTTGCATTTTGTCCATGTCATGCATTTTATATCATGTCATCATGTGCATCGCATTTGCATACGTGTTCGTCTCATGATTCCGAGCATTTTTCCCGTTGTCCGTTTTGCAATCCGCACTCCTATCTCCCCGCGGCCCTTTTACGCTTTTTCCGTGGGTACTAAACCTTCTCGGAATGGACCGAGGTTTGTCAAGTGGCCTTGGTATACCACCGTAGACCACCGGTCAAGTTTGGTCATTTGAGCTCGTTTGGTACTCCAACGGTTAACCGTGACTCTCGCAAAGGCCTCTTTTAAGTTGCAGCCCAACACCCCTTCAAAATAGTCCAATAACCCATCTAAGTCACTTCCATGCTCTCCGTCGTTCGATCACGATCGTGTGGCGAAAACTACACCTCATTTGGACTCTCCTAGCTCCTCTATGCCTATTTAAGCAACCCCATTCCAAATCTGGGTCTAACCCTAGCCTTCCCCTACCTCGCGCCGGACGAAACCCCGTGCCGCCGGACACGTCCGCCCACCGCGCCGCCGCCGCCGCCTCGGCGAATCAGGGCGCCACGTGCACGCACGCCGCCGCCTCCGCCGCCCATGGCCCTGCGCCCACGGCCGGCCCGCCGCCCGGGTCGCCGCCGCCGCCCCTCATGGGCGCCCGAGGACTCGCCGCCACAGACGCTCTCCGCCCGCACGGTCGGCACCCGACCGCGCCGCCGGCGGCCGGCACCGCCCGCCACTCCGGCCGGCCCCGCCGCTGCCGGACCTCGCCCGCCGCCATTGCCGGACCTTGCCGCCGGCCCGCCACGCCACTCGCCGGCCCCGCCGCCCGGCGCCACTGCTGCGTGCCGCCCCATCTCCGACCATCGCGCCCCTCCACCGGAGCTCGTCGGCCCCGCCCCGGCTTCTCCTCTCCGGCGAGGAGCCGCCCGTCGCCGTCTCGATCCGATCGGGCCGGATCCCGATCCGGATCCCGTTGAGTTTCTTCCCCCCTCTTTTACCTCTAAGTATTTTTTCTCGGTAATTATTTCGTGGCATTTTCTACGTAGCATAACTTTGCATCTGTAGCTCCATTTTGCGCGTATAATATATCAAAATGTTCGTCTCGAAGAGTAGATCATTTCATCTCATTGCATCATTATCATTTCATCAAAATGTTCTACATGTCTTTCTCTATCCATCCATGCCCTTGTTTGCAATTATGGAATGCCATAGCTTGAGTCAATCGAGCTCTACTTTTGCTATCAAATGTTTCCTGGCAGATTGTATACATGTTATTCAATTTTGCCAAGGTTGTTGTGGTTGATCCATTTATGCTATGATGTTGTTCTTGCCATGTATGTATTCTATGCCATGTCTTCTTGATGTATGTATGCTTAGTTTATCATGTAAGGCTCTGTAGTGAGTGCCTTGAGCTCTCAAACATGCCTACTTGTTATCAGTTTTTGACATGCCAGGTTGCTGAATCTGTTAACGAAACTTGCGATATTGACATGGGTGTTACTATATTTTCTGATCCTTTTTGGCTTATGGTTAGTAAGGGACTTTTGTTCTATGCTTTGAATAGATTCATGCCATGCCATGTTTTGCTATTATAAGTTCCTGTAGCATGTAGTTTTGTTGCTCTGAACATTGCTACCTGATGCTGTTTTTGCCATGTCCAGCCTGATATTTTGTGCACTTTTGCCATGCTTATTTGAACCTGTTATGATGTGATTTAGCCGTAGCTCAGTGTTCATCTTTTGTCAAGCATCTTGAGTAGATCACTGCCATATACTTTGTTGATACGTTTGGGTGCAGTAGCTTAATTTCTTGTTGCTTGCTAAGTGGCATCATGCTGTTAATGGCAGATTTGTGCCATTCTTGTTTTGCTTGTCATTTGCAAACCGTGCATCCGATTCCGGTGATCTTTATATCGATTTCAACCGAAATCATCTCATCTTTCCAGTGGCATACTTGGTTTGCCAAGTTGATGCCTGGTTCATCATTTTCCTTCCGGAGCGCGCATACGCATTGCATATCACATCCCGCATATCATGTCATGTATTGCATCATGTTGCTTGTGCATTGCACCGTGATTTATTATGGTTCCTTTGTTTGTGTTTTTGCTTTGGGTAGAGCCGGGAGACGAGTTCGTGAACGAGGAACCTGTTGAGAACGCTTACAAGGATCAAGCTTTCGACAACTCTGAGAACATTGCAGGCAAGATGACCATACCCTCGAAATCACCTCTATCTTTGCTATGCTAGATGCTCGCTCTTTTGTTATGCCTATGCCACGATGCCTATCACTTGCTATATCATGCCACCCATATTGCCATGTCAGCCCCTAACCATCCTTTCCTAGCAAACCGTTGATTGGCTATGTTACCGCTTTGCTCAGCCCCTCTTATAGCGCTGCTAGTTGCGGTGAAGATGAAGTTTGTTCCTTGTTGAACATGGAGATGTTGTTCCTTGTTGGAACATGTTTACTTGTTGGGGATATCACAATATATATCTGCTATAATTAATGCATCTATATACTTGGTAAAGGGTGGAAGGCTCGGCCTTATGCCCGTGTTTTGTTCCACTCTTGCCACCCTAGTTTCCGCCATACCGTGTTATGTTCCTTGATTTTATGCTCCTTACGGTTGGGTGATTTATGGGACCCCTTGACAGTTCGCTTTGAATAAGACTCGTCCAAGAAGGCCCAACTTTGGTTTTACCATTTGCCACCTAAGCCTTTTTCCCGGGTTTTCGCGAGCCCGAGGGTCATCTTTATTTAACCCCGGGCCAATGCTCCTCGGCGTTGGTCCAAACTAGAGCCACTTGCGGTGCCACCACGAGGCAACTTGGGGCATCTTCGGTTGCAGACGTAGTGTTCATCCGGATGTGCCACGAGAACGAGATATGTGCAGCTCCTATCGGGATTTGTCGGCACAATCGGGCGGCTTTGCTGGTCTTGTTTTATTCTTTGTCGAAATGTCTTGTAGTCCGGGATTCCGAGATTGATCGGGTCTTCCGGTAGAAGGAATATCCTTCGTTGACCGTGAGAGCTTATAATGGGCTGTTGGGACACCCGCAGGTATTATCTTTCAAAGCCGTGCCTGCGGTTATGAGGCAGATGGGAATTTGTTAATGTCGGTTGTAGAAAACCCGAAGTTGACCTCAATTAAAATACACATCAACGCGTGTGTAACGTGATGGTCTCTTCTCGGCGGAGTCCGGAAGTGAACACGGTGTTGGAGTTATGTCGGACGTAAGTAGTTCAGATCACTTCTTGATCGCTACTAGCTTCACGACCGTGCTTTGCTCCTCTTCCCGCTCTCTTTTGCGAATGTAGCCACCATATATGCTAGTCGCTTGCAGCAGCTCCACCTTACAACTCTGTCCTTCCTATAAGCTTAAATAGTCTTGATCTCGCGGTGTGAGATTGCCGAGTCCCGTGACTCACAGATTCTACCAAAACAGTTGCAGGTGCCGACGATGCGGCAGGTGACGAACCGAGCTCAAGTGGGAGTTCGACGAGGAACGTGGTCGTTACTATGTGTCTTTTCCCGATGATCGTAGTGGTGCCCAGTTGGGACGATCGGGATCCTGTAGCATTTGGGGTATCTTCTTTTATTTTGGTTCCAGAGCGGACCTTGAGTGTACTCTGAATGATGGATGTTTATTTATGTACTGTGTGAAGTGGCGACTGTAAGCCAACTATGTACCTCTTTCCCTTATGTATTACATGGGTTGTGTGAAGATTACCTCACTTGCGACATTGCTTTCAATGCGGTTATGCCTCTAAGTCGTGCCTCGACACGTGGGAGATATAGTCGCATCGAGGGCGTTACAAGTTGGTAATCAGAGCCTTCCCCGACTTAGGAGCCCCTACTTGATTGTTTGTTTGGCGTTGTTGAGTCTAGAATGGAAAATGTTTTGAGTCTTAGGATTATATATATCGAGAGTAGGATTCTTTTACTCCCCGGTCCCTTCGCCGCTCTGGTGAGGTATCCCGACGAGAGTTTTGACTCTTCTCTCCTCAAATTTCACTAAAAAATTTAGGATCACGCTGGTATCTTGGAATCGTTCGATGGTTTTGTGACGAGAACATTGTTCTTGGTGCCTCGACATTTAGGGGTTGTGGCGGTGTCCCGGGAGTTGAGCTCCGAGGTGTTGTCGTCACAATTTTATCGTTGCAGATTCGGAATACCGAGTTTTGCCGACATCGAAATCTCTTTTGTGCAGTTGTTGGTGAGATAACCCGATAACCCAAAGATCGGGCGAGCTCGGGAGTATTGCCATGACTTGTATAACGGATGTTTTTCAAGGTTGTGGTACACGATTTCGAGGATTTCTTGGTTATGTGTTGACGGATGGATACAGCTGGATCTAGGTATTGTTAGTTTGGGTGATATTATTTTGTGTCCCCTGTATCCCCAACACCAGATTGCATAACCAGAAAGTTTCGGGAGTTTATAGGTGGGATTCCAGTAGCTCTTAGCATTTCTTCCCGCAGATATTTGGTTCGTGATTGGGTAATCCTTACCACTTATTTGTTCCAGTCGTACCTTGTTATTTTTTCATCAACCCTTAATCAAGTGGCTTCTCACCTTAATGGACGTGTGATGATTAGCTTTTGGAATTCATTCGTTCATCTTTGTTCGAATGTTTATTGTGAAGACTATATGTTGCAATTTCTATCCGTTGATTCAACTATCTTTTGTCTATCAAAGGACTAACGGATGTCACCCTCTTCAGGATGGCTCCGCCAACGCGTCAGAATCCGGAACGAAATGATGGGAATCACCGAACCTCCACCTCCACCTCCGCCTCCGGAGGCCCGGCAAGCTATCATGGCAGCCACCAATGCCAATGCTCGATGATTTTGCAGCTCTTGCAAGAACGTACTCAAGGGCAAGGCAATCAAGGAAATCAAGGTCAAGGCAACAACCAGCCGCACTTTGCTACTCTCGATCGGTTCCTCGCTAATCAGCGAAGTCTTTCGGTTTACGTGTCGAGGCCACAGACGCCGACGATTGGCTTGTGGACATCTGCAAGCATTTTGATTGTAGCAATGTCGGACCGAGGACTTTGTCAAGTTTGCATCGCTTCAACTCAAGGACCAAGCTGCTGAGTGGTACCAAGAATACAAAGATTCCAGAGGAGGTCGTGTCATTACCGGGATGAGTTCGCCGAGATTTCAGAGCTCACCACATTCAAAAGTGTTGTTGAGAGCAAGCGTGAGGATTTCCGCAATCTCAAGCAAGGCAACATGTCGTGTATCAATACAATATCCAGTTCTGTAAACCGCTTCGCTTTGCTAAGCAAGACGTCCACGATGAAAAGAGTATGATCTATCAATTCAGAGGTGGTCTCAGAGAAGATCTGCAATTAGCTCTTGTGCTTTTGAGCCGAAAAGTATGATGAATTCTACAACATGGCTTTCAAGCAAGAAGCTGCCCAGCTCAAATGTGAGGCTTCTAAGAAGAGAATCGGGGATGCAGTTCAGTCTTCTTCTTCCTCTCAAGTGGCAGCTAAGCAGCAGAAGTTCTACCTTCCTCCTCCTCCGTCTCCGTCAGCCTTATCGCAGAAGAACTCAGGTGGCCGTGGATCTTCCCACCCGCCCACCCCAAGCTATCGTAACAAGTCAAATTCTCAAGCTCAAAGGTCAAATGCTCCTTACCACCGTCCGCTCTCAGAGGTGACTTGCAACAAATGTCAGCAGAAAGGTCACTATGCGAACAAGTGCTTCAACCAAAGGCGCCTTCCGCCTCCTCCTCCTGTGAAATCTTCCAGCAATGCAGTGGTCAAGCATAATCCCAAGCATGCCAAGGTCAATATGATGAATGCAGCTCAAGCGGAGGAATCTTCTGATGTGATAATGGGTAATCTCTCAGTTAATGATATTCCTGCAAAAGTCTTATTTGATACTGGTGCATCGCTTTCTTTCATTTCGAGACCTTTTGTTGCCAAGCATGAGTTTGTGACGGAAAAGATTCCTATTCCGTTGAAGATTGTGTCCCCGAGTAAGCAAATGACATCTAATGTTTGCGTCCCGGATGTTTCTATCAAGATGGGCGATTATAGGTTTCTGGCTAAACCGATTGTCCTTGGTGACTCGGATATTGATCTTATTCTCGAGATGGACTGGCTTTATCAGCACAAAGCTCAGCTTGATTGTGCTGCCAGGGAAATTCAATTGACTCACTCTTCTAATAATGTGATCATCTATGCCGCTCGTGATGAACCCATTCGGTTGTTTTCTCTCAATGAGAAGGGCGAATTGATGCTATCTCTCGATTCCATCGTTTGTGAGTACCAAGATGTCTTTCCGTAAGAGCTTCCGGGTATGCCTCCTCATCGGCCGCTTGAGTTCGTTATCGATCTTGAGCCCGCATTGAACCCGCTTGCAAGCGCCCATACAAGCTTGGACCTGATGAGCTGAAGGAATTGAAGAAGCAGCTCGATGAACAAGAGCGTCTGGTTTGATCGGACGAGTTCATCTCCTTGGGGTTGTGGTGTTCTTTTGTCCGAAGAAGGATGGCACGGACCGACTTTAAGCGCCGATTACCGCCCATTGAATAAGAAGACAATCAAGAACAAGTATCCACTTCCCAACATCAATGAGATTTTCGAGCAACTCAAAGGTGCTAAAGTGTTCTCCAAGCTTGACCTTCGATGGGTTATCATCAGATTCGCATTCGTGAACAAGATATTCCCAAGACAAGATTGAGAACAAGCTTTGGTTCTTATGAATATACTTGTCATGTCTTTCGCCTTGTCAATGCTCCTCCAACATTCTCTCGGATGATGAACTTCATATTCAACCCCTACACCAATGAATTCGTCTTGGTCTATCTTGATGATATTTTGGTCTTCTCCAAGAATAAGAAGGATCATGCCAAACATTTGCGATTGGTGCTAGACAAGCTCGAGAGCATCAATTCTATGCTAAGTTCTCCAAATGTGAATTTTGGCTTGATGAAGTGCTTTACCTTGGTCATATCATCTCCGCCAAGGGCATCGCTGTTAATCCCGAGAAGGTGTCCGCAATTGTGAATTGGGAACCTCCTCGTAATGTCAAGCAGCTCCATGATTTTCTTGGTCTTGCAAGCTATTGTCAAGATTCGTTGAGAACTTCTCCAAGATTGCAAAGCCTCTTTCCAACCTCCTCCGAAGCATGTGAAGTATGTCCGGTCTCCCGAGTGTGATGTTGCTTTCAATACCCTCAAAGAGAAACTCGTCACAGCTCCCTGCCTTGACTCCTCGATGAATCCAAGCCATTTGAAGTTTTCGTGATGCTTCTCTTCAAGGTCTCGGTCTGTGTTAATGCAAGAGAAGAGAGTTGTGGCTTATACCTCTCGTCACCTGAAGCCCAACGAAAGAACTACCCCACTCACGATCTTGAGTTGGCGGCAGTTGTCCATGCATTGATTACATGGAGACATCTCTTGTTGGGAAGGAAAGTGGACATTTTCACCGATCACAAGAGTCTCAAGTACATCTTCACTCAGCCCAACCTCAACCTCGAAGCAGACTCGATGGGTCGAAATGATTCAAGAGTACAACCCAAGTATTGAATATACTCCGGCAAGGCCAATGTCATTGCAGATGCTTTGAGCAGGAAGGCTTATTGCAACAGTTTAATCCTCAAGCCCTTCCAACCGGATCTTTGTGAAGCTTTCCGCAAGCTGAATCTTCAAGTTGTTCCTCAAGGCTTTCTTGCCAACCTCATAGTCTCTCCTACCTTGGAAGATCAAATTCGTGAGGCTCAACTTCTGGATACCATGGTGAAAAAGGTGAAACGTGGTATCGACAAGGGCATTTCCAAGTACAAGTGCTTCCACATTGATGACAAAGATACTCTTTTCTTCGAGGACCGGATTGTGGTTCCTAAGGGTGATTTGAGAAAAGTTATTATGAACAAGGCTCACAATTCGCTTCTATCCATTCATCCTGGAAGTACGAAGATGTACCAGGACCTCAAGCAGTCATATTGGTGGACTCGAATGAAGCGAGAAATTGCTCAATTCGTGAATGAGTGTGATGTCTGCAGAAGAGTGAAAGCAGAACACCAACGACCAGCTGGTCTCCTCCAACCTCTTGCTATTCCAGAATGGAAGTTTGATCATATTGAAATGGACTTCGTGACTGGATTTCCTAAGTCCAAGCGTGGAAATGATGCTATCTTCGTTGTCATTGACAAGCTTACTAAAGTGGCTCATTTTCTTCCTATCAAAGAATCTATCACAGCAGCTCGGTTGGCGAGCTATACACCTCGAGAATTGTCTCCTTGCACGGCATTCCACAAGTGATCTCTTGAGACCGTGGCAGCATCTTTACTTCCAAGTTTTGGGATTCTTTTGAAGGCCATGGGCACCAACATTCGTTTCAAGAGACAGCTTTCCATCCTCAAACAAGTGGCCAAGTTGAGCGAGTTAATCAAATCCTTGAAGATATGCTCGGGGCTTGTGTCATTTCCTTCGGTATGAAGTGGGAAGATTGTCTTCCATATGCCGAAGTTCTCCTACAACAACAGCTTCCAAGCGAGTTCGCAAGGCCCCATTCGAAATTCTCTATGGCAGAAGTGCCGTACTCCTCTCAATTGGTGCGAGACGGTGAACGCCAACTTCTTGGCAATGACTTGATCACGAAGCGTAAGAAATGTGCAAAGTCATTCGTGAAAATCTCAAAGCCGCGCAATCGCGCGTAAGAGCTATTATGATGATAAGCACCGTGATGTGGCTTTTGAAATCGGAGACCATGTCTACCTCCGCGTCTCTCCAATGAAAGGCACTCGTCGCTTCGGTATCAAAGGGAAGCTTGCCCCTAGATACGTGGGTCCTTTCAAGATCATTGGCAAAAGAGGCGATCTTGCCTATCAACTTGAGCTTCCATCCAACTTTGCGAACGTGCATGATGTGTTTCACGTGTCACAGCTTCGCAAGTGCTTCAAGACTCCTGAACGCACTATCAACTTCGAAGAAATTGACCTTCAAGAAGATCTCTCTTATCATGAGCACCCGCTGCTATTCTTGAAGAAACCGAGCGCAAGACTCGCAACAAGTCAATCAAATTCCTGAAAGTGAAGTGGTCACACCATTCCGACCGAGAAGCCACCGGGCGCGAGGATCACCTCCGTTCAATATCCGGAGTTCTTTCAGTCCTAGATCTCGGACGAGATCCTCTTGTAGTGGTGGAGTGTTGTAACACCCGGATGTAACCTTCCATATTTGTAACTCCAACTCTTGCCATTTTCGCATTGTGATATGATATTCCCTCCGTGGTTGGGTTTTTCTTCATTTTGCATTTTGTCCATGTCATGCATTTTATATCATGTCATCATGTGCATCGCATTTGCATACGTGTTCGCCTCATGATTCCGAGCATTTTTCCCGTTGTCCGTTTTGCAATCCGGCACTCCTATCTCCCCGCGGCCCTTTTACGCTTTTTCCGTGTGCGGATACTAAACCTTCTCTGAATGGACCGAGGTTTGTCAAGTGGCCTTGGTATACCACCGTAGACCACCGGTCAAGTTTCGGTCATTTGAGCTCGTTTGGTACTCCAACGGTTAACCGCACTCTCGCAAAGGCCTCTTTTAAGTTTCAGCCCAACACCCTTCAAAATAGTCCAATAACCCATCTAAGTCACTTCCATGCTCTCCGTCGTTCGATCACGATCGTGGGCGAAAACTACACCTCATTTGGACTCTCCTAGCCCTCTATGCCTATTTAAGCAACCCCATTCCAAATCTCGGGTCTAACCCTAGCCTTCCCCTACCTCGCGCCCGGACGAAACCCCGCGCCGCCCGGACACGTCCGCCCCACCGCCCGCCGCCGCCTGGCGAATCAGGGCGCGCCACGTGGCGCGCCGCCGCCGCGCCGCTGCTGGCCTGCGGGCCCACGACCGCCCGCCCGCCCGGGCGCGCCGCCCTCCCCCGGGCGCCCGAGACTCCGCCCGCCGCCGCCCGCTCTCGCCCGACCGGTCGGCACCCGCCCGCCAGACTGCCGGCACCCGCCGCCCCGCCGGCCGCCCCGCCGCTCACCGGACCTCGCCGCCCGGCCGCCGTGCCGGACCTTGCGGCCGGCCCCCGCCACGCCGCGCGGCCCGCCGCCCGGCGCCACCGCGCGTCGCCCCCATCTCCGCCATCGCGCCTCCACCGGAGCTCGTCGGCCCCGCCCCGGCTTCTCCTCTCCGGCGAGGAGCCGCCCGTCGCCGTCTCGATCCGATCGGGCCGGATCCCGATCCGGATCCCGTTGACTTTCTTCCCCCCTCTTTTACCTCTAAGTATTTTGTCTCGGTAATTATTTCGTGGCATTTTCTACGTAGCATAACTTTGCATCTGTAGCTCCATTTTGCGCGTATAATATATCAAAATGTTCGCCTCGAAGTGTAGATCATTTAATCTCATTGCATCATTTTCATTTGAGCTCATCTTGATGCCCGAAATGCTGTTGGAAGAGGGCTATGTGATGTTAGTTTCTGTTTCTTAACAGAACTTGCACTTTTGTTATTTTTGCCATGATTGATGTGTGCACCCTATGAATTTGAGTCCTACATGTGTTTTGTAATATGCCATGCCATCTTTCTAGGTGTGTATGCCATTTTTGTGATCTATGTGGTGACTAGCACAAGCATGCAAAGTAGGTGTCCTGATGTTGCTGATTTCAGCCCTGTTTAGCTGATATTTTGATGCCATGTTAACTTGATGCTACCAAGAGATCCATGCATATTTTGAGATACTTCAGTAAGGATGTTTTTTTCTACATGTCTTGCTCTATCCATACATGCCCTTGTTTGCAATTATGGAGTGCCATAGCTTGAGTCAATCGAGCTCTACTTTTGCTATCAAATGTTTCCTGGCAGATTGTATACATGTTATTCAATTTTGCCAAGGTTGTTGTGGTTGATCCATTTATGCTATGATGTTGTTCTTGCCATGTATGTATTCTATGCCATGTCTTCTTGATGTATGTATGCTTAGTTTATCATGTAAGGCTCTGTAGTGAGTGCCTTGAGCTCTCAAACATGCCTACTTGTTATCAGTTTTTGACATGTCAGGTTGCTGAATCTGTTAACGAAACTTGCGATATTGACATGGGTGTTACTATATTTTCTGATCCTTTTTGGCTTATGGTCAGTAAGGGACTTTTGTTCTATGCTTTTAATAGATTCATGCCATGCCATGTTTTGCTATTATAAGTTCCTGTAGCATGTAGTTTTGTTGCTCTGAACATTGCTACCTGATGCTGTTTTTGCCATGTCCAGCCTGATATTTTGTGCACTTTTGCCATGCTTGTTTGAACCTGTTATGATGTGATTTAGCCGTAGCTCAGTGTTCATCTTTTGTCAAGCATCTTGAGTAGATCACTGCCATATACTTTGTTGATACGTTTGGGTGCAGTAGCTTAATTTCTTGTTGCTTGCTAAGTGGCATCATGCTGTTAATGGCAGATTTGTGCCATTCTTGTTTTGCTTGTCATTTGCAAACCGTGCATCCGTTTCCGGTGATCTTTATATCGATTTCAACCGAAATCATCTCATCTTTCCAGTGGCATACTTGGTTTGCCAAGTTGATGCCTGGTTCATCATTTTCCTTCCGGAGCGCGCATACGCATTGCATATCACATCCCGCATATCATGTCATGTATTGCATCATGTTGCTTGTGCATTGCACCGTGATTTATTGTGGTTCCTTTGTTTGTGTTTTTGCTTTGGTTAGAGCCGGGAGAAGAGTTCGTGAACGAGGAACCTGTTGAGAACGCTTACGAGGATCAAGCTTTCGACAACTCTGAGAACATTGCAGGCAAGATGACCATACCCTCGAAATCACTTATCTTTGCTATGCTAGATGCTCGCTCTTTTGCTATGCCTATGCCACGATGCCTATCACTTGCTATATCATGCCACCCATATTGCCATGTCAGCCCCTAACCATCCTTTCCTAGCAAACCGTTGATTGGCTATGTTACCGCTTTGCTCAGCCCCTCTTATAGCGTTGCTAGTTGCAGGTGAAGATGAAGTTTGTTCCTTGTTGGAACATGGAGATGTTGTTCCTTGTTGGAACATGTTTACTTCTTGGGGATATCACAATATATATCTGCTATAATTAATGCATCTATATACTTGGTAGAGGGTGGAAGGCTCGGCCTTATGCCTGGTGTTTTGTTCCACTCTTGCCACCCTAGTTTCCGCATACGGTGTTATGTTCCTTGATTTTGCGTTCCTTACACGGTTGGGTGATTTATGGGACCCCTTGACAGTTCGCTTTGAATAAGACTCGCCCAGCAAGGCCCAACTTTGGTTTTACCATTTGCCACCTAAGCCTTTTTCCCGGGTTTTCGCGAGCCCGAGGGTCATCTTTATTTAACCCCGGGCCAATGCTCCTCGAGCGTTGGTCCAAACTAGAGCCACTTGCGGTGCCACCCGAGGCAACTTGGGGCATCTTCGGTTGCCGTCGACGTAGTGTTCATCCGGATGTGCCACGAGAACGAGATATGTGCAGCTCCTATCGGGATTTGTCGGCACAATCGGGCAGCTTTGCTGGTCTTGTTTTATTGTTGTCGAAATGTCTTGTAGTCCGGGATTCCGAGATTGATCGGGTCTTCCGGTAGAAGGAATATCCTTCGTTGACCGTGAGAGCTTATAATGGGCTAAGTTGGGACACCCTGCAGGTATTATCTTTCAAAGCCGTGCCCGCGGTTATGAGGCGATGGGAATTTGTTAATGTCGGTTGTAGAAAACCCGAAGTTGACCTCAATTAAAATACACATCAACGCGTGTGTAACCGTGATGGTCTCTTCTCGGAGTCCGGAAGTGAACACGGTGTTGGAGTTATGTCGACATAAGTAGTTCAGATCACTTCTTGATCGCTGCTAGCTTCACGACCGTGCTTTGCTCCTCTTCTCGCTCTCTTTTGCGAATGTAGCCACCATATATGCTAGTCGCTTGCAGCAGCTCCACCTTACAACTCTGTCCTTCCTATAAGCTTAAATAGTCTTGATCTCGCGGGTGTGAGATTGCCGAGTCCCCATGACTCACAGATTCTACCAAAACAGTTGCAGTGCCGACGATGCGGTCAGGTGACGCAACCGAGCTCAAGTGGGAGTTCGACGAGGAACGTGGTCGTTACTATGTGTCTTTTCCTGGTGATCATGAGTGGTGCCAGTTGGGACGATCGGGATCTGTGTAGCATTTGGGGTATCTTCTTTTATTTTGGTTCCGTGAGACGGACCTTGAGTGTACTCTGAATGATGGATGTTTATTTATGTCTTGTGTGAAGTGGCATCGTAAGCCAACTATGTACCTCTTTCCTTATGTATTACATGGGTTGTGTGAAGATTACCTCACTTGCGACATTGCTTTCAATGCGGTTATGCCTCTAAGTCGTGCCTCGACACGTGGGAGATATAGCCGCATCGAGGGCGTTACAACGCTCACTTTTATCATTAGTTACCTTGCTGTTTTTATATTTTCAGATTACAAAAACCTATATCTACCATCTATTTTGCACTTGTATCACCATCTCTTCGCCGAACTAGTGCACCTATACAATTTACCATTGTATTGGGTGTGTTGGGGACACAAGAGACTTTTTGTTATTTGGTGTCAGGGTTGTTTGAGAGAGATCATCTTCATCCTACGCCTCCCACGGATTGATAAACCTTAGGTCATCCACTTGAGGGAAATTTTCCACTGTCCTACAAACCTGTGTACTTGCAGGCCCAACAACGTCTACAAGAAGAAGGTTGTGTAGTAGACGTCAGTGATCATTGGTCCGATGCTCCGGGAGAAACCAATTCCCAGGGTGTGACGGGCGGTGTGTACAGGGTCCGGGTACATATTCAGCGCGGCATGCTGATCTGCGATTACTAGCGATTTCAACTTCATGTTCCCGAGTTGCAGAGAACAATCTGAACTGAGGCAATCTTTCCGGATTCGCTCCGCCTTACAGCCTTGCTTCCCATTGTCATTGCCATTGTAGCACATGTGTGGCCCCGCCCATAAGGGCCATGCGTACTTCATGTCATCCCCACCTTCCTCCAGTATCTCACTGGCAGTCCCTCGTGAGTGCGCCACACACCTTTTTCTTTGTTTCGTAGCGGGGTGTGTACTATTACCACTACGTTCCACACCACCGGGCGGCTGGCCTTCATGCTGAGTCTTCCTCCGCCGCCAACTCGACGTCGTCGTAACCAATTTCAACCAAACCTACATGCTCACAGGTACTTTGACGTCACTATAGGGAGGTCTCCCTGGGTCTTGGGCAAGATGACTTTGGTTCACACGTGAAAGTGCTTCGAAAGGCACCGTCTCCCAATGGTGAAATTCTTGCTGAAAGCACAGCTACGTGCCAGCACTCAATCAAGTAGTAGCGCTGGCACGTCACTCGGCTCCTCGGCTCACTTCGGTGGCAATTTCTCCTTAGGCACATGTCTCAGCAACACAAAACGAGGGTTTCGCTCGTTATAGCACTTGACCAAACATCTCACGACACGAGTTGACGACAACCATGCAACACCTGTATGAAAGTCAGTACCATCCTGTGAGTTAGTTATTGGAAAGATATCACTATCAGCCTGTCACGCCCAATATGCGACCCTATCCAAAAGGAACTCGACGGTCCCACCAAGGATAGACCTGCATATTGAAACGCTTTTGCAAGGTGGATATCATTGCATCAACATTACATAATACATAGGGATACATACATAAGGCACAACTGCCACAAGAATACATCAACATCATATACAAGAGATCAACATCCGACTACGGATAAAACATAAACAGAAACTCAAACGACATCCACCCTGCTAGCCCAGGCTGCCGACCTGGAACCTGTCCCCTGATCGAAGAAGAAGCAGAGGAAGAACTCCAACACAAATAAACATCGCTCTCACGTCATGATCATCGCAAACCTGTACCTGCAACTGGTGGTGTAGTAATCTGTGAGCCACGAGGACTCAGCAATCCCATTACCATGGGTATCAAGACTAGCAAAGCTTAAAGGGAAAGGAAGGGTAAAGTGGTGAGGTTGCAGCAGCGACTAAGCATGATATGGTGGCTAACATACGCAAATGAGAGCGAGAAGAGAGACAAAGGAACGGTCGTCAACTAGTAATGATCAAGAAGTGATCCTGAACTCCTACTTACGCCGACATAACCCGAAACCGTGTTCTCCTCTCGATCAACCCGAAAAGAGACACTCACGGTTACGCATTACGGTTGGTGTATTTTAATTGAGATCAACTTCGGTTTTCTACAACGGACATTAACAAATTCCCATCGCCACATAACCATGGCACGGCTTTCGAAAGTTTATACCTGCAGGGGTGTCCCAACTTAGCCCATGATAAGCTCTCACGATCAACGAAGGAATAGACCTTCTCCCCGGGAAGACCCGATCAGTCTCGGAATCCGGCTACAAGACATTTCGACAACAATAAAACAAGTCCAGAAGACCTCCGGCGTGTCGACACCTCGATAGTAGCCGCAGATCTCGCCTCGAGCCACGACCGAATAAGCGAAGCGACAGAACCGACGTAACCCAAGTTGCCAAGGGATGGTCCCAGACGGTGTTTAGTTTGGACCAACGCTAGACAAGCATCGGCCCGGAGGGTAATAAAGATGACCCTCGGGATGCGCGACTCCCAAGGGAAAAAGGCTAGGTGAGGCAAATGTAAAACCAATGTTGGGCCTTGCTGAAAAGTCTTATTCAAAGCGAACTGTCAAGGGGTCCCATAAATCACCCGACCGCGTTAGGGACGCAAAATCCGGGAACATAATACCGATATGACGGAAACTAGGGCGGCAAGAGTGGAACAAAACACCAGGCATAAGGCCGAGCCTTCCACCCTTTACCAAGTATATAGATGCATTAATTAAATAAGATATATTGTGATATCCCAACAAGTAAACATGTTCCAACAAGGAACAACATCTCCATGTTCCAACAAGGAACAGACTTCATCTTCACCTGCAACTAACAATGCTATAAGAGGGGCTGAGCAAAGCGGTAACATAGCCAAACAACGGTTTGCTAGGAAGGGTGCAAAAGGTTAGAGGCTGACATGGCAATTTGGGATGGCTTGATAAACAGGTAATAGGTAGCGCAGCATAGCGATAGAACGAAGCAACTAGCATAGCAATGATAGTAGTGAGATCCAGGGTAGCGGTCATCTTGCCTGAAATCCCGCAAGGAAGAAGAACGAGTCCATGAAGAAGACGAACGGATGAAGTCGAACCAAGCGTGACGAACGAATCCTCACGATCGCAACGTAAACAGAACTAACAAGAAGAAGCACACAACATAGGTAAACACACCACACATGAACAAGGCATGATGCACAATCAAGCATGATTCATGACAAGCTACATGAAGCTACTCATGGCAAGAGATGATGCAAACAAGAGCAACACATCAAAGCAAGTTTAAATGAGGCCGGAGACAACATATAACAATTCCGGTAAGTCCTCATATGCAAATTTTCGAAATTGGTCCAGATCTGAATAAACCTTATGTTCAAGTTGTTAAACAGCAAGTTAAGATGCACCACGATGATCTACACGAAATTCTAATCAAGTTACATATAAAGTTCATTTAATTTGGAGCTACGGGCTAGAAGATATGAGCAAAACAAGATAAACATGGCATTGATGCAAAATGCATACAAACATCAAGCAAGCACCTCAAAACAAGGATGCAACATGATAATATGAAACTACATGCAAAATCAAGCAAGTTTCATATAGAGCACACTCAAAACGGAGCAACGGTTCAACACATACACCCTATACAAGTTTAAAGAACAAGCTGTCCAAAACAGCAACTAGGCATATTGCAAGCATCAAAACAACATGCTACAACATCTCAATATGAAAACAAAAGGCATGGGCATGATCTACAGGTAAAGCATTACAAAACATGAACACTGATCTATCTCCAGAAACAACTAGAACATGCTCAAAATGACATGGCAAGATTGCAACTAATAACAGTTTCAGGCATTGGCAGAAATAACATCAGGTTGCAATGTTTAGAGCTATGAAACAACATGTTACAGGAACTTAACATGGCAAACAAAGGCATGGCATGAATCTACTAATTGCATAGAACAAAAGTCCTTTAGTGACCATAAGCCAAAAAGGATCAGAAAATATAGTAACACACATGTCAATATCGAAAGTTTCGTTAACAGATTCAGCAACATGGCATGTCAAAAACTGATAACAAGTGGGCATGTTTACAAGCTCAATGCACTCACTACAGAGCCTTATATGAAAAAACTAAGCATACATACATCAATAAGACATGGCCTAGAAGACATACATGGCAAGAACAATAACATAGCATATATGGATCAACCACAACAACCTTGGCAAAATTGAATAACAAGTATACAATCTGCCAGGAAACATTTTGAAGCAAAAGTAGAGCTCGATTGACTCAAGCTATGGCACTCCATAATTGCAAACAAGGGCATGGATGGATATATCAAGATATGCTTTACAAAACATCCTTACTGAAGTATCTCAAAATATGCATGGATCTCTCGGTAGCATCAAGTTAACATGGCATCAAAATATCAGCAGAACAGGGCTGAAATCAGCAACAACAAGACACCTAGTTTGCATGCTTGTGCTAGTCACCACATAGATCACAAAAATACATGGCATACACCCCTGGAAAGAAGGCATCGCATATAACAAAACACATGTAGGACTCAAGTCCATAGGATGCACACATCAATCATAGCAAAAATGACAAAAGTGCATGTTCTGATAAAAATCAGAGACTAACATCACATAGCACTCTTCTAACAGCATTTCGGGCACCAAGATGAGCTCAAATGAAAATGATGCAATGAGATGAAATGATCTACTCTTCGAGACGAACATTTTGACATATTATACGCGCAAAACGGAGCTATATGCAGAGAGATATGATGCGATGAAAAAGCAATAAAATAATCACAGTTTCGGGGACTTAGGCATTTTTTGAAAAAAAAAACAGGGTGAGCGCTATGAGGCTATATGACGCACGAGCGGTTAAAGGGGCTGCTCACCCTGGGCTTCGGCCCACGAAGAGGGAGCAGGCCGGGGCCGGCTGGGCTGGGCCTTGGAGGGGAAGTCGGCTGGAGCCGGGCCGGCGGGGTCGGGGCCGCGGGCCCACGCGGCGGGTGGCCCCCGTCGTCCTCTTCCTCGATCCAGAAGGGGTTCGAGGGAAGCAGGGGCGGCGCGGCCTTCGGGAGTGGACGGCGGTGAGGCAGGAGTGCTCCGGCGAGGGGAGGAAGGCGAGGGAGGCCAGATCCGGTCGGATCCGGACCCGGGGATCCCGTTCCCGGCGACGAGGATGCTCGGGGACGACTCCGGCGAGGTGATCCAAGGCGGCGAGGTACCTGGAGAGGGAGAGAGAGATCTGAGAGAGAGAGAAACGAGAGGGAGAAAGGCGACGGGGAGGCATGACCTGGCGGCGGAGTTCCCGGACCCGAGGCGGCGGCGGGGTCCTCCGGCGACGAGGAGGCGCAGGACGGCGGGCGCTTCGGACGGAGGCTCGGCAGCGGGCGCAGGAGGCGAGCGCCGAGGGGCGGGCGCTGAGCGGGCTCTCGGCCCAGATCGGGCTCAGCGGGCCTCGACGGCCGGAGAGGCTCTGCGCGGGCGGGAGGAGCAGGGCACGTGGCCAGCCATGGTTGGCTCTGCGGGTGGAAAGGGCGAGGTGGCGCTGCCCGATTGGCCCGAGGAGGTGGCGGCGGTGCAAGTGGCGGCGGGCTGTGGTCGGGTGAAACCGAGGAGGAGGGCCTAGGAGGCTGCGGCAGGAGGTTAGGGGAGGAGGCTAGGGTAGGTTTAGCCGAAAATGGACGTGGGGGTGTCCATTTATAGCAGTTTTGGCTAGGATTTGGTCAGGGGTTTTGAACCCTCCGATCGTGATCGGACGGTTCGGACGCGAGGAGAGGTGGGTTGGCCTAGGTGGGCTGCAAGTGACCGTCTAGAAGGCCTCGGGCGGAGAAGAGAGGGGAGAAGTGAGGCCGGGGACTGTTCCGAGACCAAACGTCTGGCGAGAATACCGCAACGATGCCGCTTATGAATTTAACGATTGGGCTATCAAACGAGCTCGAATGCGATTTAAACTTGACAGGCGGTTCACGGTGCTATACCAAGGCCGCTTGACAAACCTCGTCCATTCCGAGACCGCTTAACACCCGCATACGAAAAAGAGGTAAAAGGGGCGCCGGGAGACATAGGAGTGCCGGATTGCAAAACGGACAACGGGGAAAATGCTCGGATGCATGAGACGAACACATATGCAAAATGAAATGCACATGACGACATGATAAAAAATGCAGATGATGACATGGCAAAGACAACGAATAACTAGCAGACACCTGGCGCATCGAATCCGGGGCGTTACACAGCCTCACATCAATCTTTAGGAAAATGCAGACACAGTAGTTTTTTCGAAACTTGTTCGGACACCGCAAGCAACTACGAGTATCAATCTTCTAAGGAAATGACCTTCGTTGCCGAAGTGATAGACAAACAATTCTATAGCGTACATGGACTAGCGACACATTTCTCCATATATGAAATTCAATTCACCCGACATCAAAGAGAAGCTCAAGCTCAGGATCAAAGATCAGCTACAGATCGGGCTGGCATTCATCATAGTTGGCTACTTACTTTTGACTTAGACATTTACTTTTCACTACATCCGTAAGAATGCCTAACAGAGAATCAACAATAGAATGCATTTTGCACGCATTTTTCATCAAGTGAAACTACTTGAATAAACTGGAAGTTTTAAACCAAGTACTCTTGAAATAGCTACCCCCTGGGATGGAAAAAGAGGCTCAGGTTTTAGCCCTCCTTTTTACCCCGAAAGTCATTGTTCGTCTTTTGATATGAGAGGATGGCAAGTGTCCGCAATGACTTGGCGACTTAGCCAATTGGGTTACATATTCTAGATTGATCAATCAGATCACATCTTCTAGAGCAAAGAGCTGAGAGCAGAGAAGCGACATCGCTTCGACACTCCTTCCTCTTTTCATTATGAAACCAATATCAAGCAAGATATTAAGAAGAGGGTGACTCCCTGGATTGAACACATAAAGTAGTGTCAAGATCTCCTCTATGCGAGAGAGAAGTTCTCAGAAATGATGGAGCTGTTGGTTTCGGTCATTGTATGCTTGATTGCTAAACCGCACTTTCTATTTATCAGTTCAGTCATTAACCTTTTTTCTCTTATTTCTTTCTTTGCTCCTCTTCCTTCTCTTCAGTATCCATAGATCCAGTACTGGCATCCTACAAGACAAAAGGGGATTCGGATTCTATAGTTAGCTTTGATGAAAGCATGGAGATATCATGAATAAATTATTACCTTTAAGCAAGAAAGGGAAATGAAAGGAACCATAAGCTAGAATACAGGTATACAGAGTGACGTGGTACCTTTTACAACAGAAAACTCTTGCCCCTTTTCTTTCTCAAAATAAAAATGCTGCATGGAATAAAATCCACATTACCAAATCTGAATTTTTGGATGAAAGATTATTATTATTGTTATCACCTTTCACGCTAGCTTCCCCTTTGCTCGAAGTACACTTCCGGCGCACTTCTCACTACTCAACCACTTTATCTTTAACCTTCTAAAACTTCCACGGGAAAGCCAGTAGAGTATGCCTTGGTTTAAGAGAGGAGGCATCTGATAGCTAGGGATAGGGGATTCCAGTCACTTGGTAAACAAGGGTGGATAGCCGATATAGGGATGTAAGGGAGTTGTAGGATGCCAGAGAAAGCATTGAATAAGTTAAGAAGCATGAGGCAGACCTTTCTTCAAAGTTAGCAATGGTAGTTCGGATAGCAAAGCACCAACAAGCGGATAAGGCTAGGCATGTCAGTAATAGGCAGGAAAATAAAGGAATAACAAGAAAGCCATGATGCACGCGACTTGGTTGAAAAAAGATTTGGAAGATCTTAACTTCAATTCTTTTCTCTATGTTCTGAACCCGATGAGTTGAGGACAATGAAGCAATGGAAATAATGATGACCTAGGAGGTAGTAGTAGTACGAAGCCGGAAGGTGGTTTGGTTCTGAAGTTGACTGAGGAGGCGGACCACGTGATAGTAAGCAAAATGTATATTTTGACTGCTCAAGGCGATGAGACGGGCAGAGGACAAAAACAGGGTGCCCCACATTCTCAGTTGCTGATTCTCAGGCTGATTCTACTTGGTTGGTAGAAAATCTACTTATCCGGGAACATGTGACAGAACATACGAAGGACACACGTGCTACGAAGAAATATGAGATTCTCAAAACAGGGAAGGCTACGGATACACATGGGGCTAGGCTAACAAGTATCTTCGTTTGATCCTGGATTCATTGTTTCATGCAGGAGTCAAGCTCTACTGGTCGGCCTGAGACGGAGCATCGGAAGCTAATCAAAGTAATCTGGTTGGGATTGAACACTATGGCTTGGAATTGGATTAGGGTTGCTCGAGTCACCTTACTCCAGGTGGGATTCCGCTCTTATCTTAAGGGTAGGAAAGCTTTTATCTTATGGGAATGAAGGCAAGAGAAATTCAACTATAAGCAAGGTCGAAGCTCTTGTGAGTGAGAAATAGGTAGCTGGTAGGAAGCCTGGGAGTTTATTTCGTTGCATATAGTGCGGGTCATGGAAATAGAGAATAACTATCATTCTGATTGAAGACCCTACTTTTCATTTTCTTTGCACGATGGTGTGCATGTGTACCGGTCTGTCCTCCCTACTCTACTTTTTGTTATTTCTCTTTATAGACGTTGGGTTGGAATGCCCTTAGCTCTCTGTAAGGAAGGGCTGCAAACAATAGGTTTGGTTTATGTAGGCAGAGCGCTATCCATTTGCTTATTATTGAAGCAGCTAGGCAGCATCTTATGCACGGGCTCTGCTATCCCCCTATAGCTGGGTTTTCCATCTCAAAATGGAGACTCGGATCAAGAGAAAGCACCCCACCATATCTAGCTAGCAGGGGGACCCCCCTTTTCAATGTGGAGACACGGAAAGGGAAAGGATTGAGTAGGCCGGTACTGAATTTCAAATAGGTTGCCTTCAGTAATCCGAGTAGGCAAGTAGGGTGTAAGTGATTATGCTAGAAGGGCCAAGTGGACATGCTAGTGTTCCATCTCTTCCTATGCTTTTTCCATACTTTTCTTGCAGTACTTCAGTAAAGCTACCCCATTTTAATAAGATAGGATTCGAGATATCAGCATTTCACAGGTCCTTGTCAAGCTGCAGCAGAATCAGATTCGAGTATAGCATCATTCAGTTGAAGTTCTGAAATAATCTGGATCCCCTTTGCTATTTTAGCAATCTCTGCTGCTCAGTTTCATCCCTTTCTGAGGTAGAAAACCCATCCTTATATGTACGAGTGAGAGATGTCTTCCGTCCCGGAGAACCGTCTTCCCTTCATCCTTAGGAAAAGATCTAGGTAGAGGAGATAGAAAATAATAGATACCGCGAAATCATTCAATCCATAAGTTTTTGTTTTTTCGATTGGAATTTGGGTCAGCTGAACACTTATTTTCTCTTTCAAAAGTGGATGGTATGGGTAAATTCAATCGATATCTTGTTTCCCCTTTCCGAGGCAAATATCGGGGGAAATCAGTGATTCATCGTTAGAAAGAGGGCTGAGCTATAAAATCTATAAAATGGAGCTTGATCGGTAGCTTCGGCCTCCCAGACCCAAATTAAGTTACCAACGAGCAATCATTACAACTCTACGATTACTCATTGGTATTGCAATGGTAACAGTATCTAGTCAATGTGCAAATTCGACCACGCCCACGTCCGCTCCAGCTTGCTTCACACAGCCACATCACGCATATACATAGCCTGCGTAGTTTTCCGCATGTACATGTACCAATTAATCAATTGCATGCACACACCACGCCCTTGCATTGCATGCCATTTTGTTTCCGAGACATCACAGAGCCATGTACATACGAGCTTGCTTCACACAGCCACATCATGCATATACATAGCCTGCGCAGTTTTTCGCATGTACATGTACCAATTAATCAATTACATGCACCCACCACGCCCTTGCATTGCATGCCATTTTGTTTCCGAGACATCACAGAGCCATGTACATCATAGAATGACGACAACTGTCCATTAGTGACGGAGCCTTCTGAAGCATTAACACTACTGAAGAGATGAATGAGATTACACCTCAGGGTGACAACCTGTCTTTCCTATATCAGGTTATAGCGAAGATGAGGTGGCCACTACGATCGATCGGGTTCTACCACCGGAAGATTCGGCACATATCGGTCTTCACGCGGGCTAGAAGATCGAGATGATCTGGCGCGTTGTTCATCGGAAGACGGCGGCGTCGGCGATCCGGCCTTGGAAAGGTCCCATACCTAAGGTGAGTCTTCCAAACCTTACGTTATTCGATATGATTAGACCGGAGTCTTGGATTATTGTGAAGAAGCGGAAGAATGCGAGGCGGCTCGCCGTTCGTCAGCCGCCGCCGGCGCCCGTGATGGCGGCGTCGGTGACAGAGATCTCGAACGCGAGATCGCTTCGTTTGAATCAGCTATTGGGTTCGGCTGGGCCGGTTCGGAAGGATCCGGGTCCGTGAGGAGTTGGGTCGGGGTCAGATGGGTATGAGGCCCATGCTGTACCAGGCCGGTCTCCTGCCCATATCGATCTCCCATGCACGTACGAGGGCGATCGTGATTCGTTCTGTCGTGCGCCGTCGCCCGCTAGCGCTAGGGTTCGCAAGCTCGGGACGAGAGGATTCGATCCGTGGAGCCCGGCGGCAAGGAGGATCCGCCGCTCGTGCTATGGCCGCCATGGGCAGCGCCGCCGCCGCCACGAAAACCGTTCAGCAGAAGGGTGGGCGGCTCGCCGCCGGTGGCGGGTGCGGGCGCGGAGCCCCGCGCCGCCGACGATGAGGCCGCCGGCGGGAGGAGGAGTTGTGCTAGGTCATCCGGCCGAGGCGCTGGCCACCGTGGCATCCGCCCGGGCCTGCCCCCTCGCCGCAGGGCGGGCGGCTGAGGCCGCCAGCCGAGAGCGGCGCCGTTGCGTAGCCGGCAGCGGGTCGTGCTGGCCTTCGGCCTCCTGCGCCGGGCGTGGCTAGTGTGGCTCCGGTTGGCCGCGGTGGTACTGCCCTTGGGGTGGTGCAGACGCCTTCGGGCGGTCCGCCTCGTACCGCACCTCCGCCACACTACGTCGCAAGGCCGGCTCAGAACCGTGCGGGGCCGACGCAGACGAGGCAGAATTCTAGCAACAGAGATCCCAATGATCCGCCCCGTGGCCACTAGGGGGATGATGGGTATGATGCGTATGGTGATGGACAGCATCGAGGTTCCTCTTCCACGGGAGGAGGTCGTGGATATGCCTGACAGAGTGACAGGTCTGCTAAGAGACCGTTTCTCGGCCCTGCAGGCGGATTTGTCGAGGGGACCTCAGGCCCCGACCACCGCCAGAGAGGAGGCTATCGTGGCCATCGTGGTGGTCGGGGTGGGGGCTGTGGGAGGTATCGCCGACCGCCTCCGCCTAGGGCAGTTGTTGATCCTGCGGCGTCTGCAGTGGAGACCGACCACGCTTCCACAGAGCTTCCTTCCCAGGCGATGGAAGTGGTAATGCCTTGGCCAGTGTTGAGGTTCCTGAGGCTGGGACGGTGGGTGAGGTTACCGACAGGTCTGATGCAGAGAGGGCGTCCAAATATGCGCGTAAGAAGGAGAGGATGCTTTGTTACCATTGTGGTGAGAAGGGCCACTTCATTACTGAGTGCGTGGCCGAGCTGTGTGAGTCGTGTGGCAAGCCTGCACATGCCTCGGGGGAGTGCCCGCTGTTGCGTGACCAGGCTCCGTCGCTGACTATGTATGGAGTCTATTGTGCTGAGCTCATGTTTTTTGAGTCCCCGGCTGCGAGAGAGGTTCCGGAGGAGACCCTGAGCTTGACCACCGGGATTGTGAAAGCGACCCAGGGCGAGGTGACTGAGGCTCAGATTGTGCGGAGGCTTCAGGAGCTGGCTCCGGGGGATTTTCGATGGGAGTTGGTGGTTCTCGAGGACAATGTTTTTAAGGTTGATTTCCCCACTGTGGATGATTTGCAGAGACTGCTGAGCTTTGGCTTGTGTAGAGTTCCTGGTACTAAGTGCATCCTGGAGTTTCACGAGTGGAAGAAGGTGGAGCCTAAGGGAAAGCCGCTTACGCAGGTCTGGTTGCGGTTTTCAGGGGCTCCATCTAAGCCTCTGCAGGATGTTCGAGTTGTGGCCAGTATGGGTATTATGGTTGGGAAGACGGAAAGAGTGGATATGGCTTTTACCCGTGCTCATGGGGTGGCCCGGATTTTAGTGAGTGTTCTGGATATTGAGTTCGTGCCTGGTGTGGTCAACTGGACTTATAGGGGAGAGGTGTTCCCGCTAGAGATCGAGTTTGAGGACACTGATCTCTTTGCTGATGCGGTTAATGGTAACGATGTTGACATGCACGAGCGTGACGGCAATGCGGGAGCCAAGGGGGCACCGACTGATGAGTCCACACTAGAGGGGTCTAACGGTTCTCGCCCAGTTACTCAGTTGCCTGGGGATGCGACCGGGGTTGAGCCCGCAGCATCACCATCAGTGCCCATGACTTTGCTGCGTTTTGGGTCTTTTGAGCCAGCCTCGGCGCCTCCCAGACTCTGGAGTGACCGGGTAGATTCTGATGATTTATTTGAGCGCATGCACCCTCTGTTGGACTTTGAGGGGGCTGGTGGATCTTTGGCTGGACGGTCGGCAAGGACTTTGGATGGAGCTGCGGAGAGGAGGCCGGAGGTTGCTTCTCTTGCCCTTGCTTCTCTCGTGGACGTGGCTCCGGTGTTGGCGACTGCGTGCGAGGTGGGGCGTGGGGGAGGGGGTTCGGGGCAGGTGGCCTCGCCTTCTCCCCTCCCTATCCCGACACCGATGGCACCGGTGACGCCGGCCCCGAGGGGTCGGTCTGTGCTGGGAGAGGGAGCCCGAGGCAGGCGGCCTCGGCTCCTTCCCCTCCGGTCGGGGTGACGGCGCCCGGGCCTCTAGCGATGCTGGGGGAGGGGGCTGGGGCAGGTGGCCCTGACCCCTCCTTCCTCATCGGCGGTCAGGAGGACCGCTTCTCCTTCGACGACGTCACTCCTATCTGCGCCGGCGTGTGAGGTGGGAGGAGGGCTCGGGCAGGCGGCCCCCGCCATCCTCTCTCCTGATGAGCCCGTGGCCTTGGGCCTCGGTTTGGCGCACTTGTCTGAGGGGCATGGGACCCCGCAGCCGACTCCTCCGGTAACCTTGGTTGATCCTTTGCGGGATTCAGTGCGAGTCTTTACTAGGGAGGAGGTCGTTGCTTTTGGCGGGATCCCTGACCCCATCTCCATGGGGAGACGGATGAGTGCTCGCATCCAGGAGCTTCCGGAGGTCGATGATATGCAGCAGCGGTGCGCTATGAGGGCGGCCAAGCTCCATGATGCTAAGATCTCTACTGGTATGTCCGTCAACATTTCTAATTCTTTATTGCATTTTTCTAATGAGGAGATTATAAATAATGCAAACCAATTAGGAGTTTCACTAGGGGCTACTGATAGAGAGATTTCCAATTCGGTGAATGATCTGTTAGATTTGGAGGCGGAGCGTGCCTTAGAGACAATCTGTAATCTCAGAGTGGTTAAACCTATGAATGATGATGAGATTAATGCGTTGGGGGTTAGGGTGCTCGATAATCTGTGTGCGGATCTAGCACCCTCCAATCATGAGTCTGAGGACGATGGTGTGCTTCTAGATAATGCCGTTGTTAGCACCGCTGAGCCCGGTTATGAGGACCGGGCGATAGAGCCTAGTAAACCAAAGCGCAAGTGGAAACGGAAGATTTATCCCGATTCTGCGGTTCGTAGGAGTGCTAGGATTCGGACTACTAAAAAATTACATGACGAATTATGAAAGGAATCTTTTGGAATAGCAGAGGTCTGAACGACTTGGCTAAAAGAAGGTTTCTTGCTGAGGCATCTCTGGAGCAGTGTTTAGATTTTATTGCTCTATCGGAAACTGGTAGAGATAACTTTGCGACCCAGTTTCTTTCCTCTCTTGCGGGTGGTGTTGATTTCGATTGGCATTGCCTCCCTCCGCGAGGAAGATCGGGTGGTATCTTGTTGGGTGTGAGATGTGATTCGCTTGAAGTCCAAAGTGTAGTGATGGGCGACTTCGCGGTTAAGTTTCGAGTCAGGTCTAAAGTTGATGGTTTCAACTGGGCTTTAGTGGCGGTTTATGGTGCCGCGCAGCCCGAGCTTAAACCAGAGTTTCTGGCGGACCTTGTTCGGATCTGTGGGTCAGAGCAGCTTCCAATTTTTGTTGGGGGTGATTTCAATATCCTTAGGAGGAGAGAGGAGAAGAATAATGATAACTTTGACGGCAGGTGGTCGTTTATGTTCAATACCATTATCGAAAGCTTGGATCCGAGGGAGATTGAGCTTTCGGGTAGAAAATTCACCTGGGCTAATGCTATGCCAAACCCGACTTACGAAAAACTCGATCGAGTCCTCGCGAGTGTGGAGTGGGAACAGAAGTTTCCTCTTGTTACGGTACAAGCTCTTTCGCGAGGAATATCCGATCACACACCTCTGTTCGTGGACTCAGGGGAGCCGAACCACGTGGGAAACAAAAACACCTTTTCTTTCGAGATGGCCTGGTTCGAACTGTTGGGGAACGCAGTAATTTCAAAAAAATTCCTACGCACACGCAAGATCATGGTGATGCATAGCAACGAGAGGGCAGAGTATTGTCCAGTACCCTCGTGAGACCGAAGCGAAGCGCTATGACAACGCTGTTGATGTAGTCGACGCCTTCACGATCCGACCGATCCAAGTACCGAACGACGGCACCTCCGAAGTTCAGACACGCTCAGCTCGATGACGATCCCGGACTCCGATCCAGCAAAGTGTCGGGGATGAGTTCCGTCAGCACGACGGCGTGGTGACGATGATGATGTTCTACCGGCGCAGGGCTTCGCCTAAACTCCGCGACGATATGACCGAGGTGGAATATGATGGAGGGGGGCACCGCACACGGCTAAGGAACGATCACGAAGATCAACTTGTGTGTCATGGGGTGTCCCCCTGCCCCCGTATATAAAGGAGCAAGGGAGGGGATGGCCGGCCTAGGAGGGGGCGCACCAAGGAGGAGTCCTACTCCCACCGGGAGTTGGATTCCCCCCTTTCCAAGTAGTAGGAGTAGGAGTCAAGGAAAGGGGGAAGAGAAGAGAAGGAAGGAGGGGCGAGCCCCTCCCCTAGTCCAACCGGACTAGGCCTTGGGGGCGCCCAACCTCTCCTCTCTCTTTCCCTAAAGCCCAATAAGGCCCATATACTCCCGGAGAATTCTCAGAACTCTCCAGACTCGAAAAATACCAATCACTCGGAACATTTCCGAACTCCGAATATAGTCGTCCAATATATTGATCTTTATGTCTCGACCATTTCGAGACTCCTCGTCATGTCCCCGATCTCATCCGGGACTCCGAACTCCTTCGGTACATCAAAACTCATAAACTCATAATATAACTGTCATCGAAACCTTAAGCGTGCGGACCCTACGAGTTCGAGAACAATGTAGACATGACCGAGACACGTCTCCGGTCAATAACCAATAGCGGAACCTGGATGCTCATATTGGCTCCTACATATTCTACGAAGATCTTTATCGGTCAAACCGCATAACAACATACGTTGTTCCCTTTGTCATCGGTATGTTACTTGCCCGAGATTTGATCGTCGGTATCTCAATACCTAGTTCAATCTCGTTATCGGCAAGTCTCTTTACTCGTTACGTAATGCATCATTCCGTAACTAACTCATTAGCTACATTGCTTGCAAGGCTTATAGTGATGTGCATTACCGAGAGGGCCCAGAGATACCTCTCCGACAATCGGAGTGACAAATCCTAATCTCGAAATACGCCAACCCAACATGTACCTTTGGAGACACCTGTAGTACTCCTTTATAATCACCCAGTTACGTTGTGACGTTTGGTAGCACCCAAAGTGTTCCTCCGGTAAACGGGAGTTGCATAATCTCATAGTCATAGGAATATGTATAAGTCATGAAGAAAGCAATAACAACATACTAAACGATCAAGTGCTAAGCTAACGGAATGGGTCGAGTCAATCGCATCATTCTCCTAATGATGTGATCCCGTTAATCAAATGACAACTCATGTCTATGGCTAGGAAACTTAACCATCTTTGATTCACGAGCTAGTCAAGTAGAGGCATACTAGTGACACTATGTTTGTCTATGTATTCACACATGTATTATGTTTCCGGTTAATACAATTCTAGCATGAATAATAAACATTTATCATGAAATAAGGAAATAAATAATAACTTTATTATTGCCTCTAGGGCATATTTCCTTCAGTCTCCCACTTGCACTAGAGTCAATAATCTAGTTCACATCATCATGTGATTCAACACTAATATTCACATTTGTATGTGATTAACACCCATAGTTCACATCGTCATGTGACCAACACCCAAAGGGTTTACTAGAGTCAATAATCTAGTTCACATCGCTATGTGATTAACACCCAAAGAGTACTAAGGTATGATCATGTTTTGCTCGTGAGAGAAGCTTAGTCAACGGGTCTGTCACATTCAGAGCCGTATGTATTTTGCAATTATTCTATGTCTACAATGCTCTGCACGGAGCTACTCTAGCTAATTGCTCCCACTTTCAATATGTATCCAGATTGAGACTTAGAGTCATCTGGATCAGTGTAAAAAGCTTGCATCGATGTAACTCTTTACGAAGGGCTCTTTTATCACCTCCATAATCGAGAAATATTTCATTAGTCCTCACTAAGGATGTTCTTGACCAATGTCCAGTGATCTACCCCTAGATCACTATTGTACTCCCTTCCCAAATTCAGAGCAAGGTATACAATAGGTCTGGTACATAGTATAGCATACTTTATAGAACCTATGACTGAGGTATAGGGAATGACTTTCATTCTCTTTTCTATTTTCTGTCGTGGTCGGGATTTGAGTCTTTACTCAATTTCACACCTTTGCAACACAGACAAGAACTTTTCTTTGACTGTTCCATTTTGAACTACTTCAAAATCTTGACAAGGTATGTACTTATTGAAAAAACTTATCAAGCGTCTTGATCTATCTCAATAGATCTTGATGCTCAATATGTAAGTAGTTTTACCGAGGTCCTTCTTTGAAAAACTTCTTTCAAATACTCCTTTATGCTTTGCAGAATAATTCTACATTATTTCCGATCAACTATATGTCATTCACATATACTTATCAGAAATGTTGTAGTGCTCCCACTCACTTTCTTGTAAATACAGGCTTCTCCAAAAGTCTCAGATAAAACCATATGCTTTGATCACACTATCAAAGCGCTTATTCCAACTCCGAGATGCTTGCACCAGTCCATAGATGGATCGCTGAAGCTTTCACATTTTGTTAGCTCCTTTAGGATTGACAAAACCTTTTGGTTGCATCATATACAACTCTTCTTTAATAAATCCATTAAAGAATGTAGTTTTGACATCCATTTGCCGATTTCATAAAATGTGGCAATTGCTAACATGATTCGGACAGACTTAAGCATCGCTACAGCTTGAGAAAATCTCATTGTAGTCAACACCTTGAACTTGTCGAAAACCTTTTGTGACAAGTCGAGCTTTGTAGATAGTAACACTACTATCGGTGTCCGCCTTCCTCTTGAAGATCCATTTATTTAACTTGACTTGTCGATCATCAAGCAGGTCAACCAAAGTCCACACTTTGTTCTTATATATGGATCCTATCTCAGATTTTATGGCCTCAAGCCATTTCATGAATCTGGGCTCATCATCGCTTCCTCATAGTTCGTAAGTTCATCATGGTCTAGTAACATGACTTCCGAACATGATTACCGTACCACTCAGTGCGGATCTTACTCGAAGACCCACGAGGTTTGGTAGCAACTTGATCTGAAGTTTCATGATCATCATCATTAACTTCCTCACTAATTGGTGTAGGAATCATCGAACTGATTTCGTGATGAACTACTTTCCAATAAGGAGAAGGTACAATTACCTCATCAAGTTCTACTTTCCTCCCACTCACTTCTTTCGAGAGAAACTCCTTCTCTAGAAAGGATCCATCTTAGCAATGAATATCTTGCTTTCGGATCGTGATAGAAGGTGTACCCAACAGTTTCCTTTGGGTATTCTATGAAGATGCACTTCTCCGATTTAGGTTCGAGCTTATCAGGTTGAAACTTTTCACATAAGCATCACAGCCCCAAACTTTAACAAACAACAACTTTGGTTTCTTGCCAAACCACAGTTCATAAGCCGTCGTCTCAACGGATTTCGATGGCGCCCTATTTAAAGTGAATGCAACTGTCTCCAATGCATAACCCCAAAACGATAGTGGTAAACCGATAAGAGACATCATAGGTCACACAATATCCAATAAAGTGCGGTTCTGACGCTCGACACACCGTTATGTTGTGGTGTTCTGTGGCATGAGTTTGTGAAACTATTCCACATTATTTTAATCAAGGCCAAACTCAGTAACTCAAATATTCATCTCCACGATCAGATCACAGAAACTTTATTTTCTTGTTACGATGATTTTCCACTGCACTCTGAAATTCTTTGAACTTTTCAACTATTTCAGACTTATGTTTCATCAAGTAGATATACACATATCTGCTCAAATCATCTGTGAAGGTCAGAAAATAACGATATCTGTCATGAGCCTTAATACTCATTGGTCTGCATACATCAATATGTATTATTTCCAACAAGTCAGTAGCTCGTTCCATTGTTCCGGAGAACGGAGTTTTAGTCATCTTGCCCAAAAGGCACGGTTCGCAAGCATCAAATGATTCATAACCAAGTGATTCCGAAAATCCATCTTTATGGAGTTTCTTCATGCGCTTTACACCGATATGACCCAAACGGCAGTGCCACAAATAAGTTGCACTATCATTATTAACTTTGCATCTTTTGGCATCAATATTATGAATATGTGTATCACTACGATCGAGATCCAACAAACTATTTTCATTGGGTGTATGACCATTTGAAGGTTTTATTCATGTAAACAGAACAACAATTATTCTCTGACTTTAAATGAATAACTGTATTGCAATAAACATGATCAAATAATATTCATGCTCAATGCAAACACCAAATAACATTTATTTAGGTTTAACACTAATCCTGAAAGTATAGGGAGTGTGCGACGATGATCATATCAATCTTGGAACTACTTCCAACACTCATCTTCACTTCCCCTTAACTAGTATCTGTTTATTATGTTACTCCTGTTTCGAGTTACTAATTACAGCAACCGAACAAGTATCAAATACTCAGGGGCTACTATAAACACTAGTAAGGCACACATCAATAACCTGTATATCAAATATACCCTTGTTCACTTTGCCATCCTTCTTATCCACCAAATATTCAGGTATTTCGCTTCCAAAGGACCATTTCCTTTGCAGTGTAAGCACTTAGTTTCAGGCTTTGGTCCAGCTTTGGGCTTCTTCGCGGGAGTGAGAACTTGTTTGCCATTCTACTTGAAGTATCCCTTTCTTTCCCTTTGCCCTTTTCTTGAAACTAGTGACCTTGTCAATCATCAACACTTGATGCTCTTTCTTGATTTCTACCTTCGTCGATTTCAACATCACGAAGAGGTCGGGAATCGTTTTCGTCATCCCTTGCATACTATAGTTCATCACGAAGTTCTAGTAACTTAGTGATGGTGACTAGAGAATTTTGCCAATCACTATCTTATCTGGAAGATTTACTCCCACTTGATTCAAGCGATTGAAGTACCTAGACAATCTGAGCACATGCTCACTAGTTGAGCGATTCTCCTCCATCTTTTAGCTATAGAACTTGTTGGAGACTTCATATCTCTCAACTCGGGTATTTGCTTGAAATATTAACTTCAATTCCTGGAACATCTCATATGGTCCATGACGTTCAAAACGTCTTTGAAGTCCCGATTATAAGCCGTTAAGTATGGTGCACTAAACTATCAAGTAGTCATCATATTGAGCTAGCCAAACGTTCATAACGTCTGCATTTGCTCCTGCAATAGGTCTTGTACCTAGCGGTGCATTAAGGACATAATTCTTCTGTGCAGCGATGAGGATAAACCTCAGATCACGGATCCAATCCACATCATTGCTACTAACATTTTTCAATACAATTTTCTCTAGGAACATATATAAAAACATAGGGAAGCAAAAACATAGGGAAGCAAGAACGCGAGCTATTGATCTACAACATAATTTGCAAAATACTACCAGGACTAAGTTCATGATAAATTTAAAGTTCAATTAATCATATTACTTAAGAACTCCCACTTAGATAGACATCCCTCTAATCTTCTAAGTGATTACGTGATCCATATCAACTACACCATGTCCGATCGTCACGTGAGATGGAGTAGTTTCAACGGTGAACATCAATATGTTGATCATATCTACTATATGATTCACGCCGACCTTTCGGTCTCCGTGTTCCGAGGCCATATCTGTTATATGCTAGGCTCGTCAAGTTTAACTTGAGTATTCGCGTGTGCAACTGTTTTGCACCCGCTGTATTTGAACGTAGAGCGATCACACCCAATCATCACGTGGTGTCTCAAAGACGAAGAGCTTTTAACGGTGCATACTCAGGAGAACACTTCTTGATAATTTTAGTGAGAGGTCATCTTAAAATGCTACCGTCAATCAAAGCAAGATAAGATGCACAAAGGATAAACATCACATGCAATCAATATAAGTGATATGATATGGCCATCATCATCTTGTGCTTGTGATCTCCATCTCCGAAGCACCGTCGTGATCACCATCGTCACCGGCGCGACACCTTGATCTCCATCATAGCATCGTTGTCATCTCGCCAATCTTATGCTTCTACGACTATCGCTACCGCTTAGTGATAAAGTAAAGCATTACAGGGCGTTTGCATTTCATACAATAAAGCGACAACCATATGGCTCCTGCCAGTTGCCGATAACTTCGGTTACAAAACATGATCATCTCATACAATAAAATATAGCATCACGTCTTGACCATATCACATCACAACATGCCCTGCAAAAACAAGTTAGACGTCCTCTACTTTGTTGTTGCAAGTTTTGCGTGGCTGCTACGGGCTGAGCAAGAACCGTTCTTACCTACGCATTAAAACCACAACGATAGTTAGTCAAGTTAGTGCTGTTTTAACCATCGCAAGGACCGGGCGTAGCCACACTCGGTTCAGCTAAAGTGAGAGAGACAGACACCCGCCAGTCACCTTTAAGCACGAGTGCTCGAAACGGTGAAACCAGTCTCGCGTAAGCGTACGCGTAATGTCGGTCCGGGCCGCTTCATCTCACAATACCGCTGAACCAAAGTATGACATGCTGGTAAGCAGTATGACTTGTATCGCCAACAACTTACTTGTGTTGTACTCGTGCATATGACATCTACGCATAAAACCAGGCTCGGATGCCACTGTTGGGGAACGTAGTAATTTCAAAAAAATTCCTACGCACACGCAAGATCATGGTGATGCATAGCAACGAGAGGGGAGAGTATTGTCCACGTACCCTCGTAGACCGTAAGCGGAAGCGTTATGACAACGCGGTTGATGTAGTCGTACGTCTTCACGATCCGACCGATCCAAGTATCGAACGTACGAGACCTCCGAGTTCAGCACACGCTCAGCTCGATGACGATCCCGGACCGATCCAGCAAAGTGTCGGGATGAGTTCCACAAGACAACGGCGTGATGACGATGATGATGTTCTACCGGCGCAGGGCTTCGCCTAAACTCCGCGACGATATGACCGAAGTGGAATATGGTGGAGGGGGGCACCGCACACGGCTAAGGAACGATCACGAAGATCAACTTGTGTGTCATGGGGTGCCCCCCTGCACCCGTATATAAAGGAGCAAGGGAGGGGGTGGCCGGCCTAGGAGGGGGCGCACCAAGGAGGAGTCCTACTCCCACCAGGAGTAGGATTCCCCCCTTTCCAAGTAGTAGGAGTAGGAGTCAAGGAAAGGGGGAAGAGAAGAGAAGGAAGGAGGGGCGAGCCCTCCCCTAGTCCAATTCGGACTAGGCCTTGGGGCGCCCAACCTCTCTCTCTCTTTCCCTAAAGCCCAATAAGGCCCATATACTCCCGGCGAATTCCGTAACTCTCCGGTACTCAAAAATACCCGAATCACTCGGAACCTTTCCGAACTCCGAATATAGTCGTCCAATATATCGATCTTTACGTCTCGACCATTTCGAGACTCCTCGTCGTGTCCCCGATCTCATCCGGGACTCCAAACTCCTTCGGTACATCAAAACTCATAAACTCATAATGTAACTGTCATCGAAACCTTAAGCGTGCGGACCCTACGGGTTCGAGAACAATGTAGACATGACCGAGACACGTCTCCGGTCAATAACCAATAGCGGAACCTGGATGCTCATATTGGCTCCTACATATTCCACGAAGATCTTTATCGGTTAAACCGCATAACAACATACGTTGTTCCCTTTGTTATCGGTATGTTACTTGCCCGAGATTCGATCGTCGGTATCTCAATACCTAGTTCAATCTCGTTACCGGCAAGTCTCTTTACTCGTTACGTAATGCATCATTCCGTAACTAACTCATTAGCTACATTGCTTGCAAGGCTTATAGTGATGTGCATTACCGAGAGGGCCCAGAGATACCTCTCCGACAATCGGAGTGACAAATCCTAATCTCGAAATACGCCAACCCAACATGTACCTTTGGAGACACCTGTAGTACTCCTTTATAATCACCCAGTTACGTTGTGACGTTTGGTAGCACCCAAAGTGTTCCTCCGGTAAATGGGAGTTGCATAATCTCATAGTCATAGGAATATGTATAAGTCATGAAGAAAGCAATAGCAACATACGAAAATGATCAAGTGCTAAGCTAACGGAATGGGTCGAGTCAATCACATCATTCTCCTAATAATGTGATCCCGTTAATCAAATGACAACTCATGTCTATGGCTAGGAAACTTAACCATCTTTGATTCACGAGCTAGTCAAGTAGAGGCATACTAGTGACACTATGTTTGTCTATGTATTCACACATGTATTATGTTTCCGGTTAATACAATTCTAGCATGAATAATAAACATTTATTATGAAATAAGGAAATAAATAATAACTTTATTATTGCCTCTAGGGCATATTTCCTTCACGAACGCGAGGGATTCTTGGACCTGATTGCCAGAGAGTGGGCTAGGGGTGCAGGAGGAAGGACTGCGGTCGAGCGTTGGCAGAATAAGATTAGGCATTTGAGAAGTTTCTTACGGGGTTGGGCTAAGCACCTCAATGGGATGTATAAGATTGAAAAGGATAGGCTCCTTTCTCTTATTCAGGCCCTGGACATAAAAGCCGAATCCACGATTTTGCTGCCAGCTGAGCTTCAGGTTAAGAATGAGGCAGAAATGAGGTGAAAGAGCTTCTTCCTGAAGAGGAATTGAAGTGGGCTTTACGGGCTAAGGTCCGCAAAGTGGTCCATGGGGACGCGAACACTCAATTCTTTCATTTGATTGCTAATGGTAAGCACAGAAAGAAGCGAATCTTTCAACTTGAACAAGATGAGGGCACTATTTTAGGACATGATAATCTCAAAACATATATTACCGACTATTATAGGCAGTTATTTGGACCTCCGGAGGATAATTTTGTGTCCCTCGATGAGTCCAGAATTGAGGATGTACCTCAACTTTCGGCTGCCGATAATGATATTCTGGTCGCACCGTTCTCAGAGAAGGAGGTGTTTGATGCTATTGCACAGATGAAAAACAATAAGGCTCCCGGACAGGATGGATTCCCGGTCGAGTTTTATAAAAAGTGTTGGCACATTATTAAGGGGGATTTGTTACCTATGTTTCATGATCTGTTCTCTGGGCAGCTTCACTTATTTCATTTGAACTTTGGAACTATCACATTGCTTCCTAAGAAAACGGATGCGGTGAGAATTGAGCAGTTCAGGCCGATCTGCCTCCTTAATGTTAGTTTCAAAATCTTCACCAAGGTCGGGACTAATAGGCTCACACAGATTGCGCGATTCTCGTGGTGCAGCAATCCCAAACTGCTTTCATGCCGACGAAACATCCTTGAAGGGTGGTCGTCCTTCATGAAACGCTCCATGAAATTCATTCCAAAAAATTAGACGGAGTAATTTTTAAGGTGGATTTCGAGAAAGCGTACGATAAGGTCAAATGGCCATTCCTCCAACAGGCTTTGCGTATGAAAGGTTTTGATGAAGCCTGGTGTCGGCAGGTTGAATCATTTACGCAAAAAGGAAGTGTGGGAATTAAAGTGAATGACGACATATGTCATTACTTCCAGACACATAAAGGCCTAAGACAAGGAGATCCGATGTCCTCTATCTTGTTTAACATTGTGGTGGATATGTTAGCAATTTTGATAGGAAGGGCTAAGGAGAATGGTCAAGTAGGTGGCTTGGTACCTCATCTTGTTGATGGAGGTGTATCCATCCTTCAGTACGCTGATGATACAATCATCTTTATGGAGCATGACTTGGCCAAGGCGAGAAATATGAAGCTGGTGTTATGCCTTTTTGAACAATTGTCCGGGTTAAAGATTAACTTTCATAAGAGCGAGTTGTTCTGCTTTGGTAGAGCCAAAGAAGAACAAGAGGCTTATAGGCAATTGTTTGGGTGTGAGTTGGGGGATTTACCTTTCTCGTACCTAGGTATTCCAATCCACCATCGTAGGCTGACAAACAGAGAATGGAAGTGCATCGAGGACCGATTTGAGAAGAAACTAAGTTGCTGGAAGGGTAAGCTCATGTCTTACGGAGGCCGATTAATTCTGATTAATTCGGTGCTTACGAGTATGCCTATGTTTCTCTTATCGTTCTTTGAGGTCCCAGTCGGTGTTAGGAAAGGACTGGACTTCTATCGATCGCGTTTCTTTTGGCAGGGTGATGAACTTAAAAGAAAATACAGGCTTACTAAATGGGATATCATCTGTAGACCGAAGGACCAAGGGGGTCTTGGTATTGAGAATCTTGAGGTCAAAAACAGATGCCTTCTTAGTAAGTGGATGTGGAAGCTCTCTTCTGAGACTGATGCCACGTGGGCGCAGATCCTTCGCAGCAAGTACCTCCAGACAAAAACTTTGTCCCAGGTCACAGTCAGACCGACTGACTCGCCCTTTTGGAAAGGAATGATGAAAGTCAAACAGTCCTTGTTTAATAGAACAAAGTTTGTTGTTGGAAACGGCACTAGTACACGCTTCTGGGAGGATACTTGGCTAGGCGAGACACCCTTGACCATTCAATATCCGTCTTTATATCGTATTGTTCAACGACGTGAGGTTTTCGTTGCAACGGTATTTCAATCTATCCCCCTTAATATTCAGTTTAGACGGTCGCTAGTGGGCAATCGTTGGGAAGAATGGCTCCGTCTAGTTAGGAGACTGATGGAGGTTCACCTTTCCCAACAACCTGATGAATTACGCTGGAATCTGACTAGGTCGGGAGTATTCACAGTTAAATCAATGTATATTGATGTTATTAATTCGACCTCCATTCCCACATCCAAGAATGTCTGGGATGTCAAAGTTCCGTTGAAAATAAAAGTGTTTATGTGGTTTGTCCATAAACAAGTTATTTTAACCAAGGACAATTTGATAAAGCGTAATTGGACAGGACCTACTAGGTGTAGTTTCTGTGATCGGGATGAGACGATCAAACACCTCTTTCTTGATTGTTTGTTGGCCAAAGTCCTTTGGCGGACGGTCCACATTGCTTTTAATATTACTCCACCGAATTTTGTCAATGCGTTATTTGGGACATGGCTTAATGGGATTGAGCCCGACTTAGCGAGACACATTCGGGTTGGAGTTTGCACTTTGATGTGGACTATCTGGAATTGCAGAAATGACTTAGTTTTTAACATAACTTCACGTATTCATTTTTTGCAGGTTATTTTCAAAGCCACGGCACTGATCTGTTCGTGGTCGCTACTCACTCCGACAGGGGCCAGGGAGCATTTGGTTACTGGATCTATCCGCTGGGAGATGGTAGATCGGGATATCTTCAACCGGTTTGGATGGCGGTCATGTAATAGGATAGGCAATTAGTTCACCTATCTATCTATTAGCCAGCCGGTTGTGGCGTCTTTTCATGGCTAGTTTGTGTTTCTAGCCCTTTTTAGCTCTGTGTGAGCTTGATTTCCTTTTTCTGCTTTTGAAGACTTTGGAACCTTGTTGTAACTTGTTATTTGGTTAATAAAAGGGCCGTATGCATCACTATAATGCAGAGGCTCGTTTCGAAAAAAAAAACAAGCTTGCTTCACACAGCCACATCATGCATATACATAGCCTGCATAGTTTTCCGCATGTACACGTACCAATTAATCAATTGCATGCACCCACCACGCCCTTGCATTGCATGCCATTTTGTTTCCGAGACATCACAGAGCCATGTACATACGTCTCTCTACACCTCGTTCTTGGGACCTCCAATTCCTTTTTTTCACAACAAATCTCACTTGCCTTCTTTTGGCTTTGCCCGGCACCGCATGTCTCCAGACCGCGCCACGCGCGTAGCTAGCTTCCGCTCGGCCTCCAGAAGCCTTGCATCTGGCCACTCTCAGGCCGACCGGGAGCTCCTATTTGACAATAATTTGAGTGTCTAAAAAGAGGAAAAACACGTCCCAGCTGGGAATCGAACTATAGACCTGTCGATCGCAAGAAGAGTACGCAAACCAGTCGACCAGACAAACATTCGCGCTGAAAGTGCAGTTCGTAACATTAAGAACACAATAAAACGCATAATCAGAGAGTTTTTTTTTTCTATCTTTACCTGGAAATTTTTGAATGCGAGTAATGTTTAAAAATCTGACAATTGTTTGAACAACTGTTTGAAAATTTTCTCAAAATTCAAAATTTGTTCTCGTTACACAAAAAAGTTCAAAATTTTCGAAATTCAGAAAATGTACCAGATTTCAATTTTTTTTTCACATATTCAAAAAATGTTCGCGCTTCCAAATTTGTTTGGGTTTTTTCAAAATATGTTCTCAAGATTCAAAAAATGTCCGTGCTTTAAAAACTTGTTCACGCTTCCAAATTTGTTCATTGACTTTTCAAAATTGTTCTTCATTTCAAAATTTGTTCTAAAGATTCAAAAAATGTTCGTGCTACAAACAATAGTCCGCGCTTCCAAATTTGTTCTCAAGATGCAAACATCGTTCGTGCTTTAAAAAATTATTCACAGATTCCAAAATTGTTCATGTTTTCAAAAAATGTTTGGGAAATTCAAAATTTGTTCGTGTTCATAAAATTTGTTCACATATTAAAAAAATGTTCATGTTTCGAAATGAAGAACATGAATAATTTTCGGATCTATGAAAATTTTTGGTGAAAGGGAACATTTTTTGAAAAAGCAAATTTACAAACTTTTTTCAAATTGCAAACATTTTTAAAAACGCAAACAAGTTTTGAAACATGAACATTTTTTTAAAAATGGAACCAAGACATGCACAAAATTTTGGAAATCTGAACATATTTCGACATTATGAATATTTATTAACAAAGAAATACAAAATTTGAAATTCTGAACATTTTTTAAAAATGTGAATTTTTTTCTGAAAATATGAACAAATTTTGAAATCCTGATTTTTCTGAAAATTCTCAAAATTTTGAATTTATGTAAAATAGAAAAAGAAACAGAATAAAGGAAAAAGAAACAAGGAAAAGAAAAAACATTTAAGAAAAAAGAAGCAGCAAAAAAATTGGAAAAAGAAAAGAAAAACCTGGTTTAGGAACCTCCTAGAAGGTTCCCAGACCGGAAAAGACCGGCTGGAACCTCCTAGAAGGTTCCCAAAACCTGGAAAGACGAACGCGTTAACGGGCCGACCCAGTTCTACGCTCGCTCGCGATCTCCTCTGCGATAGGTCGACATTCTGACGCATAATGCGTCATATAGGGTTTTCCAGGCCGACCTGCCCAGCAGTGCGCTTCCACACTTTTCTTTGCTCGGCCTGCTAGCTGGGCCGAAGCGTCTAGCTGCCTCATCCCGTAGTCCATGCCTCGACCAGGACAGTAGAGGCTCTGATACCACTTGTTTGAATTATTCTGAGGCACTCCATCGATCATCCAGGACCAAGCAATCACACGAGTCCATATCCTATCTACATAGTCCAAATTCAAGTCTAACTGTAACCTACCTTGTACAGATAATATTCGACACAACTCTAACAAGTTTGCCGGGGGAGATGACAACACACAGTTTTTCCATAAAATTGCAAATGGAAAGCATACAAAGAAGAAAAAATTCAGCTTGAACAAGATAAGGGTACAATTGTAGGGCATGAGAACCTAAAATTGTACATCTCTAACTATTACAAAAAAGTTTTTGAACACCAGAGAATAATTTTGTGGCGCTCGATGAGTGTGTGGTTAGGGATTTACCGCAGCTAGGTGCAGACGAGAACGAGCACCATTCACTGAGAAGAAGTGTTTGAAGCGATAGCACAAATGAGAATAATAGGACACCAGGACCGCATGGTTTCCTGGCAGAGACCCCCACATCCAAACAAGGAGAGGGCGACCCACAACCCGAATAAAAAGCTCAACAACAAATAAACCCAACACGCACTCGTGAGTGACAGACAAATGAGGAACATCTATGACGTTGAGATTCGTGCAAGATCAGACAGCCACAAAATTCAACCTAAAGCCAAATAAAAACAGATAACTGATTTTTAGAAAAAGCGGTGCTGGCAAGATTTAAGAAACCAGCGCGATTAATTTAGGAGACGGGACAAATTCTAACGACAATTACACTTGCTAGATTTTTCATAGCAAGGAAGGATGCATTTCAAAGCTTAGATTTTTCATAGCAAGGAAGGATGCATTTCAAAGCTTGAATCACATACTACGACATTATGTGAAGATTCACTATTCGATTAGGACAAAGTAATTTCAATCCACACTTCTAAGGAAAATAATACAGAGGTAATTGCAGCTCCCTCCACATTTTCGCATCCGGGCTTGGGACCGGCAAAGGCAGTGTTAAACCACAACAATACAAAACACAAGTTATACAACACCAATCATTCAGCAAAGCATACAGGCCACACCATCAAGAAAATGCAACAGTCACACAAGCACACACACAATCAAGCGCTTGCACACAAGAAACAGACATGTATAGGGGCACATCACACAGACAAACACACAATGTAGCACTTGCACACACACAATGTAGCACTTGCACACAAGAAACAGACAGAAACAGACAGATAGGGGCACATCACACAGACAATTACACACACAAACACAATGGAGCGCGTGCCCCCAAGAAATGGAAAGAAACATATATAGATATAGGAGCAAAAACAGAAAGCTAAAACATGCAAGACCGAAGTAAACTCAGAAAGTTAATAATAAGCTCTTCCTCCTTCAGAAAATAAATTCTAGGAACCCATGTCCGCTTTGTGTTTTTCAAGAACTTACTTTCTTTAGGATGAGCTGCACAACTTTAATTTCAGATGATAAATTTGGAATTAAACCCTTACCCATCACCCTCATCATCCTCATCATCTGAATCATAACTAGCAAGATCAAGAAGAGCACCTTTAGGAGAACTTAGCCCAGTACCATCAGAACGACCAGTAGAGCTAACATTGTTTGGCTTAACAGGGACTACACCTTTAGCTGTGGTCTTGACTTTTGATTCTCCCAGACCAAGCTCCTTTGAGCTAGAGACATCAGTGGTCTCATTTGCTGCAACACAGAGGCGATAATCAGCAATGTAATTTACCATAAAGTTTTAGTATAATTCACTCACGTTCAGCTGATGAATCATCTTCATAACTTTGGTTGCGATCTCATTAAAATGATCATCCGTAACCTGGAATGACAAAAGTACAAAAGTAAGAAATGGCAGACTTACTGAATTTAGAACAGAAGTGCATCTTCTGCTAAACCTAGCTAAATAAGTTCATGCAATGACAAACCTTCAGAAGAACTTCTGTCAACACACGTTTAATTTCCTTGTTGATTGCTGCCATCCGTGCCGCTTCGACTTCATCCTGCAAATGATTCAAGTCCAGTACAACGATTTGAAATGAGTGCCATGTTAATATCCAAGTTGAATATAAATATGAACAGGAACAAAAAGGATTAACTTCATCTGATGTTTTCACCAGATCCGAAAGAAGTGAATATGTGTACAGATGAAAAAAGACACTGCTCGGGAAAAATGATTACAGGAACTAGGAGATTTGCCAGTACAATAATACATATGACAAGCAACCTCAAGTCTCAAGTAAATGATATCCAGGTTGCTTCACTAACAAATCTGGAAAAAATTGACACATAGCCATGCCATTTCTCTCACCATTATGAAATCACTATTCTTCAGAAATTACTATATAAACATTAAAAAAACAATAGACGGAAGTAGGTAGGTTATTTAGTTTCTCAAAGCCGCCAGACCTCCATTCGGTCTAACAACTACAATACTCTATCATGATTAAATTAGTTCACTTTGATTTACAAAAGTTGTCCAAAAATTATTATGCATTTAAAGTCCGCCACAATACTATTTAGCTTTAAACCCGTTAACTTGGACATGGTACTATTCGTACTGAAATACTCCCTCCGTTCCAAAATAGATGACTCAACTTTGTACTAATTTTATACTAAAGTTAGTACAAAGTTGAGTCATCTATTTTGGAACGGAGGGAGTAAATCATTAGGGGCAGATTTTTGCATGCAAGTGAATCACAATATGGCAGATTAATAGTGTAATATGCACTGCACTAATAATTAGACCATAAGAATAAGCCCATCGCTAGTGTTCCATATGTCCTGCAAATTATTTATACCTTGGCACCACTTGTAAACAAGTAATGTGGAGGTGGTTCTGAATCAGCAGGCTTTATACAATTTGGGAAGAGGTAACATTTGTCCCTTTCACACCACAAGTATTGGCCAATTTTGTCTGCAGCATCACATCAGTAACTTTCTCAAGAGGCTCAATTTCATATACCGGGATCAGGTAGCTATACAGATCCATAAATTCAATACCAACTTCTCCTTTAAAAGCACGCTGAGTAAGAAGATGCTGTTTTATGCTTGAGAATTTCCTTGACTCCAGCCACGTGGTTGTATAAATAAATAGGACGCTTCCCACGTTGAATCTCATGCCGATGCCGGCGCGCTTCACTAGGATCCAAAACTAACCACAGAAAACCATACAATAATATGAACACAGCGCATATAGCAGCAAAAGCACACACAACAGAAAAAATAAATTAAGCAAAACATACCAGGAACATATTGAGCGGCACTTAGAACACAGAAGATCCATCCCCAGAAGTAGCATCAGGAATATATTCAGAGTGACTTGGAACAGATCAACCAGAAGATCTAACACCAGAAGGACTTTATAGGCAGCAGAAGAAAAAAGAAAGGAACACACCCGTACCACGAGAAGAGCCCAGAAAAATCGGCCCAAACAAACTGACATACAAAAATGATACGTGGCAAACAAGGAGACACAATCAAAACCAGAAAGCACACATCACCTACGATGGAAACAGTCAAAGCGTCAGAAGACAGTCAAAGCGGTGGACTCCAAAACAAATCCAAAATGTGTCGTACGTGCAGACCTCTCCACCTAAAAAAATCACGCACAGAAGTAAAACCAAAGCACCATACACGTCATGCTGACAAGGCACCGTAAAAAAATTCAAAAAGGGAGAAAAATAAAACCCTTATAGGCCTAGATTCTTAGTTACTCGCTTCCCTTTGGTATCGTATAAGAAAAACACTGACCTCGTACAACTTCAGAAAGGAATCACATGCAAACAAATTATGTGAAGATTCACTATTTGATTAGGACAGTAACCTAGACTGTAATTTCTATCGAAACGCGTAATGCAAACAATACAAAGGAGGTAACTGCAGCTCCCTCCACATTTTCACATCCGGGCTTGGGACCGGCAAAGGCAGTGTTAGGCCCCAACAATATAAAACAAGCTATACACAACCAATCATTCAACAAAGCATACAAACCACACCATCAAGCAAATGCAATATTCACACACAGTCACACAAACACACACACACAGAGTCAAGCACACAAACAATCAAGCCACACACAGTCACACACACAGAGTCAAACCACACACAGTCATAGTCAAGCCACACACAGTCGCTTCCCTTTGGTATCGTATAAGAAAAACACTGACCTCGTACAACTTCAGAAAGGAATCACATGCAAACAAATTATGTGAAGATTCACTATTCGATTAGGACAGTAACCTAGACTGTAATTTCTATCGACACTCGTAATGCAAACAATACAAAGGAGGTAACTGCAGCTCCCTCCACATTTTCACATCCGGGCTTGGGACCGGCAAAGGCAGTGTTAGGCCCCAACAATATAAAACACAAGTTATACACAACCAATCATTCAACAAAGCATACAAACCACACCATCAAGCAAATGCAATATTCACACACAGTCACACAAACACACACACAGAGAGTCAAGCACACAAACAATCAAGCCACACAGTCACACACACAGTCAAGCCACACACACACACACAGTCACACACACAGAATGGAGCGCTTGCACACAAGAAATAGACAAAGAAAGGGGAAGAAACAGACAAATAGAAAGCTAACACATGCAAGACCGAAGATGGGCGAGGGTGATTCAGATCTTCGTTCCTGAAATTAGGAAGATGGTTAGAGGCTGATTACCATCAAACATAAGAGGAAAAATTACAACAGCATAAATATACTCAAACCATACTTCATTCTGCTTGGACTTTCACATTGACACCGATTGATCGTTTTCATCATCACTGCTGGAGCTCTCTTCAGAACTGTCATCATCACCACTGCTTTCTTTCTTGGCAACCTTAGAGACCAAAATCTTCAGATGAAAAAGCAAACACCAAAAATTCCTTAGGCTTCTTTAGTGCAGGCTCTTCATCACTCTCATCAGAACTATCATCAGAATCATCCTTGGAGTGCAAATATTGAATTACAACAAGATCAATTAATGTACAACAAATATCACAGAAGACAATGCTTTCAAGAAAATAAAATTTTAAAAATAATGCGTACATGTTCACTCTTTTTCTCTGTTGTCAGAAGCCTCTTAGCAGGAATAGTAGATTTTGCTGACTGCAAAACATTGGAAGGAATTTTAAACATTGCACAACAAAAAAGTGACCAGGAGCAAGTAACAGAACACTTACTTCATCAGAATCGGAATCCGAGTCATTATCTGAGCTACCACTAGATTCTTCTTTCTTTACAGAAACTGTTTTAGCAGTGGTATCCTGGACATAGAAAGGAACCGCATTAGAAAGATGGCATAGACAGAAGATTTGCTAGAAACAAAACAATGTTTAAGAAATACAAATATCACACAAGAGAAGTTACCAAAGAGTAAACAAGTACAACAGAGAACTTGCTTCTTCAGAATCTGAATCTGAGTCAGGATCTGAGCTATCACTAGATTCTTTATTATTCTTAACTGGTTTAGCAGTGGTATCCTGGAAATATTTTGAAAATGTTAGTATCACATTATAAAGACAGAATAATGAAGCCTTAGTTTTCATATAACTAGCAGACTGATACCTCCTCAGAGTCAGAATCAGAACTTTCACTGGATTCTACCACTTTCTTGGCTACTGGTTTTTTAGTGGCCATATCCTGCAAATGGTTTTCCAGTTAGGACTAAGAAATATTAGTACTCCACAGAATTAAACGACAAGATCAGGGGAATGGTAAGTGCAAGAAATATGTTTTATGCTTTTGTAATTATCTCACATAGACATGCATTGCTAGAAATATGATTCTTACCTCATCTGATGAATCATCAGAATCACTGTCAGAGCCGTCCAATTCCTGGTTTTTCTTTTGTGCAGTAGCAACCCGCAGAATTCTTCACTTCGGTAGCTGGCTTCTGAAAACAAAGTGAAACATGGTGAAATCAGGCAAAAAGATAATTAAAAATGCTATTAAATGATGAAGCTTCCACTTCGAAATTGGTAGGTAAATGAATACCTCAGAGTCAGAGCTTTCGGAATCAGAACTTTCATTGGATTCTGCAAGAGGCAAAAACTTACAGGATCACCAAAGTATAAGATATCTGCAAGAGGCAAAAACTAACCGTCCAGCACCGCGTTTGCCACATCAGTTGCCTCCGCACGAGCAGGCCTTAGGTTGTCCGTCATACTGTCCACAACATGAGTAACAACAGCAGGCTTTCCAGCCATGTTGCACTTGTGCAGAGCAGACTTCTGAAATAAGAACACCTAAAGAACGAACAAAGTAGTGCTCAATACAGACCCTTGATTTTTTTTAAAAAAGAGCAAATCTAAGTAAAGCACATAAAATCATCACCAAGCTTCATGCAAATGGGGAAAATGCATGTTAATCAAGCAAAATGCCTTCACAACTGCCAAGGGCACTCACAATGCTTCTCTTAGCACGTTATCATAGTCAAAATGCTGATGTGGCACTGTAATAATTAAGAAAGAACGAGAGTGGAGCTGTATGTTCATATAGATACGGCTCTTAGCTCGTTTTCTTGCACTCCCTGTTTTCCTACTCTTTAATTTTCTCCACAATGCAACATCATTTAGATACAACCCTTAAGAAACATTGGGGTGATTCTCTCTAATTTTTTCACTACTAGGACGACACATTAAGAGATAATGCATTGCGAAGGTTGAGATAACCAACCTTTTCAGGTGGAAGATCAATTCCAAGGTTTCCTCTTGACAGAATTATACCATCTGCTTCTTCCAGGATCTCATCAAAATGGTTCAAGCCCTGCAAGGAATAAGGAGTCAATAGGTGGTAAACAAATCCAAGTTGCTCAGGAATGTTGAAGGAATATCTTGAAATTACCTCCACATTCTCAATTTTGGCAAAAATCAGAGTTTGGCTAAGATCACCTAACTTTGAGAGGAACTCCCATGCCTATTGCAGGAAAAATACTCTATTAACATTAGGAACATTTTTCCAAAGTATGAAATGCAAACAAACATGTGATACTATTCAACCCAATATCAATATTAAAAAATTCAATCTGTTGGGAAAGATGGCACTGTGAAGTAGTACACTCTAAATATCTGACATGATGAGTTACTTACTTGCCACACATCTTCTGCATGCCTTGTATAAGAAAGAGAGAGGAAGTCAATCTTGGTTGGGGCACCCTATTTTTCTCATAACCTGAAAGTGGTGCATGCTCATAAAGTCATATAATGCGTTACAGCAAGGAGCTCCAGTTTCACGAAAAATAATAATTTTTAACATGTAAAGCCTAGTCGTCAAGTTAATACAAAGAGCAAGAGAGATTCTTGGGAGGAGTTCCTTACATCTTTATCCTCATGAGACAGCGTGGGCATGTCGATATGGATCGAGCAGTGCAATGTGAAGACATAATCACAAAAAAGTTCAGAAAAAAGAATAGTCAGTCTACACTAAACAAGTAACAGGTGGTCAGGAACTACCAATACCAAGTTAGCATACATGATTATTCGTCAAGATACGAGTTTGCATTCAACAAACAACAATCAATCGTGCCACAACAATATAAAACACAAGTTATACAACCAATCATTCAACAAAGCATACCAGCCACACCATCAAGCAAATGCAATATTCACAGAGTCACACACACACACACACACACACACACAGTCAAGCCACACACAAATTCACCATCAAGCCACACACAGTCAAGCCACACACACAATCAAGCCACACACACACACACACACACACACACACAGAGTCAAGCCACACATATTCACCATCAAGCCACACACACACACACAGAGTAAAGCCACACATATTCACCATCAAGCCACACACAGTGACACACACAGAATGGAGCGCTTGCACACAAGAAACAGACTTAGATAGGGGCACAAACAGAAAGCTAATACATGCAAGACTGAAGTAATCTCAGAAAGCTATAAAGTTAGCAGCATTGACAAAAAACATGTGATGAACAAGCTTTCACAGATAAATAAATTCTGGAGTTATGCTCACAACAGAATTATATGCCCAAGTGTGTAATGACAAAATTCTGGAGTTATGCTCTTTTATCTAGAACAAAGTCTAAGGGGGACTAACTAGCAGCACCTCATCTAGTACTCGTATGATGAGCATCACCATATATGGGAACATGAGCAAAGCATGACAAGAAGTAAGCAATTGAAAACAACATAGTAACACCCTGAACATCCATCAAGTAGAATAAGAATCGACAGAGGGCCAACAATCCAATTTCAATCAAAATAACCGATCTGAACAACACAACATTTGAGATCTGAACATCCATCAAGTAGTATCAAAGGGCGCATGCGTTCGAGATATGAAAGTAACCGACGAACAGCGCAGGTGACGGAACAGAGGAACCGATCTGAACGAGCACGATAAACAGCAATTCCAATTTCAAAAGCAGACGCGAACAAGGGCCCGACGCGAACACGAAACGCAGGAACGTGAATGTCTCTCAGATAACAAAGCGCACGCAGAAGTTTCTCAAACAGACTTGTTAGTTCGCAAACCAGACGACCCAAACCGACCGACCGACCGCTCGCTTCCTCCACGGATACCCCCGATGAGACAGCACGAAGAACACGCGAGAGCATCAGTGTAAAGAACCCAGCAGCAACACAGGGGATCGAGCAGAATCAAATCAGACGCGATTCCAAACGGACTAGGACGAGAACGAGCAAAATCAAATCAAGACGCGATTTTATCTAAATTGACGACGGCGAGGACAAGAAAATCAAAACAGACGCGATTCTGGTCTAAACGGACGACGGGGAGGACCAGCAGAATCAAATCACACGCAACTCTACACTGACGACGGCGAGGACGAGCAAAATCAACTCGGAAGCGATTCTAAACTGGCGACGGCGAGGACGAGCAGAATCAACTCGGAAGCGATGCTAAACGGGAGACGGCGAGGACGAGCAAAATGAAACCAGACGTGATTTCTATCTAAACGGATGAACCGCGGATGAGCAAAATCAATCAAATCAGACGCGCTTCAAAACAGACGAATCGAGGACGAGCAATTCTTTCTAGTCTAAGCGGACGAGTCGAGCCAGGAGGAGCAAGATGAAACCAGACGCAGGAGGAGGAGAGGCAGGAGTTGAGGACGAATCGAGGCGAGAGGCATGGCCTGGGCGAAGAGAGGAGGAGCAGACCGGCCAAAGGGCGAGCCTTTATAGCCGGGGCAGAGGCGGTTGCGGCAGCTGGAGGCTTGTCCTTGCCGGCGGATATAGAAGGAAAGTGGAGCTGGTGGGCTGGTTGCGGCAGCCGGAGCCGAGGTGGCGTGCGTGGCGGTGGATATAGAAGGAAAGTGGAGCTGGTGGGCTGGGGGCTTGGGGCTGGATCCGGAGCGGGAGCGGGGTGGGCAGGAGGAGGTCGGCGGCGGCGCGTCCGTCTCGAATCGGGAGCGGAACGGGAGATTTCCGTCTCGAATTTCCAACTAGGGTGATTTCCAACTAGGGTACTCGGGACGGGAGTTGCAACGGTCCAGGTGATGACGTGTCTTTTCTCTTCTTCTTTTGAGTGGTGAAAACAAATGTGTTTTTTTTACTACTGAAAAAAATGTGCTCGGGTTAGAAAAACGCTACTGCTGCCAAAAAAGAAAACGAATAAAAACGTCACGTTCATACTCCCTCCGTCCGGAAAAACTTGTCATCAAAATGGACAAAAAGGGATGTATCTAGAACTAAAATACATCTAGATACATCCACTTTTATTCATTTTGATGACAAGTATTTCCGGACGGAGGGAGTAGATGCTACAGGGAACGAAAACATTCACAATGTACTTCTCATTTCGTTAGCACCAACTTAAGGGGTAAAAAAATGTGCCAGGCTAGAATAGCTAGGACACGAATCCGAATTGATCGGAAACTCGTCTCGCCCGATAGTGTGCGCAGGGTGTGAACCCTAGCTTTTGTCGCCACCCTCCCCCTCCTCGCCTTCCCTCCCCTTCATCGTCGCCGGGCAAAGCCCAGTCGGTGTAGGCGGCGGAAGCGGGAGGGTGGGCATTTCTCCCCTCCCGATAGTGTGCGCAGCGCGGGGCGGCACCGTGTCGAGCGTGCAGCGTCAGCAAGTTAGACGGGCATGCCGACAGCGTGGGCAGATGGCAGGGTTGCAGCGGCTGCGCGGATTCCGAAGGCGCATGCTCGGCGGGCCAGCGTTGGTCTGGATAACGACGGTCCTACCGGTCTGGTGTGTTGAGCGGCGCAGGTCGGGTAGGCATGGGCCGATGGGTGTGGCCCTGCCTCCAGGCAATCATGCCTGTTGGCGGATGTCGGATTTCATCTTCCGGCAAAACCCTTGAGGTTCGAACACTGGGGTGCGCACAAAGATCTCTCTCCCTCGATGGCTAGCTCGCTCAAGGATCTCACGACCTAGCTCGACGAACTCGCAACACAAGAGACACGAGAAGCTTATCCTGACAAAAGGTGGTCTCTGCCTGCCAAAGGTTCTGGTGATGACGCCGTCCTGGGCTCCATGGTGACCTCCGTCCTGCTGGTCTTGGTCTTGTTGCACCGATATGGAAACCTTTGCCTGGTGCCTCGGGACTCCTCGCCTGCGCTTGCCCCTTTAGCACCAAAGAGGAAACAAGGACACTGCGCGCGCGGGCGCCCGCCTGGTCTTGGTCGTCATGGCTTACGTCATTGGATCCTCGCGAGGTTCGCCTTGCCTTGATCTCTCCGCCCCTCGCGAGCTAGCCTGGTGAGGCCGCCCCTGAGGAGGTCTTGTGTCGTCCGCCTCGCGAGGCTTGGCCCCTCGCGAGGGTCTTGAGCATTTGTTGGTGAAGACGGGCCGTACTGGGCCGCGAGTGGAGCCACGCCGTGGGCTGCAGGCAGGCAAGTCTGGGGACCCCCGTTCCCAGAACGCCGACAGTAGCCCCCGGGCCCAAGGTGCACTCGGACTTGGCTTCGAGGTGAAGCCGAAGGGCAAGTGCGGAGCGCCGCGGGCCCCAACAGCCTGCGGCCTGGGTCGACGTGTAGCGATTGATTGGACGTGGGCGTCTTCGCTTCCCCACGCTGCCTCGGCAACTGCCCGTCTAACAAAAGGCTGGTGCGAGCAACACTCGCCTTCATTGCTTTCTTCCGCCTTGCTCCAGATCCCCTTTCTCGCCCCTCGCTTTCGAAATCTCCAGATCTACTCCCATCCCCTTCCGAATCAGCGACCAATGGCGCCCCAGAAGGTCAAGGTTTCTTCGTCGCCCGCCTGGTACGAGACGGCTCTGGATGCACCCAATGTCTCAGAGAAGAACCTCGCCGCCACGCGCCTACTGACGGCGGGAGAGAGCAACAAGAGGGGGAACCTCTGCCGTGCCGGAGCCTGTGGGAAGCACCTTCTTCCCCTTCTTCATGAGCAGCGTCGTCGCGGGGCTGGTTCCCCCCTTCTCTGACTTCTTCTATGTGGTTCTTGGCCATTACGGGTTGCAGGCGCTGCATCTTCATCCCAACTCTATTCTCATTCTGTCGATCTTCGCCTTCTACTGCGAGGCGTATGTCGGCGTGATGCCGTCTGTGGCTCTGCTGCCACTTCTTCTTCCTTCGCATCAATGATGGTCATACCTTCGTGTGCGCCAACTTCATCGCGGCCGGCAAGGCCAACTCGATCTCGAAGGCTGGGAAGAAGGCCGACAGCTTCAGGAGAAAGTGTGTCATGATGGACGCCAAGTGCCTCCACCCACGCTTGGTGCTGCCAACGGAGATGCCCTAGTCTGACGCGGGGTGGTCTCGTGCGAAGCTCACAGATGACCGGGTGACGTCCGTGTCAGTGTCAAAACCGGCGGATCTCGGGTAGGGGGTCCCGAAATGTGCGTCTAGGATCGATGGTAACAGGAAACGGGGGACACGATGTTTACCCAGGTTCGGGCCCTCTCTATGGAGGTAATACCCTATTTCCTACTTGATTGATCTTGATGGATATGAGTACTACAAGAGTTGATCTACCACGAGATCGTAATGGCTGAACCCTAGAAGTCTAACCTATATGACTATGGTAATGTGTGTGTGTGTCCTTTCCGGACTAACACCTCCGGTTTATATAGACACCGGGGGGATCTAGGGTTTACATGGAGTCGGTTACATAAGAAGGAATCTTCATAATCGGTCGCCAAGCTTGCCTTCCACCCCAAGGAGAGTCCAATCCGGACACGGGTACAGCCTTCAGCCTTCATGCCTTCGCAGCCCATCAGTCCGGCCCATGGATAACAAGCCGGACGCCCGAGGACCCCTTAGTCCAGGACTCCCTCAGTAGCCCCTGAACCTGACTTCAATGACGAGGACTCCGACGCGCAGATTGTCTTCAACATTGCAAGGTGGGTTCCCCTTTCCGAACTCCAAAATAGTCTTCGGACGCAATGATAGTATCTGGACCTGCCACGTACACACCATACACAACCGCGGAGAGAATATATATTTTTTACACGAGTTCTATCCGCTGACAGCCTTTTATAACATGGCATTACGTCTGTCCGGTCATAATTTCGAACCGTTTTTCGTCTGCCGCTCCATGTTTTGAGATGCGGTTGTCATTGGCACGTCTTGTCAAAGCAGAGATCGTGTCCCCTTATCACGGGATTCTCATCAATGCGGGCATGGGTAACCCAACCGTGCCGTTTATACGGCCCTTGGGAATAGGCGAGTTTTCAGGGCGCGTGAGGAGGCATTTAATATTCGATGCCTTTATAAGGGGATAAGGACTCCCCCTTCCTCTCTCACGCCCTCTCTCTGTCTCCGTCTTTCCAATCTCGAGCTCCAACGCCCAAGTACTCGTCTCCTTTCCACTCAAGCAACCATGTCCGGATCCGGAGGTCAGGGCAAGTGGATGGTCTCCTCCATCAAGGAGGGGGACATTACTGAGCTTCAGGCGGCCGGGTATTTGGCGAAGGAGATCACCCACTGTCTGCCGGCCGAGGGACAAGTCGTCCCCACGCCGGGGCCTACTGAGAGGGTAGTATTCATCCCCCATTTCTTTCGTGGTCTAGGGTTTCCGCTCCACCCTTCATTCGCGGGCTGATGTATTATTACGGGATAGATTTCCACGATATGTCCCCGAATTCCTTCCTCAACATCTCGGCGTTTATCATCGTGTGCGAGGCCTTCCTCCGCATCCACCCCCACTTTGGGCTGTGGCTCAAAGTCTTCAACGTGAAGCCGAAGGTGGTGGACGGCCAGCACGCGGAGTGCGGAGGAGCCATGGTGAGCAAGCTACCCAACGTCTCCTGGCCGAAAGGTACTTTCGTGGAGATAGTGAAGGAGTGGCAGAGGCAATGGTTCTACATCACAGAACCCCGCGGCACCACCTGGGCCGCGGCGCGAATTCCGCTCCGGCGCCCCCATGCGACTCACCTCCTGGGTCGAGAAGAGTCCGGACTGGTGTTTGCCCGATGAGCTGATAGCATTGCAGACGCGCGTCCAGAGCATGATAGCCAAGGACGTCAAGCTCGTCGATGTGATCCAGGTGATGCTAGTTCGTCGGATTCTCCCATGCCAGCGCCGAGGTCACCCTTTGTGGGATTTCAATCCGAAGAAGCATCAGACCCTGGCAAGGCTCTTCGAGACCACCCACGAAGATGCCTGGAAGTTGCTTTTCAAGGGCAACGAGAAACCGCCGGCCACGGATTCAGACCGTGGTCACGATTGTAAACACCCCGCCAGCGAGGTATGCTATTTTTGATGCATCCCCAACTTAATTGTTTAGAGGATGATGTTTGAGCTTTTATTATTGCTCTTTCAGGACTGGATGGAGAGGGAGAAGCGGATCCAGTGTCCGGCTCCGCTACCCGAAGAACCGGTCATCCCGCGCCTAGCGAAGATGCTGTTGCCGGCGCCGTATAAGGCACCGGAGAAGAAGGCCAATGTGACGCCCTCGATTCAATCATACACGCAAATGTGTACGATCAAGATTAATGACTCACGGGAAGATATCACAACACAGCTCTAGACACAAATTAAAATAATACAAGCTTTATATTACAAGCCAGGGGCCTCGAGGGCTCGAATACATAAGCTCGAATACACAAGAGTCAGCGGAAGCAACAATATCTAAGTACAGACATGAATTAGACAAGTTTGCCTTAAGAATTCTAGCACAAAAGCAACGACGAACGAAAAGGCAAGGCCTCTTGCCTGGGAGCCTCCTAACTACTCCTAGTCGGCGGCGGCCTCCACGTAGTAGTAACCATCGGCGGTGGCATCTGGCTCCTGGGCCGGCCGGCTGGGCTGTTGGCTGGGCCGGTTGGCCCAGTGGGGGGGAGGCGGTTTTGTTTTCTTTGATTTAAAATTTTATTATAACTAGCCTTTAACTTTTCTATTTATTAAATTTAGCCTCAGCTTTGTATTTTCTTTTTGTAGCAAATGAGTTCTGTTTTGAACAAAACTTGGCACATAACTATAACACAATATAATGAGATGGAAAAAAAGTATGGAGTGAAAAGGAGACGTCTAACCATTTATAGAAATTGAAAAGACCAAATTTAAATGCTGCTGGACCACTAAATAATTTCCAGGGGCACTCTGGGAATCCAAAAGAGGTTGTTTCCAACATGACAAATATCTAGGGATTATTTGCCACACCTTGAACATTTTTATTTTGAAGTTTGACAAATTTGAATTTTTACTTTAGATTGGATTTGAATTTGAATGGTGATTTGGATCAAGTGAAGGTTAGCAACAGTAACATGATGACATGGCTCCATTAACAGAGGATTACTGTAGCATGACACTGGGGGTGTTACAAATCTCCTCCACTACAAGAAATCTCATCCCGAGATTTAAGTGCGGAAGTAAAGAGTAACTTCGGGAGAACTGATCCTTATAGGGTTAATAACCTGGTGAACAATTCAGGGAATGTGGCAGAAGTATCCCTTGAGTTGAAACTTAAGAAAAAATTGAGAGCAAAATATGAAGGTACAATTGGAAGTTTCAAGCGAATGGACAAACGATCGATATGTGAACGGAGTGTGAGAAGGGGGGTTCAGAGCATCAGGAATAGAGCATCTCTCGGACGGTGGCTCGACACAAAGCCAAGAGCAAATGATACTTCGGAATAAAGGATATACAAGAGAGTCAGGTTCCGATCCTGTGGAACTGTGGGTTATGAGCCCACCATGTGGGTTAAAAGTAGAAAGGGGGTCGATAGCAAGGCATGTCAGATGATAGACTGTCAGTTATGTTGTCAACAACATTGGTACCAAGGGCGAGGGACGGAGAGAACTATTTTCCTGCTCGTTGAACGAGGCGGACCAATAGGCAAAGTTCTCGTCCATCGGTGGTTACCGGAATGTCAACAGCAATAATAACAAGGTCTTGCTGACTAATTGTACACCGAGGTGTTTTCATAAGCAAGGAACTATTACTGCTTAGATCATATAGATCCCAAGAAAGGTTAAACAACACAATGAAAAGGAAAATGTGGTTATTAGTTTAACTAGACCAATGGAAACGAAAAGGTGCTTATACAAAAGTATTAGAGTATATGCTTCCCAAGAACAAACAGAGCATGATATACATGACAGGACATCAAGTACTTACCCATTTAGTTAATGGGGCAAGGAGAATCATGATGTTTACCCATACAGCGGTGTTTGGATAATTGATCAAGAAATATTTAGCATTGCGCCTCCAATGTTCTTAATGATGTTTGGAGTAACACAGTCATACCTTTGGATAGCATGGACATGGTCATCAGGTAGAGGCCGGACCTTGGGAACACAAAGGATCCATCGGGAATTACTTGAACACCTCATGCAATTTTATCAGGGAAGATGAGGAGGTGGCCGATGGTTTCAACAAAAATCCATCGACGTGTCAAAAAGGATGTAATTCCAAAATTTAAATGAACAAATTCGTGTTGGGGGAGGCAAGAATGTTGTCGATGATAACACAAATCATCGAGGGGCAAGGATGGTATTGCTCATCATGAATTCGATTGTATCCTGGAAGAGCTCAGAATGTTGATGATGACCATGACACAATTGTCGATAGGTTTCAGGAAGACGTAATCGATTGGAGATGACATCAAGTTAAAGGAATGATGAAGCAAAAGGTTATTGGAACCATGGGTATGACACAAACTTGAAATCAAGCTTGTTGTTCAAGGCGAAATGATATGACGAGGAAGATCAACATAAGCTTAGCTCATCATCGAAAATTGTGCTCCGGGAAGAAGAACCAGGTAGCAGAGTTAAAATTTGGCACGAAATGATATAGCCGATCAGGCTAGGAATGACTTGAAGGATTATTAAACTCGTAAGCAATGAAAATTACTTAGAGTTGTTGAATCTGAGTGTGGATCGATTCACTTATTGGTGTTCTCGGTTGACAAACAACCCAGATCCCATGAAGTGACAAAGACAGGGTAAGGTAGTACTCCATCAAAAGTTCATAAGATGTAGTGCAATGACATGATATCCTCGAGATACCAGAGGGTAATACTCGAAGGAAGATCAAAATAGAGGTTGCGGAGATGCATCGATCTGAAGAAGACAAGTGCTTTAACTTGTCCGAGAAATGGAATTAAAGGGGAACAATTATGGTCAGAACCACGGTTGCAAAGGATCAAATCACAGATATAAGTTGATCTTATACCATGGGGAAATTAATTTTAAGAGAAGCTTCCATGATAAGATCTACATCGTGTCCATGGGCATGAACACAAAGTTCAAGGTCGACTCCCACTTCTTCAATGCATATCATTTCATTTACTTCTCTCTTTCGATGAAGTTGTAGTGTTGAAAAGTTATCTGGCTAAACACCAGAAGAGTAAGACTCGTTAAAAACTCTCGGGTTCAAACGGATTATGGGAGGCATAGGTTCAACTCATAGGGGCATCTTAGGAACCTATTCCACGAACTTCAGAAGTAAACAACACAAGCTCGAAAGCAGAGCATGGTTGACAAAAGGAGAGGATACAATTACCAAAGGCATTCTGTATCTGGGAAAGAACTTCATGAGGTTCTTTGAATATGAAGGACACTATCGGATGATAATCCAATAATGGATCTGGCGATCCACAACGGAGCTGATGTGAGTATCGATATTCAATCAGAAGAAAAAATAATGCAGAGGTATCGGATTTTGGGAATATCTGATAATTCCACAACTTAAATGCAAGGGAATTATGATTTCGAATTCGGGGGATCAGAAGCAGATGCTCTAATCAAAAGATAAGTAAGTTGAAAGGACATAAACCGACAATCATTCAAGGTATGATTTGCCAAGAATCAGCTCATGCCCGAAGTGGAGTCTGAGCCAGAAGGATAAATAATTACCAGGGAATAACTAATGAATGTGTGCATTCACGCACATGCCGAATCAATAGGATAAGAATGACAAACTCAAGGGAGTTTAATGAATATTGTTAGACATATGGAATTAACCATAATGCAATGTTGGGGAACGTAGTAATTTCAAAAAAATTCCTACGCACACGCAAGGATCATGGTGATGCATAGCAACGAGAGGGGAGAGTATTGTCCACGTACCCTCGTAGACCATAAGAGGAAGCGTTATCACAACGCGGTTGATGTAGTCGTACATCTTCACGATCCGACCGATCCAAGTACCGAACGTACGGCACCTCCGAGTTAAGCACATGTTCAGCTCGATGACGATCCCCGGACTCCGATCCAGCAAAGTGTCAGGGATGAGTTCCGTCAGCATGACGGCGTGGTGACGATGATGATGTTCTACCGGCGCAGGGCTTCGCCTAAACTCCGTGACGATATGACCGAGGTGGAATATGGTGGAGGGGGGCACCGCACATGGCTAAGGAACGATCACGAAGATCAACTTGTATGTCTATGGGGTGCCCCCCTGCCCCGTATATAAAGGAGCAAGGGGGGGGTGCGGCCGGCCCTAGGAGGAGGCGCGCCGGAGGAGTCCTACTCCCACCGGGAGTAGGACTCACCCCTTTCCTAGTTGGACTAGGACTTGGGGGGGAAGGAGGAGAGGGGGAAAAGGAAAGGGGGCGCCGCCTCCTTGTCCTATTCGGACTTGGGGGGGGCGCGGCTGCCCCTTGGCCCCTTCTCCTCTTTCTCCACTAGGCCCACTAAGGCCCATTAGGTCACCGGGGTTCCGTAACCTCCGGTACTCGATAGAAATGCCGATTTCACCGGAACACTTCGATGTCCAAACATAGGCTTCCAATATATCAATCTTTATGTCTCGACCATTTCAAGACTCCTCGTCATGTCTGTGATCACATCTAGGACTCTGAACAAACTTCGGTACATCAAAACTTATAAACTCATAATAAAACTGTCATCGTAACGTTAAGCATGCGGACCCTACGGGTTCGAGAACTATGTAGACATGACCTAGAACTATTCTAAGTCAATAACCAATAGCGGAACCTGTATGCCCATATTGGTTCCTACATATTCTACGAAGATCTTTATCGGTCAAACCGCATAACAACATACGTTGTTCCCTTTGTCATCGGTATGTTACTTGCCCGAGATTTGATCTTCGGTATCCAATACCTAGTTCAATCTCGTTACTGGCAAGTCTCTTTACTCGTTACGTAATGCATCATTCCGTAACTAACTCATTAGCTACATTGCTTGCAAGGCTTATAGTGATGTGCATTACCGAGAGGGCCCAGAGATACCTCTCCGACAATCGGAGTGACAAAACCTAATCTCGAAATATGCCAACCCAACATGTACCTTTGGAGACACCTGTAGTACTCCTTTATAATCACCCAGTTACGTTGTGACGTTTGGTAGCACCAAAGTGTTCCTCCGTAAACGGAGTTGCATAATCTCATAGTTACAGGAACATGTATAAGTCATGAAGAAAGCAATAGCAATATACTAAACGATCAAGTGCTAGGCTAACGGAATGGGTCATGTCAATCACATCATTCTCCTAATGATGTGATCCCATTAATCAAATAACAACACATGTCTATGGTTAGGAAACATAACCATCTTTGATTAATGAGCTAGTCAAGTAGAGGCATACTAGTGACTATATGTTTGTCTGTGTATTCACACATGTATCATGTTTCCGGTTAATACAATTCTAGCATGAATAATAAACATTTATCATGAAATAAGGAAATAAATAATAACTTTATTATTGCCTCTAGGGCATATTTCCTTCAGTCTCCCACTTGCACTAGAGTCAATAATCTAGTTCACATTATCATGTGATTCAACACTAATATTCACATCTGTATGTGATTAACACCCATAGTTCACATCGTCATGTGACCAACACCCAAAGGGTTTACTAGAGTCAATAATCTAGTTCACATCGCTATGTGATTAACACCCAAAGAGTACTAAGGGTTGATCATGTTTTGCTCGTGAGAGAAGCTTAGTCAACGGGTCTGTCACATTCAGAGCCGTATGTATTTTGCAAATATTCTATGTCTTCAATGCTCTGCATGGAGCTACTCTAGCTAATTGCTCCCACTTTCAATATGTATCCAGATTGAGACTTAGAGTCATCTGGATCAGTGTAAAAGTTTGCACCGATGTAACTTTTACAACGAACTCTTTTATCACCTCCATAATCGAGAAACATCTCCTTAGTCCTTACTAAGGATATTCTTGACCAATGTCCAGTGATCTACTCCTAGATCACTATTGTACTCCCTTGCCAAATTCAGAGCAAGGTATACAATAGGTCTGGTACATAGCATAGCATACTTTATAGAACCTATGACTGAGGCATAGGGAATGACTTTCATTATCTTTTCTATTTTCTGCCGTGGTCGGGATTTGAGTCTTACTTAATTTCACACCTTTGCAACACAGGCAAGAACTTTTCTTTGACTGTTCCATTTTGAACTACTTCAAAATCTTGACAAGGTATATACTTATTGAAAAAACTTATCAAGCGTCTTGATCTATCTCAATAGATCTTGATGCTCAATATGTAAGTAGCTTTCTTGAGGTCTTTCTTTTAAAGAAATCCTTTCAAATACTCCTTTATGCTTTCCGAAAAATTCTACATCATTTCGATCAACAATATGTTACTCACATATATTTATCGAAAGGCGGTAGTGCTCCCACTCACTTTATTGTAAATACAGGCTTCACCGCAAGTCTCAGATAAAACTATATGCTTTGATCATCTTATCAAAGCGTGTATTCCAACTCGAGATGCTTGCACCAGTCCATAGATGGATCATTGGAGCTTGCACATTTTGTTAGCATCTTTACGATTGACAAAACCTTCCGTTGCATCATATGCAACTCTTCTTTAATAAATCCATTAAGGAATGCAATTTTGACATCTATTTGCCAGATTTCATAAAATGTGGCAATTGCTAACATGATTCGGACAGACTTAAGCATCGTTACGAGTGAGAAAATCTCATCGTATTCAACACCTTGAACTTGTCGAAAACCTTTTGCAACAAGTCGAGCTTTGTAGATAGTAACACTACTATCAGTGTCCGTCTTCTCTTGAAGATCCATTTATTTAACTTGACTTGCTGATCATCGAGCAGGTCAACCAAAGTCCACACTTTGTTCTTATATATGGATCCTATCTCAGATTTTATGGCCTGAAGCCATTTCGCAGAATCTGGGCTCATCATCGCTTCCTCATAGTTCGTAGGTTCATCATGGTCTAGTAACATGACTTCTAGAATAGGATTACCGTACCACTTTGGTGTGGATCTTATTCTGGAAGACCTACGAGGTTCGGTAGTAACTTGATCTGAAGCTTCATGATCATCATTATTACCTTCCTCACTGATTGGTGTAGGAATCACATGAACTGATTTCTGTGATGAACTACTTTCCAATTCGGGAGAAGGTACAATTACCTTATCAAGCTCTACTTTCCTCCCACTCATTTCTTTCGAGAGAAACTCCTTCTCTAGAAAGGATCCATTCTTAGCAACGAATGTTTTGCCTTTAGATCTGTGATAGAAGGTGTACCCAACAGTTTCCTTTGGGTATTCTATGAAGACGCACTTCTCCGATTTGGGTTCGAGCTTATCAGGTGAAAACTTTTCACATAAGCATTGCAACCTCAAACTTTAAGAAACGACTTAGGTTTCTTGCTAAGCCATAGTTCATACGGTGTCATCTCAACAGATTTAGATGGTGCCCTATTAAACGTGAATGCAGCTGTCTCTAATGCATAACCCCAAAACGATATTGGTAAATCGGTAAGAGACATCATTGATCGCACCATATCAAAATAAAGTACGGTGATTCTGACGTTCGGACACACCATAACGTTGTGGTGTTCCGGTGGCGTGAGCTGTGAAACTATTCCACATTGTTTTAGTTGAAGACCAAACTCGTAACTCAAATATTCATTTCCATGATCAGATCACAGAAACTTTATTTTCTTGTTACGATGATTTTCCACTTCACTCTGAAATTCTTTGAACTTTTCAACTATTTCAGACTTATGTTTCATCAAGTAGATATACGCATATCTGCTCAAATCATCTGTGAAGGTCAAAAAATAATGATACTTTCCACGAGCATCAACACTCATTGGATCGTATACATCGGTATGTATTATTTCCAACAAGTCAGTAGCTCGTTCCATTGTTCCGGAGAACGGAGTTTTAGTCATCTTGCCCAAAAGGCACGGTTCACAAGCATCAAATGATTCATAACCAAGTGATTTTAAAAGTCCATCTTTATGGAGTTTCTTCATGCGCTTTACACCGATATGACCCAAACGGCAGTGCCACAAGTAAGTTGCACTATCATTATTAACTTTGCATCTTTTGGCATCAATATTATGAGTATGTGTATCACTACGATCGAGATCCAACAAACTATTTTTATTGGGTGTATGACCATCGAAGGTTTTATTCATGTATACAGAAGAACAATTATTCTTTGACTTTAAATGAATAACCATATCGCAATAAACATGATCAAATCATATTCATGTTCAACGCAAACGCCAAATAACATTTATTTAGGTTTAACACTAATCCCAAAGGTATAGGGAGTGTGCGATGATGATCATATCAATCTTGGAACTACTTCCAACACTTATCGTCACTTCCCCTTCAACTAGTCTCTGTTTATTCTGTAACTCCTGTTTCGAGTTACTAATCTTAGCAACCGAACAAGTATCAAATACTCAGGGGCTACTATAAACACTAGTAAGGCACACTTCAATAACCTGTATATCAAATATACCCTTGTTCACTTTGCCATCCTTCTTATCCACCAAATATTCAGGGTATTTCTGCTTCCAGTGACCATTTCCTTTGCAGTGTAAGCACTCAGTTTCAGGTTTTGGTCCAGCTTTGGGATTCTTCGCGGGAGTGACAACTTGCTTGTCATTCTACTTGAAGTTCTCTTTCTTTCCCTTTGCCCTTTTCTTGAAACTAGTGGTCTTGTCAATCATCAACACTTGATGCTCTTTTCTTGATTTCTACCTTCGTCGATTTCAACATCACGAAGAGCTCGGGAATCGTTTTCGTCATCCCTTGCATACTATAGTTCATCACGAAGTTCAAGTAACTTAGTGATGGTGACTAGAGAATTCTGTCAATCACTATCTTACGGAAGATTAACTCCCACTTGATTCAAGCGATTGAAGTACCTGGACAATCTGAGCACATGCTCACTAGTTGAGCGATTCTCCTCCATCTTTTAGCTATAGAACTTGTTGGAGACTTCATATCTCTCAACTCGGTATTTGCTTGAAATATTAACTTCAACTCTGGAACATCTCATATGGTCCATGACGTTCAAAACGTCTTTGAAGTCCCGATTCTAAGTCGTTAAGTATGGTGCACTAAACTATCAAGTAGTCATCATATTGAGCTAGCCAAACGTTCATAACGTCGCATTTGCTCCTGCAATAGGTCCGTCACCTAGCGGTGCATTAAGGACATAATTCTTACATGCAGAATGAGGATAAACCTCGGATCACGGATCCAATCCGCATCATTGCTACTTACATTTTTCAATACAAATTTCTCTAGGAACACATATAAAAACATAGGGAAGCAACAACGCGAGCTATTGATCTACAACATAATTTGCAAAATACTACCAGGACTAAGTTCATGATAAGTTCAATTAATCATATTACTTAAGAACTCCCACTTAGACAAACATCTCTCTAGTCAACTAAGTGATTACGTGATCCAAATCAACTAAACCATGTCCGATCATCATGTGAGATGGAGTAGTTTCAATGGTGAACATCACTATGTTGATCATATCTAGTATGTGATTCATGCTCGACCTTTCGGTCTCCGTGTTCCGAGGCCATATCTGCATATGCTAGGCTCGTCAAGTTTAACCTGAGTATTCCGCGTGTGCAAAACTGGCTTGCACCCGTTGTAGATGGACGTAGAGCTTATCACACCCGATCATCACGTGGTGTCTGGGCACGACGAACTTTGTCAACGGTGCATACTCAGGGAGAACACTTCTTGATAATTTTTAGTGAGAGATCATCTTAAAATGCTGCCGTCAATCAAAGCAAGATAAGATGCATAAAGGATAAACATCACATGCAATCAATATAAGTGATATGATATGGCCATCATCATCTTGTGCTTGTGATCTCCATCTCCGAAGCACCGTCGTGATCACCATCGTCACCGGCGCGACACCTTGATCTCCATCGTAGCATCGTTGTCGTTACGCCATCTATTGCTTCTACGACTATCGCTACCGCTTAGTGATAAAGTAAAGCAATTACAGGCGCTTGCATTTCATACAATAAAGCGACAACCATATGGCTCCTGCCAGTTGCCGATAACTTCGGTTACAAAACATGATCATCTCATACAATATAGCATCACGTCTTGACCATATGACATCACAACATGCCCTGCAAAAACAAGTTAGACGTCCTCTACTTTGTTGTTGCAAGTTTTACGTGGCTGCTACGGGCTGAGCAAGAACCGTTCTTACCTACGCATCAAAACCACAACGATAGTTTGTCAAGTTGGTGCTGTTTTAACCTTCGCAAGGACCGGGCGTAGCCACACTCGGTTCAACTAAAGTGAGAGAGACAGACACCCGCCAGTCACCTTTAAGCACGAGTGCTCGCAACGGTGAAACCAGTCTCGCGTAAGCGTACGCGTAATGTCGGTCCGGGCCGCTTCATCTCACAATACCGCCGAACCAAAGTATGACATGCTGGTAAGTAGTATGACTTGTATCGCCCACAACTCACTTGTGTTCTACTCGTGCATATGACATCTACGCATAAAACCAGGCTCGGATGCCACTTTGTTGGGGAACGAGTAATTTCAAAAAATCCTACGCACACGCAAGGATCATGGTGATGCATAGCAACGAGAGGGGAGAGTATTGTCCACGCACTCGTGAGACCGTAAGCGAAGCGTTATCACAACGCGGTTGATGTAGTCGACGTCTTCACGATCCGACCGATCCAAGTACCGAACGACGGCACCTCCGAGTTCAGCACACGTTCAGCTCGATGACGATCCCGGACTCGATCCAGCAAAGTGTCGGGATGAGTTCCGTCAAGACGACGGCGTGGTGACGATGATGATGTTCTACGGCGCAGGCTTCGCCTAAACTCGCTGACGATATGACCGAGGTGGAATATGGTGGAGGGGGCACCGCACACGGCTAAGGAACGATCACGAAGATCAACTTGTATGTCTATGGGTGCCCCCTGCCCCGTATATAAAGGCGCAAGGGGGTGCGGCCGGCCCTAGGAGGAGGCCGGAGGAGTCCTACTCCCACCGAGTAGGACTCCCCCTTCCTAGTTGGACTAGGACTTGGGGGAAGGAGGAGAGGGGAAAAGGAAGGGAGGCGCCCCCCCTCCTTGTCCTATTCGGACTTGGGGGGAGGGGCGCGCGGCAGCCCCTTGGCCCCTTCTCCTCTTTCTCCACTAGGCCCACTAAGGCCCATTAGGTCACCGGGGTTCGGTAACCTCCTGTACTCTAAAAATGCCGATTTCACCAGAACACTTCCGATGTCCAAACATAGGCTTCCAATATATCAATCTTTATGTCTCGACCATTTCGAGACTCCTCGTCATGTCCGTGATCACATCCAGGACTCCGAACAAACTTCGGTACATCAAAACTTATAAACTCATAATAAAACGGTCATCGTAACGTTAAGCGTGCGGACCCTACGGGTTCGAGAACTATGTAGACATGACCTAGAACTATTCTTGGTCAATAACCAATAGCGGAACCTGGATGCCCATATTGGTTCCTACATATTCTACGAAGATCTTTATCGGTCAAACCGCATAACAACATACGGTGTTCCCTTTGTCATCGGTATGTTACTTGCCCGAGATTTGATCATCGGTATCCAATACCTAGTTCAATCTCGTTACTGGCAAGTCTCTTTACTCGTTACGTAATGCATCATTCCGTAACTAACTCATTAGCTACATTGCTTGCAAGGCTTATAGTGATGTGCATTACCGAGAGGGCCCAGAGATACCTCTCCGACAATCGGAGTGACAACACCTAATCTCGAAATACGCCAACCCAACATGTACCTTTGGAGACACCTGTAGTACTCCTTTATAATCACCCAGTTACGTTGTGACTTTTGGTAGCACCCAAAGTGTTCCTCCGTAAACGGAGTTGCATAATCTCATAGTTACGTGAACATGTATAAGTCATGAAGAAAGCAATAGCAATATACTAAGCGATCAAGTGCTAGGCTAACGGAATGGGTCATGTCAATCACATCATTCTCCTAATGATGTGATCCCATTAATCAAATAACAACACATGTCTATGGTTAGGAAACATAACCATCTTTGATTAATGAGCTAGTCAAGTAGAGGCATACTAGTGACTATATGTTTGTCTATGTATTCACACATGTATCATGTTTCCGGTTAATACAATTCTAGCATGAATAATAAACATTTATCATGAAATAAGGAAATAAATAATAACTTTATTATTGCCTCTAGGGCATATTTCCTTCATGCAAGACGATAAGAAAGAACAGGAGCAATAGGCTACTGAGGATTATCGGAAGATCGAATAGTATTCGAAGAATTTTGTGAGACATAAGATCAACTGGGGATGAACGAATCCCTGATAAGTGTGAGGAATTTTTCGTAGGGGTATTCAGGCGGAAGAGGAGCTGCAAGGCAGCAAAGTATAAAGGATTCTCGGAAAATCGCAAAGTATTTTAGGGTATCTTGTAGTAACAAGAGCAATTGGAAATGAAGGTATGGACGGCAAGTGTATGTAGCTATCCATGGGGATTTATCGGTGGTAGGGAATTGCAACGGCGAAGGGCACAAGGGTCTCGGGAAAACATCGGAGAGTATCTTCGGAGTCTTCTGGTGCACAAAGCGATCATATGGAATGAAGGGCCCTCCGGGAGGAAATGGTTACGAGAACCTAATGTTACAGTTAATAAAATCATTTAACCCGAATAGAAGAGAGATTAGAATCCCAGAGTATAGGCGAGGAGTAAAAGATCCTAATACCACCCAATTGGCAAATTGGGCCCGTAAGCCACACAGCCAAGTTAGTAAAAGTTTTTGTAGTCACTAGACTCGACTTCGGCGAAGGAGTTGGAAAGGGGGCTACCTACAGGCAGTCGGCTCTAATACCAACTTGTGACGCCCTCGATTCAATCGTACACTAATCATAAACGCAAATGTGTACGATCAAGATCAAGGACTCACGGGAAGATATCACAACACAACTCTACACACAAATTAAAATAATACAAGCTTTATATTACAAGCCAGGGGCCTCGAGGGCTCGAATACATAAGCTCGAATACGCAAGAGTCAGCGGAAGGAACAATATCTAAGTACAGACATGAATTAGACAAGTTTGCCTTAAGAAGGCTAGCACAAAAGCAACAACGATCGAAAAGGCAAGGCCTCCTGCCTGGGAGCCTCCTAACTACTCCTAGTCGTCGGCGGCCTCCACGTAGTAGTAACCATCGGCGGTGGCATCTGGCTCCTGGGCTCCGACGTTGATACGTCCATTTTGCATCATGCTTTTATATAAATATTTATTGCATTATGGGCTGTTATTTCACATTATGTCACAATACTTATGGCTATTCTCTCTTATTTTACAAGGTTTACATAAAGAGGAGAATGCCAAACTGGAATTCGGCCGAAAAGGAGCAAATATTAGAGACCTATTCTGCACAACTCCAAAAGTCCTAAAACTCCACGGAACATCTTAAAATAAATAAATAAAAATCCTCGCCAAAGATGAAGGCCAGGGGGCCCACACCCTGCTCACGAGGGTGGGGGGCACGCCCCCCCCCCCTCCTAGGGCGCGCCCCCCTACCTCGTGGGCCCCGTGGTGGCTCTCCGACGTCCATCTTCTCCTATATGAAGTCTTTCGATGAGAAAAAAAATAACAAGGAACTTTTCGGGACGAAACTCCGCCGCCACGAGTGTAGCGACCAGACCCGAATGGATCAAGTCTCTGTGCTCAGTGTCATCCCTGGATCAGTAATGCTGACACCACACAAGACTTCGAAGGATTTATAGCAGAGTAGCAATCACACACTTATTACATCGTTGTCCACAAGGGAACTTAATACAATAAAATGGCTTAAGGCCATCTAACAATAACAGCGGAAGGCTTGGAAGATAAGTGAGTCCATCAACTCCAACGGCATCACTGAGTATAGTACCACGACTAACACCTTACTGTAAATTCGAAAAGTGCAGAACGTGAAAGTTGCAGCCCGAAAACAGGTCAGCACATGGAATATGCTGGCAATGTAACACATAAAGAGTAATGAAGGAAATAAGCCTATACTACATGCATATATGGCTCGTGGTAAGGCTCTACGGTTACATTTTTGCATAAAGCTAGTTTTTCCCTACATCAAAGGAATAATTTTTATTTAACTATCATGGTGGTTGTTAAACATTGAGAATGGTTGACAGCATCCTCAATCCCAATTAAAAAGTACTCATCAAAACCCAATACATTTATTAGAAGTAACATGTTGAGATTCACATGATATTCAATTACCAGATACTCAAAACGTCCATAACCGGGGACACGGCTAATCATGATTAGTTTATACACTCTGCAGAGGTTTGCGACTTTTCCCCACAAGACTCGATCGCCTCCGCTTGGTTCTCGTGACCACTGTGGTGTTTGAGAAACGGATGACCGAGACATAGTCTTTCAGAAGCGCTAGCACCTTACATGTGGGTAGACCGTACCAACCTACATCCCCTACATCAGCTAGCCTACCCGTAAGAGTTCGCACAACTTAGTCAACTACGCCAGAGCCCATAATTGGCTTGTGGCTGCACGCGAAGTTTCCAGTTTGAATAATCTTATGATCCCTTAGAGCACGGGTGGCGGTCCAAGAAATGCGAGCAAGTCCTCGATGGAAACCAGGTGCCTCAATCCACCCAGATGTGTGTTTAGGTTGCCACCTTAGATAAACCATTAATTAACAATCTCACATCTGTCATGGATATTCACTCACCCAATCCACGCCTACTAGCATAGCATGGCACAATAAGCAAACGTAGAAGTAACTCCCAAGGTTTCATAAGTAAACAGGTAATAGGTACTACCTCAATCTACTTCCCAACCCACAATTTATTTAGATCCTAAACATGCAAGCGTTTGAGGGTTTGATCTAATGCATAAAAACTGGGTAGTAGAAAAGGTATGATCAAGTGTTACTTGCCTTGCTGATGATCCGCGAGACCTAGAGATTCGAAGTAACAAGCGGCGCACTCCGGGTGATCTAACGCAGAAAAACAACAAGCATACAATAAGTACTCATCTAATGCACGGGGAAATCTCGAATAAAAGATCTAACCAGAGAGTTCAACTTAAGAACCCTGGTTGCAAAAGAATCGAATCAAAATAAAACATCGAAAGTCGAAACTCGAGAGAGAACGACTCGATTTAGCAATCTGAAACTAGGTCAAAATTTTACAGTAGCAAAACTCTGTGTAAGTAGGTTAGTCGGAACGGCGGTTTCGTAACGAAACTCCAGGCGCTTGAATCACCTGATTCCGATAAACGAGCGAGAAATTAAACAGATTTGAAAATCGAATTGGAAATCGAAATCAGAAAATAACGGTTTTAAATCCGATTAAAAGAAAACGACGAACGGATTAAACAGCGGACGTTCGTTAACAGAACTAATCCAACGAACACGTTCATTGAAACGAACGGGTCGGTGAACGTTCACTAAATAAGAAAACTGAAGAAAAATAATAAACCATCTAGGGTTTTTTAAAAAAAACGAACATCACGAGAAAAACCGGATCGGGTTTTTTTTTTAAAAAAACCGGATCGGGGCGGCAGCGAGGTGCTACCTCCAGCGAGGCTCGGCGGGCTTGGGCGGTGGGGTCCGCGGGTCGGGAGGGGTCGGGCGGGCGAGGGGCGGCGAGGGAGCTCGGCGACGGCGGAGGCGGCGGCGCGTCCTCGCGGCAAGGGACTCGGGTGAGGGCGGGCGGCATGGATGAGGAGAGAGGGGGTGGCGGTTAAATAGGAGGGGGTGGCGCCTTGGGAGGGGGCAAGCTGGGGGCGGCGGCGCGCGTGTCCGAGCCGGACACGGCGGCGGGCGGCGCGGCGGCGTAAGGGAGTCCGCGTGAGCGAGGAGAGGGAGGTGGGCAGCTGTGGTGGGCCTTGGCCCAAAGCAAGGCGCAGTTTTTTTTTAAACAAACTTAAACGAAATAAAAATAAACCAAACGAACTCCGAATTTAATAAAATTAATTTTCCCCGACTCCTAAAAATGAGTCGAACAAAATGAACTTTAAAAACGGGCAAATATGCATATTTTTTTAAAATGCTCATTTTTGCCTAAAGCAAATAAATCCTCAAAACCAAAATTTGATTTATTTATAATATCTTCATTTTTCCTAAATGTTGGGAAAGTCATATTATTCCCTCTCTTTAAATTTTATATCGGAAAAAAACTTTTGAAGATAAATAAATAAATCCAAATGATCCTATTTTCAAAATTTGAGAAATCCCAAATATGAAAATAGTGAAACTTCCAACTCTCTCCGAGGGTCCTTGAGTTGCGTGAAATTTCTAGGATCGGAAAATGCGAGAAAATATGATATGCATGATGACCTAATGTATAACATTCCAAATTGAAAATTTGGGATGTTACAACGAGGCGGAACCTTGGCGGAACCAATCTAGGGCTCCGGCAGAGCTTTTCTGCCAAGGACACTTCCCTCCGGGAGGGGGAAATCATCACCATCATCATCACCAACGCTCCTCTCATCGGGAGAGGGCAATCTCCATCAATATCTTCACCAGCACCATCTCATCTCCAAACCCTAGTTCATCTCTTGTATCCAATTCTTGTCCCAAAGTCTGGGATTGGTGCTAGTAGGTTGCTAGTAGTGTTGATTACTCCTTGTAGTTGATGCTAGTTGGTTTATTTTGTGGAAGATCATATGTTCAGATCCTATATGCATATTATTACCCCTATGATTATGAACATGAATATGCTTTGTGAGTAGTTACGTTTGTTCCTGAGGACAAGGGAGAAGTCTTGCTATTAGTAGTCATGTGAATTTGGTATTCATTCGATATTTTGATAAGATGTATGTTGTCTAGCCTCTAGTGGTGTTATGTGAACGTCGACTACATAACACTTCACCATTATTTGGGCCTAGAGGAAGGCATTGGGAAGTAATAAGTAGATGATGGGTTGCTAGAGTGACAGAAGCTTAAACCCTAGTTTATGCGTTGCTTCGTAAGGGGCTGATTTGGTCCACTTGTTTCATGCTATGGTTAGGTTTACCTTAATACTTTTATTGTAGTTGCGGATGCTTGCAATAGAGGTTAATCATAAGTGGGATGCTTGTTCAAGTAAGAACAGCACCCAAGCACCGGTCCACCCACATATCAAATTATCAAAGTACCAAACGCGAATCATATGAACGTGATGAAAACTAGCTTGACGATATTCACGTGTGTCCTCGGGAGTGCTTTTCCTATTATAAGAGTTTGTTCTAGCTTGTCCTTTGCTACAAAAAGGATTGGGCCACCTTGCTGCACCTTATTTACTTTTGTTACTTGTTGCTCGTTACAATTTACCTTATCACAAAACTATCTGTTACCACTTATTTCAGTACTTGCAGAGAATACCTTGCTGAAAACCGCTTATCATTTCCTTCTGCTCCTCATTGGGTTCGACACTCTTACTTATCGGAAGGACTACGATAGATCCCCTATACTTGTGGGTCATCAGACGTCTGGTTGCATCAACCGGAAATAAAAGGAAAGTGGGAATAGGGGGAGCAAAGCAACCGTGAGTACTCATCCAAAGTACTCACAAGCAAGGATCTACACTAACATATGCATCGGTATCAATGAAATGGGCTGTATATGTGGACTGAACTGCAGAATGCCAGAATAGAAGGGGAAAGCCTAGCCTATCGAAGACTAGCATCCTCAAGCATCTCCAAGTATCTTGCAGCATCAGAAGAGATAAGAGTAGCATAAATTTAAGTAGTAGTAGTGTCATCAACCTCTGCCAGAGATCCTTTCTCGACTCCCTGCGAGAAAGCAATCCCAGAGCCATACTATCCATTTATCACCTCTTATCCAAGTCTCATCTCAAGTATCCAGTTCTAGTTGTATCGATCAGGATACAACTCCAAGTGTCTGTTACCGTAGGACATGCTATCGATAGATGTTTTCTTCCCTACAGGGGTGCACCAACTTACCCACCACGCTCGATTAACTCCCGCCGGACACACTTTCTTGGGTCTTGCTCGGCCTCGGCCAAACAATACGCCGCAACCCGACCTAGGCTTAATAGAGAGGCCAGCACGCCGGACTAAACCTATGCCCCCAGGGGTCATGGGCCATCACCCCGGGAACTCCTGCATGTTGCGAGGGCGGCCGGTGAGCAGACCTAGCTACCTCCGTCAACAAGGCAGGCGCTTACGTAGTCCAACCCGGCGCGCGCCGCTCAGTCGCTGACGTCTATTAAGCTTCGGCTGATGCATACGATGCAGAACGCCCATACTATGACCACGTGATGGTTAGTGCTATCAGGCCAGAGGCCCCTCGGATCAAATATCCAAATCGAGTGGATTAGGAATGCGCGGTAACAAGTAGAGAGTCACGAAGATGTGACCCGTCTCACGCCTCGAGGACTTGCGCAAGGGCTAAGACTGCCCGCCACGCCGTAATTATCTCGCGGCACCCTCCGTGTCAAACCGACTCCTCATCACTCGCAAATATGCGCAAAGGGTACCCTCGTGGTCGACCGCCTTTAGTAACATGTTTCATGTAAAGTCATAGTAACCATAGTAACCGTGTGTCTAACACCAAGGGAAAACACGAGGAATCACCTTGACGGATTCCACTCGATGTAATCATCAAGGTGAACGAAGAGGAACCACCCCGAGGTTCACACTTGAGGGGTTGCACAATGAGCCGTGTCGAAGTGGTTAAGGAGGAAATCACCCTCGATGACCATGAACGAATAGCTATACTCTTCGTTAACATCGGCGTCAAGAGGTCTCACCCTCGGCACTCGATAGTAACCCAGTAGTGTCGAGCAACTAAGGGGAAAGTGATGTGCGGTGCCGGGGCCTGGTCTTCTATCCCGTTGATCGGGTCTTCGATGATGAAGCAGGGGCAAAAAGGACAAGGTGGGGTCACTGATGGGTCACTAACCAACCTATACTAAGCAGTTTAGGATAAGCAGGTAGGTAACAATGAGCAGGTTAGAAAAGCAGGCTATGCATCAGAATAGGAGCAAACAATAACAGTAAAAAATCTAATGCAAGCATGAGAGAATGGAATGGGCGATATCGGGATGATCAAAGGGGGGGGGCTTTCCTGGTTGCTCGGGCAAGAGAGAGAGAGATCGTCAACGGGCTGCTCGTCAGTAGCGTAGTCGTACTCAGCAGCAACAACGTCGGTCTCGGCGTCTATCAAGAGAGAAGGAGGGGGAGAGAAACAATAAATTCACGGCAATAATGCAAACAATATGCAGGGCATGTCTAAATGATATGCAGAGGTGTTCTACTGCCTAACTAAATGATTTAGTTAATTTAGAAATTTAATTGGATTTATTTAATTAAAGTTGGGCACTATTCATTCACTGAAATCGGTCTAAAAGTTCCATGTTCATATAGCTATGGGCATCTGACAGGAATACGGAGGACGTATTCGGGTTCGTATCGATATTCTAAGCAAGTTTCATGTATAAATTATTTTCATCAGAGTTACAGATTATTTAATATGATTTTCTAAAGTTTTTATTAATTTCTGGAATTTAATTATTTAATTCAACATTATCGAGAATAGTAAATGATGACGTCAGCACGTGTGGGTCCCGCATGTCATACACTGTTTAGTTTAATTAGAGTTTAGCTAATTAATTTCCGTTTAATTAAATTAACTAATTAATTAGATTAATTTAAACATGATTAATTAACTAATTAATAATTTTATTAATTACATTTTTATTTTCTTTTTATTTTCGTTTTAGGGTGTGGGGCCCCACGCCAAGCTGGTCTGGGGCATCGGGCCCCACCCGGCAAGGGCTCAGAGGCCGACCGGCAAGCGCGTGGTAACGGGCGTGGCGCCGTCCTGGCTGACCTGAAAGGCGGGCGGAGCTCTGGGCGCCGACCGCCGGGTCGCGGTTGGCGGCGACGGCGAGCGAACGGCGGGCGCAGGGTCTTGCCGGCGGGGGCGAGGTCGCTGGCGCGTGCAGCGCAGGCAAGGCCGAGCGAGGCGCTGGCTATGGGTGTGGCGCGGTGGCAATGCGGGGAGGGGGCACGACACGGGCGCAGGGCGCGGCGAGGGTCGTCTGGCATGTACGCGGCGCGCGAGCGGGCGTAATAGCAGCTAGCCATGTAGCGGTGAGACGAAAGCAAGGCGAGAGGCGGCATATGCGCTGCTGATGGCGCAACGAGCAAAGAATGCAGCGGTGGCGATGATGAAGGGGCCTGGCAGCCGAGGCCAAAGCGGGCACGTAGGGCGGACAGGGAGGCCGGAGGAAGCCACGGCGGCGTGGGCCTGTGGGCGAAGGCGCGCTGCACGAGCAGTGGAGACGGGAAGAAAGGATGGGCGCCACGTGCGGTGCAATGGCAGCAGCATCACAAGGAGGAGGACGGGATGTGGTCGACGACGGAGAGGGGGAGGCGGTTCTAGCGGTGAGGCGACAGCGTCGTCGAGGATCGGCTCGAGGGCCGATCCAGATCGGGGAAGCAGCGTAGGAATGGGGGTTAGGGTTACTGTGTGTGTGTGGGGGGCAGGCTATATAGGTCGGGCGGCGTGGGCCGGCCGGCTGGGCTGTGGGCTGGGCCGGTTGGCCCAGTGGGGGGGAGGCGGTTTTGTTTTCTTTGATTTAAAATTGTATAACTAGCCTTTAACTTTTCTATTTATTAAATTTAGCCTCAGCTTTGTATTTTCTTTTTGTAGCAAATGAGTTTTGTTTTGAACAAAACTTGGCACATAACTCTAACACAATATAATGAGATGGAAACAAAAGTATGGAGTGAAAAGGAGACGTCTAGCCATTTATAGAAATTGAGAATGCTGCTGGACCACTAAATAATTTCCAGGGGCACTCTGGGAATCCAAAAGAGGTTGTTTCCAACATGACAAATATCCAGGGATTATTTGCCACACCTTGAACATTTTTATTTTGAAGTTTGACAAATTTGAATTTTTACTTTAGATTGGATTTGAATTTAAATGGTGATTTGGATCAAGTGAAGGTTAGCAACAGTAACATGATGACATGGCACCATTAACAGAGGATTACTGTAGCAATACACTGGGGGTGTTATAGCCAAGAAGAAGGCCAAGGGGGCCAAGAGTGGCCCCCGTCGCAAGGGCACTTCAGACGTAACGTTCGAAGATGACGAAGCTCATTCCTCTGTCCCTGAGGACAATGATGAGGAAGAGGAGGACGAAGAGGAAAACAACCCTCCCCTTGAGGAGAGGAGGAAGAAGAGGGCGGCTTCGGTGCATCTGGAAGCGGAAACGCCCTAGAAGGGGAAGGGCGCCCCAGCGGTCAATACCGCGTGGGACGTTGACAGTTGTCCGGAGCGACGCCTCCGCACTAAGCTCCAGGCCGCATCGTAAGTGACACGGCTCATTCATGCGCACACCCAGTCCTTTGTCTTCATTATTTTAACATAGTTAACTGTACTATGCAGTCCGGCCCGTGACCTTATCTAGCGATCTTCATCCGGGGGTTCGCTGGCTCCGTCAGAGATGGCGAGCATGTCGCCACCGCCTGCCTATTCCCCCGGGGCCAGGGACGACACAGAGGTGTTGTCCCGGAGGATCGCTCCGAACCGGGGAGGAACCCAGGACGCTGTCCGGGAGGCGCCACGAGGCAAGACCTCCACCGCCGGACACGTGGGGGAGCCGAGCCCCATGGAGATTGGCGAAGAGGGCCGCATCCAGTTCGGCCCTCAGCCGAATATGATTCCGGAGACTCATATAGCTCCGGAGTCAGGCGACCAGCCCCCTTTGAAAGAGGGAGGTGCGCCGCTCCCACCGGTGGCCCCGTCCATCCAGGGCGCCGGATAACCTGATGGAGGCGCTACAAGGCGCCTCCGTCGGGGACGAGCACCGTGTCCTTATGGGTGCGGTGATCAAGGTTCTACCGCCAAGAGCGGATCTGAATGAAGCTCAAAGAACTCTGTTGATAGGTTTTTAGGTAAGAGAGAGAAAAAAACCATGTAGATCGTAGCCCCTGAGACACTATCCGGTGTTCGGCGAGAAGAACCGGACAGAGGATCAATCCTTAGTTGTAGGAGACTAACTGAATATGTATCGATAAGCAGGCGTCACTGTTGGCCGCAACCTCGCATGCTGCCGAGGTCTCTGAACTGAAGCAGAGGCTGGAGCGGACAACGAGCTCGGCGAGGTTAAAATTCGGCTCCAGGAGAAGCAAGGTGGATGACGACTTGCTATGTGTTCGGAAAATAATAAGCGTTGTATATTGACCGCGGTGTCATGATTTGTGCAGGAGCCACGACCGAGGTCGAGGCCCTGAGGAAGGCCCTGGGCGAGGCCAAGGAGAAGGCTGTCCAGCAGCAAGCCACCCATAAGAAGCTCAAGGCCCGGGTCAAAGAGGTCCAGCAAGAGCTCCAGGATGCGGTGAAAAAATGTGAGACCTTGGAGCATGATGCGTCGACTCAAGGGGCTGAACTCACCAAGGCTCGTTAGAGCACGGAGACCGCACGGAATGAGGCCCAGGCCACCCTCCAGGATATCCGGGAGGCCAAGAAGATCACGGCGGGTAAGGCTTTTAAGATGCAAAGCAAGTATGCAGAGAAGCAGTACCTTTTACTAACCCGGGTTCAGAGTTCCCCAGGGGCTTTTGCTGATTTACCATGCAGTGTATCGGACGCCGTGGAGTTCTATCGAGCCGAAGGAGGGGGTTCAACGGAGAAGCTCTTCTGGTCACAATATGCGGTGTCAGAGCCTCCCGTGTCCTTCACCGATCAGCTGAAACAGCTAGTGGAGCTGCATAGGGTGGCCGAATTAGCCATGAAGGATTTGATAATCCGGCTATGGCCAGCCGAAGCTATGCCTGGCAGCTACTTCGGACTCGTGAGGCGGATGGTAAACGCCTGTCCTCGGCTGGACGTCGTCAAGCGCTCTGCCTGTATTGAAGGTGCCCGTATGGCCTTCGCTCGTTGGAAGATGTGGTGGGCGAAGATGAACGCCGTTGAAGTTGCCAGCGGGCCACCGGAGGGCAAGGAGCACCGCACACCCGAGCCATATTTTGCGGATGTCATAGAAGGGTCTCAACTTGTAGCAGCGCAATGTTCGCATGACATTGTATTTGAATAAATGTATTCATGTTGACCTTGCCTTGTATTATGAAAACAAAGCATGTTTTTGTAATGTAGTTTTATTATGCTTTTAATTATTTCCTCCCGTGCGGCCGTGTTACATATAATCTGAGGGTTGGCCAGTCATCGGCTTCTGCCCTCACGTAGGTAGTACAGAGGTGTTCGGGATGGAATCTAAACAATCTTGATCCAATTATATGGTCCTTGAAGGAGTTGTTTAGTGCAACGAACAAGGCAATCAGACTATACGACTTAAACAGCCTCACTTAGCCATAGGAGTTTTATAATAAAGCATGGGCGCAGCCCCTGGTTTAAACCAGAGTGCTGTCAGCAACTGATCGAGAAGTGTCGATCTCTCGCATAACACGGAAAAAATCTCCAACAATTTGTAACCCTCGAACAGCTGACCGGCTCTCACCATATCATGACAGTCAGTTTTCGGCTTTCTCTACTGAGGTGCTCATCTGGTCAAGGCCAGGGCACAATCGCAGTAGTTCTCCCTTTACTACCCTAGCCGATTCAGCAGAACGCAGGGTAGCAAGCATAGGAGCCGGGCAACCCAACTATTGACCAAAGACATGATTCAGAGCCAGTGCATATAATGCTAAATTCGGGGTGCCGAACTTGTCTAAGAAGCGTTCGGACTTTGATGCCGTATTATGGGGCGATGGGTAGCCCCTGGCAAATATGAGACGTACCAGATTGTACGGACGCGATCGATAAGCAAACCGAAATAAAAATGAAGTAAGAAACGAAAAACCACAGAAACTGGGCCGCAAACCATTTTCATTATAACTATATGGATACGTCAAGGCGTATCCTGTACAAAAAGGGCGATAAGCATCCGGGCTATTTAACATGCCGGAATTAAGAGGGCACAGTGTGCGGGTCCTGAGAAATAAGTAGAAATATCGTCAAGAAGAACGTGTAGAGGTTAACCTACGCACTTATGCCACTTGTCGTCTTTGTACGTCGATCCTTCGAAGGGACTGGTTATCAGGCACACGGGAAAAAGAACCTGGAACAAAAGGAGAAAGAGGTGAAAGTATGTGTGAGTCCGGGGTCGGTTAAGCCTTACTGTGGACCACAAGCTGTGCCTCCATCGATGCCCATGGGATTTTGAGTGCGTAATTATGTGTGCGTGGTACGAGTGCCATTACTTGATCAGGGCTGGGACGGAAGCCGAATTGCTAGTCAATCTCTTGACGGGCCGAGTTGTCCTGTGACAGCCTAGTCCAGACCTTCTTGACGGTGTCCGTGGGCTCAGCAGCCGGATTACGGATCTGCTTGAAAAGGCCGTTCTGTACTTCTGCTGCTAGGGCGGCGGCGTGCTCCTTTGTACGGAGGGAGCGTTCCGTATTTCCATTAACTATTATGACGCCGCGTGGACCGGGCATCTTGAGTTTGAGGTAAGCATAGTGTGGAACCGCGTTGAATCTAGCGAACGCAATTCGTCCAAGCAGCGTGTGGTAGCCACTGCGGAAGGGGACGATGTCAAAGATTAACTCTTCGCTTCAGAAGTTGTCCGGAGAACCGAACACCACTTCCAGCGTGATTGAGCCTGTACAACGGGCCTAACGCCTGGTATGACCCCTTTAAAGGTAGTCTTTGTGGGTTTCATTCGTGAGGGATTAATGCCCATCTTCCGAATTGTATCCTGGTAGAGCAAGTTGAGGCTGCTTCCTCCATCCATCAGGACTTGTGTGAGGTGGAATCCGTCGATGATTGGGTCAAGGACCAGTGTGGCCGAACCGCCATGGCGGATACTAGTTGGGTGATCTCGACTATCGAAGGTGATCGGAAATGATGACCATGGATTGAATTTTGGGGCGACTAGCTCTACCGCGTAGACGTCCCTGAGTGCCCGCTTGCGTTCCTTTTTGGGGATGTGCGTAGCGTATATCATGTTCACCATTTTGACCCGAGGGGGAAATTTCTTCTGCCCCCCGGTGTTCGGCAGCCGGGGCTCTTCGTCCTCGTCCCCACTTTGTGATCCCTTTTCTTTGTTTTTGGCATTTAACTTGCCAGCATGTTTGAAGACCCAACAATCTCTGTTGGTGTGATTGGCTTGTTTGTCTGGGGTGCCGTGTATCTGGCACGGACGGTCGAGTATGCGGTCTAGGCTGGAAGGTCCCTCATTGTTCCTCTTGTAGGGCTTCTTCCGTTGGCCGGACATGGAGCCGCTGAATCCGGTGTTCATTGTGGTGTCGTTGGTGTTATCGCCATTGCTTCGACGTTTGTGTCTATTGCGCCGGAGCTTCCCGGTGCTGTTCTTCGCCTCAGAGGGGCCTGCCTCGCTGGTTGTGTTTTTGCTTCGGGCCAGCCAGCTGTCCTCACCCGCGCAAAAGCGGGTCATGAGTGCTGTGAGGGCTGCCATGGATTTCGGCTTTTCTTGGCCGAGGTGGCGGGCGAACCATTCGTCACGGATGCTGTGTTTGAAGGCTGCTAAGGCTTTGGCGTCTGGACAGTCAACGATCTGGTTCTTTTTGGTTAGGAACCTAGTCCAGAATTTTCTAGCTGATTCTCCAGGTTGTTGAACTATGTGTCTTAAGTCATCGGCATCAGGTGGCCGGACATATGTACCTTGGAAGTTGTCGAGGAAGGCTTCTTTCAAGTCCTCCCAGCTGCCGATGGAGTTCTCAGGCAGACTATTTAGCCAGTGTCGAGCTGGTCCTTTGAGCTTTAATGGGAGGTATTTGATAGCGTGGAGGTCATCTCCTCGGGCCATGTGGATGTGGAGGATAAAATCTTTGATCCACACTGCGGGGTCAGTTGTTCCGTTGTATGATTCAATATTGACAGGCTTGAACCCCTCGGGGAATTCGTGATCCAGCACCTCATCTGTGAAGCAGAGAGGGTGTGCGGCGCCTCTGTAGCGGGCCGCGTCACGGCGCACCTCCGACGAAGCCCGTCTGTGGTTATCGGCCCGGGTGTGATTAAGTTTGTCGCGTCCGAATAGTTAGTTGTCATCCCGAGTAGGGAAGTGTCCTCGCGATTCGTATATTGATCTGGTGTGTCCTGCTCTACTGTCCAATTCCTGCCGAAGGTCGTATGTATGGTCCCGAGCTGGTCTGTTCCTGTGTTTGCGAGGTGGTGGGGCGGGCTGTTGTTCGGCCTGAGTTGTCGTTTTATCCCGACCGCGGGGTGGTCGGTCTGCCGCACTATCCCGACCGCGTGGTGGTCGGTCCGCATTGCGTGAGGGAGGTATGGGATCTGGTGCCTCCTCATCGAACTGAGGTAGCAGTCTGCGTTTTGGGTAACTCTTGGCTGGGCGCTTGAGGCCGTATTCTTCGGCTGCTAGGACATCGGTCCATCTATCGATGAGTAGGTCTTGATCTTCTTGGAGCTGCTACTGCTTTTTCTTTAGGTTTCTTGCAGTAGCTATGAGCTGGCGCTTAAAGCGCTCCTGCTCAAGGGGTGCCTCAGGCACGATGAAGTCCTCATTGCTAATGCTCTCATCATCTTTGGAGGGTGGACAATAACTATCATCATCCGGGTCATTGGGCGTGGCCTGTTTATCAGGGTTAACTTGCTCGTTGTCTCGCTCCTCCTATCCGAATGTGGCTCCAACAGGGTCTTCATTATTTTCGGTGTCACCCGGAGTACTATTTTCTCCGGTTCCAGTGTTGCCATCTTTTGAGTGACGAGGCTTAGAGCGGCGTTTAGGGCGCCGACACTTGGACTGTGTCTCGGAGGGTTTATTCGCATCTGGCTCTTCTTTGTCGTTGCCAGATCCTTTAGGTTTATCAACCATGTACACGTCGTACGAAGAGGTGGCCGTCCAACGTCCGGTGAATGGCGGGTCTTGGCCTTGCTCCTTGTCGACATCATCATCCATACCGTCGATGTCTTCAGAGCCATAATCAAGCTCGTCGGTTAGGTCCTCGACGGTAGCTATGAAGTGGGTGGCAGGTGGGAAGCAAAAATCCCCATCATCAGCATCCAACTCGAATCGAACATAGTTCGGCTGCGAGTCCTTCTCCAAGGACAAATTCCTTAAAGAGTTCAGCACATCGCCAAAGGTGAGTGCTGGAAAACGTCCGCGGTGCTGAATTCGAAGACCGAAAACCGATCTAGCTCGGTGTCCGCAGGCGTACGCGGTCCGGAACTTATAGCCGGAGACAAGTCCGAAGTTCCGTTGAAACAAGTATTGCAGGGTGTTGAGTCCATGTGCGGCTCCAACGCCGCGGACTCTATGGCTTTGGATGGCACGATCTGCTCTGGTTCTAAGGCCGTTGCAGCAACAGGAACCATCTCTTGGATGTGATCCAATGACAGATTTAAGTCATGTTCATCGGAGCGAGGGGGGCGATTGCCGCGGTCTCAAATCCCTTGAAAATCAAGTCTCCACGGATATCTGTGACGTAGTTCAGGTTTCTAAATCTGACCTGATGGCCAGGGGAGTAGCTATCGACCTGCTCCAGATGGCCAAGCGAGTTGGCCCGCAGTACGAAGCCGCCGGACACAACGATCTGTCCGGGAAGGAAGGTTCCTCCTTGGACAGCGTCATTATCGATGATTGAAGGGGCCATCAAACCTTTTTTCGACGACACAGTGGAACTCTCAATGAAAGCACCAATGTCGGTGTCAAACCGTGGATCTCGGTAGGGGTCCCGAAGCTGCGTCTAGGATCGATGATAACAGGAGACAGGGGACACGATGTTTACCCAGGTTCGGGCCCTCTCTATGGAGGTAATACCCTACTTCCTACTTGATTGATCTTGATGGATATGAGTATTGCAAGAGTTGATCTACCACAAGATCGTGATGGCTAAACCCTAGAATTCTAGCCTATATGACTATGGTAATGTGAGTGTGTCCTTTCCGGACTAACCCCTTCGGTTTATATAGACACCGGGGGGGGATCTAGGGTTTACATGGAGTCGGTTACATAAGAAGGAATCTTCATAATCGGTCGCCAAGCTTGCCTTCCACGCCAAGGAGAGTCCAATCCGGACATGGGTACAGTCTTCGGCCTTCATGCCTTCGCAGCCCATCAGTCTGACCCATGGATAACAGGCCGGACGCCCGAGGACCCCTTAGTCCAGGACTCCCTCAGTCGGTGGTGGAGAAGATGAACGCCGACCTGAAGCCGGGCAATGCGAAGGTGGCGAAGGTGACAGGGGCCATGCTCCTGAGGGAATTCCTGATGCTGCGCATGGCCCCGCTTCAGGTGCGTATGCGCCCCTTATGGAGGCTTGGGGGCGAAGAAGACAAGCTTCGCTTGAGCCCGGAAGCCTTGCCTGACGAAGAGTTGGCTGCGGCTCTTCACCTCCTGGTCGGGGACGACCAGGAATACCCGCCGAGTGCCTTCGTTCCCTTGTTCTACCGCAAGGACGGGGCACAGGTCGTGGCTGCCAGGCCAACCTTTGATGGGCGCGGGCTAGTGCCGCCAGTGCCTCCTGCGGTCCAGGCTGCGACGGTGCCGGTGGAAGTGTCTTATGACGACTCTCGCAAGGAGGAGGAAGACGAGGAGAGCGACTCGAAGGCGACCCTCGAGGAGACGGGGGAGATCTCCCCCTTGCACAAGGCTGACCTCCTCTGCACCATGCCTGACGACGACGAGGAGGCTAGTGTGCTCCAGAGGGGGGAGCCACCCGTGATCCTGGCGAGGGGCAGGTCGGCGTTGGTCTCTCGAGATGATGCCCCTGTTCTGACTCCGCCTGGGGCTGCTTCTGGTCCATCTGCTGCTCCTTCCGCAGCCCCTGGAGCCCGTGCGCCTGCGCCCCAGCCTGGGAGGCTCTCGGGCTTCGAACTTAGCAAGAGGAGGGTGGACTACACCGTGGTGGACTAGTAAGTGCCCTTGCCTTGTTTCGTTCTTGCTTCTGTTGCTTGACCTTGACGCTTCTCCGCTGTGCGATTAGGCCGACGCCTGTAGCAAAGAAGAGACAATAGGAGGCGGTGGTGCTGCTCGGGACCAACCTGCCTGCTCTGGCTGCATATCCCTCCATGGAGAAGGGCAGCGTTGGTGCTCATGTATCTCCGGCTCGGTCGTCCTCGCGAGGCCTAGGGGAGAATCCTCGGGAGGAGTCAGCCCCCATGGCCCCGCTGGCTCCGGAGGCACCAGTGTGTGGCTCGGCTGCTGAGGTCTCCAAGGCTCAGGAGCCCCCAGTCTCCTAGGCTGTGGTGACAATACCTTCTCCTCCTCCTCCCGCTGCACCGCTGATTCCAGGGCCTTCCGCCTCCCCTGACGTCTTGGAGCGCGCTCTTTCTGAGATGGCCCGGCTGCGAGAAGATCTTTAGGGCGTCGACCCCCACCTGGTGGTTGGGCGTCTGGAGCTGGTCTCTGGCTGGCTTCATTTTGACGTGTCCGTTCGGGCGGCGCTGAGCCAGGCCACGACAATCTCTGAGGGGGAGAAGCAGGCTGCCGCCCAGGCAGCAGCTGCTCGCGAGGCGGCACTGAAGGACATCGAGGCCGCCCAGGGTCGCTGCCGGGTGCTGGAGGCCGAGCTAAAGACCCTGCGTGATGCACGTGCGGAAGAAGCTCGTGGTCGCAAGGCGGAGGAGGAGAAGATGAAGGCCTGGGAGGACGCCATCAAGGGTCGCGACGCCGAGCTGGAGCAGTTGGCGAGGCCGTTGAGCGCGGCCGGCTGGAGGAGCTGGAGCGGAAGGTGAAGGCGGAGAAGGCCGAACTTGACGCCAAGGCGAAGGTTCTGGCCGAGGACCGCGCGGCCTTCACGCTCCTCGAGGAGAGGTCTCGCGTGGCGCTGAAGGCACTCTATGAGAAGGGCCTGGAGAAGCCGCTGACCACCGACGAGGATGGCACCGCCCAGCTGCTTCCCTACTTGGTTGAGGCGCTTGAGGAGGTCGTGAGCGGCATCGGCCCCATGGCGGAGGAAGAAGCTCACGTCCTTTCTTCAGCTGTGCTGACGCGCGTCTTCAGCCACCTCCATCTTCGCAATCCTGTCGCCCGCCTTGACGAGCTCTTTGGAGCTCGTGGACGACCAGACCGCTGCAGCCGCTCTTCAGAGCCGTGAAGGGTCAGGTGGAGGCCCTGCTGAAGAAGTTCCGCGCCTTCGGTCCCGCGCTTGCGCCTGGCGGTGCATTCGAACCTGCAACTCCAATGGATGGTGAAGGCGAGGGCAACACGGCTATGGAAGAAGCATCCCCTGCAGGTGACAGTGGCGCCCGGGAATGACAAGGTGACTTGCTGGCGGCTCCTTTCCTGTTTAGTTCCTGCAATGTGCACCGTGCCTCATGGAGGCATTTAAACTTGCGTTTGGTACTAGGAGAACAATATGTCTTGTAATATTTGCTTGAGATTTTGCAATTTCCTTCCTATTTGCTTTACGTTCTACGTTGGCAGAGCCCGACCAAGACATACCTCGGCCCGGGCCGACTCGGACCGAAACCGGGGCGAGACCAGGGGGTGAGGGGCTACGTGGCCAGTTAGGCTCCTGAGTCACGATGCTCAGGAGTCCCCCTTGACGCGCAAAAAGCTTATAGAAAGGAGATACAAGAATAGGCCTTAGTGTTCTATGTCGGCAAGGCCCGACCCCGCGCATACCTCAGCCGACGCTGACTTGACCAGAAACCAGGAAGAGACCAGGGAGTGAGGGGCTACGTGACCAGTTACGCCCTTAGGTCGCGATGCCCAAGGGTCCCCCTTGACGTACGAACATACCTCATACCTGTCCTCGCCGGGTTTTCGCTCGGGAGGGTCGTGCGACGACCAGGTCTGAGGGACCTGGCGGGGTGTATGCCAGGCGTGACCTGAGCGTAGCCCCCGTGCCCAGCCCCCTCGCGCTACCCTCCCGAAGGGAAAGCAGCGCGGTGAGGCTAGAGACTGAGCTCAAGGGCTCCCTGAGGTTGATACGGCCATGGGGCCGCCCTCAGTTGTTTATCATCAGCGCGGAGCATAGCGCTTCCGCACTTGCACGGGCATGGCCGCTCCTCGGCAGCGTCGACTGCCAGCGCGGAGCATGGTGCTTCCACTGGCACGTGGGAGGGGACTCCCTACTGCAGAGAGCCCCCGGGGCATGTACAGCCCCACCCTGATACGTGGCTTGCATGGTAGGGCTAGACGAGGTGTGTCTAGGCACTCGTGAGCCAGCGCGGGACTCACGAGGCCCTACCTCAAGGCGGGTTGCGTCTGGTCTTGGTTCTTGTTAATTGTGGGGGTCCTGCGAGATGGTTAGGCAACCTGCGCCGAATGAATCTCCTGAGGTTATTGCATGAGAAGGCCAAGCACCAGCCACCCCAGGAGGTGATGTGAACGGGGCCGGCCCGCTAGACAGAGCTCAGTCACTGGATTTATCAACGCTGCAGGGATGGGTCCGAGCACAGACAGCGTGTCTAGCCTTCTTATGCGAAAGATCCTGAAGAAAGACGGCCAGCGCGCAGCTTCCGTGGTAGGCGACAATCAAGCAGGTGGCAATCACAGATAGGTTAAGCATGAGAAGCAAACTAGCTCAAGTAAATGCAAGAACGATACACGCCACTGGGTCAGACCCGAGCAGCTTGGGGATGATGCAGCCCGAGGGGCGCCCCCAATAGAGTAAGCTAAAGATGTAAAGGGATACATGCCACAGGGACGGACCCATGCGTCCTGGGAATGATGCAGCCCGAGGGGCGCTCCCAGCTAAATAAACTTGGGAAATGTCACCTGGTTCTGTTGTTGAAGGAATGTTGGGGCAGCTGAAGACGCGTGGTGGAGGGGTTGCTCCTCACGAGCCACCGGGACCCTGAGCCTCGGGAGGCTCTGGGGGTTCGGGCGGTTCCTTGAAGACCGCCTCCATCTCCGCCAGGACCACGTGGTGCCTGGCCTCCTGAGCCGCCAGGATGCTCCGCAGGTTGCACTGGAAGGCGGACGCCACGCTCGGCAGGCCAAAGGGCATGCGAACGTAGCTGTGAGGTGGGCCCTCACAGCGTTCCACACGTGAAGGCCAGAAACGCTCCTGAGACGCAGCCCGGTTGAGCCCTGGGATATCGATGCAGACGCGTAGCCCGCTATCCTCTCCTAAATGGGGAGCCGCACCAGGTGGGCGGCGATCGCCGTGCATGGCCCTTGCATCCTGCAGTTCCTGAGTGGTCCTGGCAATGAACTCCTGAGCACCGGGCGTTCCTCGTCCGATGTCCTCCTGAGGGAAACATGCTGCGAAGCACGCCTCCACGTGGTGCCCGAGCGCCTCCCTCGTGATGTTGGCAAGGTCGGAGGCCCTCCAGAAGAGAGCCCCCGAGCCCTACCCGAGGAGGGCCCCGGGCGCGCCTTCCTATGCGAGGGAGGGAGGCGCCCCTGGCGCGGGCGCTGATCCTGACGTGGCTCCACTTGCGGTGCCGCTCTCTTGAGGCCCTGAGCGGAGTAGCTGCTTCTTCTTCTTGGGGACGACCTCAGGAGGGTATTGTGCTGCATTGCTGTCGGGGTCTTCGATTGACGCCGCTTGGAAGGCGCGCTCGAGGGAGCACACCGCGTCTCTTTCTTCGCAGGGGACTGTGATGATCCCGCCGCTTCCTGGCATCTTGAGGACGTTGTAGCCGTGGTGTGTCACTGCCATGAACTTGGCCAGGGCCGGATACCCGAGGATGGCATTGCATGGCAGACAGATGTGGGTGACGTCGAAGTTGATGAGCTCAGTGCGTTAGTTGTTGCGTTGGCCGAAAGTGACTGGAAGGCGGATCTGCCCGATTGGGGTGGTGGAGCCGTCAGTCACTCCTGAGAAAGGCTTGGTAGGCTGAAGCTGATCGTAGGGCACTTGAAGGCTGTCGAACGTCTCAACGGACAAGACGTTAAGCCCTGCGCTGCTGTCGATGAGGGTTTTGGTGACTTGTACGTTGTTGATGACGGTTGAGCAAAGCATCGGGAGGGCGCCAGCAGTGGCCGCACACTTGAGCTGATCTGCCAAACTGAAGGTGATGGCGCACTTGGACCACCTAAGCGGGCGTGTGGCCTCGAGCTTGGGGAGGACTGCGTTCACCTCGCGAGCAAACTGCTTGAAGATTCGCTGAGAGGCTGGGGCTTGAGCTCCGCCCAAGATGCAGGCGATAGCCCGCGGCTCCTGGAAGCCCCCAGCCCCCTCGTCCTGATGGTGGTCGTCGTTCCTTCTTGGTGGTGGCGACAGTGGAGGAAGACCATCATTGCCCTGGGGGCGGTCCTCGCGAGGCTGATCCCTCCAGGCACCTTCGCGAGGCTGATCTTGCCAGCGGTCCTCACGAGGCCAGTCGCGCCACTCCTGGCGAGGGCCACGGCCGTCCCAGCGTCCTCTGCCATGTCCTCCTCCTCGGCTGTAGCCCCGGTCGTTGCGCTCGGGGCGTCGACCGAAGCGTCCATCTCGAATGGCCCTGAGCTCTTGACAGTGGTTGTGCATGTTGTGGAAGGCGTAGAACAGACAGCTTCTCCTAGATGACTCTGGGTGGTCACGGCCAAGCTTCACCTCCGGCTCGGACGCGAGCACGGCCGCGCCCTTGCGCTTCACGTCCTTGACCTTGGCCTTCTTGTCTTCTGGTTCTACCGCCGGGAGCTCGACGAGGGAGATACGCCCTTCCTCGGCTCTTGCACACTTGGTGGCCAGGTTGAACAGCTCCAGAGCCGTGCACAGGTCTTCATGGATAGCGAGCTCCTCCTTCATCTTGACGTTGCAGACGCTGTCGAAAAGCGCGGAGATGATGGCCTCGTCCGTCACCTTGGGGATCTTGAGGCGGGCGCAGTTGAAGCGTTGGATGTATTTCTGCAGGGTTTCTCCGGGTTGCTGCTTGATGCGGCGCAGGTCACCCGCGGCCAGAGGGCAGTTGCGAGTGCCTTGAAAGTTGGCGACAAAGCAATCGCGCATCTCACCCTAGGAGGAGATGGATCCCGCGGGCAGGTTCAGGAGCCACGAATGAGTGCCATCCTTGAGAGCCATGGGGAACCAATTCGCCATGACCTTTTCGTCGCAGTTGGCCGCCTCGATGCTTAGCTCATAGAGCTGCAAGAACCTCGCGGGGTCGGGGGTGCTGTTGTAATGCGGTGGCAGATCAGGCTTGAACTTCCCGGGCCAGATGACGCTGCATAGCTCGGGGGTGAAGGCACGACAACCTGCTGTGGTCGCCGGAGCTCGCTGTGGAGGCGGAGGCTGGTCTTGACACCCGCGCACAGCTACCACGGGCGGTGCACGATCTTGACGTGGTGGCGCAGGGAGTGCAGGGGCGTCCTGTTGTGGCCGAAGAACCTCATGGCGGCTCCCTTCTTCACGCGCAAGCACCCGGCACGGGGGATCACGCCGAGGGGCCGCGCGTCTTGGTGCGAGGGCGACGTCTTGACGCGGAGGTGGCGGAGGCGCTCCGTGGGCCACGTTGCCCACGGCCGGGGGCAGACAAGGTAGCGAGAGAGACGGTGCAGGAGAGCCCCCAGCGGCACTGACGAGCTCGGCGATGCGGTCCAGCCACTCCTCGTAGAGGTCATCAACTGGGCGGTAGCGCAGGAGCTCACGCGCTGTGAGTAGCGCGTCCTGCGCATCCACGGGCACGCGACAAGCCTGCCGGAGTCAGCGATGAGGTGGTGGTGCGGCCGTCCCGCTGCACCGAGGGGTGCAGCGAGGACGCTTGCTGCTCGTTTCCTGCCGGGCCGGTGGCGGCGTTGGCGGCAGGCGACGGAGAACAACGGGGAGGCCCGCCGACGGGAGCCGTCTGGGCGACACGAGCAGCAAGGGCTGCCCGGCGCTCAGCGCGAGCCCGGTGAGCGTCGGCCATGGAACTGGTGGGACGATGGAGCGTGGATCGACGGAAAGAAAGCTTCGGCGCACCCCTACCTGGCGCGCCAAATGTCGGATTTCGGGTTCCGGCAAAACCCTTGAGGTTCGAACACTGGGGTGCGCAAGAAGATCTCTCTCTCCCTCGATGGCTAGCTCGCTCAGGGATCTCACGACCTAGCTCGACGAACTCGCAACACAAGAGACACGAGATTTATACTTGTTCGGTCCACCGTTGTGGTGTAATACCCAACTCCAGTGTGGTGTGGTGGATTGCCTCTCGGGCTGAGGATGAACAGTTAAAAGGGAAGAACAGCCTCCTGAGGTGAGGTGTCCTTCTGCTTGGTGAGCTGATCAAGGTTTCCATCCCCTACTATGGAGGTGGCTAGTTCTATTTATAGTGGCCTGATCCTCTTCCCAAATATCAAGCGGGAAGGGATCCCACAACGACCAAGTTTGAAGGGGGATAGCTAGTACAGCTTATCCTGACAAAAGGTGGTCTTCGCCTGCCAATGGTTCTGGTGGTGACGCCGTCCTGGGCTCCACGGTGACCTCCGTCCTGCTGGTCTTTGTCTTGTTGCACCGATATGGAAACCTTTGCCTGGTGCCTCGGGACTCCTCTCCTGCGCTTGCCCCTTTAGCACCAAAGAGGAAACAAGGACACTGCACGCGCGGGCGCTCGCCTGGTCTTGGTCATCATGGCTTACGTCATTGGATCCTCGCGAGGTTTGCCTTGCCTTGATCTCTCCGCCCCTCGCGAGCTAGCCTGGTGAGGGCGCCCTTGAGGAGGTCTTGTGTCGTCCGCCTCGCGAGGCTTGGCCCCTCGCGAGGGTCTTGAGCATTTATTGGTGAAGACGGGCCGTACTGGGCCGTGAGTGGAGACACACCATGGGCCGCAGGCAGGCAAGTCTGGGGACCCCCGTTCCCAGAACGCCGACAGCGGAGGGGGTATGCTGCAGGCAAGTAGTGGTGGCCCTGATCCATCGAGGGATCTAGCCGGGTGCTGCAGGCGTGGTGCAAGGGAGCTGCTCGAGGTCGTCAATGAATCTGGCTGGCCTTGGATGCTCCTCGCGGCTCCGGTGGGCGGATGGCTAGGTCGTGGCAGGGATCTCCCCTTGCCCCGATCTGGTTCGGACGTTGCTGGGTGGCTAAGTCGATCGGCGGGTTAGTCGCTACGGCTTGGGCGGCGGCGGTTGTCAGCAGGGTGCGGGTGCTGATGGTGCCTCTCTTCTTCTAGGTCTGGACCGGCGGTGCGGGGTGCTCATGCGGCAAAGAAGGCCAAGACTTGGAGCTCGTGCTCGGGCAGATCAGTTTTGGGCCCTGGATGGGTCAGATCTCCGCTCTGGGTAGATGATGGTGGGACCAGTCTGGGTGGTGACCGTGGGTGACGGAGTCCCTCTTCCCGTGGGCACAGTGGTTGATGGTGGTGGTCAGGACATCGCGAGTCCATCAGGCAGATTGGCGTCGAAGACCATGGACAAGGCGTCGTGTGAGCGTGCTCGGCGGCGACCGTTGGTAGTCACGGTGTTGTGTCTCCCTCGGTCCACCAGGACTGGCTGGAGGCATAGGTGTCCACCCTCCTACCATGGAGGTGTCAATCCAGACTTCGTGGTTGATGTTGGGCTAGGAGTAAAAGGAGATGCCCTTTACTCCTCCTACCGAGGTGGGTGAACCATGATGTGGGAGGGTGGTTATGGCTTGGACATGGATGCCGGGGTGGCGGTCTGCATGTTTTGGCTCTCTAGTGGGGAACACTACAGCGGCGGTGACTGTCAGTCTTGGCCGTGTGGGCGATGGGACGGGTAGAGGTGGGTGGATCAAGTGTCTTCTTTTATATTTGTAGTGGTGACGATCCGATCCGGATCTGGGGGGGGGGGTCAATCCTCGCCGAGCTTGCCCTGGTGACCTCGTAGTAGCATGGGTGAGCAAGCAAGCGAAAGCTCTGTGCCTTGGTGCCAACGATGGATCTTGGGTAGGGGGTCCCAAGCTGTGGACATAGCTTGATGGTGATAGGACAAAAGAGGGACACGATGTTTACCTAGGTTCGTGCCCCCTCGAAAAGGTAAACCCCATGTCCTGCTCTGATTGTATTGATATGGGGTACAAAGTACATGATGATCTACATCAAGATCGTATGTGTATGTCTCTAACTCGAAGAGGTAAAAATTACTAGACTATTTGCCCCGAATTTGCTATGGAGGAAATGGTGGGTAGTTACGGGCATGCAAAGTATTGGCTCAGCCTGCATCCCTCAACTCTCGTGCAAAGATATTGGCAAAGATATTGAAGAAGTGTGATTAGAATATAATAGTAGTGGCACTAGTTGATGAGACATAAACTCATCACAAATAGAAGCTGGTAGAAGTAGAGAAGTATTCATATGGAGCGATGTGGGGAGCTGGGGCAGTGGAGCAAGCCGGCTCAAAAGGAAATTGTACCTCAGGGACATCGCGATGTAGTTAGGAGGGTTGTGGGAGGCGACATCAGCCCATACCGCAGCAGTGAGCAAGGGGCGAAGGCTATTGTGCCGAAGCTTTGTGAGAGAGAACGGTGGGGACCCCTAATCAGGACGCACCGATAATGGATTTTCTCCCTCACCGCTGCTGACCGCGTCTATGCAAAACATCCTCCTCCTCCCACGGTGGCGGGATCCGGACGAATATGTGACCATTGGTGTGGCCACCTTCTTTCTGTGCAAGAGAGTGCGAAGAGAGCAACCCCAGCAAGCAGACGTGTAGCTTAGGCTCCTGGCTAGTATTATGTTATTATGTATATATAGTGGATTGGTTTTCTTTTTCTCTCCATATCATCCTTTTTATATTGCGTACGTGCCATTGAAGAGTGGAATGATGGTTGCTTCGTCCAACCAACTTACTGTGTGATTTGACTGCACATTAGTCATTATTACTATGTCCCCTGCATGTACTCTCCCTACGTATGTGACCGTTCCTAAGTCTCACTTGTACTTATCTCTATTTTCTTGCGTGACACATGGACCAGGATGTTGGATGTCCCACGTGACGCCGAAAGGAAGAGGAGCGAGTTCCAACGACCGAGAAGTACTAGTATTTCCATGCAAACGGATCTTACGATGCATGAGCTGTTTGTTGTGGTATTGACCAAAAACACGTGCGTGCAGGTTTGTCTCACTCCTATGTGCCCTACCTTCTCTGACATCCATCATTTCAGCAAGGGGTAGTGATGTCTAAAACTGTGTCCACGCAGTACATTATAGAATTTTGGCCTAAAGCTTATGCGCACTATAAAACAGAACAAAAGGAGTATGTTTTACCATGCTCATATTTCCATGCTGATACTTGGTCATTGAAAAGAGAAGGTCATTGATCTATCACGAGTTTTTGAATGAGAGAGTGAATTGGTGATATTGTGATCTCCATTTGAAGGTCAATGATGTACGCATGAGTAAACTGAATAGAGCGAGTATGTTGCATGTTGTGGTGGGGTGTTTTCTTACACATGTTCATGTGGAAGCAGTGCAATTTAAAACCACTAAGAATGCACTAATGCATGTTGCATGGTAGAGGATTATCATGCATACTGCATCAAATGGATGGTAGTGGATCTAGCTGGTAATCCGTCTATAGCAGGCCCATGTGTCAGTTACTGGAAGAGAGTGGTGCATACGCGTAATTTTGGAAGCGTGCTCAACTAGCTCACGTGATGGCATAATAACACCAACACGCTGGCTGAGCTCATTGATTAAGTGTCCCATCTGCTGCAGCATGTATTGTCACTTCACTGTGAAGATTGGTTGAATAGTTTTCTCTGACCGATAGAGAACAATGCATACACGCGCATCCTGTCCAATAACAAGAACCATTGGCCAAGGCTCCGGGCGCCAATTACGTACTTACTCTCTCCTTCCGGTTTACTAGTAGATGATGAGTCCCGAAATACATTTTTTGTACTACAACTTTGCAAAGTACCCAATTAATGGGCTCGTTTTCCTCAAGAAATTGTATTTACAAACTTGTTAATATCGGCAATGCATGCATGCATCTGTGAACAACAAATGACCAGAATTCTTACATGCATTGGTGAGTTTTCTCTTAAACCTCGTTTTAACGAAGCTTTGAAATATGAACATGTGAATGTGAGGGACTACAACCCTCATGCGTGTGATACGTCTCCAACGTATCTATAATTTATGAAGTATTCATGCTAATATATTATCATTCTTGGATGTTTTACAATCATTTTATAGCAATTTTATATCATTTTTTGGGACTAACCTATTGACCCGATTGCCCAAAGTGCGATTGCTGTTTTTGCTTGTTTTTACATCATGGAAATCAATATCAAACGGAGTCCAAACACCGTGAAACTTTTTGTGGATTTTTTATGGACCAGAAGACCACCAGTGGGCCAGAGCAGCACCTCGGGGGTGCCCCGAGGGCGGCACAACCCACCAGGGCACGCCTGGAGGCCTGGGCGCGCCCAGGTGGGTTGTGCCCACCTCTGTGGCCTCCCGCACCCCTTCTTCGCCCTATAAATTCCCAAATATTCCAAAAACCCTGGGGGTAGCCCTAGATGAGAAGTTCCGCCGCCGCAAGGCCTCTGTATCTACGAGATCCAATCTAGACCTCGTTCCGGCACCCTGCCGGAGGGGGAATCATCACCGGTGGCCATCTTCATCATCCCGGCGCCACCATGATGAGGAGGGAGTAGTCCACCCTCGGGGCTGAGGGTTTGTAACAGTAGCTATTTGTTTAATCTCTCTCTCTCTCTCTCTCTCTCTCTCTCTCTCTCTCTCTCTCTCTCTCTCTCTCTCTCTCTCGTGTTCATGAGATGTCATGATCTTGATGTATCGCGGGCTTTGTTAATATAGCCGGATCATATGGTGTTTTCCCCTCTCTATATTGTTGTGATGAATTGAGTTTTTCCCTTTGAGATTTCATTGTTATCAGATTGAATACATTTATGGATTTGAGAGCACTTGATATATGTCTTGCATATGAATACTCATGGTGACAATGGGGTATCATATTGATTCACTTGATGTGTGTTTTGGCATTCAACTCGCGGATTCCCACGGTGACATTGGGGTAATCTATGCATAGGGGTTGATGCACGTTCTCGTCTTTTGTTTCTCCGGTAGAAATCTTGGGGCACTCTTTGAGGTTCTTTGTGTTAGATTGAGTATTATGAATCTGAAATTACTTGGTGTTATTTTAGTATGAACTCTAGGATAGATCGAACGGAAAGAATAGCTTTGTGTTATTTTAGTACAAACTCTTGAATAGATCGAACGGGAAGAATAGCTTTGAGGTGGTTTCGTACCCTACAAACAATTTCTTCTTATGTTCTCCGCTAGATAAGAACTTCGGAGTGATTCTTCGTTGCATGTTGAGGGATGGTTATGTGATCCAATTATATTAGCATTGTTGAGAGATTTCACTAGCAAAAGTACGGACCCTAGGCCTCATTTTCAAGCATTGCAATACCGTTTTGTGCCCATTTACTATTTGCTACCATGCTGTTTTTATTTATTCAGATTATAAAAATATATTTCTACCATCAATATTACACTCTTATCACCATCTCTTCGCCGAACTAGTGCACCTATACAATTTGCCAATGTATTGGGTGTGCCGGGGACACAAGAGATTTCTTGTATTTGGTTGCAGGGTTGTTCAAGAGAGACCATCTTCATCCTACACCTCCCACGAATTGATAAACCTTAGGTCATCCACTTGAAGGAAAATTGCTACTGTCCTACAAAACTCTGTGCTTGGAGGCCCAACACGAGTCTACAGGAATAAAGTTGCATAGTAGACATTGTCGGTGTCAAAACCGGCGGATCTCGGGTAGGGGGTCCCGAACTGTGCGTCTAAGGCGGATGGTAACAGGAGGCAGGGGACACGATGTTTACCCAGGTTCGGGCCCTCTCGATGGAGGTACTACCCTACTTCATGCTTGATTGATCTTGATGATATGGGTATTACAAGAGTTGATCTACCACGAGATCGTAGAGGCTAAACCCTAGAAGCTATCCTATGGTATGATTGTTGTTGTCCTACGGACTAAACCCTCCAGTTTATATAGACACCGGAGGGGGCTAGGGTTACACAGAGTCAGTTACAAGGGAGGAGATCTACATATCTGTATTGCCAAGCTTGCCTTCCACGCCAAGGAGAGTCCCATCTGGACATGGGACGAAGTCTTCAATCTTGTATCTTCATAGTCCAACAGTCCAGCTAAAGGACATAGTACGGCTGTCCGAGGACCCCCTAATCCAGGACTCCCTCAGTAGCCCCTGAACCAGGCTTCAATGACGATGAGTCCGGCGCGCAGATTGTCTTCAGCATTGCAAGGCGGGTTCCTCCTCCGAATACTCCATGGAAGATTTCGAACACAAAGATAGTGTGCGGCTCTGCAAAACAAACTCCACATACACCGTAGAGAGAATAATATTTCCACAAATCTAAACTGCTGACACATTCTGCAGCATGACACCACACTATGGCCCGGTCATTATTCGAATCGTTTTTCTCAACCTGCAACTGCACATATTGCAAGGCGGTTTTCTTGGCACGTCTTGTCGAAGCAGAGATCGTGTCCCCTTATCACGGGATTCTCATCAATACGGGTGTGGGTAACCCAACCACGCCATCAATTACGGCGCTTGGGGAATAAGCGAGTTTACCAGGCAGGTGGGGAGGCGTATAGTTTCTTCCACCCTTATAAAGGGACAAGGATTCCTCTTTTTCACCCATGCTCTCTTCCTCCTTGCTCATCCATTCTCGCGCACTCGAGCTCCAGCACCCAAGTTCGCATTTTCTCCTCAAACCACTCCAAGCATGGCCGGAGTGGGAGGCAAGTGGATGGTCTCCTCCGTTACAGAGGGCGACATCACAAAGCTACGGGGAGTCGGATATCTGGCCGCGGATATCGCACACCGGCTGCCAGATGCGGGGCAGATCGTCCCTACTCCAGAACCCCATGAGAGGGTGGTTTTCTTACCCACCGTCCGCGGATCGATTTCCCTTCACCCGTTTGTCCGCGGGCTCATGTTCTTCACGGGCTGGACTTTCACGATCCGCCCCAATTTCATCCTCAACATCTCGGCGTTTATCGTCGTAATGCGAGGCCTTCCTCGCATCAAGCTCCACTTTGCCTGTGGGTGAAGACCTTCAATGTTAAACCGAAGGTGGTGGTAGGCCAACAATCGGAGTGCGGAGGTGCCATGGTGGGCAAAATGCCCAACGCCACTGCTCAAGGCTCCTATGTGGAGACCATAAAGGGGTGGCAATCGGGGTGGTTCTATATCACCGAGCAGCTGACGCCAACTGGTGGCCCCAATTCGATCCGAATCCCCATGCGGCTCACCTCCTGGAAAGAGAAGGGCCTATCCTGGGGTTCATTGGTGGAGCTGACCGGACTCCAGAAATGTATCAGAAACATGATGAGCAAGAAAATCAAGCTCGTCAACGTGGTCCAGGTCATGCTCTTCCGCCAGATCCTCCCGTGTCAACGACGGGCATTCAATATGTGGGAGTTTGACCCGGACGAGCACCAAACACTGCGAGAGCTCTTCGACGCGACACATAAAGACGTCTAGAAGGTGCTATTCAAGGGCGCCGAGGTGCCTCCTCCCCTTACCGAGGATCGCGGGCTCAGCACAAAGCGCCCTGCCAATCCGGTAAGTCTTTTATATCTCATAAGATGTTCATTTTCCCCAGTTTTAACCATGCGTGGGATCTAAGCCTCCATGCCATTTAACAGGACTGGGTAGCGATGGCGGAGCAGATCGATTGTCCAGCCCCCTGCCCGAAGATCCAGCAGATGCTCTCCTAACGGAGATGCTGGTTCCGGCGCCTTATGAGGTGCCGGCAAAGAAGGCCAAGAAGAAGGCAACGAGGACCAGGAAGGGTCTCTGGCGCAAGGTTATATCGGACTCATCGTCCGAAAACACCGAGGCGCACTCCTCCCACGAAAACGAGGAGGAGGAAGAGGAAAATTCTCCCCCCTGCCGGGGGAGACAAGAAAAGGAAGGCCGCCCCATCCGAGGAGGCCGAAGGGTCCAAGAAGGGAAGGACCCTCCTCCCGGATTGCTCCACGATGGCCGCCTATAGCGACGATGAGTGGTTGCCTAGGGACAAGCCCCTGGCGAAGTCGTAAGTATCCGGATACCAGAATAATTCATGGTACGTCTTATTGTACTGTTTCTTATCACGCTGCGCGTGATTATGCAGCCCCTCCTGAGCCCACATCGACGTATCTTCATCGGATGATTCTTTGGGCCCGTCGAACCTGAACAGCGATTCACTTCTGACCGCCTCCTCCCCTCGCCCTGCGGACAACATCGAGGTGTTGTCTCAAAGGGCACCGAACCAAGGGGAGGTAGGCGCCTCAAGGCGACATTCCGGACACTGGGCGCAAGGGGAGCAAGACTCCCATGGGCTCCGATGACGGGGGCAGCAAATTTGGCCCCCAGCCGAATACTGCACAGGAACCTCCAGTGGTTCCGGACTCTGTCAGGCGACCCCTCACTAAGAGGGGCAAGCCGCCTGTGCCGATGCCCTCTGTCCATCCAGAGGCATTGGACAACTTGTTGGAAGCGCTTCGCTGTGCTTCCATCGACGAAGAGCACCGCACTATCATGAGTGCGGTGATCGAGAAGATTGATCTGCCAAAGTGGGTGGTGAAGCTCGTGCGACCTCCTAACGAGCTTTGAGGTAAGTAATCAAATTATAAAAAATGTTACAGCATAGACGGTAGCCCTCGATGCTCGCTTACGCCAAGAAAGGCGTAATAGAGGATCAAATAATAACCGCAGGAGTCTAATCGAATATGTCTATGTGCATATGCAAGCCATTGTTGGCGCCAAGACGTCATCATGGAGGTCGCCAGATCAAGCGGGACCTTGAGCGGTCCAAGGAAGAGCTCGGCCTTACCAAGAGGCAGCTCGAAGAGAACAAAGGTAAGTCATACCCCGTCTGTACATTATAAAGAAAATTTTGGTTTTACAATAATAGGATCGTCATGAATATGCTAGGGGCCACGACCAAAGTGGCGGCCCTAAAGAAGGCGCTATCCGAGGCCAAAGACAAAGCGGCCAAGGAGCGCATCAAGCGAGAAAAGCAAGAAGCCCGAGTGGGCGAGGTGCAGCAAGAGCTCCAGGCTCTCGCCAAAAAACACGAGTCCTTGGAGCTTGACTCTAAGACGCAAGGGTCCGAGCTTGCGAAGGCCCTCGAAAGTGCACACATGCCAAGGGCGAAGCCCAAAAGGCCCTCCGGGAAATTGAGGCAGTTAAGAAGATAGCGGCAGGTAAGGCATTCATTATGCAAAGCAAGCATGTGAAGGAAACTTTCTTTTTACTTACCCGAGTTCGGAGCTCTCCAGGAGCGTTCACAGATCTACCCCGCAGTGTGTCAGATGCCGCGGAGTTCTACTGGGCTGAGGAGGGGAGCTCAACGGAGAAGTTGTTCTGGTCTCAGTATACTGGGACCGAACACCCAATGCCGTTGAGCGACCAGCTGAAGCAACTGGTCGAGCTCCACAAGGTGGCCGAACAAGCCATGAAGGGTCTTATAGTCCGGATGTGGCCTGGCGAGCCCCTGCCTCATAGCTACTTCGGCCTCGTGAGGCGGCTTGTGAATGCCTGCCCACGGCTTGAAGTCTTAAAGCGGTCCGTCTGCATCGAGGGTGCGCGCACGGCTTTTGCCCGGGCGAAGGTGCACTAGGCGAAGCTGGACGCCGTAAAGCTAGTGAAGGAGGGGCCACCGGAAGGCAAGGAGCATCGCCACCCTGAAATGTATTATGACAGTGTCCTGAAGGGTGCTCGCCTTGTGGCGGAGGAATGTGCTAAGGATGTAATATTCGAATGAATGTACTCATGTGATCCTGTAATATGAAACGAGTTCATTTGCGCTATACCACGCTTGTTAATTTAAATACTAGTGGACCCGTTGCGCCAAATGGCGCAGAGACCCGTTGATTCCATGTTAGCGATGAAAAGAAATTCATGGTTTAGTTGTTTAGTTATGGGCAAGCACATATGACAACAAATTTAATCTCTCTTAATTAAAAAACGGAGGGCTTTGTCTACAATACGATGTAAATACACATTTAAAATTTGTAGCATAGGGCTCTACTTAAAACAAACACATTCTAATTTGATAGCACAAATTAACATTCAAAATCATGCTAATAAAAATATGTGTATCTTTTTAATAATCTTATGTCCGGGCAAACACGAATGCTAAATCCTTACATATAAAAAAACATGCATTTTCATATAGCCCCTTTGTAAGGTCAAAAACTGACATGGAAAAAGTGGGTATGGACTGGGCACATGCATTTATCAAAACCTCCTTCCCTGCCTTGTATACGTTGCCAAATTCTATCCTTCAGATACGCAAAGATCTTTCACTGTCCCACAAACGCCGAGAGGCCCAGGTATCCCATTCCAAGTATCACAACCCGGTCCAGCTAGTGCAGCATAGCTTTCCGAACATCATTCTTGGTATTTTTATTGAACATGATAGCAGATTTGTCAAAGTTGTGGCTTGACTCTCTGATAGAGAAGCCAATTAGAACCAACAATTAGGTATTGTAGAGCATTGGTAACCATATATATGTGAGTATCTTAAATCAATGAAAAAATAAAGATACAATTATCTACACTGATACATTAATGTTTGTTCTTTGCACTTTGCCGGCGCAGTGACACGGGAAGCAGCCTTGTGCTGACGACGAAGATATCCTTCCGTTTCCTCATGCAAAATAACCTGACACAAAACAGAGACAAAGGCAGAGATAAACATTGATCCATGAGTTAGTGTCGTAGAGAGCATTAGCAAGAGACCTTTTACTCTCTGCCGCAGTCCGTGCCACTCAAATTCTGGAATTACTAACCTCGGAGATGCACAAAGTTCATGGTCAATATTGTGATGGATCAGCAACCATAGTAGTTTGATGCATCAAAGAATTTATAGGCTCAGAAATTAATTACCACACAAAATTGGTAATCACATTTAGTAGAGAACATCGCATTCCAAAATAGAAATTTTGATTTGCACTTTCACCTGCCGCTCCTTAGATATGTAGGTGTCAGCAAGTAGAAGTAGATGACAAAAAGATCAAAGAATTTACCACTCAGAAGTGAGGATCACATATTCAGTAGAGATGTTCCAATCGGACATACACAGCGTGGCCACGATCAAAGCTCTATTGATCAGTTTTGAACTCATGTCGGGCCTCAAGATCAACTTTCACAAATGTGAAGTGATGCCCATAGGGTTAAGTTCGTCGGAGAGCAAGCGTATCGCGGACCAGCTAAACTGCAAACTTGGCAACCTCCCGTTTACCTACCTGGGCTTACCACTGGATGCCAAGCGTATCTCGATAGATGGTTGGGCCCCGCTTTGGACTAAGGTAGGTGGGCGGGTGTGTCCGTGGAGAGGGAAGTTCATGTCCTCCGCAGCCACGCTAATCCTAACGAATGCGAGCCTATCCTCGCTGCCGCAATTTGCGATGGGACTGTTCCTACTGGCAGAAGGCGTTCATGTCAAGATGGACACGCCCAGGTCTCGTTTCTTTTGGGAAGGAACAGGACCAAAACGCAAGTACCACATGGTCCGTTGGGATGCGGTGTGTCGTCCCAAAGACCTTGGGGGGTTAGGGATCACTAACACTCGGATCCTTAACATTGCTTTAATGTGCAAGTGGATTTGGAAACTGTCGCAGGGAGCGACGGGCCTGTGGGCAGATCTACTACGCGCTAAGTATTGCCCGAGCGGCAATTTCTTCGAAGGCAGGGCGCGGGGCTCTTCCTTCTGGAATGACCTTCAGGCGGTCCGTTCGGCTTTTGCGCTTGGCGCCAAATTCGGAATTGGGAATGGCCTCGGTCCGCTTTTGGCTAGACAGGTGGGTGGGTGGGCGCCCTGCAGGAACAATTCCAGGACTTATATGTCCTGGCTGTCAATCCGAACAGATGGTTGCCTCGGCACTTTCGCCTCTAACCCGCCGGAGATCCACTTCCGTCGGGAGTTAACGGTGCTGAAGAAGCCCTCTTAGAAGAGCTGCTAGCCCTCATTCTTCCGTGAACCTGTCCACTTCTGGCGACACGGTCACTGGACTCTCACCTCGTCCGGCAAATTTACGGTTAGATCCTCTACCGCAGGTTGTGCCAGGGTCAGGGCCCAGCCTTCCCGATGCCGTCGGGTCTGTGGGCTGCACGTATGCCGCTTAAGATCAAGGTGTTTTTCTGGCAACTTTTTCGAGATAGACTCCCCACTTCGGCCAATATTGCCAAACGCATTGGTCCGTCTTCCGGCCTTTGCGCCATTTGCAACACCGCGAAGGATGCGAATCACGTGTTCTTCCGTTGCCCTCTCGCGCGTTTTGCTTGGACTGCTGTCCGTGAGGCCACCAACTCCACCTGGGACCCGCACTCGGCTAGGGACCTAGCGGCCATAATTGCAACGATGAATGGTGGCAATAAGCGCGTACTCTGGAGTTGCCTAGGTGCCTTGGCTTGGGCGATGTGGCTCACCAGGAACAAACTAGCTATCGAGGGAGTTTTCCCTTCTCACCCTGCTAACATTTTGTACAAATGCAACATCTTTCTGCAGCAGTGGAGTCCGTTGGCGAGGTCTAAGGATGCGGAGAAAATGAAGCTAGCTCAAGATCGTCTTCGTCAAGTCTACCTTTTGGCTAGGGAGCCAACCGCCACTCCTTCGCCGTGAAGTGGCTTTTTGTCTAGCGAGCGAGCCTGCGTGCTCTAAGCTCTTGGCTTGTAGCCTGTATTACACTCACTGTGACCGCACGTGCCTTTTGGCCTGCCGCTACTCCTGTGCCTCCGTGCACGTCTCTCCTGAGCCTCCGTGCTCGTTCCGCTACGTTTTTATGTTTTCAGTCCTGTTAACGCTGCCTATGTTGGGGGCTTTATTAATTTAAAGCCGGACGCTCCTAGCGTCTTCGTTCTAAAAAAAAAAATCTCATTCCTAAATAGAAATGTGCAAGCTTCTAAAAAACAGTTTTGAACATAACTCAAACCAAGGTACACACACTATATTCTAATAGCACGCAAACTTATAAAATATGGTTTTGCGGGCAACTTGAACCAAGATATAGACACTTTATTCTAATAGCTGAAAATATAATATATGTTATAAACACAATCTCAAGGAAAAATAGAACTGCACCAAACTGTAACACAACATTAATCAAGGTTTTCAGTATCACGTCGTGGATCATAGTATTGAACAATAAGAAGATATTACGTGAGAGAAACGATAAGATTCGCACCATGTATCATAATCTGACACCACCACTATCATATCGCGGTAAAGGATAATGATTTGTTCCCGTTAGAATCACCTAGAGCGATATTTAAATTGTTCGATATTCACATACATAGCATAGGGCTCTATACCAATCGGTCACAGCCAGCCTGTGCACAACATTTTTTCAGGAAACAGCAGGAGTGCTAAGGCAACACAAATCAGCAGGTGGAAGCGTAATTTTCAAGATGATCCCAATTCTTAAATTTACCCTCTGTTCCAAAATAGATGACCCAAAGTTGGGTCATCTATTTTGGAATGGAGGGAGTAGGTATTAAAATAAATAACTACAGAAATCTCGCAAAATCACAACATAAAAGAATTTGAACCTTTATGGAGTCCTTTTCTTTCTATGAATCATGAAGCTTAATGCAGATGACAGTATCTAAACAGGAGCTTTATAACTACAGAAATCTCGCAAAATCACAACATAACAAGAATTTGAACCTTTATGGAGTCCTTTTCTTTCTATGAATCATGGAGCTTAGTGCAGATGACTGTATCTAAACAGGAGCTTTCTAGCAACGCAGACTACCCAAAAAATTATATGCATTACATATTACATATCAAAAGTTGCATTTTTTTCAATTCTATTCCTCACTTCACATAGTAAATATTTTCTTGAACCAGAATACAAAAGAGTTGCTCCTGCATGCATATGCAAAAAACAGAGCATTAATTCTTCTCCTGGAACAGAGAGGCTATTCTCTTGCTAAGCTCTTAAATGCATATATACACAGTTTTGATAAAAATGTGAAATGACCCTTTGTATTGTTGATACTTGATACTACTTTTGTGCTTCCATACACATCCTGAAAAAATACGAAGGATGGCCTAAAGCAATTTAACTCGAACCGAGTTTCTGAACCAAGCATCAACCACATATAGCAGTGAAGCAACAATGCCCATTTGTCCAAAAATCCAATCATGGTGCAAATCACACAAAATACAATGAACTCAAGTATCATTATTTTCCTTTGAATGGCTTGTTTTACACAAAATCATCGTCCTCCATGGAATTTTTATCAAAAAATCATGTTAAACTTAAATTAGAACACACGTCAAACCTGAGAGAGAGAGAGAGATCAGAGGGGAGGGGAAGAAGGATTGGGGCAGGTCACCTAAGCAAGGAAGATCACGAGCGCCAAAATCCTACATGAGGCAGCTGGTGCAGGCCAAGCTCATCGGGAAATTCATGGACACCAAACAATTTTGAAATGATGCCTAAACTGGAAAGTCTGCACAAGGCACCCAAGATTGACAACCATGTAAGCTTTGAGCGTTCTTCTTGATTAAGAGGCCAAAAGGATAAACAAATGGAATAAGTCTCACCGTCTGTACTCAATTTGCACCCAAGCCAAAATCAATGTCCATTGCATCGACGCTTACCTCGAGGGAGAGTAACCCCCCTGCAAAATTGGAAAGGGAAAAATGAGGATAAAATAAGAACACGAGACAGTAGAACCTAAGAAAAAGGAGCTAAAAATCAATCCAGTAGAACCTAACACCAGCTCTTGATATGCCAAGTACAGCTAAAGCCATAATAGTGGCAAAGTAAATAAGATCCATTTCCTGTTAATTGCTCAACAAGGTTTCAAATAGTCAACTACCATCATTCTGAAATTGAAGAAAGAATATCACACAGTTCTGATATGCGCAATAATGAACTTAAAGCATGAAAATTGTTACATTAAGCTTTGAACTATTATCACCCGACATTTTTTGTTTATAATGAACACTATGTTATAAATGTTCAAGTGCCTTTCTTGTTTAAGCTTGCTATCAATTGGCGATCCAACATTATTGGTTCTCTTTGCAAGTTCGGTAGCTATTCTCATTGGATACGGTATTGCATGGTCAATTGTATAGATAATTTTTATTACAGAATTTGTGCTATCTGTTTCTTAGGTTCCGCAGACAGTAAAGGGGTATTTTTTACTCTCTGTTTTTCTAACGAGTGCATGTGGATGCATACAGATAGTTGAGGAGCAATTGATATTCTCTATTTCTTTAGTGAGTATATGTGGATGCCTAGAAGCAATTATCTGTTTTTCAACAGATATATGTTGATGTATGGAAAATGTATGCAGATTGCCTAACTATGTAAAAATAAACACAAACCCAACATTTTGCTTAAAGTACACAAAACATTTAGAGGAATATCGACAAAAAAATACATCAAAACAAAATGTTGCATCTTGAATAATAAAAGTTATCTACCCAGGTCAAAAAATTTATCTACCAAATGTTTCTCAACGAGACCATCTTTCTGATACATTTTGATCAAACCCCATTTATAGTGAGTGCAGCAGTGGTTGCAAGCAAAGAGCCTTACCTGAATGTGAAACGATGCTTGGCATGAGCGACCTAGCATTGCTAGTGCTGCAAAAATGGATAATCCAGCACCAGATAGTGATGCCTCCGTCAATAAAATCCCTAGGAATTTTCCTGCAAACAGCAACACAAAAACAAATCCCAAAACACGGTACCACTCAGTAGAAATCCAAAAACTGCACTGGACAATGCCAGCAAAAAAGTCACACCCCACAAACCATCATTACACCATACTTTAAATTTTGCATTTTCAGCGTTACCATCGTTCATACATATATCATGTACCAGTTTTCCATAAATAGACCGAGTTAATCATTCTGTTCTGCAAAAAGATCTAAATCACTACTGCTGAATACCCATGCTCGAAGTAAAAAAAATCAATTCATAGCTAATCCCCGAATACAGATAGTAATCCGACGAAAAACTAAAACACCACATTTACCACATATGGAGATCTGAAGATCGGAAGGGAGGCGGATGGTACCTGTAAAAGTCAAGGGACTTGAGCTTTCTCGAGGAGATCATGGCTAAACGCACACAGCACACAGCACACACGCAGCAAGTAGGGAAGCAGGACAAGGGAGAGCAGGGATTCGGAGGAAATTACCTTGCCGGGGACGAGGTTCCTGGCAGCAACGGTGGAGCTGACTCGCGGCGGTGACGGATTTGACTCAAGGCGGCGGCTAGCGAATCCAGGTGACAGCGGCAGCGAGGCCATGCGAGCGCCCTCGATCCAATCCGCTGCCCTGCTCTTGTCAATCGAGCGAACATGGTTAGGAGTGGCTTCTGCTGGGCTCGGGCTAAGCTCCATCACGGTGTATCCCTGACGTGTCGACGGCACCCTGATGGCGCATCGAGAGCGGCGGCGTTGGAGAGGAGGGACGGGGAGGAGACGAGGCGGAGGGGCCGCGGGCTTGACGAGGAAGGTTGGCGGCTAGGGCTTTGACCCTTTTGCACGTTTCGTGGGACGAGCGCGGCGCGCGGGCGAATGGTATTGGCGAATCTCGACCGCGATGAGACGTGCAGCCGGTACCACCGACGAACGGGGCCAGGAGCAGCGCTGGCCCACCCGTCATCGCTATAGGACAGACGCGGGTGCATAAGCGGGGTGCATATGCATCGGCCTATCCCTGCGCAATTGCTCCACATACCGCACGACGCGGGCAGCGCGTGACGAGCGGTCCGCCAGACGCATTGGATCCACGACATGACGTGATGCGGGAGGCAACGCTCACGCGAAAAAGTCACAGCCATCAAATAGACGTGTGGGGCCAAAGAGCAGGCAGGCCCACTGGCAGCCACACCAACTGGTGAACCAGAGGGGCGAGCGGAAACCAAAAACAAAGGCAGTGCCCACGACGAGCGCACGCGGCGCGGTAGGAGAGGCCGCTAGCGCACCCAAAAAACGGCGACCCAGCCAATGAGGTTTTGCCCGAGCCCACAGGTCATCCCCCATCCAAAACTCACCGTGCGGTCAAAAGGGCAACGATAGATTTTCAGCGACGATCCAACGAGCACCAGCAAAAAATCAACTGTTTGACCAACATCCAACGGCCCAGATGGAAGCAAAACGAGGGACAATCGTGGAGACGAGTTGGCTAGCCTCATTATATGTTAAAATTACCTTCTGTGCGGCCGTTTATGAAGTCTGAGAGTTGGCCAGTCGTCGGCTTCTGCCCCCATGTAACTAGTACTGGGGTGTTCGGGATAAACCTGAGCACTCTTTATCCCAATTTTGGATCCTTCAAAGAAGGTGTTCAGCACAGTGAACCAGGCAATCGGACTATAAAGCTTTATCACTCTCACTTAGCCATAGAAGTCTACAATTTTAAATTTTGGCGAAGCCCCTAGTATTCGGAAGGCCGAATTTGGGGCGCTATTTACGCCTAAGTCAGGCAAGGCCGACTCCTCGCCCGAAGCGGAAAAAGTCTTTAAGGACTTGAGACCTCTCAAGCAATGACCAGCTCTTGCCTCATCATGACGATCGGTTTTGGCTTTCTCTACTAAGGTGCTCGTCCGGAAGAACAGGACACAATCGCGATAGTTCTCCAGCGCTACCTTAGCCGATATTGCGGAACGGAAGGTACCAAAACATGGGAGCCGCAAACCCAACTATTGACCCAAGACATGATTCGGAGCTGATGCATATAATGCTATAAGTTCGGGGTGCCGCACTGTCGAAAGTATTCGAGACTTCTCACGCCGTGTTATGGGGTATCTTGAAGCCTGGCGACCGGTCGTACCGAATGTACTGGTGCAATTTATCGTAAATAGGCGCATAAGGAAAAGAAAAAGGAAAGGGGAATGCAATAATAGGCTAACGCTATGCATTGTTATTAAATAATACGTCAAGGCGTACGGATACAAGTAGTGCAATAAGAAAAAATAGGGCCATTTGACATGTCCTATCCAAGGGCAAGTTGCGTGCGGGTATGTAAAACAGGCATTTTGATCGTTATCAGAGACTACCTGGGGATACCCTTGTATGTCAGACCGTCTTGCTTCCTTGGTATTTTCTTACCGCGATGAGTCCAACAATTAGACTACCGAAAAGGGCTTCCAGAGAGTAAGGTCCTGAAAGAGAGAAAATGATAAACGTATCCAGCCCCTGGGGCGGTTGAGCCGCATTGTGGGATGTGACGTAGTGGTGCCTCCGCCTATGCCCATGGTATCTTGAGTGCGTAGTTATGTACGCGCGGCGCAAATTTTTCCACTTGACTGGGGCTAGGACGGAGGCCGAATTGCTAGTCGAGCTCAAAACGTGCATGCCGATCCGCCTGCGGGGTACCCCAGACTCGCTTGAAGGTGTCCGGGGTCTTTTTCGCGGAATTGGCAGTTTGCCTAATAAGGCTGCTTTGCGCTTCTGCTGCGAGGGCCGCAGTGTGCTCCTCCGTGCGGAGCGAGCACTCTGTGTTTCCATTAACTGTTATAACCCCGCGCGGTCCTGGCATTTTGAGTTTGAGGTATGCGTAATGCGGTACTGCATTGAATATGGCAAATGCGGTTCGTCCGAGCAGTGCTGAAAGCACAAGTGCTCCCTAGGTGGTTTTGGTAATTAATGTCAACATATCTCTTGTTGGACTAACACTTTTATCTAGTATGTTTCAGACAAGTTCAACAATGGAGTGGCATGGACTAAAGGATGTGGGAACTCTTTCAAGATGCTAAGGACAAAGGATTGGCTCAAGCTTCAAGCTCAAGACTCTTCATTTTACATTTTAGTGATCCAAGATCACATTGAGTCTATAGGAAAAGCCAATACTATCAAGGAGGGATGAGGTGTTGCTTAATGAGCCTCTTGCTTCATGTGCTTAGTGATATGCTCCAAAACCCTCCACTACTTTCCCACTTCCACACATATGACCTAAACCTAAAGTCAAACTCGGCCCTACCGATTCTTTCTACCCAGCGCCACCGAGTTCAGATGTCATAGCCACTGCCACAAACCCTAGGCAAATCGGTTTCACCGATAGGGATCTCGGTTTCACCGAGATGGGATTGTAATCTCTCTGTGTATGTCCATTACCAAAATCGGTCTCACCGAGTTTGTGCAATCGGTACTACCGAGATTACAATGCAAACTCTCTGGTTAACTTATTACCAAAATCGGTCCCACCGAGTTTGAGTAATCGGTCCCATCGAGTTTGCCTGACCAACTCTCTGGTTAGCTAATTACCAAAATCGGTCTCACCGAGTTTGTGTAATCGGAATCACCGAGATTACGTTATGCCCTAACCCTAACCATATCGGTCCTACCGAGTTGCATCTCAGTCCCACCGAAAACCCTAACGGTCACTAGGTTTACTAAATCGGTCTGACCGAGTTTTATGATTCGGTCCCACCGAGTTTGGTAAATTGTGTGTAACGGTTAGATTTTGTGTGGAGGCTATATATACCCCTCCATCTCCTCTTCATTCGTGGAGAGAGCCATCAGAACAAGCCTACACTTCCAGCATCCTATTTCTGAGAGAGAACCACCTACTCATGTGTTGAGGTCAAGATATTCCATTCCAACCATAAGAATCTTGATCTCTAGCCTTCCACAAGTTGCTTTCCACTCAAATCTTCTTTCCACCAGATCCAAATCCTATGAGAGAGAGTTGAGTGTTGGGGAGACTATCATTTGAAGCACAAGAGCAAGGATTTCATCATCAACACACCATTTGTTACTTCTTAGAGAGTGGTGTCTCCTAGATTGGCTAGGAGTCACTTGGGAGCCTCTAACAAGATTGTGGAGTTGAACCAAGGAGTTTGTAAGGGCAAGGAGATCGCCTACTTCGTGAAGATCTACCGCTAGTGAGGCAAGTCCTTGGAGGCGCATGACCATGGTGGGATAGACAAGGTTGCTTCTTCGTGGACCCTTCGTGGGTGGAGCCCTCCGTGGACTCAGCAAGAATGCTACCCTTCGTGGGTTGAAGTATCCATCAACGTGGATGTACGGTAGCACCACCTATCGGAACCACGACAAAAACATACGTGTCTCCAATTGCGTTTGAATCCTCCAAACCCTTCCCTTTACATTCTTGCAAGTTGCATGCTTTATTTTCCGCTACCTATAAACTCTTTGCATGCTTGCTTGTTATGTATTGAGAATATTAAACTTGTGCCTAAACTCCACTTAAACATAAAAGAAGTTAAAAACTGCAACTTTGGTACTTAGTGTCTAATCACCCCCCTCTAGACACCTCTTCTCAAGATCCTACAAGTGGTATCAGAGCATTGGTCTCCATTGACTTGGTTTAATCACCATTGGAGGAAGATGGATGAGTCTACTTTGGGGAGTCTTAGACATAGAGTGCCTATTCTTGATGGAGAGTATTTTCATGAGTGGAAAAATGAGATGCTTGTAATTTTCAATCAATATCATTTGGACAAGTACATTGCTAGCCCTTGTGCACCTCATATTGATCCTATGCATCCTACTCTTGATGAATCCGTTGACATGATTCGGAATCTTAGAACTGTTAATCTCATCACTAGAGGCTTGCCTAGAAACTTAATTAGAATCTTGCCTACTCTTGAGTGTGCCTACACTATATGGAAATTTCTTGAGGAACGCTTTCCAAATTATTCCTTGAAAAATCAAGATGAAATTCTCTATAAGTCTATTGCCTTGAGTAAGATGAATACTAGTGAGTTTGGTGATCGTCTATTTGAACTTACCGACCTTATGCGTGCCAAAGGAGGTGTTGGAATTATTGGTGATATTATTTCTGAAGCTATAAGAATTCATAAGCAAGATCATTGTCAAACTCACTCTAATGAATTACCCTCTCTAGGACTTGATCCACCACATGACGATGTTGAACATGGATACTATGATGATGATGATGATATCGATCTTGATGATGCAGTGAGACATTTTGGTCTTATGGCAAATCTTCGGGGATATGTGTCAGGAGGAAAGGAATGGGTTCTTGACAGTGGATGCACCGATCACATGACCAGAGATAAAGACATGTTTCGTGAGCTTGCTGAAAATGATAGTTCTCGAAAGTATGTCACTTTCGGTGACAACTCAAAGGGTAAGGTGGTTGGCCTCGGTAAGGTGGCCATCTCACATGATAGCTCCATTCAGAATGTCATGCTCGTTGAATCTCTTGGCTACAACTTACTTTCAATATCTAGACTTGCTGATTTCGGTTTCAATGTCCTATTCTTTGAAGTAGATTGTCAAGTGTTTCGTCGAGACAATCATAAAATGGTCTTTACCGGTATACGTAGAGGTGATATTTACATTGTTGATTTCTCTAAAAAGGCACAACCTAAAACTTGCTTCATTGCTAAATCCTCAAAAGGTTGGTTATGGCATAGACGACTAGGTCACGTTGGCATGAGAAATCTTGACAAGCTTATTAAAGGAAATCATATCCTTGGAGTTAACGATGTCATATTTGATAAGGATAGACTTTTTAGCACTTGTCAGGCAGGTAAACAGGTCGGAGGAAGGCATCCCGTGAAGAACATCATGACCACAAGGAGGCCACTCGAGCTACTTCATATGGATCTCTTTGGTCCCAACGCTTACAAAAGTCTCGGTGGAAATTCGTTTGGTCTAGTTATAGTTGATGATTTTTCAAGATTTACGTGGGTGTTCTTTCTCGATGATAAATCGCAGGTCCAAAAGATCTTCAAAAACTTCGCTAGGAAGGCCCAAAATCAATTTGAAGTGAAGATCAAGAAGGTTCGCAGCGACAACGGAACGGAGTTCAAGAACGCAAATGTGGACACCTTTCTTGATGAAGAAGGGATTTCACACGAGTTCTCGGCTACGTACACACATCAACAAAATGGATTTGTTGAGAGGAAGAACCAGACGCTCATCAAAATCGCGAGAACGATGCTTGATGAGTACAAGACGCCGAAGCACTTTTGGGCAGAAGCGGTTGAGACAGTTTTTCATGCAACAAATCGCTTGTATCTACAAGCTACTCGGCAAGACGGCATACGAGCTCCTCACTGGTAACAAACCCCAAGTTGGATACTTTCGAGTATTCAGCTCAAAGTGCTGCATTCTTGATAAGCATCGTCGTTCCAAATGTGCTTATAAGTCTCATGAAGGTTTCCTACTAGGTTATGGCTCAAACTCTCACACTTACCGTGTCTACAACAATTTCACCCGAAAGGTTGAAGAGACGGTAGATTTGAAGTTTGATGAATCTAACGGCTCGCAAGTAGAGCAATTGCCAATTGATGTAGGAGACAAAGACCCTTCGGAAGCAATCCAAGACTTGTCTATTGGCAAGGTCCGTCCAACGGAGGTGAAGGAGAGTACCTCGTCTGTCCAAGTGGAAGCTCTACTTCACGACAAGGTGAACCAAGAGTTGATACGGAAGAATCCACAAGTGGAACACACCAAGATGAAGAAAATGAGGAAGAACATCACGAACGTCAACAACCTCCTTCTCCACCTGGACAAGAAAACAACAACGCCAACAATGAAAAAGATCAAGAAGAAGAAGAACAACAAGATGAAGAAGATGTTCAACCGAGACCCAAGAAAAAGCTTTCACGAGTTAGAGAAAGAATTGCTAAAGACCATCCCGTCGAGCAAATCTACAATGATATTCAAACCGGGAGAATCAATCGCTCTAAAACTCGTTTAGCTAACTTTTGTGAAAACTATTCTTTCATCTCTAGCATTGAACCTATGAAGGTCGAAGAAGCATTGGAAGATCCGGATTGGATAAATGCTATGCATGAAGAGCTACACAACTTTGAGAGAAACCAAGTTTGGACATTGGTTGAGAAGCCCGACAACAACCACAACATCATCGGTACCAAATGGGTGTTTCGCAACAAGCAAGATGAAGATGGACAAGTAGTTCGCAACAAAGCACGCCTAAATCGCCCAAGGCTACACACAAGTCGAAGGTATGGACTATGGTGAGACTTATGCTCCCGTTGCTAGACTTGAGTCCATTCGCATCTTACTTGCCTATGCTAATCACCATAATATCACCTTGTACCAAATGGACATTAAAAGTGCTTTTCTAAATGGTGAAATAGAGGAGGAAGTTTATGTTAAACAACCTCCCGGCTTTGTCAATCCTAAGAAACCAAACCATGTTTACAAACTTCACAAAGCCCTTTATGGTCTAAAACAAGCTCCTAGAGCTTGGTATAAATGCTTGACCAAGTTTCTTCTGGAAAAACGCTTTGAAATTGGGAAAATTGATTCCACACTTTTTACTAAAAGGGTTAATGGAGAACTATTTGTGTGCCAAATTTATGTTGATTATATCATATTTGGATCAACTAACCCTCATTTTAGTGAGAAGTTTGGAAAGCTAATGTCGGAGAAGTTTGAGATGTAAATGATGAGTGAACTCAAATTCTTTCTTGGGTTGCAAATCAAGCAAACTAAGGAAGGTACTTTTGTCTCTCAAACGAAGTACACTAAGGACTTATTCAAGAAGTTCAATATGCAAGAGTGCAAAGGTATGTCTACACCCATGCCTACTAGTGGACATCTTGACTTGACCAAAGATGGTAAACCGGTTGATCAAAAGGTTTATCGCTCTATGATTGGATCATTGTTATACCTATGTGCTTCACGTCCCGATATTATGCTAAGTGTGTGCATGTGTGCAAGATATCAAGCTGCTCCTAAAGAATGTCATCTTAAGGCCGTGAAAAGGATAGTGAGATACTTAATTCATACACCAAATTTTGGCATTTGGTATCCTAAGAGGGCCTCTTTCAATCTTGTTGGCTATTCCGACTCGGACTATGCCGGAGAGAAGGTTGATAGAAAATCCACTTCAGGTACTTGTCAATTTCTTGGTAGATCTCTTGTGTCTTGGTCCTCCAAGAAACAAAACTCGGTATCCTTATCTACAGCCGAAGCAGAGTACATTGCCGCTGGTTCATGTTGTTCTCAATTACTTTGGGTGACCCAAACTCTTAAAGATTATGGGATATATGTGAAACATGTTCCATTGCTTTGTGACAATGAAAGTGCTATAAAAATGGTCATAATCCCGTACAACATTCTCGAACTAAGCATATTGAAGTTCGTCATCATTTCATTCGAGATCATGTTGCTAAGGGTGACATTAATCTTAAGCATGTTCGCACCGAAAAGCAATTAGCGGATATATTTACTAAACCTCTTGATGAGAAAGTGTTTTTCAGGTTGAGAGGAGAATTGAACATCATAGATGCTTCAAACTTGGAATAGATACTTCATTGGATACATGCAAGACATGAGCTTATGACTAATCCATGATATCTCTCTTATAATGAAAATATTATATCTTGGATATATTTGCATCTTGCATGTTATCTAACCCTTGTAGGTACTTGGTTGAATCAAATTCCATGAGATTGTAATCTACTCACATCTTGACCAATCTCTACATCACCAAGGCTCTACACTATGGTGGCTGAATACAAGGAAGCACAGAATCATTCAAACATATCCTTTGATAAACTCTTTGTTGAGCTTCATGATTATCATTTTTGGATACACAAGTGCTCTTCCTTGCAAAAACTAACCCATGTAGGTAGATGGACTCAAATTCCAAGTGGTGCTCCCAACTCTTGATGAGCTACATCAACCTTGAGCAATCCACACAAGTTCAACTACACGGTCAACACCACCAACCAAGGTATGTTATTCCATCTTAGAGAAGCTTTACTCCGAGTCATGAGCTAAAGCAACTCGACAAGATGTGAATACATCAAGTTGCTTAAACGAAAATGGTAACCCCATTTTGAGCTTAAACGATGAGTAAGACCTATGATCAAGTGATCTCACTTGACTCCTAAGTCAATATACTCTAACATAGGTGACTTTGTCACCGACCATCTCTAGATGAAGTTCTCTCGTGTTTTTTTCTGTGTTTTTGCATTTGTCTCATGCATATTTGTTTCCCCTTTCAAAAAAAAACTTCTTCTAGATTTCTTTCTTTTCTTTTCAGTTGCTCTGCATTTCCTGCATCCAATTCATTGCATATCATTCAGTAAATTACTTGCAAATCTTTGTGAGATCTTACTAGTCTAGTGAGTTGAGGTGACAAGTGCTTTCTCTGAGATGAACTCGGTTTCACCAATTTGTTGCTTTCGGTACAACCGAAGCATACAACTCGGTGCCACCGATTTCACAACAGGAAAAACAGTTTGCCACTTATTTTGTGTATCTTCTGATCCAGCTCCACTCAATGAATCTTGTCCTCTACAAGCATCACAATTTTATCCAGTGCTCTGTGTCGTGACTCAAGGACAAAACCCATTCACAACAAATTCCAGAAGACCCTTCTTGGAAATTGATGTCAAAGGGGGAGAGAGAGATCACATCAAAGCTTATCACTTCCAAAAGGGAGAGAGTATTAAGGGGGAGAAAGAGATCTCCAGGGGGAGAGAATACTCAAGAAGAAAGTATTTCTCAAGGATCCCAGATGCTTGGTGTTCAAGAGGAGAGATGCCACATGTCTTTTTGGGGGAAAGACATGTTCATATGTGCTTATTTGCATTAAGCTCTGTTTTTTTATATCTTTCAGCTCTGATTTTCTGTTCCCTATCTTCTCCCAGTATCCCATGCTAGATTCAGGGGGAGCAAGACATCTAAGGGAAAGGAATCATTTAAATTCATTGCATATCTTTACTCTTGGGGACATGTCTAATCCAATGTGGTACTTAGTACTCACTCTTTACATGTCATCCCAGTCTTGGTATTCTTGTAGTTTCTTTTGTTTGCTCGGCTAGTAGATGTACTGTGTTATCTAACCTTGTTTGTGCAGGTTCATTCCACCCTAAGCCAACTCAAGACTACAAGGTAAGTATATGCATCACACTCATGTGTATGAGGAATTCTTGCTGATGTACATACTGTTTGCAAGAAGGACTCATGAGCATGAAGGTACTTTCTTTAATATTCTTTGCTCTGATGCATATGGCCAAGATACATGTAACACATTGCCTACTCTATCATGGTTATGCTCTCACATGCTTCTACATTCCATATTCACATGATTGCATACATGTAGGGGGAGCCTATGCTTGTTACATGTCCTTCTGAAGCTTTACTTGCTATTCTTTATATCTTTATCTAAAGCTTTGATGTATGTTGCCATCAATTGCCAAAAAGGGGGAGATTGAAAGCACAAGTGCTCCCTAGGTGGTTTTGGTAATGAATGTCAACATATCTCTTGTTGGACTAACACTTTTATCTAGTATGTTTCAGACAAGTTCAATAATGGAGAGCATGGACTAAAGGATGTGGGAACTCCTTCAAGATGCTAAGGACAAAGGATTGGCTCAAGCTTCAAGCTCAAGACTCTTCATTTTACATTTTAGTGATCCAAGATCACATTGAGTCTATAGGAAAAGCCAATACTATCAAGGAGGGATGAGGTGTTGCTTAATGAGCCTCTTGCTTCATGTGCTTAGTGATATGCTCCAAAACCCTCCACTACTTTCCCACTTCCACACATATGACTAAACCTAAAGTCAAACTCGGCCCTACCAATTCTTTCTACCCAGTGCTATCGAGTTCAGATGTCATAGCGACTGCCACAAACCCTAGGCAAATCAGTTTCACCGATAGGGATCTCGGTTTCACCGAGATGGGATTGTAATCTCTCTGTTATGTCCATTACAAAAATCGGTCTCACCGAGCTTGTGCAATCAGTACTACCGAGATTACAATGCAAACTCTCTGGTTAACTTATTACCAAAATCGGTCCCACCGAGTTTGAGTAATCGGTCCCACCGAGTTTGCCTGACCAACTCTCTGGTTAGCTAATTACCAAAATCGGTCTCACTGAGTTTGTGTAATCGGTCTCACCGAGATTACGTTATGCCCTAACCCTAACCATATCGGTCCTACCGAGTTGCATCTCAGTCCCACCGAAAACCCTAACGGTCACTAGGTTTATTAAATCGGTCTGACCGAGTTTTATGATTCGGTCCCACCGAGTTTGGTAAATTGTGTGTAATGGTTAGATTTTGTGTGGAGGCTATATATACCCCTCCACCTCCTCTTCATTCATGGAGAGAGCCATCAGAACAAGCCCACACTTCCAGCATCCTATTTCTGAGAGAGAACCACCTACTCATGTGTTGAGGCCAAGATATTCCATTCCAACCATAAGAATCTTGATCTCTAGCCTTCCCCAAGTTGCTTTCCACTCAAATCTTCTTTCCACCAGATCCAAATCCTGTGGGAGAGAGTTGAGTGTTGGGGAGACTATCATTTGAAGCACAAGAGCAAGGAGTTCATCATCAACACACCATTTGTTACTTCTTGGAGAGTGGTGTCTCCTAGATTGGCTAGGTGTCACTTGGGAGCCTCCGAAAAGATTGTGGAGTTGAACCAAGGAGTTTGTAAGGGCAAGGAGATCGCCTACTTCGTGAAGATCTACCGCTAGCGAGGCAAGTCCTTCGTGGGCGACGGCCATGGTGGGATAGACAAGGTTGCTTCTTTGTGGACCCTTCGTGGGTGGAGCCCTCCGTGGACTCGCGCAACCGTTACCCTTCATGGGTTGAAGTCTCCATCAACGTGGATGTACGATAGCACCACCTATCGGAACCACGACAAAAACATCCGTGTCTCCAATTGCGTTTGAATCCTCCAAACCCTTCCCTTTACATTCTTGCAAGTTGCATGCTTTATTTTCCGCTGCCTATATACTCTTTCCATGCTTGCTTGTTATGTATTGAGAATGTTAAACTTGTGCCTAAACTCCACTTAAACCTAAAAGAAGTTAAAAACTACAACTTTGGTACTTAGTGTCTAACCACCCCCCCCCCCTCTAGACACCTCTTCTCAAGATCCTACAAGTGCGTGATAGCCGCTGCGAAAGGGGACGATATCGAAGATTAACTCCTTGCTTCGAAAGTTGTCCAGAGACCCGAAAACCACTTCTAGTGTGATTGAGCCCGTGCAACAGGCCTCTACACCTGGGATTACACCTTTAAAAGTGGTTTTGGTGGGTTTGAGCCTCGAGGGGTCTATGCCCATTTTGCGCACTGTATCCTGATAGAGCAGGTTCAGGCCGCTGCCACCGTCCATAAGGACTCGAGTGAGGTGAAACCCGTCAATGATGGGGTCAAGGACCAATGCGGCAGATCCGCCATGACGGATACTAGTGGGGTGGTCCCTACAATCGAAGGTGATCGGACAAGAGGACCATGGGTTGAACTTTGGGGCGACTGGCTCCATCGCATAGACGTCCCTTAGTGCACGCTTCTGTTCCTTCATGTTCACCGTTTTCACTTGTGGAGGGAACCTCTTCTGTCCTCCTGTGTTCGGCGGCCGTGGCTCCTCCTTGTCGTCGCTATGCAGCCCCTTGTCCTTGTTTTCAGCATTCAACTTGCTGGCCTGCTTGAACACCCAACATTCTCTGTTGGTGTGATTGGCTGGCTTATCGGGGGTGCCGTAAATTTGACACGAGCGATCGAGTATGCGGTCTAAACTAGACGGGCCCGGGTTGCTTCTTTTGAATGGCTTTTTCCGCTGACCGGATTTAGAGCCACTGAATCCGGCATTGACTGCCGTGTCTTCGGCGTTATCGCCGTTGTTGCGTCGCTTGTGTCTGTTACGACGTGGTCTGCCGTTAGTATCTTTGGCATCTGAAGTGCCAGGATTCCTTGATGTGTTGTTGCTTCGAGCCATCCAGCTATCCTCGCCCGCGCAAAAGCGGGTCATGAGTGTCATGAGGGCTGCCATAGACTTCGGCTTCTCCTGGCCAAGGTGCCGGGTGAGCCACTCGTCACGGATGGTATGCTTAAATGCCGCTAAGGCCTCTGCATCCAGACAGTCGACAATTTGGTTTTTCTTAGTTAGAAACCGGGTCCAGAATTTCCTGGCCGATTCCCCTGGATGCTGAGTTATATGGCTCAAGTCATCAGCATCCGGTGGTCGCACATAAGTGCCCTGGAAGTTGTCAAGGAATGCATCTTCCAAATCCTCCCAACTGCCAATGGAGTCTGTTGGCAAGCTATTCAGCCAATGTCGAGCTGGTCCTTTGAGTTTTAGTGGGAGATACTTGATGGCATGTAGATCATCACCGCGAGCCATGTGGATGTGGAGGAGGAAATCCTTGATCCATACCACGGGGTATGTTGTACCATCATATGATTCAATGTTTATGGGTTTAAAACCCTCTGGGAATTCGTGATCCATTACTTCATCAGTGAAGCATAGGGGGTGTGCGACGCCTCTATGCCGGGCTATATCACGACGCAGTTCATACGAGTCTTGTCTGCTATATTCTGCTCGGTCGGATTTGCTTTTGGTATATCCGGCGTGACGGTCATCGTCCCGCGTTGGGGCGCGCCCCCATGATCCGTAGATCGATCTTGCATGTTTTGCTTTATTTTCCAATACGTCTCGCAGGTCCCGCGTGTTGCCCCGGGCCTTGGTATTTTTGTTTGAATGGCGGCGGGGTGCGGTCTGGACTTCGGGCTGATATGCCTCTCTGTCTCGGCCACGAGGTGGCCGATCAGCCGCATCATACGCTGGTGATGTGGGTTTCAATGCTTCCTCCTCGAGTTGGGGTAGCAACCTGCGCTTTGGGTAACTCTTGGTTGAGCGTTCGAGTTCGTATTCCTCGGCCGCAAGGACTTCAGTCCATCTGTCCGCTAGCAGATCCTGATCATCTCGAAGCTGTTGTTGCTTTTTCTTTTGCTATTGCTATAAGCCGGCGCTTGAAGTGCTCCTGTTCGACGGGATCCTCAGGCACGATAAATTCTTTGTCTCCGAGGCTTACCTCGTCTTCGGAGAGAGGCATGTAATTGTCATCCTCCGATTCTCCGTCTGTTGCCTGTTCCGGAGGGCTAGCTTGTTCATCCTCCCGCTCTAGGTCTGGCTGGAAGGGTTTGTCATCGTCTTCGGCACTATCCGAAGTGTTATTGTCTCTTGTGCCGGTATCGCTGCTTTTGCTATGGCGGGATTTAGAGCGGCTCCGCTGACGTCGGTGCTTGGATTTCTTCTTGGAGGGGTTATCCTCCGCTGTCTTATCGTCATTGCCTTCTTTGGGGGTGTCCACCATGTATATGTCATATGATGAGGTGGCAGTCCAGTGCCCTGTGGGCGGTGGTTCTTGTTCGTCTCCTGCATCGTCGTCCATACCGTCGAAGTTGAGCATGTCAGTTAAATCATCGACAATGGCTACTAAGTGGGTGATGGGTGGGGAGCGAATTTCTTCGTCGTCCGCATCCCATTCTAGCCGGACATAGTTTGGCCAAGTGTCTCCTGACAGGGAGAGAAACCTCAACGAGTTTAGCACGTCGCCGAAGGGCGAGTGCTGAAAGATATCCGCGAAGGTGAACTCCATTATCGGTGCCCAATCGGATTCGATAGGCACGGACGCAGGCGGCTCGGGGCCCATGGCCGGGGACGAATCCGACGGTTCGGCAACACGGGTCTCGTAGGAGGTGAAGTCAGTATTCGGCTCTATCGCCACTGAGAGTGCAGCCTCCGTGGCAGGGTCTATCCACCCGTCCTCAGATGGCGCAATTTGTTCCAGATTGAGGGCCGGAGTGGTTGCAGGTGCGATCTCCTAAACACTGTCTGACGACAGAGCTAAGTCATGCTTGTCGTGATTGTGCGGCGCACCTGACATGGGCTTGAATCCCTCGAAGATCAAGTCTCCGCGGATGTCGGCATTGTAGTTCAAGTTTCCAAACTTGACCTGATGGCCAAGGACGTAGCTCTCGATCTGCTCCAGATGGCCAAGCGAGTTGGCCCGCAGTACGAAGCCGCCGAATACGAAGATCTGTCCGGGGAGGAAAACCTCACCCCGGATCGCATCGTTGCCGATGATCGAAGGAGCCACTAAGCCTTACGGTGATGGCACAATGGAACTCTCAATGAAAGCACCAATGTCGGTGTCAAAACCGGCGGATCTCGAGTAGGGGTCCCGAATCATGCGTCTAAAGCGGATGGTAACAGGAGGCGGGGACACGATGTTTACCTGTGTTCGGGCCCTCTCGATGGAGGTAATACCCTACTTCCCGCTTGATTGATCTTGATGATATGAGTATTGCAAGAGTTGATCTACCACGAGATCATAGAGGCTAAACCCTAGAAGCTAGCCTATGGTATGATTGTTGTTGTCCTACGGACTAAACCCTCCGGTTTATATAGACACGGAGGGGGCTAGGGTTACACAGAGTCGGTTACAAGGGAGTAGATCTACATATCCGTATTGCCAAGCTTGCCTTCCACGCCAAGGAGAGTCCCATCCAGACACGGGACAAAGTCTTCAATCTTGTATCTTCATAGTCCAATAGTTCGGCTAAAGGACATAGTCCGGCTGTCCGAGGACCCCCTAATCCAGGACTCCCTCAGACATCAAGCTCTTTTATGGCGCCATTGCCGTTGAGGTGAGTGCTTGAAGGTATATCTTTAGATCTTGCAATCGAATATTTTAGTTTCTTGTTTTGTCACTAGTTTGGTTTATAAAAGAAAAACTACATAAAAATGGAATTGAGGTTGCATCATATTATTGATCATTTTTATAATATCTTTCTTGAAAATGATGGATCGGAAAATTGTGCTCAATTGTTAGAAGAAGAAGTCAATAAAATGTTTGGCACAAAATATTTGAATGATGAGCATGATTGCAATGTTGTTAGTATGAGTTCTTTGAATATCCAAAATGCTAATGATGATTGCACAAGTCATGACAAAAATGTTTCTTATAAGCATGTCAATTTTTGTGGAGTGCATAAAGTTTGTGAAGACGTGCCTTATAGGGAAGATAGATTATGCAAGAAGCATAAGCATGATAGAACCAATTATTTGCTCAAAGTTATAGATGAATTTGCTACAAAATTATGTTCTCTTTGTCCTATTACTTGTGAACTTTGCAATAAGGGTGGTCATCTTAATTTCCAATGCATGCTTTTTCATGATCGAATCGTATCCAAATATTGCAATAACTTGATCACCCTAGAACTTTATAATGAACTTTGTTTATTTTTGGGGAGTGAAGAATTGACACATAAAAATAGTTGGTTTGAAATATTCATTCTCACAGACGACATTGAAACTAATCTAAAAAATATCTATATGTTTTGCATGGTAAATTGCAATGAGAATGCTTATATTGCCAACTATAGAAAGATGGGAAAACCAATAGAATATGAAAGGAATACTAATGAAAGGGTAAAGATTTCCATTTTCCCTCCTATTGTCTCTCATGATGAAATAGGTGATGAGGAGGAGCTCCCTATTCAACCAATCTCATCAATAAGAAGCTTCAAAAATTTAATTAAATCCACATATGATGTGGTGAAGAAGAAGAAAAGAAGAAAGAATAGAGGTAAAAAGGTATCTCTCCCAAATAATGTTGCTCCCATTATTTTTGTGCCTCATGAAAATGAATAAAAAATAATTGTGGAAGATGATGCACTTGATGATGATATTGCTTCTATGTCTTATGGCACAATGTCCGAGAGCACTATTGATGATGATTTTGTTATGCCTATTGCTTGTTGTGATGATTATGATTGGGAAGATAATGATAGCAATTATTATACCGTTGGTGCTATTCATACTATTTTGTTATAATCTTGGAAATCTTTTTGGCACCAACTTGGGAAATTATGATGATAGCAATTATTATACCGTTGGTGCTATTCATACTATTAATGATGAGAGTGATTATGCTTATGATGTGCCAAGCCACAAGCTTGGGATGCTATGTTTGATGATAATGACATGTTTGAGAATTTATTTGCTGCAATTAATGCTTGTCCCAAGCTTGGGGTGGCTATGCTTAATGAAGATGATCTTTTTATTCCCCTTACTTTGATTGATCAAATTTGCTATGATGATTGCATGCCTCCCACTTATGCTGATTATTGTGATGATACTTATGTTATAGAAAGTAGTGATAATTATTGTCATAATTTTGAATATCCTGTTTCTTAAAATTACTCTTTTAATGTGGAAACAATTTTTAGCATTCGAGTTTCATATGATACTCCCACTATTATGAATGAGACTAAAATTGCTTATATGAAGAGTAATAAATTTTCTATGCTTTTGGATCATGAAAAGAATGCTTTATGTGATGGTTATATTGATGAATCTATTCATGATGCTACTGAAAATTATTATGAGAGAGGAACTTATGATTCATGATGCTCTCTTTATGTTTCAATTCTTATCTTTTATGCGAGCATCATTGAACTCATCATGCCTAGCTAAAAGGCATTAAAGAAAAGCGCTTGTTGGGAGACTACCCAACACTTTTACCTACTGTTTCTGTGTGTTCACATGATTAGGATACTGTAGTAATCATGTTTTATTGCTTTTGTTTCAATAAAGTGCCAAGTAAAGCCTTTGGGATAGTGTGGATGATAGTTGACTTGAATCTGTGCAAAAATAGAAACTTTTGCGCTCAGTACAGGAAATTTGAAAATTCACTGGAAAGTGCTTTTGATCTGAATTTTTTACAGGTGATAGATATACAAATTCTCTACGTTGTCTTAATTTTTTAGAATTTGTGGAGTAGCAGAAGTATGGTTGGAGTACAGATTACTACAGACTGTTCTGTTTTTTGACAGATTCTGTTTTCAATTCATAGTTTGCTTATTTTCTAGTTTCTATGGCTTATATTGCTCAATATAAAGTGTGGAAATGATATGCTACAGTAGGAATTGTGTGGAAACAATTATGAATCTTGTCTTTGACAGTACCAAAAGTGAAATGGTTTGCTCTTTATCATACTAACCTATCTCACAAAGTTCCGTTAAGTTTTGTGTGTTTGAAGTTTTCAAGTTTTGGATGAGATGTCGATATGAGGAGAATAGGGAGTGACAAAAACCTAAGCTTGGGGATGCCCAAGGCACCCCAAGTTAATATCCAAGGAAGATCCAAGCAACTAAGCTTTGGGATGCCCTGAAAGGCATCCCCTCTTTCGTCTCCAACACTATCGGTAACCCCACTTGGAGCTATGTTTTCATACGTCACATGATATGTGTTTTGCTTGGAGCATCAATTTATTTTGTCAGGATTTGCTTGCTGTTATTTATAATAATTTTTTGCATCCTTTATTTCAATAAAAGTGGCAATGATAGCCTTTGCGATGCTTATTTTGCAAGTATACATGTTGCTGTTTAAAAACAGAAAGTTTACCGTTGTTGAAAAAATTCCCAAAAAAGTCAGAATGTGATAAAATGTTGAAACTTTTTGCAAAATAAGCTCTGATAAATTTTCTACAGGGTGGTAAATTTTCATAATCTTTGGAGTTTAATAAGTATTGATACTCTTGCATTCTTTACAGACTATACTGTTTTGGCAGATTGCTGTTATGGTTGCATTGTTTGCTTATTTAATGATTTTATTTGAGGATAGGAGTATTAAATATGCAAAGGCATTTAGTATGCAATGTTGAATAATAATTTTAGTGAGTTGCTACAGTAGAGGATGATGAGGTTTTTGCATTGGTTTGTACTAACTTATCTCACGAGTTCTTGTTGAGTTTTGTGTGGATGAAGCTTTTGAGATTTAGGAAAATCGTGATATGAGAGGAATTAAGGAGATGCAAAAGCTCAAGCTTGGGGATTCCCAAGGCACCCCAAGATAATATTTCAAGAAGTCTCAAGCATCTAATCTTGGGGATGCCCCAGTAGGCATCCCACCTTTCTTCTTCAACAATTATCGGTTAGTATCGGTTGAGCCTAAGTTTTTGCTTCTTCACATGATGTGTGCTATCCTTAGAATGTCATTTTACTTGGTTTTGCTTGTTGTTTTAATAAATTACTTAGATCTGAAACTTATTAAATAAGAGAGAGTCCACAATTAGCTACCTATTTACTTAACTACTCGCTTGATCTTCACTTATATCTTTTTGGAGTAGTTTGTCATTTAATCTTGTGCTTTGACGGTGTCCTGGACTAGGGGGTACTCACCACGTCGTCTCCCGATCAGTTGGATTGAGCCGAGGACCCCCATGCCATTTACTCATGGGCTGCTGTCATTGCTTCGGGAACGGGGTACCAGACTTGATCGCTGCTGCCATGGCGTGGCTCAAGGGGTGGCCCAGTACGTCCCATCTTCATCAGCACAAGCTCAAGACCCTCGCGAGGGGCCAAGCCTCGCGGGGCGGACGACAGGAAGCTTCCTCAGGCACGGCCTCGTCAGGATGGCTCGCGAGGAGGCAGAGAGATCAAGGCGGGGTACCTCACAAGGACGCAAGCCATGACGACCAAGGGCGCCAGGCGGGCGCCAGCCCGCGCAGTGTCCTCGTTTCCTCTTTGGTGCAAAGGGGGCAAGCGCAGGCGAGAGCATCAAGCAAAGGCACCCGTTTCGGTGCAATAAGACCTAGACTGGCGCAACGGCAGGAAGGAAGTCATCATGGAGCCCAAGCCGGCGTCACCACTAGAGCCTTTGACAGGCGAGGACCAACTTTAGTCAGGATAAGTGTACCAGATGTTCCCCTTCAAAATGGCCAATTGTTGGCGCCCTTCCCGCTCAATATTTGGGAAGAGGCCCAGGGCCTCTGCCTATAAATAGGACTAGCCACCCACAGGGTAGAGGCATCTTAGAGAGATCCAGACATCTCGCCTCATCTTAGCTTGATCCAATCCGATCGAGAGCCTAGCCACAAGAACACCTCACCCTCGCGAGGCTGTTCTTCCTTGTATTGTTCTTCATCAACCCAAGAGGCAATCCACCACACCACACACTGGAGTAGGGTGTTACACCACAATGGTGGCCCGAACCAGTATAAACCTTGTGTCTCTTGTGTTGTTCTTTTGGTAGTTTAGATCCTAGCGAGGCGGCGAGGTGTAGGTAGGTAGGGGGTGAGATCTCCACGTGCAACCCAGAATTCGAACCTAGAGGGTCTGCCGGAACCCGAAATCCGACATTTGGCACGCCAGGTAGGGGTGCGCCGGAATTCGTCTTCCGCCGCCTTGTTCTTCGCCGCCCATCGCATCCATGTCAGACGCTCGTCTGGCTCGCACCGAGCGCTGAGCCGCTCTCACTACCCGCGTCGCCCAGACGGCCCCTGTCGGCGGCCGCCCCCGCCGTTCCCCATCGCTTGCCGTCAACGCCGCCACCGGCTCGGCGGGGAACAAGCAGAAGCATCATCCCAAAGATCCGTCCGTGAGGCGAGACGGCCGCATCGCTACCCCTTCCTTTCGCCCGGCTGGTTCTTCGTCTCGCGACTCAGCGGCCCATGGAGGCTCGAGCTGCACTCATCGCGCAAACGAGCTCCTGCGCCATCGCTGCTGTCGACGGCGTCACGAAGAGTGGCTCGACCGCGTCGCCGAGCTCGTCTCATGCCGCAGGGGCTCCCCCACGTCGTCCTTCTCGCTGCACCGCGCCCGCCCTATGCTGGCAATGAAGCTCCAGGGGCGCCTCAGCCGCCTCCCCCTCAAGAAGGTGCCTTAGCCCCAAGGCGCGTGGCCCCGGGGCAGAACCCACTCCGTCCGGCGCCAAGACAAAGAAAAGCAGAGCTGTCAAGAGGTCCTCGCCCCAAGAAGCTGCCCGGTGCTCCTCGCACCGGCTCGTCACGACAAGGCCCTGCTCCAAAGACGCTAAGACCCGCGCTGCTCCCAGCGGCGGTGCATGGGGACCCGCAAGACCAGGCTCTTCGTCACCAAAGGCCTCCTGCGGCTACACAGCAGTTGTCGCGCCTTCACCACCGAGCTGCGCTTTGTCGCGTGGCCGGCAAGTTCAAGCGGACCTGCCTCCTCGCTACGACGGCACGGCCGACCTGCGGAGTTCCTTCAGCTCACGAGCTGGGCATCAAGCCGCCAACGGGACGAGAAGGTCATGGCGAACTGGTTTCCCATGGCACTCAAGGACAAGCCGCACTGGCTCTCGAACACGGCTCTGGCACGATCTCCTCCTGGGATGAGATGTGCACCCACTTCATCGCCAACTTCCAAGGTACTCGTGACCGGCCTCCTACCGTGAGCGACATGCGCCGCATCAAGCAGCAGCCAGGGGAGACCCTGAAGAAGTACATCTAGTGCTTCAACAACGCACGCCTCAAGATTCCCAAGGTGACCGAGGAGGCCATCATCTCAGCCTTCTCCGACGGTGTGCGTGACGTCAAGATGAAGGAGGAGTTGGCGATGCATGAAGATCTATGCACATCCTTGGAGCTGGTCAACTTGGCGACCAAGTGCGCTAGGGCTGAGGAAGGATGCCTTTCCCTCCTCGAGCTGCCAGCCGCAGATCCGGAAGAAAAGAAGTCCAAGGCCAAGGACGTGAAGCGCAAGGGGGCTGCCGTGCTCGCGGCAGAACCAGATACCAAGCGAGGCGTAGATCAGCCCGAGTCTTCCAAGGGCAGATGCATCGTGTGTACCACGACCTCCACACCCACAACACCAACGAATGTCAAGAGCTCCGAGCCGTGCGAGAAGGAGAATCGGTCGACGCCTCGACCGCAACGCACCGAGGCTACGGCCGAGGAGGAGGAAGAAACGCAGACGCTGGAAGACCGTGGCCTCGCCATGGGTGGTGTGACCGACCTCGCGAGGATCGCTGGCAGGATCAGCCTCGCGAAGGAGGCTGGAGGGATCAGCCTCGCGAGGATCGCCCGCAAGGAAACGCATGCCTCCCTCCTCTGCTGTCGCAGCCAAGGAGAAACGAGGACCATCATCAGGACGTGGGGGCTGGGGGCTTCTAGGAGCCGCGCGCGATCGCTTGCATCCTGGGCGGAGCTCAAGCCCCAGCCTCGCAACGCATCTTCAAGCAGTTCGCCCGTGAAGTGAATGCAGTCCTCCCCAAGCTCGAGGCCACGCGCCCTCTTAGGTGGTCAGCGTGTGCCATCACGTTCGGCTCAGCGGATCAGCTCAAGTGTGCGGCCATGGCCGGAGTCCTCCTGATGCTTTGTTCCCCAATCATCAGCAACATGCAAGTCACCAGAACCCTCATCGATGGCGGAGCAGGGCTCAGTGTCCTGTCTGTAGAGACATTCAACAATCTCCAAGTGCCTTACAATCAGCTTCAGCCAACCAAGCCTTTCTCTGGAGTCACCGATGGCTCCACAGTTCCAATTGGGCAGGTCCGCCTCCCTGTAACCTTCGGGGGGCGCGACAACTACCGCACCGAGCTCATCGACTTCAATGTCGCCCACATTCGCCTGCCATACAATGCCATCCTCGGGTACCCAGCTCTGGCCAAGTTCATGGCCGTGACTCATCACGACTACAACGTCCTCAAGATGCCAGGAAGCGGCGGAGTCATCACGGTGCCCTGTGAAGAGAGAGACGCAGTGTGCTCCCTGGAGCGAGCTTTTCAAGCCGCATCACTTGAAGACCCAGATCGCAGGAGCGGGAGGCTCCCCGAGACTGCTCCCAAGAAGAAGAAGACATCGCCAGGCCCGACCCCTCGGGAGGCAGGCCCCTCAGGGTCCGCGCCTGTTCAGGGGGCACCTCCTCCTATTGCATAGGAAGGCGCACCCGGCGCCCTCCTCAAGCAAGGCTCGGGGGCTCTCTCCTGGAGGGCCACCGACCTTAATAAGGTCATGAGGGAGGCGCTTGGGCACCATTTGGAGGCGTGTTTCAGAGCACGTTTCCCTCAGGAAGGAGCGAGGCAAGGAGGGCCAAACCTCGTGGAGTTCGTCACCAGATCATTCAGAGCTGCAGGAGTCAAGAGTCATGAGTGGCAGCCGCCGCCACTCCGCCGTAGCTCCCCATCCAGCGAGGATGGTGGGCTGCGCGTCTGCATCGACATACCAGGCTCAACCGAGCCGCCTCTCGAGCGCCTCGGCCCTCACGCTGGGTGCTGCGAAGGTCCACCCCACGCCTATGTTCGCATGCCCTCACGGCGTGCCGAACGCTGCCGCCACGCCTTGGCCGCCTCATGGGAGCCACCGAGGCTGAAGGGGCCAGGCGTTCTGCAGATCTGGCGGAGATGGAGATGGTCCGCGAGGAGCCACCAGCGCCCTGGAGCCTCCCGAGGCTCCCCGGGCCGGGGCTCAGGAAGATCGGCTTCCGCAGCCCACAACGTCCGCTACTTCAAAGATCCCTTCATCTTCAACGTTATCGTGACATCCTTCAAGTTTCATTTCGGTGGGAGCGCCCCTAGGGCTGCATCATTCCCGTGCAGCGTGGGTCCGTCCTGCGGCATGTATCCCTTTACTTCATGTTCCTAGCTTACTTTGTTGGGGCACCCTCAGTCGCATCATCCCCAAGTCGCTCGGGCTGCACCAGTGACGTGATGCCTTCCCGCACCTATCTAAATGAACTTGCTCCTTCGTGATTAACTTGCTTGACCTAGTTACCTGCTCAATTGACACCAACTGATGGAGCTGCTCCCCAACGGCACGACGCTTGCGCATGGGTCCGTCCCTGCAACGCCGACCAACCTGAATGGCTGAGTTCTGGCCGCGGTAGCCCCACACAGCGCCACCTCGTCAGGCCTTCAGTGCCTCATCACCCCTCCAAAGCAACCAACGGCTGACCGTCGCTTGTCATAGCGGACTCTTGTTCTTCTTGTGGTGAGCCTATAGGATCCCTTCAAGAAGCAGCGCCAGGCGAGGCCCTCACGGCGTCTTCTTCAATCTCGTCCGCGCGAACCGCTTGCACGTTAAAGGGGGATACATGAGCATCGCGACTCATGGGCTCCTACTGGCTCTCCAGCCCTCACCCTCTGGCCTTGACCACGGTATCGCGACCTGGCATACCAGCGATGGCTGAGACCCGCTCGAGGGCCGGGACCCGAGGACGTAGAGCAGATAGGGGAGCAAGGGCGAGAGGGAAGAGGCACGCGGGGACCTCGCCAGGCAACCCCTCGCCTGCCGATGCGCGGACCTAGCGTCGCACCAGGAAGCGGTTCCTGACTCCCGAGATAAGTCACCCTCTGGAAACACTGGCTATCGCAGCGCCGACCTCGCACCTAATGCAATCCCGTGTTAGCAATGTCGCGCTCCTTTCTCACCGAACGATGGCTGCTTGAGTGCTAAAGGGGACCTCCTGAGCACCGCGACTCAGGGGCTCTTACTGGACCCCGGGCCGCTCACCTCCTGGCCTTGACCACGGCATCACGACCTGGCATACCAGTGACGGCTGAAGCTCGCCTTTGGGTCCGGACACGCAAGCAGAGCACCAAGCCCTCGTGAGGTTGAAAGGAAGAACTAAGCTAAGACGGAATGAGCATCTCGCACTACTTCACGGCAAGGATTATATTAACAAACAGGACCACAGGCACCTTACAAGCCCCCACGGGGCACGCTTTTCGATTCCTCGCAGGGAACAGAGGGACCAGATCCTAAAGAACGTTAACTACACGCGCCTCCGCGAGAGACGCCATCATCAACAGTGGGCCGTCAGCACCGGCGCCAACCTCATCCAGATCGAGGCGGCGGCTCGACGAGCCCGCCTCGCCCCCAGAGCGCGCGAGCTCGGGGCTCAGAGCTGTCGTCGCCGCCTCCCGAGTCGCTAAAAGCTCGGCAGAGTCATGGATCCTCCGCCGCCTCCGCCCGCCGAGGAGTCAGCCGAGGGAGCGATCAGCGAGCCTGGTCCTGCAGCGGCAGGGCCCGACCACCTCTCGTGGCAGCACTCCGGCCGGTGTCCTTCCGTCGAAGACCTTGAAGAGCATCATGGATGCGTCATCATACTCCAGGTGGATCGCAAGGGTGCCCCTTGCCCTGCAGACCCGGGCGATCTCGCCCCAGCCTCGAGTCATGAAGACCTTGCCCGGAGCGACGACCGCGACCTCCGCTTGGTCGCGAGGGTGCTGCAGCCGCGGCCGCAACTGAGCTCCAAATATCCCCCCTGTGGCATCACGAAGGCGAAGGAGGGAGGAAGGCGGATCCAAGACTGAGGAGGCATGGCGGAGCACAAACTCTCGGGAGGAGCCCTCGGCGTGGACTCCAGGAGGGACAACGCGCACCGCCGTGACCCGCCGACACCGATGGCGGCGTCGTCCATGGCGCTCGGCGTCAACTCCTTCAGGGCCCTCAATGTGGGCGTACAAGGGCAGCGGGAACCCCGGCGGCGGCCGCTCGCACCAGGGCCTCAACACCTCCTGCCGGGCGCCCTCATCTCGACGGCATAGGGCTAGCCGTTTCTTCGGCGGAAGCGAGTCGGGACCCTCTCGGGGAGCCTTTCCCTTCTCTTCCGCGGAGAACCGGCGGATCGGAGCCATTGCCACAAAGTGGAGCAAGGGCGGAGAAGAAGCAGAAGCAAGAAGATATGGACTGGAAGGGCACGCGCCGTTCCGTACTTATAGCCGGGGAAGGCCAACCGCCGGCCTCCACGATCGCAGGTAATCATGACCCGCTTTGCATGCAGGGACTTGTCAATTCGTGCAGTTGCCGATGCATCGTGGAGAAGCAGGGGTGCCCACGTCCAACCAACTGCCACGCGGCGCCCAAGGCCGCAGGCTGTTAGGGCCCGCGGCACTTCACACTTGCCCCTTCGCTTCTCTCCTCGCCAAGTCCAGCGCGCTTTGGGCCCGGGGCTACCGCCAGCTGCTTCCAGGAATGGGGTACCAGACTTGCTCGCCTGCGGCTGCGGCGTGGCTCAAGGGGTGGCCCAAGACGCCCATCTTCATCAAGACAAGCTCAAGACCCTCGCGAGGACCAGATTGCTGGGCGGATGGCGGATGAAGCTTCCTCGAGCACGACCTCGTCAGTGGCTCGCGAGGAGGCGGAGAGATCAAGGCGGGGTACCTCACGAGGCGCCCATGATGCAAGCCATGACGACCAAGGGCGCCAGGCGGGCGCCAGCCCATGCAGTGTCCTCGTTTCCTCTTTGGTGCAAAGGGGGCAAGCGCAGGCGAGAGCATCAAGCAAAGGCACCTGTTTCGGTGCAATAAGACCAAGACCGTCGCAACGGCAGGAAGGAATTCATCGTGGAGCTCAAGCCGGCGTCACTACCAGAGCCTTTGACAGGCGAGGACCAACTTTAGTCAGGATAAGTGTACCAGATGTTCCCCTTCAAAATGGCCAATTGTTGGCGCCCTTCCTGCTCAATATTTGGGAAGAGGCCCAGGGCCTCTGCCTATAAATAGGACTAGCCACCCACAGGATAGAGGCATCTTAGAGAGATCCAGACATCTCGCCTCATCTTAGCTTGATCCAATCCGATCGAGAGCCTAGCCACAAGAACACCTCACCCTCGCGAGGCTGTTCTTCCTTGTATTGTTCTTCATCAGCCCAAGAGGCAATCCACCACACCACACACTGGAGTAGGGTGTTACACCACAATGGTGGCCCGAACCAGTATAAACCTTGTGTCTCTTGTGTTGTTCTTTTGGTAGTTTAGATCCTAGCGAGGCGGCGAGGTGTAGGTAGGTAGGGGGTGAGATCTCCACGTGCAACCCAGAGTTCGAACCTAGAGGGTCTGCCGGAACCCGAAATCCGGCAGCCAGTTCGGACAACCGATGTATACACGAGGAAGATTCCACTAGACTTGGTTATCAAGACAGGAACTCCTCTCCACCGACGTATTCGACTAGAAATCTTGTTATCCTAGGCCTCTGGTACATTATATAAGCCGAGGCAGTCGATAGGGATATGCTAGATCATGAGATTATTCATCATACCCTCAGGTTTAGACCACAACATACGATCTCGAGGTAGATCAACTCTTGTAACCCCTATACTCATCAAAGTCAATCAAGCAGCATGTAGGGTATTATCTCTTTGAGAGAGCCCGAAGCTGGGTAAAATCCTGTGTCCATGTTACCATCGATCCTAAGACACATAGCTTGGGACCCCCTACCCGAGATCGGATGGTTTTGACACCGACAATGGTGCTTTCATTGAGAGTTCCGCTGTGTGATCGGCAATGGATCAATGGCTGGTTTGCAGATCAACTGCGACATCGGCGTCTTCATCGCCGGCTCGACTGGTCACCTCGGCTGGTCCGAGGACCAGGCTCCTCTTCAGATCGTCAAGATCGGACATATGTCCTCCTCATCATCAAACCCCGATCTCTATCGAGATCATGGAGGAATCATCCATGGAGCCCCGGGGCTCAACGTCAAGATTGCCCTCGTGTGACCGTGCCGCTCTTCTAGACAGCAAACTTGTATCCGCTGTCACCTCCTCCTCAAGCATCGGTTTGACGATTGCTTTGGTGGAATAGTGTGGAATTGAGTATACGACAACCCTGTAAAATTTCGTCGCGTTTCGATGGAGGAATCTCTAGCGATCTACGATATACCAGAGCCCTGTCGAATCTGGACGGGAATCCGGACGAGTTTAGGGCGAGGGTTCCAGCGTCTAGCTCGATAGTCTTTTGCAAGATCCAACCATTGATCGGCTGCCGAATTCCCATATCTACCACCCCTCAAAATTTCAGCCGAGCCGATCGTTCAATCTTCGGGAACCTTCCGATGAGTGGACCAATTTTCAGATTTGTTTTCTGCGCGAATACGAATTCGACCCGAGTTCATGTTTCTTCATGAACGGGATGTTGGACAACCTTTTTGAAGGAATTTTTTTCTTGTGCGTTGTTTTTAAACACGTGCCTATAAAAGTTTGAGCCTCCTCTGAGGTAATCTTCACCTTTACGCTGGTGTCAAACCAGTCCGACAATATTGCTCCACGGCTGCCAACCTGTGCTAGACACGTCGTCGCTTTGTTGAGCCGAGCTCAACTTCTTCGGATCATCATCTCGGCGAGCTGAACAAGAGTTCAGAATCGCAATAGATAAATCATCACCAACATCGCCGCCCCACGGATTACACAGATAGGGCACACCGGCATCGCCGCATGGTGACTTCATCAAGCCGCCATTGACCGCGTCACAAGTTACGACCTGCGTCGGCATGGCCGCACTGTTGCTTCTTCAAGCCGATGTCCATAACACCGACCTGCTTCGACACCTCAGCTGGCATGGTGCTGCTAACGTCACACTACCGACCTACCCCGTCACCTCGGCTAGACCGGGGGCTTCGCCATCTCTTCATCAACCTACTCCGGTGACTTCGGCGTCACCAGCCGACCAGCCTCGTCACGTTAGCTGGACCGGGGGCTTCGCCTCACCATATCGACCGTGCGGCATCACCACCTCATCATGCCGAGCTCCTTGCTCAGCCACCTTGGGCTTAGGGGCTGGGACCTTGGCTAGTCTGCGCACTACGTCTTCGTCCCGCCACGAGCTCGGACCTCGTCAAGAATACCGAGTACACTAACCAGCTAAGTCGCCTCCATGCTCAGCTTTTTCTTTAAATTTATTAATTCTTGTTCGGTTCAACCAAACATTATATTTGTGTTAAACAATAAAGTTATTCGTTCAAACGTTGATTGTTGAACACCTTTTTTTTTTCTTTCGTCACCTCGGTCATGAGGGTTTTCGTCACCTTGGCCGGACAAGGGGCTTCGGCTCGCCACATCGACCGTGCGTCATCGCCACTTCATCAAGCCGAGCTCTTTGCTCGGGCACCTCGGACTGGCTTGGGGGCTGGGACCTCAACCCGCTGCAAGCTCGACCCGCATCATCAACGCCGAACACATTAATCAGCTAAGTCACTTTCATGCTCAAAGTTTTTAATTTTTTAATTTGTGTTCGGTTCGACCATGCTCACATGAGTTGTTTGTTAAAAGAAACTCCCTTTACCCATGTTAACTGGGGGCTCTTAAAATTTATATGAGCCGGTTTATAATAAATATGTTTTTCTTCTTGTTCGTTGCAAAGTATTTTTCTATCACTCCTTTTTTCGACACGAGTGTGTGGTCAATAGCCGGGTAGCCTAATTTCTCTCTCAAGCCGCTTAAGTTTACTTTGCTAGACTGGCCTAACAAGAAGCACTCCGCCTTCGGGGTAGGAGTGTGACGCCCCCGATTCAATCGTACACTAATCATGCACGCAAACGTGTACGATCAAGATCAGGGACTCACGGAAGATATCACAACACAACTCTAAAACATAAATAAGTCATACAAGCATCATAATACAAGCTGGGGCCTCGAGGGCTCGAATACAAGTGCTCGATCATAGACGAAGTCACGGAAGCAACAATATCTGAGTAGATATACGTTAAAACAAGGTGCCATAAGATGGCTAGCACAAACCGATACAGATCGAAGAGGCGCATGCCTCCCGCTCGATCCTCCTAAACTACTCCTGGTCATCGCTGGGCTACACGTAGTAGTAGGCACCTCCAGCGTAGTAGGAGTCGCCGCCGACGGTGGCGCCCGTTCACTGGCTCCAACATCCGATTGCGGCAACCAGGTAGAAGGGAAAGGGAAAAGGGGAGAAAAGCAACCGTGAGTACTCATCCAAAGTACTGCAAGCAAGGAGCTACACTACATATGCATGGATATATGTGTAAAGGGCCATATCAGTGGACTGAACTGCAGAATGCCATAATAAGAGGGGGATAACTAATCTCGTCGAAGACCACGCTCGGCAGCCTCCGCCTTGCAAAGATGTAGAAGAGAGTAGATCAAGTCCTCCAAGTAGCATCGCATAGCATAATCCTACCCGGCGATCCCTCCTCGTTGCCTCTGTTAGAGAGCGGTCACCGGTTATATCCGCACTTGGAAGGGTGTGTTTTATTAAGTATCCAGTTCTAGTTGTCATAAGGTCAAGGTACAACTCCAAGTCGCCATGTTACCAAGATCACGGCTATTCGAATAGATTAACTTCCTGCAGGGTGCACCACATAACCCAACACGCTTGATCCCATTTGGCCGACACACTTTTTCGGGTCATGCCCGCCGCTGAAGATCAACACATCGCAGCCCCACCTAGGCATAACAGAGAGGTCAAGACGCCGGTCTAAACCTAAGCACACAGGGTCTGGGCCCATCGCCTTAGCACACCAAGACGCTATGTGACGCTGCGGAAGGAGAACTAGCCCCTTAATACAAGAGCAAAGCTTACGTTCCAATCCGGCCAGCGCCGGCCGCCGACGTCGCAAGGCTTCGGCCGATACCACGACGCCGAAAGTGCCCATAATCGTTCAGCAGTAGTTGGTTAGTGCGATAGACCAAATGGCCGACTCAGATCAAATACCAAGATCTCGTTGCGTGTTAAGTATCCGCGAACGCCGACCAGGCCAGCCCACCTCTCTCCTAGGTGGTCTCAACTCGCCTGTCGCTCCGCCATAAAGTAACGAATGGGGCCGTCGGGAACCCAGCCCACCTCTAGCGGGATGGAGCCACCTGCCCTTCAAAGCCCCATCTCCTAACAAGATCACAAGTAATGTAACAAGATAAAGTATATAGTATATGCCCAAGATCACCTCCAAGTGATCACGGCCCAAGAGTATAGCATGGCGCACGGACAAGAGTGTAGGGCCACCGATGGAACACTAGCATCCTATACTAAGTAGTAGGATAGCAGGTAAGGGTAACAATCTGTAGCAACAATGACAAAGCTATGCAGCAGAATAGGATTAACCGAAGCAAGAATATGCTACACTCTTCTAATGCAAGCAAGATAGAGAAGAATAGGCGATATCCGTGATCAAAGGGGGGGGGCTTGCTCGATTGCTCCGCAAGAAGGAGGGGTCGCCAACATCGTAGTCGCACTAGGTAGCAAGCGGCTTTGGTCCCGTGTTCAGCGGAAGAAGAGGGGAAGAAACAATGAATACAATGCAAACAGATGCATAACGATGCATGACAAAGCAATGTGTGATGCTAGGCGTGTTCTAACGCGTATGAGGTGATACTGTGAAGGGGGAAACATCCGGGAAAGTATTCCCGGTGTTTCGCGTTTTCGGACAGATGAACCGGAGGGGGAAAGTTGCGAGTTCAATAGGTTAGGGATGCGTGGCGGACGAACGGCCTGCATATCCGGACTCGTCTCGTCAATTTGAGCAACTTTCATGTACAAACTTTTTCCATCCGAGCTACGTTTTATTTGATATTAATTTAATAGGATTTTATTCTTTTCTAGAATTAACAGAATTAATTTAATTAGAAAAAGGTAATTATAACGTCAAGATGACGCCGCAAATAACGCCGACCGCCGACTGGTCAACTGCATGTGGGTCCCACCTGTTAGGGACTGTTTAGCAATTAACAATTATTAATTAGGTTAACTAGTTATTAGATTAGTTAATCTTAATTAGTTAATTTAGACAGAATTAATTAAGTTAATTATTTAGTTAATTAATTAATTAATTGATATTTTTTATTCTTTATTATTTTTAATTCTTTTCCTTAAAAAAAACATCCTGGGGCATGGGCCCCTCATGTCATTGGCCCATGGCCCTAGCGGGTTACGTGCGCATTTTGAGCGCCCGATAGGGCATAGCGGGGCAAGGCCACCGCGGTGCAGCAGGGCGAGGCCAAAGACGCACGACGATGGGAGGGCAGCTGCGGGTGCTGGCCCGGACTAGGGCGGATCCGAGCGCGGGCGGTGGCTGGCGACGCCGCACGGCGAGCAGCGGCTAACGGCGGACTGAGGAGGGAGGGGAAGCTCACAGGGCCGGTAGGAAAAAGGGCAGTGGGCTTGGGGTGGAGTCGGGGAGGTCCGGTGAGGAAGAGTTGGGGAGGCGACGAGCGACGATGTCGGGGGCGGCTCCGGGGCGAGGTGAGGGCGGACGGCGGCGAGCGCTGGCACCGGGATCGGCCGTGCCGATCTGCATCCAAAGGGGGGGGGCAGCAACGGCGACAGCGTCGGAACCGTGACCTCGAGGCGAGGAGGCCGTGACACGGGTGCGAGGGGAAGTCGTCGCCGGTGGGCGGCTCGTCCACCTCAGCAGGGTCGCCGGGCGGCGTGGGCTCTGAACACGGCGCCTGGAGCTGTGGTGGCGGCGGGGTGCAGGGCGAGGTGCGGGCACCGAACGGCGGCGGCACAGGGTCGAGCCCGATCCTGACGGGATCGGGAGAGCGACGTGGGGGGGGGAGGAGGCCAAGGGGGAGGCGCTGGTCGTCAGAGGCGAGCGACGGGGCGAGAGGTAGGAGGAGCACGGGGCTGGGCGCTGTCCTGTGCATGCGCGAGTGTGTGCCGGCGCATGGGGAGCGAGGGAGGAGAGACCGAGTGGGGGGGGGGAGAGTGGTGGTTGTACTAGGGTTTGTGGGTGTAGGCCGGTGGGATATAGGGGTTAGGTGGGCTGCCAGCCAAGCATAGCTTGGTCGGGCCGGTTGGCCCAAAGGAGGGAGGGGGTTATTTTCTTTTACTGTTTTCTTTTAATTTAAATTATTTAGGCAGTTTATAAAAATGTGTTTATTACACCATATTTACATATGCAATTTTTAGTACCAACCTAACATTTTTATTTTAATGTTTCAAAACTTTTATTATTTACCAAACTTTGAATTTGAATTTTGCACCGGTTTTGATCTAGCGCGAGACTAGCAATAGTAACCAAGGTGATGTGGCGACATTAACGTAGGATTACTGTAGCCTAATTATCCGGGCGACACAATTCTCCTCCACTACAAGAAATCTCGTCCCGAGATTTACGAGCGGTTATAAGGGGAAGGGAGGGGAGTTCTGGTTACGAAATTCTAACGAGTCTTCTCGGTCTTGATTGCTCTTCTCGAAGTGGTCGATCCATTACATTGACGTCTTCATTTGTCTGCTTCAGGTCATCCTGATGAAGTCGTCATCCTTCCTTAAGGATCTCCATCGTACTTACGGAAAGCTAAGGGGGAAAACTCGAAGGACGGAACTCAACATATGTTAGGTACCGGGGCTATCTCATGAACGTGGCATAGAGGCATCTCTCGAGTTGAAATTCAAGAAAGTTATCGAGAGTAGTAGGTGACGCTCGATTCAATCGTGACACTAATGATGCACGAAATGTGTATGATCAAAATCGTGGACTCACGGAAGATATCACAACACAACTCTAAAACATAAATAAGTCATACAAGCATCATAATACAAGCCAGGGCCTCGAGGGCTCAATACAAGTGCTCGATCATAGACGAAGTCAGTGAAGCAACAATATCCGAGTACGTATATAAGTTAAACAAGTTTGCCTTAAGAAGGCTAGCACAAACCGATACAGACGAAGAGGCGCAGCCTCCCGCTCGATCCTCCTAACTACTCCCGGTCGCCGCCGGGCCGCACGTAGTAGTAGGCACCTCCGTGTAGTAGTCATCATCGACGGTGGCATCTCGCTCCCGGCCCGCTGCTTCGTCACAAAGAATCGGATAGAGATAGGGAAAAGGGGAATAAGGCAAACCGCGAGTACTCATCCAAAGTACTGCAAGCAAGGAGCTACACTACATAGGCATGGATATATGTGTAAAGGGCCATATCGGTGGACCGAATCTGCAGTAATGCCGTAATAGGAGGGGGATAGCTAACTCGTTGAAGACTACGCTCGCATCCTCCGCCTTGCAAAGATGTAGAAGAGAGTAGATCAAGTCCTCCAAGTAGCATCGCATAGCATAATCCTACCCGCGATCCTCCTCGTCGCCTCGTTAGAGAGCGTATCACCGTTGTATCCGCACTTGGAAGGGTGTGTTTTATTAAGTATCCCGTTCTAGTTGTTATAAGGTCAAGGTACAACTCAAGTCGCCCTGCTATCAAGATCACGGCTATTCAATAGATTAATCACTGCAGGGTGCACCACATTACCCGACACGCTTGATCCCATTTGGCCGACACACTTTTCGGGTCATGCCCGCCGCTGAAGATCAACACGCCGCAGCCCCACCTAGGCACAACAGAGGTCAAGACGCCGGTCTCAAAGCTATGTGCATGTGGGTCCGCCCATCGCCCTTAGCACACCCGCATGTTGCGAGGGCGGCCGAAGCGCACTCTAGCCTAGCAGTGCTCCATTCAATCCGCCGCCGGCCGCCGACGCCAAGAAATGCTTCGGCCGATACCACGACGCCGCTGCCCATATCTTGTCCCACGTGGCGGTTAGTGTGTATAAGGTCACAATCCGACTCGCATCAAATACCAAGATCTCGTTAAGCAGTTAAGTATCCGCGAACGCCAACAGGCCAGCCCACCTCTCTCCTAGGTGGTCTCAACTCGCCTGTCCGCCCGCCACAAAGATCCACTGCGGTACTCCTACGAGCCAATCTGCCTTTAATCACCACATGTATCATGTATATATATATAGTATATACCGTGATCACCTCCCGAGTGATCACGGCCGATAGTATAGCAAAGCAGACGGACAAGAATGTAGGGCCACAGACGGAAATACTAGCATCCTATACTAGGCAAGTAGGATTGCGTAAAGGTATCAATGTAAGTAACAAAGACAAAGCTATGCATCAGATAGGAATAACGAAAGCAAAGAACATGCTACACTATTCTAATGCAAGCAGATAGAGGAGAGTAGGCGATATCCGTGATCGGGGGGCTTGCCTGGTTGCCGTGGCAAGAGAGAGGGTCGCCAACACCGTAGTCGAACCGGGCAGCAAATAGCCGGTCTCGTGGTTCACCGGAGAGAAGAGGGGAAGAAACAATGAATACAATGCAAATAGATGCATAACGATGAATGACAAAGCAATGCGTGATGCTAGGCGTGCCCTAACACGGTATGAGGTGTTACCGTGAAGGGGGGGACATCCGGAAAGTATCCCCTGTTTCGCTTTTACGTGATGAACCGAGGGGAAGGTTGTGTGTTCGGTATGCTAGGGTGTGTGGCGGATTTAACGGCTGCGATCCGGATTCGCCTCGCTGCTCGAGCAACTTTCATGTAGAAAGTATTTTCATCCGAGATACGGATTAAAAGATATGATTTTCTAAAGATTTAACTCATTTTCTCGATTTTATTTATTTGTTTAAATCCAACATTATCCAAACAAAGGAATGATGATGTAGGCATGACATCGAGTGATGTCAAGCAGGTCAATCGGTCGGTTAACCAAATAAACAGATCGGTGGGTCCAAAGGGGACCCACATGTCATTGTCGTGGGCATTAACAGAGGGTTTAAACTAACAAAATGGGTTAATTAGCGTGGGGCCCCAGAGTCAAGTGAGAGGTTAGTGTTTAATTAACTAATTTAATTAATTAGCAAATTATCTATTTATTTTTATTTGTTATTAAGGTGGGGCCCATAGGTCAAGGAGACATGGGTATGCTTCACAAGCAGTTGACTCACCAATCGGTCAACAGGGGACCTGGCTCACCACCAAGGTCTGAGGCGGTGCCACGTGGTGCCAGCTAAGACCAACCGAGATGCGCCTGAGCTAACTCCGCACTAAAATAATGGTGGCCCTCACCGAGTTGGTCTGAAGCGCCCACGGGCTCGAGGAGCGGGGTTAGGGCTCATTCAACGCCCGCCGCGGGCGCATTGAAGGGGGCGTGGCTTGGCCGAGGAGGGCCGCAGCGCCGCCGACGACGAAGCGGGCGTACGCCGGGCTCGGGCGAAGTTCGACGACGGGCTGTGGGGCGGGTTCACGCGGCGGTTGGGCGCTCAATGCGAGACGGCCGTGTCGAACGGTAGGGATACCGCGCTCGAGTTGCCGTGGTAGCGACGACGGCGAAGCGGCGCGGTGGACGCCATGCTCAGCCTTGAGAGGAAACGGCGCCGCGCGTTATTAGGCAAACGGGAGAGCTAGTCGGCCCTACCGACGCGGTGAGTTCAATGGCAACACGCCTGGTGACCATTTGGTCACCGGAGACTGCTGGCGATGAGATCCGCGCGGGCGCCGAAAAGCTGGCGGCAGCTAGCTACGGGCGTGAGGGGCTTAACGAGGAGGAGTAGGAGGCGGGAGCTCACCGCGGGCACGCAAGATGGCCCGTGGTAGCTTAGTAGCAAGAGAGGGTGTCGCCGAGTTGGGGAAGAACAGCGGCGCACCGGAGATGTGGAAGAAGGGGGCATTGCAAAGCAGCGCCCGAAGCCATACCTGGCCACCCGGTCGACGAGGAAGACGACGGCGGTGATGACGGACACGCAGCGCCGGGCGAGGCGATGACTGTGGGCAGCAATTCACGACGGTGGGTCCATAGCGTGTTCGGTGGTGGGGGAATGAGGGGAGAGCGAGGTGGATCTCGAGGGGAGGCGCAGGACCGAGGGGAGAGGGGGTGAGTGGGAGGAGAGACCGAGGGGCGCGGTGTCGGCGGCTCTTATCCACCTCGACGCCGGGCGAAGGGTCTCGGTGGCGCATCTGCGCCTCAGAAGGCGCGCGACCGAGGAACAGGAAGGTGGTGCGGTGAGGGGAGTTGGGCCGGCTGGGCCGACGAGGCTGGTTGCAGTCCAGTAAGCAGGGCTGTGGGCGTGGGTGGGTTGACGGTTTGGGACCGCCTATAGTAGCTGGGCCGATTGGCCCAATGGGAAGGGAGGGTTCTTCTTTTGTTTTATTTTCACCTTTTCCTTTTGTTTATTTCCTTTCCTGTTTTATCTCATTTTAAAGTAATTAGGCATTTTCTAAAAATGCTTTTACTTCACCATAATTACCGTTGCAATATTTGGCACCCACCAAACATTTTTGTTTTGGCTTTTGAAAACATTGGGTGTTTGTCACTAATTCATTTTTGAATTTGCAATGTTTTTGAACTACCACTTAATTAGCAACAGTAACATAGATGACATGGCATCATCATGAGAGTTTTATCAGAGCCAATTATCCCAAGCTATAAATCTCCTCCACTATAAGAAATCTCGCCCCGAGATTTAGGAGGTAGAAGGAAACAAGCGGGTATTCATCACGCAGCATCCTCGCTCCCAAGTGGCTTCATCTTCGTAATGGTGCGACCATCGAACTTTGAGGAACTTGATCGCTTTCCCGACGCAGCGACGCTCAGCTTGGTCGAGAATGCGGACCGGATGCTCTTATAGGAGAGGTCCTGCTGTAACCGAGCACTTCATGGTCCACTTCTCGGATTGGGTCCTTGAAGCAGTTGTCGGAGTTGTGACACGTGGAACACATCGTGAACTCCGAGAAAGGTTCGACGAAGCTCTAGTTGATATGCCACTTTTCCACGCCTCGAGAATAGTGAAAGGACCAATATAGCGTGGAGCTAGCTTTCCTTGATCCCGGCAAAGGCGCACCCTTCATTGGTGTAACTCAAGATAGGCCTTTTCGCCAAAGTTGATATACCATGTCTTTATGGTGACGGTCATAATTACTCTTTTGACGGATCGAAAGCAGCCTTGAGATTCTCACTAATAATGCGGACTTGTTCTTTGGCATATTGATAATATCCGACCAAAAGTGGACGCTCCCGCTTCACCGCTCGTAGGGGTTCGCACTTCATTCATATAACACTTCAAAGGGGGCCATCTTCCCACTAGCTTGATAGCTATTATTATAAGAGAACTCAGATACGGGAGAGATTCCTCCCGCTTCTGCCAAGGAAATAACACAAGCTCAAGCATGTCTTCGAGAACTTGGTTGACACGCTCAACTTGCCCTTGCGATCGAGGATGGAACGCAGATTAAATGACAGTAGTTCTATAGCTTCTGGAAACTTGCCCGTAATCTTGAAGTGAATAAGCTGCCATGGTCCGAATCGATAACCAAAGTGGAATACCGTGAAGTGAAACAATTTCGACATGTAGAGAGTTGCAAGTCGACTAGCAAAGGATCGCTTTTTCGACCGCCGTAAAATGTGCAACTTTAGAAAGCCGTCAATGACGACAAGAATAGCATCATTACCTTTTCGCGATTTGGGAAATCCAAAGGACTAAGTCCATTTCAACATGGTCCCATTTCCATTCGTGAATAGAGATAGGTTGCAGAGTTCCAAATGGCCTTTGATGTTCTCGCTTTGATACGACGGCAAACGCCACATTCAGAACATAACGAGCAATGTCTTGCTTCATATTAGACCACCGTAATCTCTCGATTTAATGTTTTGGTACATCTTGGTGCTACCGGATGAATAGACAAATGCGATCATGAGCTTCTTTCATAACCCTTGAGTCGATTCAGGTTTTCCTCTTGCTCGCACCACTAGGCTAATTTTGAAGAATAAGGTGCCGCGCCATCAACAAAGGAAGAATGAGGGCTTTCCTTCCGCGAGATAACGCTAATCCTCTCGACTTCATCGCCACATTTCAGATCCATTTGATGGTGTCCACAAGATCTGGTCTAGCAACTATGGTATTGAGAGAACCCCGGAAACAACGTGGAGGTTCATCTTTGTAAACTCCGGAGGAGGGGAGCGAGTGCACCCGTGAGGAACAATATGGAGGTTCATTTTTCTTGAATTCTTCAACAAGTTTAGGGCTGAACTTTGCGAACCTCGGAGGTGGTTGCAAGAAGACTTATGGATCAAGGCATCAGCCATTACATTAGCCTTGCTCGTGTATAGGAAATACCCAAGTAAAAGTTCAGAATAATCTCCATCCATCCCCGCCGACGGAGGTTCAGTCTGGCTGAGTAAACAGACACTTCAAACTTTGGTGGTCGTGAAGATCTCGCAACGACATCGAGAAGGTAATGTCGCCAACGCTTAGTGCATGAATGACAGAAGAAGTTCGAGGTCGTGAACTCGGGTAGTTCTTCGTGAGGGCGCAATTGCCGAGAGGCATAAGCAACCACTTTGCGCTCCCTGCATTAGGACACAGCCTAATCCTTGACAGAAGCGCCGAGTAAATGACGTAAGTCCTTCTTAGTATTAGGTGGAGCTAGTACTGGGGCAGAAGTCAACTTCTCTTTGAGTGCCTGGAAGCTTTCCTGACATTTGTCCGCCCTGAACTTGACGCTCTTATGCAACATGTTAGTCAGGCCCGGCGATCTTGGAGAAGTTCTCGACTAATCGACGGCAATAGTCAAGTAGACCGAGAAAACTTCCGACTTGCTTAACGTTCTTCGGAGGAGTCCAATCAAGAATAGCCTCGACTCGCTCGTGGTTGAAGCAATACCATCCTTAGAGATGACGTGCCCAAGATAGGTTACTTCGGTAGCCGTAATTCACACTTGGAGAACTTGGCATATAGTCGATGCTCTCATAGCTTTTCCAAAGACAAGACTAAGATGTTCAAAGATGCTCTTCTTCATTCTTGAAAATACCAGATATCATCCGCATAAACCACCATTTAACTTATCGAGGTAATCCATGAATATATAGTTCATCGACGAGAGAAGGTGGCCGGAGCATTGGTTAATCTGAAAGACATGATGGTGTATCAGATGAACCATATCGAGTCAATGGGCGGTCTTTGGGATGTCCTCTTCATGAACACGGATCTGGTGGTAACCCAACCTCAAGTCGAAGTTTAGAGAACACCGATGAACCAGCCAGCTTGATCATATGATCATTGATCCGAGGAAGAGATACTTGTTCAATGGTAGCCTGGTTAATAGGGCGGTAGTCTTGGACCACCGGTTTGTCCCATCCTTCTTCTTGACAAAGAGAGAAGGTGCTCCCAAGGAGAGCAACTTGGGCGTAATGAAACCACTTCAAGAGATTTGTCGATTTCTCCTTAAGCTCAAGGAGTTCATGCGCGGCATCTTGTAGGGTCGCTTTGGCTATAGGAGTGGTGCCCGTTTCAAGTCGATGATGAATTCAACAGTTCTAGCAAAGGGGAATCCTCGGAAGTTCTTCAGAAAGACGCCGAGGAATTCACTTAATGACGGAATGTTTTCAATGCCCTCGAGTGGTGCGGCGCTCAATGCATTCAATGCATAGAGCCTTGCCTCGCATTCGAACCAGATGGGCATTGTAGCTTATTATTTCATCAAGGGTGTAGCAGATGGACGGTCTTGGTGGCGCAAACGATAGAAGCAGATGCGCTTAACCAATTCATTCCTGTAATGAGATCAATGCTACAGACTTCAAAGACTATGGGAGAGACAAGAAATTCCAGCCCTTCGATTTCAACGGGACGCTGCTGCAAATCATGGAGGTTCGACATTGCCCGCAGGTGTGCACTAATAGCTAATCGCTCATGTCTTCACTTTTAATGCCATGCATGAATGCAAAATCTTCGACATGAATGAATGCGATGCACCAGATCAAATAAAACGGATGCCGGTATCTGAATTTACGAGGAGTGTACCCACCACAAGAAGGTGTTGGTCTTGAGCTTCGCTCAGATCAACGTGGTTGGCATGAACTCCACCATAAGGCTTGGCATTGTTGTTGCGGGCTGGTTGCTTCCACCACCGCTGTCGGAAGGGCCGCTTGATTCTGGTTCGTTGCATTCTCTAGCATGGTGGCTCGTTGTCCACACCAAGCACAAACCATTATTGGGAGGGAACATGAGCTTGGGGTGGTGGAGCTGAAGCCTTGGCTGCCTAGTTGGAGGAGTAGGCGACGAGGTGCAAGATAGGTCCGCCTTTGGGGTGTGCGCTATCGGTACATGCCGTTGGGAATCCATATCTTATAAGCTTCGCAAGGACGGGCCCAAGATGAGCTCGTGTCACGGCTGCTACTCGTGAGAGCTCCGTATTCCTCGCACCATTTTTGACATTGATGGCCTTGTTCACCAAGGTGGCGAATCAAGAAAGTCATGCACTAGAAGTGCGAGCTTGATGTCGCCTTGGAGGCCGCCACGAACTTCTCCCCGCTCACGGGCATCACCACAATGTCCTCTTCAAAGATAGCGAGACAAGTCCGTAAACTCTCGCCGGTAAGCTTCAACAGTTTTGTTGCCTCGGTGAGGTTATGAACTCACTCTTCTTCCGTCCATGACTTCGAGGAATGAAGCGGCACGGAAAGCATCTTGGAAGTCCGCCAGTGATGATTGTTCCACGCGGAAGAGTACACTGTGGCTGTCCCACCATTGAGTCAAGGGTCCTTTCGTAAAGAAGGAAGCAAAGGTGACATAGCCGGTGGGCTACATCGCAGACTCCATCTCATAGGTGATGTCACGGAGCCACCATCAAAGATCCAGAGGCTTAATTGAGCTGCAGACACACTTGGGTTGAGGCGATGAAACTCGCAGAGTTACTGGGCTGGCTGTTGGTTCATATTGGGGCGAGGAAACCGAGCCATCATATTCTCCATGAACTGGCGATTCATCTCGAGCTGTTGGATCATTCCAGCCATGTACTCAAAGTGGTGGGCGTTGTCACCACCACCACCACCACTGGTCTAACCATCCCGCTAATATATAATGTGGGTAGTTCAAGATTGAGAAATTTGCAAAGACAAAAATCATTCATGATGAATCATGCATAAGGGAAGGAGCACGATAGCTACTACATAGTAGTCGGCATAACTTACAAAAGGGGTCATTCATAGAGTTCAAGATACGAGTTCAAGACATAGACTAAAACATAATTGGCGGCACGCAGTGCTCGCGGGCGAATGCACCTAACACTAACAAGCAAGCCTACATCAGCCCCACGCGGTATCGCGGAGGAAGCCGAGCCCGAAAGTCAGAAAAGGGCAGCGATAGTCCTCCACGCCGCGGGTCTGGGGCCATGGATACTCGTGCGTAACCCGACGCCAGTGGTAGAAGAGGACCGCGCGGAGTGTAGCCTCCACATCCGCCAACCGACACCCGGGGCATCACGGTCCGAGCCGGGTAGATAGCTGAACGCGCAGCCCCTAGATCGGACAAAGGGTGCAACAACGCCGAGCACGGTAAAGGTGCCGACGGGTGGTGTACAACTCGTGGCTAAAAGCTCGTTAGCTCGATCCAGCCCATCAAGATGCGTAACCAAGTTCGATGGTAGAAGGGCTCTCGGTGACAAGGGAGTAGGCAGCAGTAGTAACCTCCGCACCAACATCGATGCGATAGCAATGTGCCTCAAGGGGAGGTGTCCAGCCCTCATACTCTCCACGAAGACGGTCGAGCAAAGCATAAGCAAGCATCCTCGAATCGCCATATCGATAGTCACCCAACACCATGAGCGTGTGCAACACAAGAGTGGAGTCATACTCCCGAGAGTAGAGGTGGACGATGGCACGGCATCGCTTCCTCGTTAAAGTCCCGGTACTCCTCAAAGACGGTACTGTGGTGCCAAATATAACCCGATAGGTCATCATCTCAGCTAGCACGGCAGTGATCCCGAGGCACCAATGGCCGCTGTGGTGGCGCATTTACCTGCCTCGTGGGTTCCATCTGAAAGCAAAGATGTTTCAAAGGAGTCAAATGACAGTGTGGAAATTGTTCAAAATACTATTCTAAGGAATACCTATGGCTTTATCCAACTTTGGGGTGAATGTGGTCACGGAATCCTAGTGTTAGTTAGTAAATTCGTTTAACCCGAGTAGAAGAGAGTTCTGAGTCCCAGAGTAAAGGTCGAGGAGTAAAAGATCCTAGTACCACCCAATGGCGACGTGGGCCCATAAGGCACACAACCATGTTACTAAAAGTTTTGTAATGTCTAGACTCGACTTCGGCCAAGGAGTATGGAGGGGGGATTCCTACAGGCAGTAGGCTCTGATACCAACTTGTGGCGCCCCCGATTCAATCGTACACTAATCATGCATGCAAATGTGTATGATCAAGATCAGGGACTCATGGAAAGATATCACAACACAACTCTAAAACATAAATAAGTCATACAAGCATCATAATACAAGCCAGGGGCCTCGAGGGCTCGAATACAAGTGCTCGATCATAGACGAAGTCAGCCGAAGCAACAATATCTCGAGTACGCATATAAGTTAAACAAGTTTGCCTTAAGAAGGCTAGCACAAACCGGGATACGATCGAAGAGGCGCAGGCCTCCCGCCTCGATCCTCCTAACTACTCCTCGGTCGCCGCCGGCTGCACGAGTAGTAGGCACCTCCGTAGTAGTCGCCATCGACGGTGGCGTGGCTCCTGGCCCATCGTCTCGGTCGCAGCAATCGGATAGAGATAGGGAAAAGGGGGAACAAGGCAACCGTGAGTACTCATCCAAAGTACTGCAAGCAAGGAGCTACACTACATATGCATGGATATATGTGTAAAGGGCCATATCGGTGGACCGAACTACGTAATGCCGTAATAGGAGGGGATAGCTAATCCCGTCAAGACTACGCTCGCAGCCTCCGCCTTGCAACATGTAGAAGAGAGTAGATCAAGTCCTCCAAGTAGCATCGCATAGCATAATCCTACCCGGCGATCCTCCTCGCCGCTTCTCGTTAGAGAGCGATCACCGGGTTGTATCCGCACTTGGAAGGGTGTGTTTTATTAAGTATCCAGTTCTAGTTGTCATAAGGTCAAGGTACAACCCAAGTCGCCCTGCCATCAAGATCACGGCTATTCAATAGATTAATCACCGCAGGGTGCACCACATTACCCGAGACGCTGATCCCATTTGGCCGACACACTTTTCGGGTCATGCCCGCCATGAAGATCAACACGCCGCAACCCCACCTAGGCATAACAGAGGTCAGCATGCCGGTCTAAAACTATGCGCATTGGGGTCCGAGCCCATCGCCTTAGCACACCCGCATGTTGCGAGGGCAGCCAAAGCGCACTCTAGCCTCAGCGGTGTGTTCCAAATTAACCGGCGGCGCCGCCATCACCGATGTCACTTAAATGCTTCGCCGATGCCACGATGTCGGTTGCCCATATCTTGTCCCACGTGGCGGTTATGTGATAAGGTCAACGACCCAACCTGCATCAAATACCAAGATCTCGTTGCTTGTTAAGTATCCGCGAACGCCAACAGGCTGTGCCCACTCTCTCCTAGGTGGTCTCAATCGCCCGGCCGCCCCGCCACAAAGATCCACTCGCTGGTACTCCTACGAGCCAATCTGCCTTTAATCACCACATGTATCATGTATGTATATAGTATATACCGTGATCACCTCCCGAGTGATCACACCCGATACTATAGCACAAAGCAGATGACAAGAATGTAGGGCCACAGATGGAAATACTAGCATCCTATACTAGGCAAGTAGGATTGCGTAAAGGTATCAATGTATAACAAAGACAAAGCTATGCATCAGATAGGAATAACGGAAAGAAGTAACATGCTACACTACTCTAATGCAAGCAGATAGAGGAGAGTAGGCTATATCCGTGATCAAGGGGGGGCGGCTTGCCCGGTTGCTCGGGCAAGAGAGAGGGGTCGCCAACACCGTAGTCGAACCTGGCAGCAAAGAACGCCGGTCTCGTGTGGTCTACCGGAGAGAAGAGGGGAAGAAACATGTCACGCCTAATATGCGAACCCTATCCAAAGGAACTCGACGGTCCCACCAAGGATAGACCCAAGATATTGAAACGCTTTTGCAAGGTGGATATCATTACATCAACATTACATAATAGTGGGATACATACATAAGGCACAAATGCCACAAGAATACAACAACATCATACATTAAGAGATCAACATCCGACTACGGATGAAACACAAACAGTAAACTCAAACGACATCCACCTCGCTATCCTGTCAGCCGACCGAACCTATCCCCGATCAAGAAGAAGCGTAAGAAGAACTCCAATACAAGCAAACATCGCCTCGGCCATGATCATCGCAAACCTGTACCGCAATCGGTGGTGTAGTAATCAGGAGCCACGAGGACTCAAAGAATCCCATTACCATGGGTATCAAGACTAGCAAAGCTTAAAGGAAAGGAAGGATGAAGTGGTGAGGTTGCAAGAGCGACTAGCATATATGGTGGCTAACCAACGCAAAAGAGAGCGAGAAGAGAAACAAAGGAACGGTCGTCATCTAGTAATGATCAAGAAGTGATCCTGAACTCCTACTTACGCCAAACATAACCTAGAAACCATGTTCTCTCTCGATCAACCCCAAAAGAGACACTCACTGTTACGCATACACTGTTGGTGTATTTTAATTAAGATCAACTTCGGTTTTCTACAACCGGACATTAACAAATTCCCATCCGCCACATAACCGCGGGTTACGGCTTTCGAAAGTTCAAACCCGCAGGGTGTCCTAACTTAGCCCATGATAAGCTCTCGCGATCAACTAAGGATATTCCTTCCCGGAAGACCCGATCGCCTCGAATCCCGCTACAAGACATTTCGACAAGAATAAAACAAGACCAAAGAAGCCGCCGGATGTGCCGACAAACCCGATAGGAGTCTGACGCATTCTGTCTCGTGGCACACCAGATAAGTCAAGCTACGAGTAAAACCAACCCTCGAGTTGCCCCCTGGTGGCCCCGAAGTTGCTCGGTTTGGACCAACACTCAAGGAGCACCGCCCGGGGCTAATAAAGATGACCCTTGGGCTCCTAAACCCAAGGGAAAAGGGTATAGGTGAGGCAAATGGTAAAACCAATGTTGGGCCTTGCTGGAAAAGTCTTATTCAAAGCGAACTGTCAAGGGGTCCCATAAATCACCCGACCGCTAGGGACGCAAAACTGGGAACATAACACCGATATGACGGAAACTAGGCGGCAAGAGTGGAACAAAACACTGTGCATAAGGCCGAGCCTTCCACCCTTTACCAAGTATATAGATGCATTAATTAAATAAGATATATTGTGATATCCCAACAAGTAAACATGTTCCAACAAGGAACAACATCTCCATGTTCCAACAAGGAACAAACTTCAGCTTCACCTGCAACTAACAACGCTATAAGAGGGCTGAGCAAAGTGGTAACATAGCCAAACAACGGTTTGCTAGGAAGGGTGCAAAAGGTTAGAGTCCGACATGGCAATTTGGGATGGCTTGATAAACAGTAATAGGTAGCGAAAGATAGCGATAGAACGAAGCAACTAGCATAGCAATGATAGTAGTGAGATCCAGGGTAGCGGTCATCTTACCTGAAATCCCGCAAGGAAGAAGAACGAGTCCATGAAGAAGACGAACGGATGAAGCCGAACCAAACGTAGACGAATGAATCCTCACGATCGCAACGAAACGGGAACTAACAAGAAGAAGCACACAACATAGTAAACACACCACACATGAACAAGACATGATGCACAACCAAGCATGATGCATGACAAGACTACATGAAGCTACTCATGGCAAGAGATGATGCAAACAAGAGCAACACATCAAAGCAAGTTTAAATGAGGCCGGGAACAACATAGAACAATTCCGGTAAGTCCTCATATGCAAATTTCGAATTTGGTCCAGATCTGAATAAACCTTATGTTCAAGTTGTTAAACAGCAAGTTAAGATGCACCACGATGATCTACACGAAATTCTAGTCAAGTTACATATAAAGTTCATTAGATTCGGAGCTACGGCCTAGAAGATATGAGCAAAACAAGATAAGCATGGCATTTATGCAAAATGCATACAAACATCAAGCAAACACCTCAAAACAAGGATGCAACATGATAATATGAAACTACATGCAAAATCAAGCAAGTTTCATATAGAGCACACTCAAAACGGAGCAACGGTTCAACACATACACCCTATACAAGTTATGACAACAATCTGTCCAAAACAGCAACTAGGCATATAGCAAGCATCAAAACAACATGCTACATGACCTCAACAAGAAAACAAAAGGCATGGGCATGATGTACAGGTAAAGCATTACAAAACATGAACACTGAGCTATCTCCAGAAACAACTAGAACATGCTCAAATGACATGGCAAGATTGCAACTAATAACAGCCAGACTTTGCGCATAATAACATCAAAGTTGCAATGTTTAGAGCTATGAAACAACATGTTACAGCAAGCTATCAAGGCAAACAAAGGCATGGCATGATACTACTAAATGCATAGAACAAAAGTCCCTTACTGACCATGAGCCAAAAAGGACCAGAAGATATGATGGCACCCATGTAAACATGGCAAGTTATATTACAGATTTGAACATGGCAGGAACAACGACAAGTAGGCATGTTGGTGAGCTTGAACCACTCACCACAGAGCAATACATGGCATGGCAAGGCAACTCACAGCAAGAAGACATGGCATAGAAGCTATACATGGCAAGAACAACATCATAGCATGCAAGGATCAATCACAACAACCTTGGCAAAATTGAATAACATGAAACAACTGCCAGAACATTTTATAGCAAAAGTAGAGCTCGATTGACTCAAGCTATGGCACTCCATAATTGCAAAAAGGGCATGGATGGATAGATCAAGACATGTAGAACAAAACATCCTTACTGAAGTATCTTAAAATATGCATGGATCTTCTGTAGCATCAAGTTAACATGGCATAAAAATATCGCAGTAACAGGCTGAAATCAGCAACAACAAGACACCTAGTTTGCATGCTTGTGCTAGTCACCACATTGATCACAAAAATACATGGCATACACTCCTGGAAAGATGGCATGGCATATTACAAAACACATGTAGGACTCAAGTTCATAGGATGCACACATCAATCATGGCAAAAATGACAAAAGTGCATGTTCTGATAAAAATCAGAAACTAACAACACATAGCACTCTTCCAACAGCATTTCGGGCATCAAGATGAGGTCAAATGAAAATGATGCAATGAGATGAAATGATCTACTCTTCGAGACGAACATTTTGACATATTACACGCGCAAAACGGAGTTATAGATGCAGAGATATGATGCGACGAAAATGCAATAAATATGCAACAATTTCGGGGACTTGGTGGATATATCACCTCTGGGAAAGTCAACCCGGGACGGAGGCGTGCGGGACGAGGAGATCCGGGCGCATCGGGGAGGCGTTTTGATCGGTGTGGTGGTGGATCTCATCCACCCTCCGGATCCGCCGAGGAGAGCCCGCGAGCTCGCCCGGTGAAGGCGAGGAGGAAGGAGCGGCGGCGCCGGGCACGCCGGAGATGACCGGGCGGCGAGGAGGCGGTGGCCCGGCCGGGGAGTTTGGCGAGGCGCCGGGCGGACGGCGGAACCGCGGTGAGCTGATCCGCCACGGGCGCACGGGCGGCGCCACGGCGTTGGCGGGCGTGAGGGGAGAGGCTTGGGCGGCTGCTCGGAGGCGGCGGCGGCGGCCGGGAGGCGGCGGAGGCGGGGCGGCGGTGGCCGGGGGCGGGCAGGCGGGCGTAGGCGGCCCGGCGACGGGACGGAGCGGGCCGGGGGGGCGGGCTCGCGGGTTCAAGCGGCGCGCGGAGGCGCGAGGCCACGGGCGGCTCTCCCACTGCTGGGCGGGCGGCGGCGGACGAAACCGGGTGCGGGACGGATTTTAGGGTTCATCTGCGAATTCATCCGCAAATTTTCGGGGAATCTAGTTTTATAGGTAGAGGGAGCTAGGAGAGTCCAAATGAGGTGCGGTTTTCGCCACGCGATCGTGATCGAACGCATCGAGAGCATGGAGGGGAGTTTGCTGGTTTTGGGCCACTTTGAAGGGGTGTTTGGCTGCACACAAAGAGGCTTTTATGTTACCTTGTTAACTGCTGAGTACCAAACGACCTCCAAATGGCACGAAACTTGACAGCGGTTCACCGTGTTGTACCAAGGCCGCTTGACAAACCTCGTCCATTCCGAGACTGTTTAACACCCGCATTACCTAAAAGAGGTAAAAGGGGGCGCCGGAGACATAGGAGTGCCGGATTGCAAAACGGACAACGGGAAAATGCTCGGATGCATGAGACGAACCCGATGCCAAATGAAATGCACATGATGACATGATATGAAATGCAGATGATGACATGGCAAAGTGCAACACGCAAGCACATGACATGGCAACGACGACGAATAAATGGAAGACACCTGGCGCATCGAATCCGGGGCGTTACAAAACAATGAATACAATGCAAATAGATGCATAACGATGCATGACAAAGCAATGCGTGATGCTAGGCGTGCCCTAAGGCGGTATGAGGTGTTACCGGTGAAGGGGGGAAACATCCGGGAAAGTATCCCCTGTTTCGCTTTTATGTGATGAACCGAGGGGAAGGTTGCGTGTTAGATATGCTAGGGGTGTGTGGCGGACAAACGGGCTGGCGATCCGGATTCGGGCCCCGCTGCTCGAAAGCAACTTTCATGTAGAAAGTATTTTCATCCGAGATACAGATTAAAAGATATGATTTTCTAAATATTTAACTCATTTTCTGATTTTATTTATTTGTTTAAATCCAACATTATCCAAAACAGCGAATGATGACGTAGGCATGACATCAAAGTGATGTCAGCAGGTCAACTGGTCGGTTGACCAATAAATGTATAGGTGGGTCCAAAGTGGGGACCCACATGTCATTGTCGTGGGCATTAACAGAGGGTTTAAACTAACAAAATGGGTTAATTAGCAAAGGGCCCTAGAGTCGCTGAGAGGTTAGTGTTTAATTAACTAATTTAATTAATTAGCAAATTATCTATTTATTTTTATTTGTTATTAAGGTGGGGCCCATAGGTCGCTGGAGACAGGGCGTGCTCAGCTGCCAGCTGACTCACTAACCGGTCAACAGGGGGACCTGGCCCACCAACAAGGTCTCGAGGATAAGGCACGGTGCCAGCCAAGACTGCTGGAGACGCCACGAGCTAACTCCGCGTAATTAAATTAATGGCGGCCCCTCGCCGGAGTTGGCCTGAAGCGCTTACGGGCTCGGGAGGAGCGGGTTAGGCTCATTTGAACGCCGCTGGCTGGGGCGATTGAAGGGGGCGGTGGTTTGGTCGAGGAGGGCCGCAGATCACCGGGCGACGAGCGGGCGACGCCGGGCTCGGCAAGTTCGACGACAGGCTGGGGCGTGGTTCTACGGCGGTTGGGCGCGTTTAAATGCGAGATGAAGCCGCATCGAATAAAGAGGGATACCGCGTCGGAGTTGTTGTAGCGACGATGGCGAAGCGGCGCGGGCGGACGCCATGCTCAGCCGTGAGAGGAAACGGCGCTAAGGCCGCATTATTGGGCAAACGGGAGAGCTAGTCGGGCCCTACCGACACGATGAGTTCAATGGCAACACGCCTGCGACCATTTGTCATCAAGACTGCCGGTGATTTTAGATTCAAGCGGGCGCCGGGTGTTATGGCGACAGCTAGCTACAGGGCATGAGGGGCTTAACAAGGAGGAGTAGGAGGCGGGGGAGCTCACCGTGCGGCATGCAAGATGGCCCGTGGTAGCTTAGTAGCAGCAGAGGGGTGTCGCCGGAGTTGCGGAAGAACAGCGGTGACCGGAGATGTGGAAGAAGGGGCGCGGTAACATCGCTCCGAAGCCCACTCACAGGCCACCGGCCGACGAGGAAGACGACGGGCGGTGATGACGGACACGAGGGCGCCGGGCGAGGCGATGATCGTGGCCGCTGGACCACGGCGGCAGGTCCATGGCGTGTTCGGGGTGGTGGGGGAATGAGGGGAGAGCGAGGTGGATCTGAGGGGAGGCGCAGGGACCGAGGGGAGAGGGGGGCGAGTGGGAGGAGAGACCGAGGGCGCGGCTGGCAGGCTCTTATCCACTCGACGCCGCGAAGGGAAACCGGTGGCATCAAGGCCAGAAGCGGGCGCCGACTGAGGAACAGAAGGGCGGCAAGTGGGAGTCGGGCGGCCGGGCCGACTCAGCCGGGTTTGCGTCCAGTAAAGGCAGGGCTGGGCGCATGGGTGGGTTGGCGGTTTGGGACCGCCTAGTTAGTAGCTGGGCCGATTGGCCCAATGGGGAGGGGGTTCTTCTTTGTTTTATTTTCACCTTTTCCTTTGTTTATTTCTTTTTCGCTTTATCTCATTTTAAAGTAATTAGGCATTTTCTAAAAATGCTACTTCACCATAATTATCATTGCAATATTTGGCACCCAATTTAACATTTTTGTTTTGGCTTTTGAAAACATTGGGTGTTTGTCACTAATTCATTTTTGAATTTGCAATGTTTTTGAACTACCACTTAATTAGCAAAAGAATATAGATGACATGGCATCATCATGTGAGTTTTATCCTGAGCGTAATTATCCCAAGCTACAAGAAGGAGGGCAACAAGAAGCTCCAAGCGTTAGGGCAACCGTCTGCTGCTCTAAACAGAGGGTGAAAGGGGTTCAGAGCAATGGGAATAAGTATTGCGCGTGATACCAGAATAGATCACTAGGAAGTTGGATCGTGAATTACATACGAGGCCACACGCGAGGAATAACTTGGTAAACCGGGGGTGTGCAGGAGAGTCAGGTTTCGATCCTGGGACCTGTGGGTTATGGGCCCACCATGTGGGATAAAGGTGGAAAGGGCGGTGACTTCTTGCACGATCATGTAAGTAAGGCATGTCAGAGGATAGCCTATTAGTTATGTCGGCGTCAACATCGGTACCAAGGGCGAGGGACGAAGAGAACCAGTTTCCTGCTCGTTGAACGAGGTGGACCATTAGGCAAATTTCTCGTCCATTGGTGGCTACCGGAATGTCATCAACAAAAGTAACAGGGTCTTAATGACAAAATGACACAACGAGGTGTTTACATAAGAAGTGAATTATTACTGCTTAGATCATATAGATCACAAGTAAGATTAAACAAAACAATGGAAAGGAAAAGGTGTTTAAACACATAAGTCAGGGGTATATCCTTTCCCAGGTCAAACAGAGCATGATATCCATGACAGGATATAATGTAGAAAACTCTTTAGGTAAGGGGAGAGAAATTTCATGACATTACTCATACAACGGTGTTTGGGTAGTTTCAACAAGAAACATTTAGCATGGTGCTTCAAATGTTCTTATTGAAAATCGGAGTACCATAGACATGCTTCGAGATAGCACTGACATGGTCTTCAAGCAAAGGTCAGACTTTGGATACACAAAGGATTCATCAGGAACAACTCATAGAATAAGTCTTGCAATAGGTCCTCCAACCGTGTGTAAGTAGGCATGACGTCACCTTATTGGGTTATAGAAAGACCAATGCTATGACTCTTGAAAATGTTCCAACCATCATATCTCGACCGGTTTCAGATCTGGTTGGTGTCAGGATACCTCGGACTTAGGATGCTTGAGAAGAAAAGGTGCGACACAATTTGACGGATGACATCGTAAGATTCTCGGAAATGAACTATGAAGTGATTTTCGTTAACAAGAGTTCATCATTAACCCAAGGACAGATAAGGAGGTGGGTGATGAACTCAGCGATAATTCATCAAGATTTCCAAAGGATGGATTTCCACAATTATGTGAACAAGGAGATAACATTTGTCGATCAAATGATATATTGATGTATGCTCGAGGAAAACATACACAATTTAACAATGGTTGAAAGGTGCACCAAATATGGGCTGGGTTGCACGGCCAACATTGGAATGGTGATTCAATAATCAATAGTCTAAGAATGAATGGTCGACCATTAACTTCAAAGCAATAGGGTTGCTAGAAGGGCGGAATCCAAACATCATCGCCACTTGTTGGTACTCGTTGGAATCAACACGAGGTCCCAAGAAAGAATGGTGATGGTGAGAAGTATCACCATACCAAGAATTCTTAAGAGGTGGTGAAATTCTACCTACATTCTTGACATAAAAGGTGGTAATATTCCAAGGTAGAGAAGAACAATGCTGGGTAGCAAGGAACTCAAGGTATAACACAAAACACTAACAAGTTTGTGTTGAGGGAAGGCAATAAAGTGGTTGATGATAACACAAATCATCGAGGCAAGGATGGTATTTCTCATCATGAATCTGATTGATATCCCGAAGAGCTCATAAGGTTGATGATGATCATGACACATTTGTCGAGAGGTTACACGAAGATGTAATCGATCGACGATGACATCAAGTCAAACGAATGATGAAGCGAAAGGTTATTGGAACCCCGGTTAGGACACAAACTCGAAATCAAGTTTGTTGTTCAAGGAGAAATGATATGACGACGAAAATCGACGCAAGCTTAGTTCATCGTTGAAAGTTGTGCTCCGGGAATAAGGACCAGGTAGCACAGTTAAAAAAATTAGTATGATGATGATATAGCTGATCAGGCTAGGAATGACTTAAAGGATTATTAAACTCGTAAGCAACGAAAATTTCTTAGAGTTATTGAATCGAGTGTCGAATCAATTCACTTATCGGTGTTCTTGCTAACAAACAACCCGTAAGCATGAAGTGACAAAGACAGGTAAAGGTAGTACTCCATCAAAGGACAGGTAATGTAGTGCATGGCATGATATCCTCGAGATACCAGGGGTAATACTGACGATAGACCAAAGTAGAGGTTGGACTGGGGTATTGCTTTGCAGAGGACAAGTGCTTAAACTTGCCCAAGAAATGGGACCAAGGAAGAACATATGGTCGGAACCACGATTGCAAAAGGCCAGATCCCAGATATAAGATGAACTTATACCAAGGGAATACTTAATTTAAGAGAAGCTTTTAATGATAAGATCTACATCGTGTCCATGGGCATGAACACAAGGTTCAAGGTCGACTCCACTTCTTCAATGTATAATCTTTCATTCACTTCACGCTCGATGAAGTCAGTAGTGTTGAAATTTTATCCGCAAAATACCGTAAGAGTATGACTCGTGAAAACTTTCGAGTTCACACATATTAAGGAAGGCATAGGTTCAACCCATCAGCATCGTGGAAACATATACCACAAGCTTTATAGTAAATATCACCAGCCGAAAGCAAGAGCATGGTTGGCTACATCAAGGGATAGGATTTACCAATGGCATTATGTATCGTGGAAAGAACTTCCAAAGTGATTGAACATGAAGGATATTGTCGCTAAAATCCAACAAGGATCTGATGGTCCATAACAAAGCTGATGTGAGCACTCGCATAATCAAAGGAAGAAACAATGAAAAGGCATTGGATTATAGAAACAATCGACTAATTCAAAGCTCAATTGCAAAGGAATTATGATTTCAAATTCAAGGGATCAGAAGCAACACTCTGATTAAGGATGGATAAGTTGAACAGACTTAGGGTTACAATCGACGGCAATTTGATTGGTCGAGAACAAGCCCATGTTCAAAATGACATCCGGCTAGAAAGATAATTTAAAAGGATCAATCGATGATTGCGCAGCATTCGCACTCATGTTGAATTAATAGGATCAAAATGACGGTGTCTAAGGATACTAACGAATATTGCCGCATATGGAAAGCATCCATAATGCAAGGCATAAGTATTGCGAGCAATAAGCTACCGAGGAATTTTGGAGGATCAATAGTATTTCAAAGACCATTGTGAAACACATGAACAACTGGGATGAGTGGATACTGATAAGGGCGTAGAAATTATCCGTAGGGGTATTCAGTGGAAAGGAACTGCAAGGCAGTAGGCACAAAGTATTCTCGGATCAATAGAGAGAATTTCAGGGTATCTTCCAATGACAAGATCAACTGGGAACAAAAGTAAGAACGACACATGTATGTATTTATCCATAGGGATATTTCGGTGGTAGGGAATTGCAAAAGCAATGGACACAAAGTCTCGAGTGAACATCGGAGAGTATCTTCGGAATCCTTCGGTGCAGCAGGCGATCATTTGTGCTAAGGATTCTCCGGGAGGAAGTATTTACGAGAACCTAGAGTTAGAGTTAGTAAATTCGCTTAACCCGAGTAGAAGAGAGTTCAGAGTCCCAGAGTAAAGGTCGAGGAGTAAAAGATCCTAGTACCACCCAATGGCGACGTGGGCCCGCTGATACACAGCCCATGTTAGTAAAAAGTTTTGCAATGTCTAGACTCGATTTCGCCAAGGAGTGGAAGGGGATTCCTACAGCAATGGCTCGACATTAACTTGTGACGCCTCGATTCAATCATACACTAATCATGCACGCAAACGGTACGATCAAGATGAGGGACTCACGGAAGATATCACAACACAACTCTAAAACATAAATAAGTCATACAAGCATCATAATACAAGCTTAGGGGCCTCGAGGGCTTGAATACAAGTGCTCGATCATAGACGAAGTCAGCGGAAGCAACAATATCCGAGTACAAACATAAGTTAAACAAGGTGCCATAAGATGGCTAGCACAAACCGATACAGATCGAAGAGGCGCAGCCTCCCGCCTCGGGATCCTCCTAAACTACTCCCCGGTCGTCCGCCGGCTGCACGTAGTAGTAGGCACCTCCAACAGTAGTAGGAGTCGCCGTCGACGGTGGCGCCCGCCCTGGCTCCAACATCTGTTGCGCAACCAGGTAGAAGGGAATGGGGAAAAGGGGAGAAAAGCAACCGTGAGTACTCATCCAAAGTACTCGCAAGCAAGGAGCTACACTACATATGCATGGATATATGTGTAAAGGGCCATATCATGGACCGAATCGCAGTAATGCCGTAATAAGAGGGGGATAACTAATCCTCGTTGAAGACTACGCTTCCGGCAGCCTCCGCCTTGCAAAGATGTAGAAGAGAGTAGACCAAGTCCTCCAAGTAGCATCGCATAGCATAATCCTACCCGACGATCCTCCTCGCTGTCTCGTTAGAGAGCGGTCACCGGGTTATATCCGCACTTGAAGGGTGTGTTTTATTAAGTATCCAGTTCTAGTTGTCATAAGGTCAAGGTACAACCCAAGTCGCCCTGTTATCAAGATCACGCTATTCAATAGATTAACTCACCGCAGGGTGCACCACATAACCCAACACGCTTGATCCCGCTTTGGCCGACACACTTTTCTCGGTCATGCCCGCCGCTGAAGATCAACACGCCGCAGCCCCACTTAGGCCAACAGAGAGGTCGCACGCCGGGTCTAAACCTAAGCGACAGGGTCCGGGCCCATCGCCTTAGCACACCCGCACGCTATGCGACACGGCCGAAGCGTAACCAGCCCCTTAATACAAGAGCAGGCTTATGTTCCAATCCCGCCAAGACCGCTTAGTCGCCGACGCCACGAAGGCTTCGGCCGATACCACGACGCCGAGTGCCCATAATTGTTCCCGCAGAGTTGGTTAGTGCGATAGACCAAATGGCCGACTCAGATCAAATACCAAGATCTCGTTGTTGCAGTTAAGTATCCGAACGCCGACCAGGCCAGCCCACCTCTCTCCTAGGTGGTCTCAACCTGCCCTGCCGCCCGCCACAAAGTAACAATGGGGCCGTCGGGAACCTGTGCCCACCTCTAGCGGGATGGAGCCACCGCCCTTCAACCCCCATCTCCCAACAAGATCACAAGTAATGTAACAAAGATAAAGTATATAGTAATGCCCGAGATCACCTCCAAGTGATCACGGCCCAAGAGTATAGCATGGCAGACGGACAAGAGTGTAGGGCCACTAATGGAACACTAGTATCCTATACTAAGTAGTAGGATAGCAGTGTAAGGGTAACAATCAGAGTAACAATGACAAAGGCTATGCAGCGTAATAGGATTAACCTAAAGCAAGAATATGCTACACTCTTCTAATGCAAGCAAGATAGAGAAGAATAGGCGATATCCGGTGATCAGTGGGGGGCTTGCCTGATTACTCGCAAGAAGGAGGGTCGCCAACACCGTAGTCGCACTCAGGTAGCAGCAAGGCCGGTCTCGTGTTCAGCGGAAGAAGAGGGGAAGAAACAATGAATACAATGCAAACAGATGCATAACGATGCATGACAAAGCAATGTGTGATGCTAGGCGTGCCCTAACGCGGTATGAGGTGATACCGGTGAAGGAGGGAAACATCCGGGAAAGTATTCCCGGTGTTTCGCGTTTTCGGACAGATGAACCGGAGGGGGAAAGTTTCGAGTTCAATAGGTTAGGGATGCGTGGCGGACGAACGTGTTAGGGAACGTAGTAATTTCAAAAAATTTCCTACGCACACGCAAGGATCATGGTGATGCATAGCAACGAGAGGGGAGAGTATTGCCCATGTACCCTCGTAGACCGTAAGCGGAAGCGTTATCACAACGCGGTTGATGTAGTCGTACGTCTTCACGATCCGACCGATCCAAGTACCGAACGTACGACACCTCCGAGTTCAGCACACGCTCAACTCGATGATGATCCCGGACTCGATCCAAAGAAAGTGTCGGGATGAGTTCCACAAGACGACGGCGCAGGACGATGATGATATTCTATCGTGCAGGCTTCGCCTAAACTCCGCGACGATATGACCGAGGTGGAATATGGTGGAAGGGGCACCGTGATACTGCTAAGGAACGATCACGAAGATCAACTTGTGTGTCTATGGGTGCCCCCGCCTCAGATATAAAGGAGCAAGGGAGGAGGAGGCCGCCCTAGGAGGGGCGACTAAGTGTGGAGTCCTACTAGGACTCCCTAGTCCTAGTAGGATTCCACCTCCCATATGGAATAGGAAAAGAGGAAGGAAAAGGAGAAGGAAGGAAGGGGCGCCTCTTCCCTAGTCCAACCCGGACCTGCACCAAGGGGAGGTGCGCCACCCTTGAGGCCCTTTTCCTTCTTTTCCCGTATGGCCCAATAAGGCCCAATACGTATTCCCAGAATCCTCCCAGATTCAAAAATACCCAATCACTCGGAACCTTTCAGATGTTCGAATATAGTCGTTCAATATATCGATCTTTACGCCTCGACCATTTCGAGACTCCTCGCCATGTCCCCGATCTCATCCGGGACTAACTCCTTCGGTACATCAAAACTCATAAACTCATAATAAAACCGCCATCGAAACCTTAAGTTGCAAGGGATTCTTACGGGTTCGAGAACTATGTAGACATGACCTAGAACTATTCTTGGTCAATAACCAATAGCGAACCGGATGCTCATATTGGCTCCTACATATTCTACGAAGATCTTTATCGGTTAAACCGCATAACAACATACGTTGTTCCTTTGTCATCGTGGTCGGGAAACTGATCCACGAACACCTATGGGACCGGCGGACCGAGCCCTTTCGTTCGGCGCGGGGCGGAGATCGCACTAAGAGCGATCGAGGCGGCACAACAGCAGTTTACCCAGCTTCGTGAGCTCTCCGGAGAGATAACACTCACGGCTGCATGTCCGAGTGTATTGAGTTCTTGCTTGGAAGCTGGTGCTACAAGACACACCACTGCTAACGAGACCAGCGTGAGTGTTTTCGCCTTCGAACCCCTCTCTACGCTATGCATGCGCCTCCTTTTATATGCTCAAGGGTCTCCGACAGGTGGCAACGAGACAAGGGTAAAAATGGAAAAGGAATTGCGGTTGGTACGCCATTGCATAAAGGTATCATACCTAACCCCGACGGCAGGGGACAAAACATTAAATGCCCATCTACGCCGCCCAAACAAAGGTAAAAAGGACCGTCGGGACGCCACCGCTTGCCACGATGGCAATCTTGTCGCCGCCGCTGTTATCGCAAGATCACCGTCAAGACAGTTTTCTTGCCACGCGCTACCGAAAGGTCCTGTGGCACACGCTGGTGGATGTGCCGGAGCTGTACGAGTGGTGGCTCGCCGCGCAAGCGCTTTGCCGCGTCGCCGTATTGTCGCGTCCGGAAGCTTGTCGCTCACCTGGCTCGCCGGACGCTGTGGCGCGCCGCAGCAAGTTCCTCGATGCCTTGTTATCTTCCCGGCAAGCTCCTCTTGCCGGGCTTTGTCTCCTTGGCTTGAGATGCCTTGTTGGCCTTCCCCGCAAGCTCCTCTTGCCGGGCCTTGTCTCCTTGGCTTGAATACTTTGTTCTTGAATGGCTCCAAAGGAACCACGGAGGACCTTGGCGGTCACCCGCAAGCCTTGCCGCTGGTGTCGCAGAATCGCCTGCGGCACAAGTTCGGGATACTAGGGTACCCCTACTCTAGTACACCGACAGAGCCCCGGCTCTGGCCACACACGGTGCCGAAGCGCTGTTGGGCAGGGCCCAAACAGGCACGGGCACGCGCGCCGGGTTACGCCGCTTTCACTCTGGACCCACCACGCCCTCCACGAACGGCGCGCCGAATGCGGCGTCGGGGAGATCGTGGTGGTTTTTTATTCGAGAGGCGGAACGCCCCCCTCCCTCTTTATAAGGGGAAACAGGGCAGTTCGCCCATCTCACCGTTGCTGTTCCAATTCGAAAATCTCCGCCGCCCCCCTTCTTTCCAAAGTTGAAAGAGAGCAGCGCTCCGCCTCATCGCCACCGCATCACCAACGACGCCGATCTTCCCCACCACCTCCGCCATGGCTCCAAAGCCGACAAGGGAAGGTCGTGAAGTCGGCCGAGGCGCAGCGCTCGCGGGCGCCGCGAAAGGAGCGGCAATCTTCCCCTCACTCGGCCGCAAGGATCCGAGGAGTACTACTACCTCTTCGGGTCGACGGAGACGCGAGCGCATCCGCGCATGAAGGTACTCCCACCTGCCGCTGAACCGGGCTCCAATGGATACCCTTTCTTCGCTGTTCTTCTATTGCGGGCTCGCCCGCCTTTCTCTCAATTTTTCGTGATATCATGAACACCCCACGGGTTCCGCCTCCTTGACTTCACCCCAATGTCGTTTCGACCATGGCAGTTTTCGCGCATCTTTGCGAAAACTTTGTCGGAGTCTATCCAAACGTAGCTCTTTTCCGCCACTTCTTTATGCCCCGAGCTGAGAGAGGAGAGCCTCTATCCGGCGGAATCGCCTGGATCTCGAGAACCGCAAGAAGGAAGCTTATCTCGAGGGAGAGCTCCGCAGCAAGTGGGATGAATGGAGAGCGATCGGTGCTGGATTGTCGAGGAGAACCCGCAGCCGCCATCGCCCAGCCGCCAAACCCCGAGAGTGCGCGGCAACGATTGGAGCAGCGTGGCCTCGAAGACACTAGGTGAAGATTGCCGTCACCCGGATCCTACGCCTTAGGCTTGCCGGACTCACTGTTGGCGCCGTTGGCGCGGACTTTCTTCGCCGCCGACGCTTCGCTGCGGAGAGGTGGAGACCCGCCGGGAGTTCCGTAACGCGGCGGATATCATGAGGTTGCGCCGGGCCTCAATTTTAACTTCACTGTCCCCGAATTGACGCGATGCTCCGAACTGTTCATAGCACGATCCCGAACATCCCGGAGCGCTCAGTTGCCGAGGAGTGTCGCTCATTGCGGCAACAACTCCTCGCCGACCGCATCCGCGGTAATGACACATGCAGCGACTCGCATGGAATTGTCCCAACTTGGCAAGAGCCCGCAGATGACGCCGTGCAGGAGTTCTTTGACGGCTGGTAGAAGTGCCGGTCCGCCCGATGAATGTAAGAGCCTCACCGCGACACCACCGATGATGAGATGCAGCAGACGCCACCAGGCTGGAAGAGGCGGCAGCAGCGCTGCCGGGCGCAGTTCGGATTCACCATGGAGGAGGCAGAGCAGCAGAGGCGGCAAGCCCGGTCGAGCGAGAGGAGCTTGCCGGGCAGGAAGAGCTTGTCGGCCTCGGCTGAGTCGAGCGAGCCCGCCGAGGGCACGAGCGACTGCTGAAGATCGCTCCTCCTCCTCCCACCTCCACCAGCTCGCCGCAAGCGGAGCCCCCCAGCCCACCAAGAAGGCGCTCGCAAGGCCGGGAAGTAGCGGGCGGCAGACGGGTCAACAGCCGCCCACGCGGCGACGCGCTTCATCATGGTGCAAGCATTAATGCCGCAGGAGCACTCACGCTGTTGCGCGCTTAATCGGAGCGGGCCCTCCCGACCACCGCTTCCTGCCCCGCCAAGCGGCCAAGGGAACCTACTCTCCTCCGCCTCGCCGCACCGGAGGCGAAGCCGAATTGACCTCTCCGTGCTTAGCTCCGACGAGGAAGAAGAAGAGTAAGATTTTTTCCTGCATTTGTAGTTCTTCAATTTGTTGCTTTGTCTTGTATCTGATTTGCTTACTCAACCCATTCCTTTCGTGACGCCGCCCGTAGAGCGCCGAAGAGAGCCAAGGTCCCGTGATTGTCATCGAGGATGAACCCACCGCGACAGCAGGAGGCGTGTCCGAGACCACCTTGCCGACCCGCAACCCTTCTCAAAGCAGCCCCTGTGGCAGCCCCCATCGTAAGTATATGGCTTACTTCCTGCTGTTAGCGTGCATGGGTGCTCTTTCTTTGCCGATATCCGATCGCTGGTTTGTGTAGGAGCAGAGCAGCCTCACCAGAGTGCCCGAAGCCGCTCCCGAAATGCCATCTGCTTCGACTACACCGCCAAGGAGGATTCCCGGCAAGGGAGTGTTCTCCGCAAGGGAGACTTCTTCGCAAGGACATTTCTCCGCAAGGATAGCACCGACCCTCCGTGGTTGAGACCACGATCGCAGATCCTAGTACTGTAACCCTCTCGCTTGAAAACTTCCCCGTGTTCTTCTTCTTCTGACTTTCTTTTGGATATTTGCTTGACTTTTCTCCTTTTTCCGCTCGCCGATCCATCTCGCCACGGAGCCGATGGAAACCGAGGTCGCCAAGCGAGGAGAACGCGCAGAATACCGACGACGCCGCTGCCATCGAAGGAGAAACCGCGCTGATGATCCCGCTTGGCGGAGAGGTCGCTTAAAGCTGCCGCCGCAGAAGCCGGGCGAGGGTCCGGCGATCGACCGACGCCCCGAGGTCGCAGGAGCGCCAGCGCCACGCCGACCGCCGATCCCTCCGCCGCTGCTGCAGCGCCAGTTCAAGAGCCCCATCCCGGGCGCTTATTTGAAGGCCAGCGATGGCGCTTTCATCAAGCTCCCGGGCCGAGCTCCGTGACGCCAACCAAGGAGAGACCTTGATGAAGAGCTGCTCGCCTCCGGCTGGTTGACGCTGGTCGACGCCAGCGGACAAAGAAGCAGCTGCAAGCCCGAGGAGGAGCAGCCGCATGAAGCTGTTGTCGCCTACCGCGCCCGACAGGCCAAGCTGGTGTCCCGAGAAGTGCTTGTCGCGAAGGCGGGAGCAGACATCGAGAAGCGCGCGGAGGAGCTCCGGGGCCTCAACCAGGAAGCTCTCCGGTCCCTAGCAGAGGAGCGGGAGGTGGCCTTGGAGGAGAAGATCAAGGCCGACGAGGCGCTTGCTGGCAGTCGAGGCCGCCGCCTGTAACACTTTTAGGAGAATGTGGAGCACCGGACCGAGGGTCTCGTGGATGTTGCCGCAGCCATCGACTGTGGAGCTGGCGAATCGGGATGGATGATCTCGGTATTCCTCCGATGAGCACCTCCAACCCAGCGCCAAGCTCAGCTTGTTCTTCAAGGGGCGTGGCAACGGCCCTCCAAATGACTTTCGGAGAAGATCCCAAAGCAGTTGGTCGACGAGTCACGCATGATCTGCGCTGGAGCTCTTCAAAAGGTCTTGGTGAAGGTGGCCTTCCGCAACCCAGCCTCAACCTCACCAACGCCCTCAAGACCTTGCCGCCGGATGCTGATCCGAAGCGCTCAAGACCCTTGTCGCACCCATTGTGGACAAGGTGAGCGGATCAAGAGGTTTGAGGCGATCGCGTAGATTAGGCCGCCTGCTTTTTTTCTCTTTTCCTTGTCATTGCTGGTCATGTTATGAGAACAATCTATTAGAGCTGCGACAAGCTATCTTGTAATATAACTCTATTTCGGTAGTGATTGCTATGTTATTTCCTTTACTTGATTCCTTCCTTTGTATGTTTTTACCCCACGCTTTTAGGGAACTTGTCGGCCATGCAGCACCCTAGCCCTTGAACGCCGAAAGTGGGACGCCAAGACTTCGTTGGCAATGCTGCCACCGACAAGAAACCTTGTCGCAACTAGCCGCAGCTCACTTAAATTGTTGAGCGGACTCGAAACAAAGTAAGGGCGCAACCAGTTACGAGTTGGTTCCTCCGCGCACATGTTTTCCATACAAAGCACGGTCGTTCGAGGAAGATAACTTAAAAATCTTAAAACTGATTGCTCAAACTTTAGCAACTTAGCTTTTCTGTCGTTTGCTTCCCGGTAAGGCTAAACTTCCTTGAGCGACGCTTGGTCCACACCATTATCTTCTCCTTTCCCCCCGGCAAACTTGTGGGCGAGGGATCCTTCCTTTCTTTGAGAAAGAGAAAGAAGAGAAAATAAAGATATGGAGCCTTATGGCTCGTTATTGCTTACCGGGGGTAGGTGCTGCACAAAGTGTCAGATCACGCATGCAAAAAGAAGTAGAAAGCATGAAATTGACAAGATGTGTGGATCACATGAGCTTTACTTATGCACGGGTCTCGCGCCCGCTTTGCATAAAGGATTACATGCAACATCGACAAGACTTGTACAAAAGGTGGTTGCGGAACAGGTTCCGCAACCGCGCTTCACGGTAAAACTTACGAAGATGCTCAATGTTCCAGAGTTGCTCACCGAATGCCATCTTCGGTCTCAAGGTGGACAGCCAGAGCCTAGTGACTCGTTTCACCCGTAAGGGCCTTCCCACTTCAAGGCCAACTTGTTGGAATTCGTGGCGGACTGAACGCGCCGAAGAACAAGGTCGCCTTCCTCGAGAGTTCTAGCATTAACTTTGCGGCTATGGTAGCGGCGCAAAGCTTGCTGGTATCGAGCAACTCGTCAAAGGGCTCAAGACGGTCCTCCTCAAGGAGCAGCAAGGTCATCTTGTCGCGAATCGCTCTTGCTCAAGCTCATCATAAGCGAGCACTTGAGGTGACCCGTATCACGAGTTCCGTGGGGAGAACTGCCTCTGCTCCATAGACTAGAGCGAAGGTGTCCGCCGATGGCTCGATTTGGCGTCGCCCCGATCGACCAAAGAACCACCGCAGCTCCTCAATCCAGTTCTTTCCGCTTTTGTGCAGCCCGTCGAAAGTCCTGGTCTTGAGCCCGCAAGACTTCAAAGATTCGCCTCTCCGCTTGACCGTTATTTCTCGGATGAGCAACGAAGCGAAGCCGACCTTGGCGCCAAGATCTTGGACGACTTGCATGAAGGTGCGGCTCGTGAATTGCATGCCATTGTCGGTGATGATCTGTTAGGGATTCCAAACGGCAAACAATCGACCAAGAACTTGATCACGACCGTGCCGCCACCTTCCTCATCGCTTCCACTTCCGCCACTTTGTGAACTTGTCGATTGCAACGCATAAGTACTCAAAGCCCCGACAGCTCGGGAAAGGGGCCGAGGATGTCGAGCCCTGCACCAAAATGGCCAGGATAAAGGGATCGTCTGGAGAGCTTGAGCTGGCTGGTGTATCTGCTTGAATGGAACTGCACGCTTCACACTTGGTTACTTTGCAGCTTGCATCCTCGGAGGGCTGTCGGCCAAAAGAAACCTTGCCGAATGCTTTGCCGGCAAGTGTGTTTTGCGCCAATGTGGTGACCACATATGCCCCCATGTATCTCTCGCCAACAGCTTTTGTCCGCCTCTTCCCGGTGAATACACTTCAATTTCACGCCGTTGAGTCTTCTTCATGCATGTGTTGTCGACAAACTGGTACATACTTGACCGCCGGGCTACTCTTTCCGCTTCTTCTTGCTCTTCGGAAGTTCTCCGTCTCAAGGAAACGGACAATCTCTTGTGCCCATGCCGGAGCTCATGGCTCGACAACAAGGACTAAAGGCACATCGCCGCTGCGGGAACATCCGCTTCTACTGGCGAGAATATGGGGCTCACCGAGTTGACGCCTTCGCAAGCTTGCCGGAGCAAAACTTGTCGGGAGCGCTCGCTTCAACGGAACAAACCCTAGGGCTTGCCGGAGCAGCATCGCTCCTCAAAGACCTTTGGTGTTGATCTTGAGGACCTTCTTGGCGGCGGCTTCGGGAGCTCAGCCGGGAAAGTAGTCACCGTAAATCAACTTTCTCTTCTTGTTCTGTCCAGCTTGATGGCGCTACTGACGGTTGAGTCAGTTTGAGCACAAAGATCCCTGGTTCCACAGTAACTTAAGTCGCGGCGACTTGACAGCCATCGGCAATGTCGTTTCGAGCTCTTGGAACATGTTCCATCTCAGAGGCCGTCAAAGTGCTCTTCTAGCTTTCTCACTTCATCAACGTAAGCTTCCATCAACGGACTCGATAATTTTGTTCACTTGGCGGACGACAAGTCGTGAGTCACCCCCGACAATGAGCTTCTTGATCCCAAGGTCTCGCTGCAATCTCGAGACCGCAAGCAAACCTTCATACTCTGCAGTATTGTTTGTTGCTTGCTCCTTGGGAAAGTGCATCCGACTACGTACTTGAGGTGCTCTCCGTGGGTGCAATAAGTAGCACGCCAAGACCGGTGCCTTGCAGCGAGAAGGCACCATCAAAGTACATCAGCCACTCTTTGCTTGCTTCCTTGACGGGATGCTCGCTTCGAATTTCTTCATCTTGTGTTGGCGCCCATTCTGCTATGAACTCCGCCAATGCTCGCTTTGGATAGTTGAAGTGCTCTCAAACTTGAGGCCAAAGCTTGACAGCCCAAAGGCCCACTCGACAATCCTGCTGCTTCGGATTTTGCAAGATCCTCTTCACGGAAAACGAGTGACGATCGTGATCTCATGTGCTTGGAAGTAATGGCGCAGCTTTCTCGAGGCCATGAGAAGGCCAAAAGCAATTTCTGCACACCGAGTACCTTGACCTAGCCCCTGCAGAAGGGAACCGACAAAGTAAACCGGGCGCTGCACCATTCTTTTCTGCATTTTCTCATGCGCTGCGCAGATCCATCTTTGTCGGGACCGAGCTTGCCGGTGAAGTTCCTCGCTTGTCTTTGGATGCATCCGCCGTGGTTGCTTTGGCTCATCATCCGCTTCCCTCTCCGCTACTAACGCAGCACTAACCACTTGATTGGTTGCCGCTATATATAGCAGCAACTTCTCTTGTGGCCTAGGTGCGACAAGTGTTGGAGTGGAGGACAGGTATCTCTTTAAGTCTGCAGCGCAGCCTCCGCTTCCGAGTCCATTTCATTGACCTGCCTTTTTCAATATTTTGAAAATGGCGTGGCACGCCTCCAGCAGACCTAGAGATAAACTCTTTGAGAGCAGCTACATAACCGCAAGTCTTCGTACATCCTTGACGCGCTTTGGTGCTTCAATCTGCTCAATGGCCTTGATCTTGTCGGGATTGGCTTCAATTCCCCGAGACACGAAGAACCCGAGAAGCTTGCCGGGGGACTCCAAACACACACTTCTCGGGTTGAGCTTGAGGTTGATCTTGCGAGATTTGCAAAGGTTTCGTCTAAATCTTGAATCGAGTCGCTTTGTCCTTGCTCTTGACCACTATGTCATCCATGTAGGCTTCCACATTTCGTGTATTTGCGGCTCAAAAGCGCCATGGACTACCCTTGCAAATGTTGAACCAGCATTCTTTAAACCGAAAGGCATCCGTGACGAAACAAGAGGTGCCACATGGGGTGATGAATGCGGTCTTTCCTCATCCTCTTCTCGCCATGAAGATCTGATGGTATCTCGAGTATGCATCAAGAAATGAAAGCAAGTCACATCCGCCGTGGAGTCAACAATCTGGTCGATGCGCGGCAAGGAAATGGGTCTTTGGGACAAGCTTTATTAACATCGGTAAAGTCGATACAAAGCCTCCATTTCCCATTTGCCTTGGCGCGACTACGGATTGGCCAACCACGAGGATGGAGCACTCCTCGACAAGGCCTGCTGCTTCCAATTTCTTGATTTCTTCTGCGATAAATTCTTGGCGCCCACCGCTCGCTTCCTAACTTTCGCTTGACGGGCGCGCGATGAGGACAGACGGCAAGATGGTGCTCGATTACTTTCCGGGAACACCGGGATGTCGACGGTTGCCACGCAAACACGCCGACGTTCGCCGCAGAAAGCAACGAGCGCGCTTCCTATTTAGGGTCGAGAGTGGCATCGATGGTGAAGGTACCACCAGTGCCACCCTCCTTGGCGGACACCTTCTTGGTCTCCGTGGAGCTGCCATTGTCTTCTTACACTTGCCGGTGGAGCTCGATGGTGCGTCCTCGACGGTAGCGCAGCACCAAGAGGTGCGCTTGCGAGTGGGCATCGAACTCTTGCCGGACTTGGTCTTCTTCTTCGCCCGGAGCTTCAACGGCAAGTGACTTGCAATCTGTTGCGGCTGCCGCTTCCCGGTAGATCTTGTCGGCGCAGATAAGAGCATCCTTCTTGTCGCCAGGACAGAGATGACACTTATCGGGCTGGCATCTTCAAAGATGTTGTATGCATAGTGAGAGGCTGCCATGAATTTGGCGAGTCGGACGGCCGAGTATCCCATTGTAAGGCAATGGAAAGTCAACAACGCCAAAAGTGACCCTCTCAGCCCTGAAGTTCAACTCGCTGCCAAATGTCACCGCAACGTGATCTTTCCTTTGGCTTGCTCCTTCCGGATTGATTCTTGAATGTGCGGTCTCTTCGAGCTCGCCATCGAGGATCTGGAGTTTCGGAGTACCGCGGAGGAGATTAGGTTCAAGCCGCCCCGCCTCAACTAGCATCTTAGTGACCTTGAGGTTGCGGATAGTTGGTGAAACCAACATCGGCAAGCACCGACCGCGATTATGCGATCGTGGTGGTCCTCAATATCAAAGATGATAGGCGGTGGACCATTTCGAGGCTTGCGTGACTCGACGGATGGTTTCGCGCATTGACTTCCCGCATCCACCGCTTGAGCTGGCGGTGTGAAGTATGCGAGAAGCACCGCCGTCAACGCACAAGACCTCTGTGGCTTTCTGGAACTCCTGCTCATCGGTCTTGTCATCATCCATATCTTCATCGTTGTCGTCGTCTTCATCCTTGTCGCGGCCGCGGGAGGTCTGTCTCCTTGCCGCTGCTTGGCCTTGCCGCGGCGTCCTCCTCGGCCGGGCGTTTTGCTGGCTCCTCCAAAGACCTTCCGGGCCTTCTCCTTGTCGCGTCGCAGATTCAGCCTTTTGTTGCTCGACAAGCTGCTCGACCTTCTTGCAGCTCGAGGTCATGGCCCTTGGTGCGGTGGATCTTGCAAGATCGCTTGTTGGCTCCGCCCCGCTTGTCGGCGACCGCCACACTGGTAGTTGGTGCCGCGGCAATCTCCTTGCCGGAGCTACCAGCTTTGGCTTTCTTGGCGCCACCTCGCTTGCCGGACTGCTCAACGACTAGCACATCTTTGCCTTTTTCTTCTGTTGTTCCGCCGCCGTTTTTCTTTGCCGGGCAACCTCCTCACTATCGATCCTCCCGCTTCAGATTCTCTCCGGGAGTTTCCTCCTTCCTCAAGACGTGCACACTTGTCGGCCGGGGCATATAGCTCATCGACGCCTCTCGATCTTGCACATCGCCATCTCCTCCCGCATCCTGCGGTTTCGCACGCTCGATGGAACGCGCTGATTACATGGCAGGGTGGACATCTAGGATGTTGTCAGACGCTGGCTGAATCTCAGAATGTACTTGCGCAGGGCTCTCCTTCCTTCTTGGCGAGCGATGAAGGTCGCTCTTGGCCATGAGGCTTGTGGCGCTGTAAAGGCGCCGACAAACTGATGGCATAGATCTGCCCAGGAGGATATGGAGTTGTCCGCAAGTGCATGAGCCAGATCGACATTGGGCTTGAGCACCGCCGGAAGTAGTTGGCCAGATCTTGTCGCCCTGCCCCGGCAGCTCGCACCGCGATGGTGTAGATGCCGAGGAACTCGACGGATGCGACTTGCCGCTGTACTTCTCTCGCACGTCGGCTTGAAATTCTTCGTCTTTGGGCCATCGACTTGCCGCAGCTCACGAGTGAACGCAGGGCAACCTACCGCATACGGCAAGTCGCTGGTTCTTCGGGCGCATGCATGTCGACAGAGGGCCCAGCGCGCTGGTCCGATTGACGCCGCTTTCTTCGGTGCTCGGCGCGAGTTCGGCGTCTTCTTCTTGTCGTTAAAGGAAGAACTTAGCGCTGATCGCGACGAGCTCGTGGATCTGACGATGCGGTGGAGTCATTTGTCGAGGTGGATCCGCGAGTCGGCGATCTTGGCCTTCGGGTGGAGAGTGCATGGTGGTTGCACCCCACGGTTTCGCCGCCATCGGCTCGTGCTCGGCAGTCTGCCGCGGCAGCGATGTACTCGGCTACCGGAGTGTCGCTGTTGGCAAAGCCGATGAGACTCTAAATGGTGGCCTCCATTCATCGATCTTGTCCGCCGTTGGAGGGTAATCCAGAGCGATTGAGCTCGCCAAAGCTTCGCTGGAGTGGTGGGCGGCGATGGCGAACGGCGCGAGGAGCGGATATGCTCGGACTTCTAACTACGTTAGAAGGAGCGAGATCCCGCCCAGCGATCGATGCCTCGCTTCGTGCCCAGCATGTTGGCGTGCATGCTGGTCTTGAGCATCCCGAGATCCACCAGCTCGATCTTGGCCCAATGAACGTATGGCACTACGAGTACCATGACGCTGTCGGTCCCGCGCCTCCTGAGATGGGCGCGGTGCATGTACAGACGCCGAGGTCTGCGCAGCCTTGTCCTTGGACTTGGCAGCATCGTGGGCTCCCTCGTCGACGCCCGTTCTTCCGCCGGCGTCTACCCCACCACCCGTTTGCTCCGGTGGTGGTGGGATCGACGTGGACGGATCAGCTGCCGCCGAAGCCTTCTTCTTCGGTGGCATGTCGATGAAGAAGATGAAGATCTAGCTCGTGTGAACGCCGGATCAGGTTCACACAATCTCGACGCCCCCTACCTGGCGCGCCAAAGATGTCGGGGAAGCTGATCCACGAACACCTATGGGACCGGCGGACCGAGCCCCTTTCGGTTCGGCGGGGGGCGGAGATCGCATGAAGAGCGGATCGAGGCGAAGCACACGAGCAGTTTACCCAGCTTCGGAGCTCTCCGGAGAGATAACACTCCTACTGTCGCATGTCTGAGTGTATTGAGTTCTTGCTTGGGAGCGCTGGATGCTACAGTACACACCAGCTGCTAACGAGACCTAGCGTGAGTGTTTTCTGCCTTCGAACCCCTCTCTACGTTGTGCATGGGCCTCCTTTTATATGCTCAAGGGGTCTCCGACAGGTGGCAACATAGACAAGGGTAAAAATGGAAAAGGAATTGCGGTTGGTACAGCTACCTGTATAGTGTATCATACCTAACCCTGACGGCAGGGGACAAAAACATTAAATGCCCATCTACGTCGCCCAAACAGTGTAAAAAAGGACCGTCAGGGACGCCACCGCTTGCCACGATGGCAATCTTGTCAGCGTCGCTTGCCACAAGACGCACCGGCCGCACAACCTCTTGCCGCGACTGGAAAGGTCGAGGCGACATGTTGGTGGATGTCTTTGAGAAGCTGGCACAGAGTGGTGGCTCGCCATGCAAGCGCCTTTGCCGCGATCGTCGTCTTGTCGCGTCCGGAAGCTTGTCGTTCACCGGGCCTCGCCGGGACGCGTGGCGCGTCGCGACAAGTTCCTCGGGATGCCTTGGTTGGCCTTCCCGGCAAGCTCCTCTTGCCGGGGCTTTGTCTCCTTGGCTTGAGATGCCTTGGTTGGCCTTCCCGGCAAGCTCCTTTTGCTGGGGCCTTGTCTCCTTGGCTTGAATACTTTGTTCTTGAATGGCTCCAAAGGAACCACGGAGGACCTTGGCGGTCACCCGGCAAGCCTTGCCGCGGGGTGCTGCAACTGCCCGTGCACAAGTTCGGGATTACGCCGACACATCGGTATGTTACTTGCCCGAGATTCGACCGTCGGTATCCAATACCTAGTTCAATATCGTTACTGGCAAGTCTCTTTACTCGTTACGTAATGCATCATTCCGTAACTAACTCATTAGCTACATTGCTTGCAAGGATTATAGTGATGTGCATTACCGAGAGGGCCCAGAGATACCTCTCTGACAATCGGAGTGACAAAACCTAATCTCGAAATACGCCAACCCAACATGTACCTTTGGAGACACCTGTAGTACTCCTTTATAATCACCCGATTACGTTGTGACGTTTGGTAGCACCAAAGTGTTCCTCCGTAAGCACGGAGTTGCATAATCTCATAGTTACGAGGAACATGTATAAGTCATGAAGAAAGCAATAGCAATATACTAAACGATCAAGTGCTAGGCTAACGGAATGGGTCATGTCAATCACATCATTCTCCTAATGATGTGATCCCATTATTCAAATAACAACACATGTCTATGGTTAGGAAACATAACCATCTTTGATTAATGAGCTAGTCAAGTAGAGGCATACTAGTGACTATATGTTTGTCTATGTATTCACACATGTAGGTTTCCGGTTAATACAATTCTAGCATGAATAATAAACATTTATCATGAAATAAGGGAATAAATAATAACTTTATTATTGCCTCTGGGGCATATTTCCTTCAGTCTCCCACTTGCACTAGAGTCAATAATCTAGTTCACATCATCATGTGATTCAACACTAATATTCACATCTGTATGTGATTAACACCCATAGTTCACATCGTCATGTGACCAACACCCAAAGGGTTTACTAGAGTCAATAATCTAGTTCACATCGCTATGTGATTAACACCCAAAGATTACTAAGGGTTGATCATGTTTTGCTCGTGAGAGAAGCTTAGTCAACGGGTCTGTCACATTCAGAGCCATATGTATTTTGTAAATATTCTATGTCTTCAATGCTCTGCATGGAGCTACTCTAGCTAATTGCTCCCACTTTCAATATGTATCCAGATTGAGACTTAGAGTCATCGGATCGGTGTAAAAGTTTGCACCGATGTAACTTTTACAACGAACTCTTTATCACCTCCATAATCGAGAAACATCTCCTTAGTCCTTACTAAGGATATTCTTGACCAATGTCCAGTGATCTACTCCTAGATCACTATTGTACTCCCTTGCCAAATTCAGAGCAAGGTATACAATAGGTCTGGTACATAGCATAGCATACTTTATAGAACCTATGGTGAGGCATAGGGAATGACTTTCATTCTCTTTTCTATTTTCGCCATGGTGGGATTTGAGTCTTACTCAATTTCACACCTTTGCAACACATGCAAGAACTTTTCTTTGACTGTTCCATTTTGAACTACTTCAAAATCTTGACAAGGTATATACTTATTGAAAAAACTTATCAAACGCCTTGATCTATCTCAATAGATCTTGATGCTCAATATGTAAGTAGCTTTACTGAGGTCTTTCTTTTAAAGAACTCCTTTCAAATACTCCTTTATGCTTTCCGGAAAAATTCTACATCATTTCGATCAACAATATGTTACTCACATATATTTATCAGAAAGGCGGTAGTGCTCCCACTCACTTTATTGTAAATACAGGCTTCACCGCAAGTCTGTATAAAACTATATGCTTTGATCATCTTATCAAAGCATGTATTCCAACTCTGAGATGCTTGCACCAGTCCATAGATGGATCACTGGAGCTTGCACATTTTGTTAGCATCTTTACGATTGACAAAACCTTCTGGTTGCATCATATGCAACTCTTCTTTAATAAATCCATTAAGGAATGCAGTTTTTGACATCTATTTGCCAAATTTCATAAATGTGGCAATTGCTAACATGATTCAGACAGACTTTTAAGCATCGATACGAGTGAGAAAATCTCATTGTATTAAACACTTTGAACTTTGTCAAAAACCTTTTTCGACAAGTCTAGCTTTGTAGATAGTAACACTACTATCAGCGTCCGTCTTCCTCTTGAAGATCCATTTATTTTCCATGGCTTGCCGATCATCGGGCAAGTCAATCAAAGTTCACACTTTGTTCTCATACATGGATTCCATCTCAGATTTCATGGCCTTAAGCCATTTCGCGGAATCTGGGCTCATCATCGCTTCCTCATAGTTCGTAGGTTTGCCATGGTCAAGTAACATGACCTCCAAAATAGGATTACCGTACCACTCTGGTGCGGATCTTACTCTATTTGACCTACGAGGTTCGGTAGTAACTTGATTTGAAGTTACATGATCATCATCATTAGCTTCCTCACTAATTGGTATAGGAATCACAGGAACAGATTTCTGTGATGAACTACTTTCCAATAAGGGAGTAGGTACTATTACCTCATCAAGTTCTACTTTCCTCCCACTCACTTCTTTCGAGAGAAACTCCTTCTCTAGAAAGGATCTGAATTTAGCAACAAAAATCTTGCCCTCAGATCTGTGATAGAAGGTGTACCCAATATTCTCTTTTGGGTATCCTATGAAGACACATTTCTCCGATTTGGGTTCGAGCTTATCTGGTTGAAGTTTCTTCACATAAGCATCACAACCCCAAACTTTAAGAAATGACAGCTTAGGTTTACTACTAAACCGTAGTTCATACGGTGTTGTCTCAACGGATTTAGATGGTGCCCTTTAAAAGTGAATGCAGCTATCTCTAATGCATAACCCCAAAACGATAGTGGTAAATCGGTAAGATACATCATAGATCGCACCATATCAAATAAAGTGCGGTTTATGACGTTCGGACACACCGTTCCGCTGTGGTGTTCCAGGTGACATGAGTTTGCGAAACTATTCCACATTATTTTAACTGAAGACCAAACTCGTAATTGAAATATTCATCTCCACAATCAGATCGCAGAAACTTTATTTTCTTATTATGATGATTTTCCACTTCACTCTGAAATTCTTTGAACCTTTCAACTATTTCAGACTTATGTTTCATCAAGTAGATATACCCATATCTGCGCAAATCATCTGTGAAGGTCAGAAAATAATGATATCCGTCACGAGCCTTAATACTCATTGGTCTGCATACATCAGTATGTATTATTTCCAACAAGTCAGTAGCTCGTTCCCTTGTTCTGGAGAACGGAGTTTTAGTCATCTTGCCCAAAAGGCACGGTTCGCAAGCATCAAATGATTCATAACCAAGTGATTCCGAAAATCCATCTTTTATGGAGTTTCTTCATGCGCTTTACACCGATATGGCCCAAACGGCAGTGCCACAAATATGTTGCACAATCATTATTAACTTTGCATCTTTTGGCATCAATATTATGAATATGTGTATTACTACGATCGAGATCCAACAAACTATTTTCATTGGGTGTATGACCATTGAAGGTTTTATTCATGTAAACAGAACAACAATTATTCTCTGACTTTAAATGAATAATCGTTTTGCAATAAACATGATCAAATCATATTCATGCTCAACGCAAACACCAAATAACATTTATTTAGGTTTAACACTAATCCCGAAAGTATAGGGTGTGCGATGATGATCATATCAATCTTGGAACTACTTCCAACACTCATCGTCACTTCCCTTCAACTAGTCTCTGTTTATTCTGTAACTCCTGTTTGAGTTACTAATCTTAGCAACCGAACAAGTATCAAATACTCAGGGGCTACTATAAACACTAGTAAGGCACACATCAATAACCTGTATATCAAATATACTCTTGTTCACTTTGCCATCCTTCTTATCCACCAAATATTCAGGGCATTTCCGCTTCCAGTGACCATTTCCTTTGCAGTGTAAGCACTCAGTTTCAGTCTTTCGTCCAGCTTTGGTCTACTTCATGGGAGTGACAACTTGTTTGTCATTCTACTTGAAGTTTCCTTTCTTTCCCTTTGCCCTTTTCTTGAAACTAGTGATCTTGTCAATCATCAACACTTGATGCTCTTTCTTGATTTCTACCTTCGTCGATTTCAACATCACGAAGAGCTCGGGAATCGTTTTCGTCATCCCTTGCATACTATAGTTCATCAGGAAGTTCTAGTAACTTAGTGATGGTGACTAGAGAATTCTGTCAATCACTATCTTATCTGGAAGATTAACTCCCACTTGATTCAAGCGATTGAAGTACCCAGACAATCTGAGCACATGCTCACTAGTTGAGCGATTCTCCTCCATCTTTTAGCTATAGAACTTGTTGGAGACTTCATATCTCTCAACTCGGGTTTTAGCTTGAAATATTAACTTCAACTCCTGGAACATCTCATATGGTCCATGACGTTCAAAATGTCTTTGAAGTCCCGATTCTAAGCCGTTAAGTATGGTGCACTAAACTATCAAGTAGTCATCATATTGAGCTAGCCAAATGTTCATAACGTCTGCATTTGCTCCTGCAATAGGTCTGTCACCTAGCAGTGCATTAAGCACATAATTCTTCTGTGCAGCAATGAGGATAAACTTCAGATCACGGATCCAATCCGCATCATTGCTACTAACATTTTTCAATACAATTTTCTCTAGGAACACATATAAAAACATAGGGAAGCAAAAACATAGGGAAGCAACAACGCGAGCTATTGATCTACAACATAATTTGCAAAATACTATCAGTACTAAGTTCATGTTAAATTTAAGTTCAATTAATCATATTACTTAAGAACTCCCACTTAGACAGACATCTCTCTAGTCATCTAAGTGATCACGTGATCCAAATCAACTAAACCATAACCGATCATCACGTGAGATGGAGTAGTTTTCAATGGTGAACATCACTATGTTGATCATATCTACTATATGATTCACGCTCGACCTTTCGGTCTCCGTGTTGCGAGGCCATATCTGCATATGCTAGGCTCGTCAAGTTTAACCTGAGTATTCTGCGTGTGCAAAACTGGCTTGCACCCGTTGTAGATGGACGTAGAGCTTATCACACCCGATCATCACGTGGTGTCTGGGCACGACGAACTTTGGCAACGGTGCATACTCAGGGAGAACATTTCTTGATAATTTTTAGTGAGAGATCATCTTAAAATTCTACCGTCAATCAAAGCAAGATAAGATGCATAAAGGATAAACATCACATGCAATCAATATAAGTGATATGATATGGCCATCATCATCTTGTGCTTGTGATCTCCATCTCCGAAGCACCGTCGTGATCACTATCGTCACCGACGCGACACCTTGATCTCCATCGTAGCATCGTTGTCGTTCGCCATCTATTGCTTCTCGACTATCGCTACCGCTTAGTGATAAAGTAAAGCAATTATGGCGCTTGCATTTCATACAATAAAGCGACAACCATATGGCTCCTGCCAGTTGCCGATAACTTCGGTTACAAAACATGATCATCTCATACAATAAAATATAGCATCACGTCTTGACCATATCACATCACAATATGCCCTGCAAAAACAAGTTAGACGTCCTCTACTTTGTTCTTGCAAGTTTTACGTGGCTGCTATGGGCTGAGCAAGAACCGTTCTTACCTACGCATCAAAACCACAACGATAGTTCGTCAAGTTAGTGCTGTTTTAACCTTCGCAAGGACCGGGCGTAGCCACACTCGGTTCAACTAAAGTGAGAGAGACAGACACCCGCCAGTCAACTTTAAGCACGAGTGCTCGTAACGGTGAAACCAGTCTCGCGTAAGCGTCACGCGTAATGTCGGTCCGGCCGCTTCATCTCTGTACGCTGAGCCAAAGTATGACATCTTTGGTAAGCAGTATGACTTGTATCGCCCACAACTCACTTGTGTTCTACTCGTGCATATAACATCAACGCATAAAACCAGGCTCGGATGCCACTGTTAGGGAACGTAGTAATTTCAAAAAAATTCCTATGCACACGCAAGGATCATGGTGATGCATAGCAACGAGAGGGGAGAGTATTGTCCACGTACCCTCGTAGACCGTAAGCGGAAGCGTTATCACAACGCGGTTGATGTAGTCGTACGTCTTCACGATCCGACCGATCCAACTACCGAACGTACGACACCTCCGAGTTCAGCACACGTTCAGCTCGATGACGATCCCCGGACTCCGATCCAGCAAAGTGTCGGGGATGAGTTCCGTCAGCACGACGGCGTTGTGACGATGATGATGTTCTACCGGCGCAGGGCTTCGCCTAAACTCCGCGACGATATGACCGAGGTGGAATATGGTGGAGGGGGGCACCGCACACGGCTAAGGAATGATCACGAAGATCAACTTGTGTGTCTATGGGGTGCCCCCTGCCCCCGTATATAGAGGAGCAAGGGAGGAGGAGGCCGGCCCTAGGAGGGGGCGCACCAAGTGTGGAGTCCTACTAGGACTCCCTAGTCCTAGTAGGATTCCACCTCCCATATGGAATAGGAAAAGAGGAAGGGAAAAGGAGAAGGAAGGAAGGGGGCGCCCCCCTTCCCTAGTCCAATTCGGACCAGACCAAGGGGAGGGGTGCGGCCACCCTTGAGGCCCTTTTCCTTCTTTCCCGTATGGCCCAATAAGGCCCAATACGTATTCCCGTAACTCTCCGGTACTCCGAAAAATACCCGAATCACTCGGAACCTTTCCGATGTCCGAATATAGTCGTCCAATATATCGATCTTTACGTCTCGACCATTTCGAGACTCCTCGTCATGTCCCCGATCTCATCCGGGACTCCGAACTCCTTCGGTACATCAAAACTCATAAACTCATAATAAACCATCATCGAAACCTTAAGCGTGCGGACCCTACGGGTTCGAGAACTATGTAGACATGACCTAGAACTATTCTTGGTCAATAACCAATAGCAGAACCTGGATGCTCATATTGGCTCCTACATATTCTCGAAGATCTTTATCGGTTAAACCGCATAACAACATCGTTGTTCCCTTTGTCATCGGTATGTTACTTGCGAGATTCGATCGTCGGTATCCAATACCTAGTTCAATCTCGTTACGGCAAGTCTCTTTACTCGCTACGTAATGCATCATTCCGTAACTAACTCATTAGCTACATTATTTGCAAGGCTTATAGTGATGTGCATTAACGAGAGGGCCAGAGATACCTCTCCGACAATCGGAGTGACAACACCTAATCTCGAAATCGCCAACCCAACATGTACCTTTGGAGACACCTGTAGTACTCCTTTATAATCACCCGATTACGTTGTGACGTTTGGTAGCACCAAAGTGTTCCTCCGTAAACGGAGTTGCATAATCTCATAGTTACAGGAACATGTATAAGTCATGAAGAAAGCAATAGCAATATACTAAACGATCAAGTGCTAGGCTAACGGAATGGGTCATGTCAATCACATCATTCTCCTAATGATGTGATCCTATTAATCAAATAACAACACATGTCTATGGTTAGGAAACATAACCATCTTTGATTAATGAGCTAGTCAAGTAGAGGCATACTAGTGACTATATGTTTGTCTATGTATTCACACATGTATCATGTTTCCGGTTAATACAATTCTAGCATGAATAATAAACATTTATCATGAAATAAGGAAATAAATAATAACTTTATTATTGCCTCTAGGGCATATTTCCTTCAGAACGGGCTGCATATCCGGATTCGCCTCGTCGTTCTGAGCAACTTTCATGTACAAAGTTTTTCCATCCGAGCTACGTTTTATTTGATATTAATTTAAAAGCATTTTATTCTTTTCTAGAATTAACACAATTAATTTAATTAGAAAAAGGTAATTATAACGTCAGCATGATGTCAACATGACATCAGCAGTCAACGTTGATCGTTGACCTGGTCAACCAGACAGGTGGGTCCCACATGTTAGGGAGTGTTTAGCAATTAACAATTATTAATTAGGTTAACTAGTTATTAGGTTAGTTAATCTTAATTAGTTAATTTAGACAGAATTAATTAAGTTAATTATTTAGTTAATTAATTAATTGATATTTTTTATTGTTTATTATTTTTAATTCTTTTCCTTTAAAAAAACATCCTGGGGCGTGGGCCCCTCGTGTCATTGGCCCATGGCCCTAGTGGGTTCGAGCGACGGGTTACGGGCGCATTTTGAGCGCCCGATAGGGCATAGCGGGGCAAGGCCACCACGGTGCAGCAGGGCGAGGCCAAAGGCGCACGCCGGTGGGAGGGCAGCTGCGGGTGCTGGCCCGGACTAGGGCGGATCCGAGCGCGGGCGGTGGCTGGCGACGCCGCACGGCGAGTAGCGGCTAACGACGGACTGAGGAGGGAGGGTAAGCTCACAGGGCCGGTTGGGAAAAGGGCAGTGGGCTCGGGGTGTAGTCGGGGAGGTCCGGTGAGGAAGAGTTGGGGAGGCGAGGAGCGACGATGTCGGGGGTGGCTCCGGGGCGAGGTGATGGTGGACGGCGGCGAAGGCTGCACCGGGATCGGCTCGGTGCCGATCCAGATCCGCGGGGGGGAGGGCAGCTCCGCGAGGCAGCAACGGCGACGCGTCCGGAACGTGACGTCGAGGCGAGGAGGCCGTGCTTGCAGGTGCGAGGGAGGTCGTCGCTGGCCGGGCGGCTCGTCCACCTCAAGCAGGGTCACCGGCGGCGCGGGCCCAAACACGGCGCCTGGAGCTGTGGTGGCGGCCAGGTGGGGCGAGGTGCGGGCACCGAACGGCGGCGGCGTGGTGTCGAGCCCCGATCCAGATCGGGATCGGGGGGGGGGGGGGAGGAGGCCAAGGGGGAGGCGCTGGTCGTCAAAGGTGAGCGACGGGGCGAGAGGTAGGAGGAGCACGGGGCTGGGCGCTGTCCTGTGCGTGCACGAGTGTGTGGCGGCGCGTGGGGAGCAAGGGAGGAGAGACCGAGTAGGGGGGAGAGTGGTGGTTGGACTAGGGTTTGTGGGTGTAGGCCGGTGGGATATAGGGGTTAGGTGGGCCGGCCTGGCCAGTGGGCTGGCCGGCTGGGCCGGTTGGCCCAGTGAGAGAGGGGGGTTTCCTTTTCTTTTTATATATTTTCTTTTAGTTTAAATTATTTAGGCATTTTATAAAAATTTGTTTATTACACCATATTTACATATGCAATTTTTAGTACCAACCGAACATTTTTATTTTAATGTTTCAAAACTTTTATTATTTACCAAACTTTGAATTTGAATTTTGCACTGGTTTTGATCTAGCGCGAGACTAGCAATAGTAACCAAGGTGATGTGGCGACATTAACGTAGGATTACTGTAGCCTAATTATTCGGGCGTCACAAGGAGGTTAAAGCCGCAGGCTGACCCGCTCGAAGTCTCGATATCGGATGTGTCATGATAAAGCACGACGGAAACACAAACTAATTTTAAGACCAATGTTCAGATTGGCACAAAAAACTTGATTTAGTTCGGACGTAAAGTTTTCGCATAAGTTTTTTGGTTTTTTAAGCTTATGGCACTTTTGATCTATTTGTGTGTTTTTCTTTTATGAGGCGGGACATCCTCTTGACCGAGGTACCCTGCATAATAATCCAGCTTGGGAAATCTTTTTCGACCCATAGTTCGGCATTTTTCCTGCCGACATGCACCTCGGTGCTGGGTCCGAGCATAAATCCCGCACTGTCGAACACTTTTTAAGCATCGACAATATCAACAGGGGGCTGCGACTTGAGCCGAACCCACAAAAGGCCAAGGTACTTCGAGGAGTCCTCGGCAAAATGTTCTCGGATATTGCTTTATATGCATTAGTTTTGAATTGTGTCTTTGGTCAATAGTTGGGTTGCCCGGCTCCTGTGCTTGCCTCCTATGTTTCACTCTGTTCGGCTAGGTATGCAAAGGGAGAACCACTGCGATTGTGCTTCCAGCTTGCATGGTTAAGCGCCTCAGTGGAGAAAGCCAAAAACTGACTATCACAATAAGCGTAAACTGGTCAGCGATCCGATGACTATATTAAACTATAAGATCGATAGAGGTCACCCCGTGTTAAATGACAGGCCGTTCATAACATTCGCCAAAGTGTTTGCGGCTTGACCATTGCTGCCGCCGAACACTAACCAGGGGCTAGTAGCTGGCCTCCCAACTTTAAGCTCCTATGACTACGTGAAAGTTATAAAGCCCGCATATCTGATTGCCTCTTTTTCGCTAACACAACCGCCTCAGGGCACCGAGATGTCGGCTAAGGGTTGTCTTGTTATTGCGGAAACACCCTGCGTAGTATCTACAAAAGGGTAGAAGCCGGCGATGGGCCACTTTCAACTGATAAACGGTTGCAACGGAGTCAAAATAAACATATCATCAGCATTTGTATTCAGTATACAAGCGCTGCCTTCCATAATCATCATTATAAAGCCATAAATATGCATCAAATTTAACTTAAGATTTTGGCCAAGCTGGGTTGCCTGGCTCCTGTGCTTACCCCTACGTTCCCGGTTGTTCGGCTAGGTGGTAAAGGGAGCACCTCTGTGATTGTTACTACCAGGTCATCCGGGTTAGTACCTCAGACTGGGTGAAGCCGAAAGCTAGCCATCTTAAAGGATATAATTGGTCAGCAACCATGGAAGTGAAAATTTCGGTTCCTTTTGTGGACCACAGAGTTCGGGAACTTTCCCCCCAACTAAATCCTCAATATTTTCCTCCCACATTGATCGGAGTTGAGGTTTCATGATCATAATCAACATGACAGCCTGGGAAAAGAAACCTATAATGGAACTATTTTTCCCAGAAGAAGTTTTATAACCTATTTCTCCGTGTACCTTTGTTTATAAAACCGTATGGCCGGATTGCCTTGTTTTCCGTAAATCTTTCACCATTATAAAGGCTTTATAAAGTGGGACAAACACTCCGTTGCTACTGGCCAAGGAGGTGGAAGCCGATGGGTGGTCAACAAAGTTTTGTACAATGCGGATCCAAGCATTAATGATGTAAAGTACTTGGGTACATAGAATCGTTACACATAAATTGTGAGCAAAAATCATTTTTTTTGCATCCAATCTTTTAAAGAGTCAATGGCACAGTCTCTTTGAGACAATCGAGCAGCTGAGATAACGCTCTCATGGTTCCTTATTGGCATTGATTTCCTGTCTACTAAGCCCCTTAAGGCCGACCTTGGTGAGCTCAGCTTTCATTATCTCTAACTCCTTTATGAGATCTTTATTCTCTTTCCGAGAAGTTTGTGTTAAACACAACAAATTTTTCTGTCAAACGGATATCGATCCTTAATTCGGCCAATCGTGCCCACATTAAGGCTCGGGGCTACTGGGCTCCGCGCTCATTATTTACAAATATTAAAGGGGCACATCGATCCCCTGATCTGGTGTTGCCACCCGACCAGTGGCTCAGGGGCTACTGCATTTCCTATTCAATGCAGAAAACTCAAAGTCCTCAGTGTTCGGCATGACCGAACTATGGACAAGCGCGTCTTCGGACAACAATAAGTACCATCTGGGACTTATCCGGCATCAAGCTAATATATCACGGCGACTTCTCACGACCCTCTCTCAGGGGCCCGTCCGCCGATCACTATTACCTCTAATATATTACATTGCGTTTCTATTCCTACGTATGCTGCCGAGGTAGGAGTTGATCCTCAGGTCGAATTCGCGAATCGACCTGAGTCTTAGGGGCTACTAGGATCAGCGATTTCATGTTTCCCTTCAGGTGCATCTCGGGTTTTAGACCGACACACACCTTGAGGGCTACTAGTTATACATATTGATAGCAAATAAGTTTACACGCATCGGAAATAAAATCCGCAAACAATCAGCCCATGACTGAGGTGCTGAACCACCTCGAAAGCATTTCGGGACATAGCTCGGATGCAAGTGGCTGGCTCCATAGAGGGAATTTCCGGCATTAAGCTCGGCTAAACTCCTTCAACTTTTTTGAACCAAGGTGATCTATGACACCTCAAATATAGTCCAGCATTGGAGCTCGGGTACAGTCCGCCGTTGGAGCTTGGACATAGTCCGACATTGGAGCTCGGATACAGTCCGGCGCTGGAGCTCGAATGCAGTCTGGCATTGGAGCTCGGCTGTAACAAGACTCTTCGGATACAGTCTGGTGTTGGAGCTCGGATACATTCCGACGTTGAAGCTTGGAAGCGGTCCGACGTTGGTGCCCGGCTGCAAAAGATACCTCGAATGCAGTCCAGCGTTGGTGCTCGGATGCAAGAGGACACTGCCGCACGACAAACACTTCAAACCTGAGTTGTGGCATAAAAATAACAAGGCATTGATAAAGACCGAAGACTTAAAGGGCTCCTCGGATACCCAACGTGTGAGATCTTCATATTTAGCTCGGCAATTCTCAGGATAGAAGATGGGAAGATTTGTTGAACCAATTTTGAAGACCGACGAACAAAGACAAAGAACAGTTCGGAAGAATCGAGGAGCGTCCCCAACTTGAAGACCGGTTCAGGGGGCTACTGACGGTGTCCTGGACTAGGGGGTACTCACCACATCGTCTCCTGATCAGTTGGATTGGGCCGAGGACCCCCATGGCCGTTTACTCATGGGCCATTTCAGACAGTCGATGTATACACGAGGAAGATTCCACGAGACTTGGTTATCAAGACACGGACTCCTCTCCACCGCCGTATTCGACTAGGACTCTGGTTATCCTAGGCCTCTGGTACATTATATAAGAGGAGGCCGGGCTAGTCGATAGGGATATGCTAGATCATGAGATTATTCATCATACCCTCAGGTTTAGACCACAACATACGATCTCGGGGTAGATCAACTCTTGTAACCCCTATACTCATCAAAGTCAATCAAGCAACATGTAGGGTATTATCTCTTCGAGAGAGCCCGAAGCTGGGTAAAATCCCGTGTCCATGTTACCATCGATCGTAAGACACACAACTTGGGACCCCCTACCCGAGATCGGCCGGTTTTGACACCGACATGCTTCACTTATATCCTATGAGTAAATTGTTGAATAAATTGAATGTAATGAAGTTGAAATTATATGTTCATATCATGCCTAGTGGTAGCTTCACATTGGGTTTAGAAAGTGAAATCTTTTGAAGCTTGACAATCATAATATTGGTCATACAAGCAATTCCTGAACGATTACTATAAGGAAGAGAACTTTCACATGCAAATACACTATCTTGGAAATCTTTTGTGATTGTGAGCCCCCATCAAAATATTATATGCCAAAATTGTTGATGTTGGACAAGGAAGACAACGTAATGATTTATGTTTGTTCAAATTCACATAGAAGTTATATTGTCATAGATCCTTCAACATGTGGTGCTTGCCCCCCATCTTTGCTAGCCAAAAACTCCGTACCAAGTAGAGATACTACATGTGCATCCAAAAACCCTTAAACCCAAACCTTATTTTCAAGAGTCCACCATACCTACCTAAGGATTGAGTAAGATTCTTCAAGTAAGTTGTCATTGGTGCAATAAGGCAATAAAAATTGCTTCTAAAAGTGTGAGATCATTTGGTGCAAGAGAAAATTGAGCGTTGTACGAACTTGTGATGGTTAAGAAAAAAGCGACAGACTGCATAATAAAGGTTGCCATCACAAGGCAATACAACGTGACGTTCTTTTGCACTGAGGGGTTGAGCATACAAACAAATAAGCGCATGGCAACCTCTGCTTCCCTCTGCGAAGGGCCTATCTTTTACTTTATGTATTTACTTTTATGCAAGAGTCAAAGTTTTTCTCTCTATTCCTTTTTTACTTTTCTCCTTTGGCAAGCATCATGTGGTGAGGAAAGATCTAGGCACATATGTCCAGTTGAATATGGGTAGCATGAGTTATTATTGTTGACATTACCCTTGAGGTGAATACGTCTGGAGGCGAAATTATAAGCCCCTATATTTCTATGTGTCTGGTTAAAACGTTTTGCTCATGTGTATGCGGCGAGTATTAGCAATCATAGAAGACTATATGATGGTTGAGTATGTGGAGCTCTTACTTAAACTCTGTTGAATAAGTTGAATTACAATTGCTTGGTGACTGAGAACATAGGTTGTTGAGTTTCAAGAGAATTCATTGTTTGAAACTTAACGTGTGAATTGGTTGCTACTTTAACATGAGAAGTTTTATAGGAAAGAATTGCTGTTATGATGCTAGGAAAAGTGGTTGAAATTATCATTGATCAAACTTATGCACTTTGCTAGAATTCACACTTCATAAACTATTTCTTTTATCATTTACCTACTCAAGGACGAGTAGGAATTAAGCTTGGGGATGCTGATACGTATCCAACGTATCTATAATTTGTGAAGTATCCATTCTAATATATTATCATTCTTGGATGTTTTACAATCATTTTATAGCAACTTTATATCATTTTTGGGGACTAACCTATTGACCCAGTGCCCAGTGCCAGTTGATGTTTTTTGCTTGTTTTTTACATCGCAGGAAATCAATATCAAACGGAGTACAAACACCGCGAAACTTTGTTTGGATTTTTTATGGACCAGAAGACCACCAGTCGGCCAGAACAACACCCGAGGGGTGCCCCGAGGGGGGCACAACCCACCAGGGCGCACCTGGAGGCCAGGCGCGCCCAGGTGGGTTGTGCCCACCTTGGTGGCCTCCCGCACCCCTTCTTCGCCCTATAAATTCCCAAATATTCCAAAAACACTAGGGGTAGCCCAATATCAGAAGTTCCGCCGCCGTAAGGCCTCTGTACCACGAGATCCAATCTAGACCCCGTTCCGGCACCCTGTCGGAGGGGGGAATCATCACCGGTGGCCATCTTCATCATCCCGGCGGCCACCACGATGAGGAGGGAGTAGTCCACCCTCGGGGTTGAGGGTTTGTACCAGTAGCTATGTGTTGAACCTCTCTCTCTCTCTCTCTCTCTCTCTCTCTCTCTCGTGTTCGTGAGATGTCACGATCTTGATGTATCACGGGCTTTATTAATATAGTTGGATCATATGGTGTTTTCCCCTCTCTATCTTGTTGTGATGAATTGAGTTTTTCCCTTTGACATTTTGTTGTTATCGGATTGAATACTTTTATGGATTTGAGAGCACTTGATATATGGTTTGCATATGAATACTCGTGGTGACAATGGGGTATCCTATTGATTCACTTGATGTGTGTTTTGGCATTCAACTCGCGGATTCCCGCGGTGACATTGGGGTAATCTATGCATAGGGGTTGATGCACGTTCTTGTCTTTTGTTTCTCCGGCAGAAATCTTGGGGCACTCTTTGAGGTTCTTTGTGTTGGATTGAGTATTATGAATCTGAAATTATTTGGTGTTATTTTAGTACAAACTCTAGGATAGATCGAACGGAAAGAATAGCTTTGTGTTATTTTAGTACGAACTCTTGAATAGATCGAACGAAAAGAATAGCTTTGAGGTGGTTTCGTACCCTACAAACAATTTCTTCTTATGTTCTCCGCTAGATAAGGACTTCAGAGTGATTCTTCGTTGCACATTGAGGGATGGTTATGTGATCCAATTATTTTAGCATTGTTGAGAGATTGCACTAGCGAAAGTACGGACCCTAGGCCTCATTTTCAAGCATTGCAATACCATTTTTGTGCCCGCTTACTATTTGCTACCTTGTTGTTTTTATTTATTCAGATTATAAAAATATATTTCTACCATCAATATTACACTTTTATCACCATCTCTTTGCCGATCTAGTGCACCTATACAATTTTCCATTGTATTGGGTGTGTTGGGGATACAAGAGATTTCTTGTATTTGGTTGCAGAGTTGTTCAAGAGAGACCATCTTCATCCTACACCTCCCACGGATTAATAAACCTTAGGTCATCCAGTTTAGGGAAAATTGCTACCGTCCTATAAAACTCCGCGCTTGGAGGGCCAACACGAGTCTACAAAAATAAAGTTGCGTAGTAGACATCAGCGTGCAAGAAACAGTCACACGTACACATGCACACAAAAAAGCGTCCGACTCCCTAATGCATGCATGCATGCAACACGCACACGTACGCATGCACGCACGCATGCATGTGTACCGCACACGACGGCACATGCATGCTCATGCTCAAGTGCTCAACCTACACGTGCATGTACACACATACACAGCCAGGGTGAGCTAGTGACCGTATAAACAGCAGAAAATATATATATTAACCGCAATGAACATATTATGAATTCCAGTGACCATATTTTTACAAATACACAGTGATCGCTAGTGTATTTATAACGTTTCAGATTAAGTCATATTAACCGGAAAGGAGGCAGTACGGACTAGAACTACTTTGTTGTGTCCCGTCAACTTGCAGAACAAGGAGAAGCTTGCAGGATGAGGAGAAGCTTGTTTATACTACGCCCTCTCCCTCTACCACACGCGCGATGGCTCGCATGACGAGGAGAAGCTTTTGACTAATCAAGCTCTCCCTCGCCCAGGCGGTGGACATGCTATAGTTCATTCGGTGTCAGATTGCCAAAAGTATACACTGTAGTACCATCATTGTTTGACTCCCCGAAGAGACGAAGAGCCAAGCGAAAGGTTTAGTAGAGTAGTATTAGTATACATGTACTAGGAACCACATGGTGGAGCATCTGAACTCTTATTTTATTTTAATTTGTGATAAAGCAATCTTATACATTTATTCCGGAGCAGTGCAAAAAACGACAACTCCGTGAAGTAGTACTGCTCAAAAACATCAAAGATGTTATAGATGACATGATCAACCATGCTCTCATATTTCTTGGCCTCTGTGCGACACCTAGCCCGTCTGTGTTCTCGCTCCTCGTCTCTCTCAAGTGCCCGTCTGTGTTCTCGCTCCTCGTCTCTCTTAAGGAGCGGCGGGTTGGCCATTTTGCCATCAATTGAGATCGGTTTGCTCACATTCCGGTCCCACATGTCAGTGATATGCCAAGATGAAGCGCGTTGACCGACAGGCCAAACACGCACTTGGTTTTGCACCTTCATACTAGTAGGAGCGGATTCAAAGAAGAGTATTGTTGCTTCGTCCGAGCAACTTACTGTGGGAAAGGTGGGGTTATGATTTGACTGCTCATTAGCCATTATTACTGCGGCGCAACGACCGAGCTGAGTCTCCCATGCGATTGTGCGCTCTAATTTGGTGCATGGCATATGGATCCGGACGTTGAATGGCTTCTGGCAATGCTACCAAGCTTTTAGCATTTGTTTACATAATTGATGTATACATAATTTTTGAGCGACATTAAATTGTACAATGCTCTGAAGCTTTCAGCTTTTGTTTCATGTGTCTTCCAGTTGGAAGCTTGTCTCGTTACAACATTCAATCAAATAGAAAGGAAACTAGCATCGCTCTTTCGTAAAAAATAAAAAACTAACTTCCTTGCTAATGCATCTCAATGATTCGCAGATCAGAGCCAATATTTACATCACAACTAAAAACAAAGTTGTGAGAAGGTGTTATAAAGAAATAGAATTGATCGATGTTGTCATTGGCAGCTACTTTCCCGCAGCTCTGTCAAAATCAACAAGACATGTTAGCAAAAAAAGTAGTTGTCAGAAGCATGGAACATTTTCGATCATTTTGTGCAGTTCCACTATAATAGAGCCGAGTGTCCCTGCTCGCAAAGATATTGAGTAAGTGTCATTACAATAACAGAGGACTGTTGAAGAAACAATAAACACACAAATAGAAGTCGGTCACCTTTGCAGTCTCTCTTAAGACTAACTAGTTGGAGAAGATTAGGCTCAGAGTTGGATGAGGAGGATAGCAAAACCAATCTCCCTTTGTGCAGTCCCACTGAAATGTAGAAATGTTGCCCGTGTGACATTTCAGCAAAACTGCACAAAACACTCTTAAGAAAAAAGTTCTTTGTGCAGTTGACCAAAAGGTCGCAATAGCAACGAGGTGAAATGGATAGCCCTATTTGCAAGAAGAGGTAGAAATGAAACAATTACTGGCCAATAACAGTTGATGACACATACACCGACAAAAAGAAGCATATTCCTTGTGCTAAGGGAAAGATAGCAGCATGGTGATTTATCTAAAATGGTGTGAGGCCGAGATTGCAAGATGGAATGTACGTGGGCCGAGCTACGTTTTAGGCGAACTAGAGAAGATCCACATGCAGCAATGTGGGAAGATGGGCAGTGGGGCAAGGCCGGAGGAAGCTGTACCTGAGGGTCATCGGGATGTTACTAGGAGGGTGTCGGCGGGCGGGATCTGCCCATACTATGGCAGCGAGTAAGGGGAGAAGGCCCTACCGCGCCGGAGCTTGTTCAAAGAGAACGGCGGGTGCCACAGATCGGGACGAGCTGGTTGTGCACTGGTGCAGAGACGTCCTATACAAATGGTTTTTACCCCCTTTCCGCGATGGAGTTTTAAACCGTCGACTTGTTAGTGTGTGCGATAGGGGGGTCCTTCCCACACGGCCTAGAAACCGTCGGGGATAGGCCCTCCGGTCACACACGCTGCGCAAAATGAGCTCGTGTGTGATCGGGCGAGGCATCGGAGACCAATCGTTTTCGTTCGTATGTACGTCCCACACAGTGAATCCAGAAAAACGTTTCCGTTCGTATGTATATCACACACAATTTTTTATGTGGAAACGTTTGTGCAAGGTGTCCTAACGCAAATAGTTCACTGGCCGAAGTCGTGTGTGATTGTTCATTGATCCAACATGCCTACTTTCTAGGAACCATGTGGGTTGTTTGAGTTCATCACCCACGGTGTTGTCTGAGAAACCGTCTGCAATAGAAAACCCAAATAAGCAGGGTAATTGGCCTATTATTGATAATCCATGTAGTAATAAAATTGACTTTTCTTATAAAACACACCATATATTTCATATCCGTATAATGGCAACCGGGATTTCAAAATCGAATTACATCAGATAGCTTCAGCACTCGGTTACACCATATAGGGATATAGCTATCTACACCATTACACAGCAGCACCAAGTTTCACATGCAACATCAAAAAATTTGGAAAGTAGAATCATACACGATACATAGACATATGAATCTCATCTGGGAAACTGCAGAAGCAGAAGGCGAATATTGAGCTTTCAGTCGTGTTGAATGTCCTTGCAACTTTAGGCCAGTGGCTATGGATAATTTCCCTCCCAACCATCGTCCTCTTGAGGAAGACTTCAATATTGTACCGTGGGTGTTGAATGAATACCTTCCTCGCCTCTTGACCATGCAGGTGGTTTGAGAGGTAATCATCGGTGAACTGCTTTGGAAAGTACTGAAAACAAAGATATGCATAAATCGTTGTTATAAATTTTGAAATGGCACAAGGGAAAAAAACAAGGTAAAAGAGTTGGTACCATCCTATAGTTGACTGATGTCTTCTTCATTCTGCAAACAAAGATCTTGTTGTTATTCGTCATAAGTTACTTTATCCTAACAATCTTTCCGAGTTCCTTGACTTGACTGATATTCATGGACATCTCATTCCCCATACGCAAAATGGGTCGAACAGTGGGTCTAAGCCTCTGACAGCAAGACCTACATGTGCAAGACCAAATTGTAAGAAACCTAAATATTAGAATGATTCTTGCATCTGCACCATGATGTGCTATTAGCGAAAGGATCATGCATGAGAAAACCTCGACGGTAAACCACAGTGCCTCCCATTGTTTCCCTGAACACATATAAGGAAGATCATGACCAGGTAAACTGAGAGTTGCCATACTATCAGTAGAATATGTTAATGAAAAATAAACAAATTGCAGATCCAATAGATTAACTCGAGATGCATGGAAATGCCAGTTAACCCAACCAAGCATGCTAAAGAACTTGGAAATAGAGAAATTATATACGTTTCTCGTGTATTGAGTACATCCAAATCTGATTCATTACTCACATGCATAACAACAAAATTGTACTCACAACAAATGAAAATCAAATTGCAGAACTGAACCAAACAGTTAACTGGACAGCAGAACAAATGAACCAAAACAGTTAACTGAGCACGACATTGCAGAATAGAACATATACTAGAAGATAAGACAGTTAACAAAACCAGGAATGCTTGAGAACTACTATGAAATGTAGCAATTGTTGGACCAAACTTTTAACTGAACATTACATTTCAGAATATCAGATTGCATATTAACATTACAGAGTATAAATCACTAGAAGTCACTGGTAGTGGCCTCGAGAAAACAACATGAACTGTATTTTAAAGTAGAAAACCGTGTGGCAGTGTTGTCGGTGGCCTCGAAGACGTGGTGCTCCTCCAAGATCTGGCGATCGGCACGCATGGCAGCCATCGCAACCTCATCCACGCGTGCGGCCACGATTTGCTTCTCCGCTGCCAGATGCTACTAAGCTCCACGCTATACTACATGCAAAATGGTTTTGGGCGGCACTTAATTGGAGGACGGGGTAGTGATTTGGGCGAAAGGAGTCGCGCCGTCAGTCGGGGCATGTGGGATGGGGAAGGAGGAGGATGGTGTGGGTGGGGTGTGGATTACCTGACCATATCGATGAGGCCACGCAGCAAGAAGAAGGGTCGCCAGTGAGGAGGTGGCGCTGCAAGAAGAAGGGTTGCCGATAAGGAGGCAGCGCTGCCAATAAGCAGCAGTGAAGGTTTGAATTTGGAAAGTAAGGAGGAACAGTGGAAATGTGGCTTTTGGTTGGGGGGGGGGGAGATAGATATGTCTGCGGTGGCAGGAATTTTTTCGCTCTGTGCAGCGAGGAACTGGTGTGCAAGTGTGGTTCAAGCGCAGGCTGTGGACTGTAGACGACGAAGCTTCGTGCGTAAACTAGACAATATGGTGTGCCAAGATTTTATATCGCATCCCACGTGATTCTTGATAGTAAACTGTTTGTGGTATACCTAATTTTTTTATTCTGTTTTGAAAGACAAAATGGTGTTACAGAGGGAAAGGATGGTGTTTGAATTGCTAGAACATTTATCTGTAGTGGACATGCAACTATATGAGTGCCACGTTAAAATTTGGAATTATTCCGGGTTCGTTTGGCCTTTTTATGCATTAATTGAGTTTCTAGCCATTTAATGTGCATAATTCAAATTTGAACTGCAAGCACATTCTCCAGTGCACCGAAGTTTGTTGAAAAATCACATGTGTGTCTTTGGGTTAATTTATAGGTCCCTTGCAAGAAATGAGAATGAAATTCAAACATCTGGGCATCGTGGCTCGGCCGGAAACATTGAGAAAATTGGTTTTTAAATTCCTATAAATCTAAAACACGCCTGAAAATCATGAAAATTGGCATGGTGTCATGTCATGGCACCAACATGCGGTGCTAATATTTTTGGCTGAATTGGGACAAGTTTTGGTATAAGCTTGTTGCAAACTGGAGCTTCTCTCAAGAAGGCTTGTGGTTCCGAGAGGGATCTTGTCACCTTTGTGTGCCAAATGACATACGCTGCCCCTCTCTTGATTATTTTATAGAGCCAAAATATAACTATATGAGTGTCGTGTTAAAATTTGGAATTATTCCGGGTTCGTTTGGCCTTTTTTATACATTAATTGAGTTTCTGGGGATTTAATGCGCATAATTCAAATTTGAACTACAAGCACATGCTCTCGTGCACCAAAGTTGGTTGAAAAATCATTTATATGTACTTGGGTGAATTTCTAGGTCCCATTCAAGAAATGGGAATGGAATTCAAACATCTGGGCGTCATGGCTCGGCCGGAAACATCAAGAAACTTGGTTTTTAAATTCTTGTAAATCCAAAACTCGTCTAAAAATCATGAAACTTGGCATGGTGTCATGATATGGGACCAACATATTGTGGTAATTTTTTGTCCGATTTGTTAAGGCGCACACATTAACAACCAACAAAGTTATTTTGGAACAAGTGTTGTCACGTTACAATCAGAAACACCAGTATTATTGAAACCGTGGGCATTCTACTTACCATTTACGTGCCGCCACGCGTCCCCTTTTTTATTGGCTAGGAGGCGCCATGCGGGGTAGCTATTTGAGTACAGGAGGCGTGCGATCAGACCCCTGCATGTGCTTATCGGGAGGAGAGCCCTTTGACCCAATCCACCGCCCACCTCTCTCCCAACGTCTCCATTAATGGTGCCCGAGCCCCTATTTTATGGCGTGGCTATGTCTCACTCGACTAAGATTTAACAAGAAAAAAGAAAATTTGCACGAATATTGATGTAAGATCTGACGGACATATATAGCATCGACTGCGACTTATAGCAAGACTGATATGAATATATAAGGAAGATGATAGTGGATAATAATTGTCTTACATATTTAGGAGGATAACTAAAATGCCACATGCGGCAACGCCCGAAATACACAAGGGCAAAAGAAGAAGGAAGACGTAGACAATGATCTGGCTCGCTGATCTCTACTTTCTTGATGCGTTGCTGCAGGGCGCGGAGACTAGTGATAACCCATAAGGGATCGCAACAGTTTTTGAGGGTAGAGTATTTAACCCAAATTTGTTGATTTGACACAAGGGGAGCCAAAGAATATTCTCAAGTATTAGCAGCTGAGTTGTCAATTCAACCGCACCTGGAAACTTAGTATCTGTAGCAAAGTGTTTAGTAGCACAGTAATATGATGGTGGTGGTAGCGGCAACAAAAGTAAAGATAGCAAAAGTAATGTTTTTGGTATTTTGTAGTGATTGTAACAGTAGTAGCGGGAAAGTAAATAAGCGAGAACCAGTATATGGAAAACTCGTAGGCACCGGATTAGCGATGGATAATTATGCCGGATGCGGTTCATCATGTAACAGTCATAACATAGGGTGACACAGAACTATCTCCAATTCATCAATGTAATGTAGGCATGTATTCCGTATATAGTCATACGTGCTTATGGAAAAGAACTTGCATGACATCTTTTGTCCTACCCTCCCGTGGCAGTGGGGTCCTATTGGAAACTAAGGGATATTAAGGCCTCCTTTTAATAGAGAACCAGAACAAAGCATTAGCACATAGTGAATACATGAACTCCTCAAACTATGGTCATGACCGGGAGTGGTCCCGATTATTGTCACTTCGGGGTTGCCGGATCATAACACATAGTAGGTGACTATAGACTTGCAAGATACGATCAAGAACTCACATATATTCATGAAAACATAATAGGTTCAGATCTGAAATCATGGCACCCGGGCCCTAGTGACAAGCATTAAGCATAGCAAAGTCATAGCAACATCAATCTCAGAACATAATGGATACTAGGTGTCGGTATCAAAACCGGCGGATCTCGGGTAGGGGGTCCCGAACTGTGCGTCTAGGCGGATGGTAACAGGAGACAAGGGACACGATGTTTTTACCCAGGTTCGGGCCCTCTTGATGGAGGTAAAACCCTACTCCTGCTTGATTAATATTGATGATATGGGTAGCACAATTGTAGATCTACCACGAGATCAGAGAGGCTAAACCCTAGAAGCTAGCCTATGGTATGATTGTTGTTCGTCCTACGAACTAAAACCCTCCGGTTTATATAGACACTGGAGAGGGCTAGGGTTACACAGAGTCGGTTACAATGGGAGGAGATCTACATATCCGTATCGCCAAGCTTGCCTTCCACGCCAAGGAAAGTCCCATCCGGACACGGGACGAAGTCTTCAATCTTGTATCTTAATAGTCCAGGAGTCCGGCCAAAGGTTATAGTCCGGCGTGCAGATTGTCGTCGGCATTGCAAGGCGGGTTCTTCTCCAAATTCCGTGTACCTGTTGAATAGTGTCCGGCTCCTTGTGAATATTGCGCTCCTTGGCTTCCGCACCCAATAATGGCCATATTCCACGTGTCAAACGAATGCGAAAAGCCAGGGTGTTTTTACATTTACCCCCTAGCTGCACAAATGAGCTGTTTATTAAAGAGACGAGGATTTAGATCCAAATCACTCCACCTTCCCTTCGCGAGCTTTCATCAGAGCACACCCGACAGAGATCCATTCCATCATGGCCGGTCGTCGTAGCTCCTCGTCTCGCCCTCCCAGTCCTCAACCTAGAGATTGGAAGAGATGTTCCATCCCGCACAGTGAGCTAGTGGCGCTCCAAGCCAAGGGATTCCTCCCCCCGGCCTACATGGTCCCAGTTCGAGCCTGACTTGCCACATATAATGGCGGAGAGCAAGCGGAGAGTGTCCCTAATCCCTCAAAAGGAGAGCGGGTATGCCTTATCCCTTATTTGATAAGAGGGCTCGGATTTCCAATTCATTCGTTTCTCCGGGGGCTGCTGGAGTTCTATGGCCTCCAGCTGCACAACCTTACGCCAGCCTCCATATTGCATATCGCGGGCTTCGTAGCCCTTTGCGAGCTGTCTTTGGGCTGCGAGGCTCATTCCGCGCTGTGGAAGAAGCTGTTCTGCCTCGTGCCTCGTTCTCAGGAGGGGTCGATATATCAAGTGGGCGGAGCCGAACTATGGCGCATCGCCGGGACCGGATATCTATCCGGAACCCCAAGAAGGCGTCCCAAGACCGGCCTTCGTAATGGTTTTATATAGAAGATGTCCCCTGCGGACCCTATTCGGATCGGCCTCCACGAGTTCGATAATGATCCTTTGAAGAAGCGCCTAAGTGGCGCCCACGGAGCCCTCGAAGGAAAATGACAAGGACGTCCTTTACCTGATGAGCCGGATAAGGTTGTTAGCTCATTCCGGACTGACCATGATCGAGGTCATGGCCACATGCATTATGCGGGGGGTGCAGCCGCTTCAGTATAGAGGCCACCCATGTGGGATTTCAACGGGGAGGATGATGCCACCCGCTGCGGCCGTAAGGGGCCGGAATCGGTTGACGCTCTGATGAAGATCTTGTCCGCATTGTACAAGGGAGAAGAGGAGGAATTTCTCTACGTCAATCCACAGGGCGGATTTTCTATGCACAATCCCCCAAACTGGGTAAGCGGACACTTCTTTTTGCCCATCCGTTCCATATTCACGTGGTTAAGTATCTCATCTTGTGATTTTGACGCAGGAATTGGGACAGGCCGTAAAGGATATAAACAGCCCTCCTCCACAACCCGAGGATCCGGAACGGTCCCTCGATCCGGCCTCCCAAGAGGATCTGGACATATCCGTGGAGCTGATCGATGGGGTATTTTACCAACTGAGCATCGACAATGCCTTGGTGGCTATTACAGCCGATTATCCTGGACTGCTCCCCGCCTCACAAGTAACCGAGACCAAAGTCCCTATACTTCGAAGATGATCCATCCGTGCTTATTTTTATCACCGTATACCAATTGTGTTTTGCAGGGGAGGATCTCGAGGCGGAATGCCGAGCCTGCGGCGACTAGCCAACAAGGGACCGCGAGGGCGGGCAGGCTAAAGAGACACGCAGTCCGGGTCAAGGCACCGGCGCAGCAGTAAGGCACGCCACCTTATTCCAAGGTATTATTCTTACGATGCATACTAACGCCCGTGCTTTCTTTTAGGAAAAAGAGGGCTCGCCGAACTATATCCGGAGAGGTTGCCAATCGCGCCTCCACCAGCCAGGCTCCAAAGCCAGGTCCAGAAGCAAAGGCGAACACGAGGCGTGCGTCAGACGCTCCTCCGACAGAGGATGCGGACAAACTGTCTGCCACCAATTCCGAGGTGGAGAGTGCCATGAATCACAGGCGCCGCCGGACAGTTCTTCACAACGCTTGTTTCTCCCAAGAGGCATTGGATGCCTTCAACTCGGGAGATGCGTACCTCCGTGCCGCTCAAAATTGTCTAACCAGGGCCACAGAGCAGAAGTCGACTAACAGAGTTATGTCTGTAGGTATGCTAACAGGTCGTCCTGCAGAGGAAATGCCCGGTTCTACGGGTGACCTTCTTCCCGAGCTCTTACAACTGCACGAACGAGTTCGGCAGGTGATGAAAGGCGTCACCCAGGCCTTGTTGCCATCTGTCTCCATGCCCGAAGGCCTTGGAGAGCTTGCAGAGAGGCTTAAGGGAGCGCGGCGGCGCTTCCGATTATGGAAGATATCGGCTCATTGTCAAGGCGCCAGGAGGCTCGGGCCATGGTGAAGACGCGGTACACGAAGGCTGACCCAAACCACATGGCCGAGGTCGGACTGTGGGGCCCGATGGGAAGGAGATCCTGTGAGCTTAGTGTACGCCAGGTAGAGTTGGTCATTAATATTCCCAACAGGATGTAAACTAGACAGCTGTTGGATGGTATTGAAGAGGAATATACCCGATCAAAGTGACTATGTAATTTAAGATGACATGTAAAATACCTTCTAGCCGGATTGTAGATCGTTTGTCATGGCGGACCTTTTCGCTTCAACCTCGGGACCCGATAGTCCGAAGTGTGTCCAAATACCCTCTCGGTTATGTAGGAACCGGGGCATGCGTGGAGACCAGGCGTAGGGGTCATTAGTGCTTGAGCGGACAAGTGCCCAACTAGTTATGTTATATTACATGGTTAGTAAGAAACATCTTCCGTGGAGAATAGTTCCGTTAGGGTTCCTTTTCTCAGGAGGCATGCCCTAAAGTGCATGTCCGGACTAAAAAAGCGTAAAAGCATCCGGGGCAGATAAATAAACAAGTGAGAAATCATCTTTAGTTCATCGACCGAGTATTCCATTAAGAACGCTAACTTTCGGCTTCACCCAGTCGAGGTACACATCCGCTGACCGGCAAAGAATAATCGCAGAGGTGCTCCGTTTACCTCCTAGCCGAACAATCGGGAAGGTAGGGGTAAGCATAGTAGCCAGGCAACCCAGATTGGCCAAAACTTAAGTCATATCGATGCATATAATGGTGAATAAAAGGTACATGCGGAAGTGTGACACATGTGTTGGGCATGAAGCCCGTATACATAAGCTTCTGTTAAAGAAGCCCCCAGGTATAATGAGCGCGGATAGCGCGTCAATTGTGTGCGAACGAGCCCTTAAAGGCTGTAAGAGAAATGGGGAAGAAGGAGAAAAATATAAGACAGCTTGTGTGTAAAAAATAGACAGAGGAAGGAGACGAACACAGAGTCCGGCGCTAGGCGTAGAATCTTCGGAGACGGGCTGCGTTCCATGGGTTCGGCTCGAGTTGGTTATCCGATGCATCTCGCAGACAGTGACGCTCCACCGGTCGGGACTTGGTCAATAATAAAGGGACCTTCCCATTTGGGCTTGAGTTTGTCCTTTTTCTTGTCCGCAGCGAGAACTAACTCGCCAACATTGTAAGTTTTGGCCCGTACTTCTCTACTTTGGTATCTTCGAGCCTGCTGTTGATAGAATGCGGAACGGGCTTTTGCCACGTCACGCTCCTCCTCCAAGGAGTCCAAACTGTCCTGCCGATCGAGTTCGGCTTCTCTTTCTTCGTACATGCGCACACGAGGTGAGTCATGAATTATGTCGCAGGGCAGAACCGCCTCTGCGCCGTATACCATAGAGAATGGTGTGTATCCGGTGGTGCGATTCGGCGTGGTACGCAGCCCCCATAGTATGGAGTCGAGCTCCTCTACCCAGTGCGTGTTAGATTCCTTGAGGGACCGCACTAATCTGGGTTTGATGCCGCTCATGATTAGACCATTTGCTCGCTCGACTTGACCGTTAGTTTGTGGGTGATAGGCTGAAGCATAGTCGAGCTTGATGCCCATGTTTTTGCACCAGAGTTTGACCTCGTCGGCCGTAAAGTTCGTGCCATTATCAGTGATGATGCTGTGGGGGACGCCGTAACGGTGTACGACCCCGGATATGAAGTCTATCACCGGTCCGGATTCGGCCGTCCTAACAGGCTTGGCCTCTATCCATTTGGTGAACTTATCCACCATGACCAGTAGGTATTTTTGCTTGTGGGTTCCTCCTTTAAGGGGTCCAACCATGTCAAGCCCCCAGACCAGCCAACATTTTTGAGCCGTCGAAGTGCATGATCCAGTTGGAATATGTGCCGTACTCTTTAGGGAGTTCGGCTTCAGTCCATTCGGCGACGAAGTCGGACAAAACTTGCGACTTAATAGCTCGCCGTGGCTTATAGGTTATGTCGAACGGGAGGAGCTCAATGGCCCATTTGGCAATCTGGCCCATCGCGTCGCGGTTGTTTATAATATCGCTAAGAGGTACTTCAGAGGCTACTGTTATCGAACACTCTTGAAAGTAGTGTCGCAGCTTCCGGATGCTATAAATACGCGACGCTATCTTTTGATAATGCGGTACTGCGACTTGCATGGAGTGAGGACGGTGGACACGTAGTAAACTGGCTTTTGAAGGGGAATTTGTGTCCGTCCGTTTCGCTCGTTCGATTTAGCACCGCGCTTACAACTTGATGAGTTGTCGTGATGTATAATAGCATTGGTTCGCCGATGTTAGGCGCGGCCAGGACCGGGTTTGTTGCCAATATGGCTTTTATTTCTTTGAGTCCGGCCACGGCGGCATCCGTCCACTCGAAGTGTTCGGTGCACCGGAGGAGGCGATAAAGGGGTAATGCCTTTTCTCCCAAGCGGGAGATAAAGCGGCTTAGAACCGCCACACATCCGGTCAATTTTTGTATTTGTTTGAGGTCCTTTGGGATATCCAATTGTGACAGAGCTCGGATCTTGGCTGGGTTTGCTTCAATTCCTCTACCGGATACAATGAAGCCCAAGAGCTTTCCGGCTGGTATGCCGAAAACGCATTTTTCTGGGTTAAGCTTGATGTCATATGTTCGGAGGTTATCGAATGTGAGCCTCAAGTCGTCTACTAGAGTTTCGACATGCTTGGTTTTGACGACCACGTCATCTACGTATGCCTCCACTGTTTTGCCGATCTGGTTTGCCAGACATGTCTGAATCATGCGCTGATATGTTGCGCCGGCGTTTTTGAGCCCGAAGGGCATTGTGTTGAAGCAGAATGGGCCGTATGGGGTGATGAATGCCGTTGCGGCTTGGTCTAGCTCTGCCATCTTAATTTGATGGTAGCCGGAGTATGCGTCGAGGAAACACAATGAATCGTGTCCTGCGGTAGCGTCGATAATTTGATCGATGCGGGGGAGGGGGAAGGGATCCTTTGGGCAAGCCTTGTTGAGGTCCTTGAAATCGACGCATAGGCGCCAGGATTTGTCCTTCTTTGGTACCATCACCAGGTTTGCTAGCCAGTCCGGATGTTTTATATCTCTGATGAATCCGGCCTCCGATGAGTTTGGTTAGCTCCTCTCCCATGGCTTGTCTCTTAGGTTCGGAGAAACGCCAAAGAGCCTTCTTGGTGGCTTGAATCCTTATAGGATGTTTAGGCTGTGCTCGCCACCGGCGTGGGATTCTGGCATGTCCGAAGGGTGCCGAGCAAAATGTCCCAATTTTCGATAGGAATTCTCGTAGTGCGGCGTCTACATCAGGGTTTAATTGCGCCCCGATGGAGGCCTTTTTTGTAGGGTCCGTTGGATGGACTTGGAATTTGACTATTTTGTCCACCGGTTTAAAGGAGGTGGACTTGGATCTTTTATCGAGTATCACATCGTCCCTGTTCACCGTGGAGCGCAGCGCAGTCAGTTCCTTGGCCGCTAGGACTTCGGATAGTGCCTCAAGGGAGAGTGCGGCTGTCTTATTTTCAGCGCGGAGTGCTATGTCCGGGTCACTAGCAAGAGTGATGATTCCGTTGGGCCCAGGCATTTTGAGCTTCATGTACCCGTAATGGGGTATAGCTTGAAAAATTGTAAATGCCTCTCGCCCTAATAGAGCGTGGTATCCGCTGCTGAACGGGGCCACTTGCAACGTGACCTCCTCGGACCCCTAATTATCCGGCGTGCCGAACACCACATCCAGTGTGATTTTTCCTGTACAGTGCGCTTCCCGACTAGGGATTATTCCTCTAAAGGTTGTGCTGCTTCGCTCAATGCGGCTCCAGTCTATTTCCATTTTTCGAAGGGTTTCCTCGTAAATGAGGTTCAATCCGCTGCCACCGTCCATGAGTACCTTGGTAAGGCGAAAGCCGTCCACTATTGTGCTGAGGACCAATGCGGCTGGTGCTCGGGCTATTCAGAATTTAGGTTCATCACTGGCATTAAAGGTAATAGCCGTGTCACTCCATGGGTTTGTTATTGCAACTTGGTAGACTTCGGCAAGGCTGCGGAGTGTTCGCTTCCTCATATTATTTGATGCGAAAGTCTTGAAGACTGTTAATACCGTACTGGTATCCTTGGGGTGGTGCTCTATGGATTCTGGAGTTAGAAGCTCTTCGCCACTCCTGGCCACCTGCCGGAGTATCCAACATGCTCTAAGGCTATAAGTTGGTGTGGCGCCCTCTGTACTATGAATTTTACAAGGTCCATTGAGCCATCCCTCCAGTATGGTTCCATGCCTTATAGAGGGTTTTTGCTTTTTGGTGTTTAACCCAGGTGCCTGGCGATAATGCACCCTTTTATTTCGGACTGGGGTTGTATTCAGGGCCGGATTGTCCGAAAATTTTATTTCGGTTTTCCAGGCGCTTTCCATCGCACAGTACTTTCGTACTATGGACGCCAAGTCAGCGAAGCGTGTAATTTCACGGCGACTTATGGCGTTGAGGATTCCGTTGTCCGTGCAATTATTGCTGAAGAATGAAATTTCATCCTCCTCGCGGTAGTCCTTTATCCTGTTCATGACCAGGAGGAATCTGGCCCAGTAATGGTGTACTGTTTCTGTGGGCTCTTGCCGAATTTGGGATAGATCGCTTATGTTTGGGTGGGCGGTGGAATTAAATCCGAACCTCGCCCAATCTGAGACTCAGGGCCAAGGAGTTTCGAACTCGGAAGTTTGGGTTCTTGGATGTTGTCCAATGAATCTAGCCCGCTGCGACTTTAGGTTCGTGGCTTGAGTGACGTCCTCCCCTCCATGGGTATCCGCTTGAGGGATCGAATCCGGACATAACTAGTCCTTAAGATAGATGAAGGCTTGCCGCATTGTTCCTCCACCATCGCAACGTGATGGGTGACCCGTGTCGGGACCCGATTCCAAGTCACATCGATCTAGCGGTAACACCTCATATCACTTTGCGGCCTCACGCACGGTATTCCCACGGTGTCGCCTTACCATGGCCCGGGACCGTTTGCGCCTTTTGGCTTACGTATATGATAGTGAATCCGGGCTGTAGCACTGGCTAACAGGACTCAGGAACCCGGGCTGTAGCAGGCTAGGCAGACTCGGATGTCACCACGTGACATTTCCCGAAGGGACGTACCAGAACGAAGTGAAACACATGCCGGCCAGTCAAGCGTCCTGAGCAGTAGTGTTGGGCTAGCAGGACTCCGGTGAACCGGGCTGTAGTGGACTACTATGGCTCAAGGAAGCACTAGACTACATTTCCCCATAAGAGAGGCTGCCAAGGATAAACAACTAGATTGTCGGATCCCACACATACCAAGCATTTCAAACATACACACAATATGCTCGATATGTGTAAATACAACATGGCATCACAACATAACTCTATGACTCAAGTATTTATTCATTAGGCTCCGAGGAGCGAGATATTACAAACATGGGTCTCATGACCCAACATTCAGAGCATACAAGTCAAAGCACAAGTGAAAGCTTAACATGTCTGAGTACAGACATCTACAATGGAGAAAGGCTGAGAAGCCTGACTATCCACCAGATCCTGCCGAGGGCACAAGATCGTAGCTGAGGTAACAAGCTAAACGTCGAAGTCCACGCGGAACTACTAGTGAGACTAAAGTCTCTCTGCAAAACATAAAATAGGCAAACGTGAGTACAAATGTACTCAGCAAGACTTACATCAGAGCTAACTACATATGCATCATTATCAACAAAGGGGTGCTGGGGTTTAAACTGCAGCAAGCCAGCTTTGACTCGGTGGCTATCCTGAACTACGACTGCAAGTAACTCTTTTGAGGTGGCGCACACGAGTCCACATATTCACCAATTCAATACACCACTATGGATCCGCTTCCGTCTCCCTACGAGAGCGCCATCCATAGCACTCACACTTATCTTCCGCGTTTTAGAGTATCCACTTTCACTTGTCTATGAACTATACAGGCAACCCAGAAGTCCTTTACCGCGGACACGGCTATTCGAATAGATGATGTTAACCCTGCAGGGGTGTACTTCTTCACACACGCTCTCGCCACTTACCACCATGTACACGTCGTGTATCTCGGCAACCTTCAAGCGGAAGCCTGGCGAGGGAGTCGGCCACGACCTGACTAACCACACAAGTCTCTAGTCCAGTTTTATCGCCTATTCGGGTTCCATCCGCGAGGAGATCCAGCCGGGGTGTCGCTCACGGCCCCAAACAATGAGAGCAGGGTTCCCGAGGCACCAAACGGGCTTCCCTGTAAACTGCGCCTCGTGTCTCTACCGCAACATAGCCCACCCCTAGGGACAGCGCTATGCACGGCCCCCAACACATATCCTACAAACACCAGAAACTAGTTGCAACTCCTGGACAGAGATCAGGTTGATTAATAAGTCGAGAGGGGCACTTAAGCATTCCAATGCGTGGTAGTAACTGTTCATGGTTCACAAACACAGAACTCAGTTCCTGAGGACGGCTGCAATGAGACAACCCACCATGTACTCCTACATGGCCTCTCACCGCTACCTTTACCAAATCGTGTTCACACACTTAGCTCTCAACAGTAGTGTCGTGGATTTGTCACGGCAGATGTCCTTAGTGCCAGGACTTAGTCGCGAGGCCAACGCATCTATGTGGTAGCTTGAGAGGGGTTGATCGGGACGAGAGACGCTACACGCAAGACAAGATTTAGACAGCTTCGGGCCCCGGGAAACATCATCCGGTAATAACCCTACATGCTGTTTGTGGCTAGGTCTCATTATGATCATGAGAGAGTCGCCGGTATCCGGCTCTTTGTGTCTAGCCTTAGAGATTGTTCTTGTTTCCCCTCCCTCTTTGGGGAGCCCTGCCCCTCCTTATATAAGTTAGAGGGGCGGGTTACATGTGGAGTCCAAATAGGATTAGGACTAGCCTATCTTCTACTACAAGCCGGGTACAAGTCCGGGTCTTGATTCCTTGTAAGGAAGATATTCCTCTCGCCTTCCTCTTAAGCCGGCCTACCATAACGTAAGCTGGCCTTCTGGGCCTTGAGCCTCCTAGGCCCCCGGGTCTTGTCGCTCCTCTGATCCGCTTGCCAGGTCACCCATAAGTCGGCAGGATCGGGCGGGTCACTTAGTGTGTCGCCCGGCCTGTATGGTCATTAGTGAGTCACCAAGTCCGACCGGGTTATACTTCCGGCCGGGTTACACCGAGGGGTATATCCCGACATTAGCCCCCAAGTTTAGCTTGGATTTATCCATGGTAAACTTATGCTGCAAAATAAACACAAGAACAAATTTGACAGGTTGTGCTCCGGGTTAAGAATTCTTGTAAACCGGCACCTGAACATCCTTAAGTCCTTGTCATTTCCTTCTTCTAGAAAATCCGGGTCAATAAACCATCTTCATACTCAAATTGCTGACGTTGGTGTCTCATAGAGAAATATTGTGAAGAATATTCCACTTGAGTCGGCTTCCAAAGCGTCGGCTTAAGAAATATTGGTTTTGAAATACTCATATGATATTCATCCGGTTTGAAAATATAGAACTTGCCGATCTCTGATTTCCAAAATCACCGGGTTATAAATACTGATAATTCCTGGTCATGATTGTTTCCAACGCCGGTTCATGATTGTTACCAATGCCAGTTCGTGATTATTGATGACGCCGGGTTATGATTGTTGCAGACACCGGGTCATAATGATTGGTGATGCCGGGTCAATCTGGTTTGCTCAAAACTGAAAATTGGAAGATATTTCTCCCTTATATCCGTATTACCTGTAGCCCCCAAGTCTTGAACAGAACAAAGTGATTATTTGAGACTTGTTTCCATATAATTACTACCACTTTGAAGAAATCCATGTTCATCTCAGTCACTAGTAAAAACTGAATACTCCATATATGTAGCCCCCAAGTGCCGGGTTGTCATGCTTGCAAAGAACTCAGGACTTGAAATTGCCTTATACTCATAAAAACTTCAACCAGTGTAGCCCCTAAGGGTCGGGTCATTATGCAATAATGAGCAGGGACTTTGTAGATATAACCATGTAAACTTGAATAAAGAATGTGTAGCCCCAAGGGCGGCTTAGTAAGATAATACTGAGCTAGGACTTTGTATATAATTGATAATAACATCATATAATAATATCCACCATAGGGCTTGAACCCACGTCCACAAGTTTAAGAGCTTTGTACTCTACCAACTGAATAGTGAACCGTTCAATATAATGGATTAATGCTTGTGTACCTTGAATTTTTTTACAGGAGCAATTAGTAGCCCCCAAGGGTCGGTTCATTATAATGTGATGAGTCGGGTCTTCAATAAGATGAGCAAAAAATGACTTTGCATTAGCCCCCAAGTTCCATGGTGCATGCTGGCAGTGACATGGGACTTGTATATTTGATGCAATCTTGATTTGAACAATGCAGCCCCCAAGTGCAGGGTCGTAAGCCTGCAGCGACTCGGGACTATTTCCTCTATTGTAAAATAGATCATATCCATTGATAAAAATAATAGCCGTTGCGCTAAAGCGACTTTAAAAACCTCAATCATAGCACTAGTTATTGATAATCATAATAGAAATCCAGCCATGTTGGCTATTCAAGATTTGAATAATATAATCTGTATGAAAACCTCAATCATTCAATATCATCATGAAAATCCAGCCAGCTTTTGGCTATTAAAGATTTGAATACCTCATCGGTTGTCAAGTAAACCGAGTTTAAATACTCGGCGCTCTTGGCGATGGCGATTTATACGCCTCCATTATAAGCGAATTTTTATAACCCGGCTTATAGTCTTTGAGAAAAATCCGAACGGATCATCATTTTGAAGCATCAACTTTGGTAATGAGCTTGAACTTAATCATTTATATGTCATATTTCGCAAATCCTGCAAAGAGTTTAAACAACATATGCCCTGGCGACTTATCGTCAAAAACCGGCGGGTAACCACCCAAATGTAGTCTTATCCTGCACACAAGTAGATCACAATAACCCTTGGCGGTTTATCGCAGTATGGTCATAATACCTCACATATAACCACTGTGATATTGAATTTGTACTGCCGGTTTACATGACCTGTGTAGTAAGGGTGATAACCCAATCCTTAGAAGCCAATGCTTCCATATAAATGATGGTTGTCAAGCTGGCGACCTGTAGTCAAAAGCCAAGCCAGGTTAATCATAAAACACTTATATACATTTGAGATATAATCCCCAAAAGGTCTCAAGTTAAGTATTTGTGGCTACAATAAACTTTACCAGAGATAGAATAAAACTTTTTGAGGCTTATGATTCGGATACGATCAGTAAACCGTTCCAAAAGGGTTAAGCTAAGATTCGAATACGATCATATAGCCCCCAGTGGCTTTTGCGATGCCGATCAAGTGGGTATCGACAGCTATGTTCTCTTTGGTTCGAATACGACCTATGTTTGAACGGGAAGCCCCCAAGTGACCATAAGAGTTGTTTAATGACGCTGGTTTGAATACGACCCACGTCAGACCCAAAGGGGTTAAGCTATGATTCAGATATGATCAAGAAGCCCCCTAGTGGGTTTGGCAGTATGCCGATCAAGAGGGTATCGACAGCTATGTTCTCTTTGGTTCGAATACGACCTATGTTTGAACAGGAAGCCCCCAAGTGACCATATAAATTTTGGCATTGCGCCGATCAAGAGGGTACTGATAGCTATGCCCGATGAACAGGAAGCCCCCAAGTGACCATAATAAAATAAGCCGTAAGGCAGGATACCCATGTTTTGAACCGCGCATCATGGGAGGAAGCTCTTTTTGGCACCTTTTAATCTTTCTGAGAACTCGAACTTTCGAGAGATTAATTTTTTGAACCGGAAGTTTAAACCGGATGTGAAAGCTTCAAAACTTTGTGAGAGATAAATTTACCTTGAGCCGGATTTGAACCGAATTTGAGAGCTTCAAAGCCTTGTGGTAAATAAATTTCCCTTGAACCAGTTTTTAAACCGGATATTAAGAGCTTCAGTGCTTTGTGGGAGAGAAATGTCTCTTGAACCGGATTTTAAACCGGAATCCTTCTTTTTAAACCAGAAATTTTCTGACGGCCTTTAAATTTTTCACCAATACAGCGGTAGCCTACGGAACCGGGTTACCTTCCCTCCAATGACCTGGAGTTCTTGAATTCACTAACACCGGCCAATTTCACCGAGTCATGTCATTGTAGCCCCCGAGTCTCAAGACGACTCGAGGAGTTGGCTTGAGATTCTCCATATTGGACCAGAGCAGAAGGTGTATATTATCAGCGCATTGATAGCGCGATGTGAACCCACAGAAGGTTGAGGTGACTGCTGAGAGTTATAAATTATCCCGTATGAACCGTGTCAGCAACTCGGCCAATGGCTCCTTCCAGTTGGCTGTTTGAAGTTAACCAAACCGCAGTAGCGGCGACTTTTGCGCCTGCCTATTGAGCCATCCAGTGCAGACGGCGGTTGATAATACATGATAATTTGCCTCCAATTTGTTGGAAGAAAACCGGGCTTCCCAAGTAGTGAATTGCTCATACTCAATAAACAGCTCATGCAGACAGGTGCGGCCCGATGTGTTGATGTAGACTAGGCCGCGAGACAGACGGTAAAGACGACCGCAACATCTGAGACGGCACAAACAGATGAACCGGCTGCGGTGTTGTAAGCCGGTGCGGGCGGGCAAGTTGTCCTCCTTGTTGTAAGCCGGCGTGGTCGCGAGAGATGGCCACGACGTTGTAAGCCGGCGCGGTCGCGAGAGACGGCCTCGGCGTTGTAAGCCGGTGCGGACGGGCAAGTTGTCCTCCTTGTTGTAAGCCGGCGTGGTCGCGAGAGATGGCCACGACGTTGTAAGCCGGCGCGACCGCGAGAGACGGCCACGGCGTTGTAAGCCGGTGCGGGAGTCTATTGAGTAACGACGACCACCTGTGCCAAAAGATGTTGGCGTGCCTCCATCCCCGTGGTATAATATCACTTTTTGTCGTAAATAATTGCCCTGCATAAACAATATTGCAGACCAAGGCAAAGATAAACTTGTTCTTTGACAAAAACAACATGTGCTAATAAAACAAACTTGGATGGATATCACCTGATTTGTTTGGACGACGAATGATTCATTTATCGCAACAGAGGTGGCTTAGGTAGTCCAGCGACTCAATATAGCTCCGGCGGCTCAGGCAGACCGACGACTTAATATAACCCCGGCGGCTCAAAGCGGCAAGGGCGGCTCAACGCGGCTCCGCCGGATTAATGTAGATTAAGCTGCACGGGCGGTGACTTGCGCACACCTGTTCCATCAGTAAGCGGGCGCAGAAGCCGGTGCGTGATGGTGCTGATGTACACTTCATAGGCACAACATGACACTGCCTTTTCTGCACATAAAAATATACAGACCAAAGTAATTGTTCTTTGATGAAAACAACATGTTTAATAAAATAAACTTGGATTGATATCACCTGGCATCTTTTGTCGGGTCAATGGGTATATTGGTGCTCGATAATGCTAGACGTAGCGAGACAAACAAAATAGCCCGTGTCTGGCTCAAATGATCTTACATACTCCACTAACCCCACGTGGTCTTCTCTTGTCTTGATGTGATGATGAACCGGTCGTAGTATTGTACTACTCCAAGAACAGGCATGTACTCATGCGTGTACATGCACCATCAAACGGGGCTAGCGAGCACATTCCTCGAACACGTTTTTGTCCGGGTTCCTTGGGCGTCTGCTGCCGTAGTTTATTTTTTGTCGTAGTCGACATCAATAATAGCAGATTCGCTGCCGCCACTCATTACTTTTTGCTGTCGCTGTCCACACGCAACCACTGGTCATCGCTGATATAATTGCTAGTATTATTCAGATCGAAGCCTCCTGATCAAGACACCGATGAGATAAGCAGGGGCGTGAAGGCTGTGAGGTAAGCGGGAGGAGATGAGGCTGGCTGCTCGGAGCGGCGGCTCACGGTGCAGCAGAGGCGGCTTGGCCGCGGGGGCGCGCCGGTGAGGTGCGGACGCGATGGCGGGGGTGGGATGGCGATGATGCAAAGCAACAACGGCGAGGCGGCTCAGCAGCGAGTTGAGTCATGGGTGAGAAGAAGACTGAGCCGTCCACGCCGGCTTGCCGCAGAGGTGAGGCCGGGCCGGCGGAAGCGACGGTGAAGTGTGCCCCGACAGCGGAAGCCCCAACCTGGCAGCAGGTGTTGATTTAACGCGAGGGCGTGAGGCGCGGCTCAAAGCCAGCCACAACTTGGAGGCGGCAGCGACTTGGCCGTGGAGGTGCGGGGCTGACCACGCTGATGCAAGGTAGCAGCGCGGGGCGCAGCCGGCCGGGGGTGATTCAATAGCGTGCCAACCCGGTAAGAGTCCTCCTCCAAGTCGTCAACTGTTGTGGATGTTTGACCGAACGGGTCCTCCCCCAGATCGCGGTCCCTATTGATCGGTGTACCAAATCTTTCCTGTGCCTGTCTTCACGAAGTGGGTTTGGCAATTGATGCAAGGAAAACTGAACTTGCCAATTGATTCAACCTTCACATGAGTACCAAATCAACCGCTTAACACGTACTAGTGCTTTATCCTGATCTGATTTGATGTTTTGACACAGTGCGCAGTAATAGCAATAAGGTAGCAGCTTTGGGACTTGAAGCGAATCTGCGTACGTCGACTGCCGTGGATGTAACCTGCTTCACGTGCCCCGGCTCTCGCGGGTAGAAAAACTGCAATTTAAACAGCGGAGTACTTTGAAACGGTCTCTGTCTCACCGGATTGCACTGGCTTTTTTATGGAAAACGACCCCACTCGGACAGGCGGATTAACAGGTCAAGCGTGACGACGCGCACGGAACCCTAGCTTTTTTTATCTAAAACCTTCTCAATTGCGAGGGCCGCGCGGCCAGGTCAAAGCTGACGTGCTTCGCCGGCTAAAAACTTTTGATTTATGTCCAATTTATGTAGTCACTCAAACCTTTTCAATCTTCATCGATGAGCTTGGAATCGATGTAGATTCTGTTCGGCTCTTCTTCACCCAAAAATTAGGAACTTCTTGATCCCTGAGAAAAATCCCTCCAAGAACTCAACACCACCGTGCGCAGGCCCCACGGTGGGCGCCAACTGTCGTGGATTTGTCACGGCAGATGTCCTTAGTGCCAGGACTTAGTCGCGAGGCCAACGCATCTATGTGGTAGCTTGAGAGGGGTTGATCGGGACGAGAGACGCAACACACAAGACAAGGATTTAGACAGCTTCAGGCCCCGGGAAACATCATCCGGTAATAACCCTACATGTTGTTTGTGGCTAGGTCTCATTATGATCATGAGAGAGTCGCCGGTATCCGGCTCTTTGTGTCTAGCCTTAGAGATTGTTCTTGTTTTCCCTCCCTCTTTGGGGAGCCCTGCCCCTCCTTATATAAGTTAGAGGGGCGGGTTACATGTGGAGTCCAAATAGGATTAGGACTAGCCTATCTTTTACTACAAGCCGGGTACAAGTCCGGGTCTTGATTCCTTGTAAGGAAGATATTCCTCTCGCCTTCCTCTTAAGCCGGCCTACCATAACGTAAGCCGACCTTCTGGGCCTTGAGCCTCCTGGGCCCCCGGGTCTTGTCGCTCCTCCGATCCACTTGCCAGGTCACCCATAAGTCGCCAGGATCGGGCGGGTCACTTAGTGTGTCGTCCAGCCAGGGCGGGTCATTAGTGAGTCGCCAAGTCCGGCCAGGTTATACTTCCGGCCGGGTTACACCGCGGGGTACATCCCCGACAAGTAGGACATGTTCACACACCTCCGATTCATCCCGGCTGAATCAGACCTGACACAACTCTAAGCAATAGCAGGCATGACAAACAAGCATGAATGAGTAGGCACATAAGGGCTCAAACAACTCCTACTCATGCTAGTGGGTTTCATGTATTTACTGTGGCAATGACAGGTCATGCAGAGGACAAAGGGGTTCAGCTACCGCAACAAGTAACAGATGAATCGTTGTTGTCCTAATGCAGTAAAAGAGAGCAGGAGCGAGAGAGTGGGATTGTATCGGAATGAACAAGGGGTTTTTGCTTGCATGGCACTTCCGAAGATAATATAGCTCTTCATCAGTGTCATCGATCTCATCGTCGAAACCACGTCTATCGAGAGGGACAACATCGCAGCAGAGAAGAAACACAATCAATGCAATGCACAATATGATGCATGATCATGACATGGTAAAATGAGTGTGTTGGGCTAATGCAACTACAACCAGATGGGTTTGAGCTATTTTGAACCAAAGATTCAAAGTTCAAACACATTTGTGATCTTAAATAGTGCTTTATCATGTTTTGCACTAAACAGCAAGTTAACTTGTTTAAACATGCATGAAACTAGTACAGATGGATAGATTGGATTTTTCTGATCATTTTTCATATATAAATTATTTGATTTGGAGTTACGTTTGATTTTCTATGATTTTTTAGAAGTTTTGGCTAATTTTTGGAATTTCCTGTATAAGAATAAATCGAGAAAAGGGCATTATCGTCGACCGACATCATCATGATGTCAGCAGGTCAACGGGCACGGACGGGTCAAACTGACCAAATGGGTCCCGCATGTCGAGAGTTATTTAAACTAACTAAATTTAGTTAGTGTTAACCTAAGTTAATTAGCAGAGCGGGCCCCACTTGTCATAGACTCAGGGGGGGAGTCAACCTGGGCCCACCCAGTCAAGGTCAACGGGTCAAACTCGCCGGACTTGGTCCATGGCTCGTCGTTGGTGAAACCCGAGATGGCGGAGGGGGTCGAAATTTGCCCACGGTCGACCAAATCGACCGCGGTTTGGTCCTACGCGTAGCTGGGGCTCGCGCGCATCTAGTAGGCCAAGCGGGAGGAGCTGGGGTGGTCTGAGTCGACGGCGGTGAGCACGAATGCGGCGGCCGGAGTTCGGGTCTCGGCGGTTTCGGTGTTGCGAAGCACGGCAGGAGCAGCTGGAGGGGGTTTTGGGCTTCTGGCGTTGCGCCGAGCACGGCCATGTGCTCGGTTGCAGCTCTAAGTGACAGTGGCCACGACGACATGGCCGGTGGAGCCGAGCTCTCGGGCTCGATGGGAACGGCGGTTAGAGAGGGAAATAGAGCACGGGGAGAAGGGGAAAAGGCGGCGAAGCTCACATGGATTCCAATGGAGGGATCAGCAGGCTCGGGGAGGCACCGTGCACGACGGATGGGCGCCGGCGATCTCGGTTGCCCGAGGTAGAAGACGACCGCAGTGACGACGTTCAGCGGCGTTTGGAGTCGCATGAGTCAACAGGGAGGCGTAGGCGGCGGTGGCGGAGCTCCTAGGCATGTCGGAGAGCCGAGGGGGAGGCGGTGGCCGCGGTGGTGCACGTCGGTGACGGGCGCGTTGCTGGGTGGTGCGAGGGAGAGAGCAGAGAGGGGAGGAGGTCCAGCGAGAGAGGGGAGAGGTGCAGAGGGTCCGGGGGTGTCGTGGCGTTCACAGCCGCGTCGGGGAAGCGGCGGGAAGCAGGAGGTGGCGCGGTGCGTGGCCAGCAAGGCCAGCATCGCGCCTGCCCCACCGGGCTTGAGGAGGAAGGCGACAGAGGGTTTGCGGTGGTGGGTTGGGCCAGTTGGCTGGGCTGCCAGCTGGGCCGGCCAGGTGGTCCGCGCAGGTGAGGTCAGGTAAAAGGATTTTCATTTGTTTCTGTTTTATTTTTATTTCTATAGGTTTGTTGCATTTCTAAAAATACCTAGGCAACTCCAAAAATCACCAAACTGCACATGGCCACTACTTGGAATATATCCAGCATGGAACATTTTAGTTTGGGGTTATTTGAGCATTTGAAATATTTTATATAATTTAAATGCCCAAACTCAAATAACTAAAGATTTAATCCAGTGACCTTAGAGTGACCTAGAAATTTGTGCATCACTTTTGACAGTGGTTTAAGACCAAGGCAGGGGCGATGAACATTTTAGAAGGGCATTTCAGGTTCATTGAAAATGTTTTTATGTTGAACCTATTTGATTTGATCTGGTGCGAGGGTTTGATCCATCCCCATTTCAAGTTTCAAAATAATTTAAACATGATGCAACAGACAAGTGCTAGCCTAGTGCAAGGTAAGGCTAGGGATGTGACAACTCACCCCCACTAAACAAGAATCTCGCCCCGAGATTCAAGACGTGAGGTAAGAAGACAGAGGGGACACAGAACTGACATAGTCTTCATGATCCATTGCATTTCTCGAAGATGTTGATTCATTGCTTCAAATTGATCTTGACGTCTTGCTTTGAGAACTACATCCAACATGACCACGAGTAAACAGGAAGAATTTTAGAGGAATCGATCTTCCTAAGGTTTGAGCAACTTAGGATCATCTTAATGATCACAAGATCAACTCATGGAATGAGACATAAAAACATCTCTGGAGCGGAGAGGCAAAACATGCATCAGGAGGGAAGGAAGAAACAATTTTACGAGGGTTTCAAAGTAGCGAGGGAAAATGTCATGACTCCATAACGGGGCACCTTAGGGAAGGTGACTCGTAGATTTTTTACCTTAAGTGGCAAAAAGAATTACTTTTGATCCAGAGATCATTGAAACTCTTCTCACCAGCCTGAGGCAATTTACAATTGATCATTTGAAAGAGCTCGAAGAAATGGCATACTCGGACTAGGATGGATGATGTGGACTACCTTGTTGAAGACAACGCAATGGATGATTTTGCTTATCATTGGAAATGGATGGGACCCATGGTAAGTCCACTTTTGAGGATGATCCTAGACATCAATTACTGAGAGGGGCAGCCCATGGAAATTGGCACAATGGCGATGCAAGCTGGGAACGAAATGCAAGCTGTTGAAATGTTCCAACCATCATATCTCGCCGAGATTCGAGATACGTTGGTGATAGGATACTTGGACTCAAAGATGTCCGGAAAGAAAGTTTGCAACACAGATCGACGAGATGACGTTGCCAGATTCTCGGGGAAATGAACTACGATAGCAAGCTCCAAAACATGAGCTGGCTCTGCTACACACATGTGAACATGCTGTCCTAGACAAGCATGACCACCTAGTAGTCTTATAATAAAACACTACCGAGTTTAGGTTGGGAACCATCATCGAGGATAACGAAGTCCTAACATATGTCATGACTAGTTGTTATGAAGGAACTCCTTCTCCTTGAACAAATCAATCAGTGGCTTGGTGTGCTAGGGATACATATGGAATGAAGGTTGCGAACCTGTCAAACCATGGCATACTTCGCACATGCATGACTGACTTGGGATGGTACCAGAGTAAGCAAAAACAAACTTTCTCGAATTCACGGCGGCAACTTGCTTCAAATGCACATGAACCAGAGTAAGTCACCTCTTTCATCCAACATATTCTTCATGAACATGCACGAAGATAATGCTTACAAAAGTTTCCAATGCTAGCTTTAATGTTCCACATGGATCATGGGGAGACAAGATGTTCTTGATGGGCTCAACAAAGAACTCATCGGAATTTCCATATCTTTGGACTTCCACCATCATGTGAACACGGTGATAGCATTGGTCAGACCAAAAGATGTAATGGTGTATGCTCGAGGGAGCAACCACGAGTAAGTCAACATTATGAACATCGTTGGTTCTGATTTGACTTGACGATAGCCCATACTCAAGTCAAAGTTTTGACAAGGCAATAGATCCAACAACTGATCACGAGGACCAAATGATGGAGATATCATCTTCCTTCAACACACACACACACACACACACACACACACACACACACACACACACAAGTATATCCCTTAGTGATGAACTCGGACAAGCTTTCATCTTCCAACTCTCCAAGTTGTTGTTTATCTTAACCAACTAGCTCAGGGGTATCCAACACAGATTCTTGGAGAATGGCTGGTTTAGAGGAAAACCAACTTGATCACGAGCTCAACATAATAGTCAGGGGACAACCTGGTAATACTTCCGAGAAGATATTCGGAAATCACGAACCACCGGTATGTTACTAAGCTCGAGAACAATCTTGCTTTTGAGGGCAAGATGATATGGTCAAATGAGCGAGGACTTGACAAGATCCTAACTCATCAATCAAAGTGTGCACCAGGAAAATGGACTAGGTGGCACGATCAACCTTAGGGTGATGATTCAATAATCAACACGCTAAGAATGAGAATATTGTCCATGAACTACCAAGCAACACGGTTGCTAGGAGTATAAATTTCACACATCATGGTTCACTTGTCGGCATTCCGGTGGCAACAACACGGGACCGAGGAATGAACGATGATGGTGAGAGTATCACTGCATCAAGAATTCATAAGAGAAGGTGCAATTCTCATGACGTTCCTGACATAAAGTGGGTAATAGTTCAGGATAGAACAGAATCAAAAGCTTGATTGCATTTGATCTGCGGATTACAACTGCTTTGACCCAATCCTGGATATGGATGAGGTATTGGAGTTTGTTTCTCCCAGTCATTCCAGAATAGAATGGCTTGACAGACCACAAGAATAATAGGCATCGATGACGAATGCATGACTACTCCTGACTATCAATTGACAGACGGGGGTCAGAATACAACTAAAGAGGGACAACTCAAAGGAACATATGTTTTTCTGAGTTGTGGATGCATAGACTAGTATGTCGAGCGAAGCTCAACATTTCTTCCAGATAACCCATGCGGAAAGGGTAGAACTGGCAGATTCACAATTATGAATGGAGAACTCCTCAAGAGTACTCTGATTGTGATCCTTCGGTTTAGCGAGGAACTTCTGCCATAAGCGGTTCATAGTATTTGGAAGAAGGAAATACCACGGACCTCGAGGACTATCACAAAATTACTAATATCCTAAAGGAACTAGCAAACACTATCAACATGAGGTAAGTAGGGTGCATCTCGGGTTCAAGAACCCAGGAATAGAATACCTACTATTAAATGGCATCACAGGATGCTTTCGAGAATAATGGCCAGAATCATCACACTGGAACACAAACATGGCTAGATTACTAGGTGACTCCCTAAAACACCTAGGTTCATAATAATAGCTCCAACATATATGCCGAGGCAACAAAGTAACTCAACTCACCGATTAGTGTGGTTAATCTGGCCCAAAGGGAAATCAAAATGAGAGGAAGGGATTTTGCAAATGCTTGATTGTTTTAGAAACACAGGATGCCTCGACAAAGATAACGGGTGTAAATGCTCAAAATGATTTGAGACATCACGCAAAATAGTGGCATGACCACTCAACATCACAATATCAAGGTTACGAGACCAGCTATGAACATACGGAAGTAGTAAGAACTGAACTGAGATTTGAAACTATCAATTCTATAAGTCTATGGATTAGTAACACGTCGTGCTAATAGATAGATGAGAAGCCTAGTTCTTAAACCCCGTAGAAGAGAAGAGGATGACTCAGATCAGAAGGCCATGAGGTATAAGGAGTAAAAACAGCCTTACATTCCCTTCCACAATCAATTCCCTTATATAACTAAAGCATTTCTAGACTCGACTTCGACCAGTTTGGCTTGGTAATCCTACATGCAGTCAGGCTCTGATACCAAAGCTGTCAGGACCCCGATTCCAAGTCACATCGATCTAGCCGGTAACACCTCATATCACTTTGCGGCCTCACGCACGGTATTCCCACGGGTGTCGCCTTACCATGGCCCGGGACCGTTTGCGCCTTTTGGCTCACGATATGATAGTGTCGCTAGCATCCATATGACAGAGAACCGGGCCAACATAGCTAGTCGTGAACCCAAAGCGGCAGCGACCCATGGGGACAGCATACATGAATCAACTTCGAGCATGTCGGTCAGCAGCGTGTGAATCCGGGCTGTAGCACTGGCTAACAGACTCGGGAACCCGGGCTGTAGCAGAGCTAGGCAGACTCGAGATGTCACCGCATGACATTTCCCGAAGATGAACCTGAGAACGAAGTGAAACACATGCCGCCAGATCAAGCGCCCCGAGGAGTAGTCTGTGGGCTAGCAGGACTCAGTTAACAAGGGTCAGAAGCGGACTACTATGGCTCAAGGAAGCACTAGACTACATTTCCCCATAAGTGAGGCTGCCAAGGATAAACAACTAGATTGTCGGATCCCACACATACCAAGCATTTCAAACATACACACAATATGCTCGATATGTGTAAATACAACATGGCATCACAACATAACTCTACGACTCAAGTATTTATCCATTAGGCTCCGAGGAGCGAGATATTACAAACATGGGTCTCATGACCCAACATTCAGACCATACAAGTCAAAGCACAAGCGAAAGCTTAACATGTCTGAGTACAGAAATCTACAAAGGAAAAAGGCTGAGAAGCCTGACTATCCACCAGATCATGCCGAGGGCACAAGATCGTAGCTGAGGTAACAAGCTAAACGTCGAAGTCCACGCGGAACTACTAGTGAGACTGAAGTCTCTCTGCAAAAGATAAAATAGGCAAACGTGAGTACAAATGTACTCAACAAGACTTACATCAGAGCTAACTACATATGCATCATTATCAACAAAGGGGTGGTGGGGTTTAAACTGCAGCAAGCCAGCTTTAACTCGGTGGCTATCCTGAACTACGACTGCAAGTAACTCTTTTGAGGTGGCGCACACGAGTCCACATATTCACCATTTTAATACACCACTATGGATCGGCTTCCGTCTCCCTACGAGAGCGCATCCATAGCACTCACACTTATCTTGCGCGTTTTAGAGTATCCACTTTCACTTGTCTATGAACTGTACAGGCAACCCAGAAGTCCTTTACCGCGGACACGGGTATTAGAATAGATGATGTTAACCCTGCAGGGGTGTACTTCTTCACACACGCTCTCGCCACTTACCACCATGTACACGTCGTGTATCTCGGCAACCTTCAAGCGGGAGCCTGGCGAGGGAGTCGGCCACGACCTGACTAACCACACAAGTCTCTAGTCCAGGTTTATCGCCTATTCGGGTTCCATCCGCGAGGAGATCCGGCCGGGGTGTCGCTCACGGCCCCAAATGATGAGAGCAGGGTTCCCGAGGCACCAAACGGTCGTCCCGGTACACCGTGCCTCGTGTCTCTACTGCAACATAGCCCACCCCTAGGGTCAGCGCTACGCACGGCCCCCAACACATATCCTACAAACACCATAAACTAGTTGCAACTCCTGGACAGAAATCAGGTTGATTAATAAGTCGAGAGGGGCACTTAAGCATTCCAATACGTGGTAGTAACTGTTCCAATACGTGGTAGTAACTGTTCATGGATCACAAACACAGAACTCAGTTCCTGAGGATGGCTGCAATGAGACAACCCACCATGTACTCCTACATGGCCTCTCACCGCTACCTTTACCAAATCGTGTTCACACACTTAGCTCTCAACAGTAGGACATGTTCACACACCTCCGATTCATCCCGGCTGAATCAGACCTGACACAACTCTAAGCAATAGCAGGCATGACAAACAAGCATGAATGAGTAGGCACATCAGGGATCAAACAACTCCTACTCATGCTAGTGGGTTTCATCTATTTACTGTGGCAATGACAGTCATGCAGAGGATAAAGGGTTCAACTACCGATAAGTAACAGATGAATCGTTGTTGTCCTAATGCAAAGTAAAAGAGAGCAGGAGCGAGAGAGTGGGATTGTATCGGAATGAACAAGGGTTTTTTGCTTACCTGGCACTTCCGAAGATAATATAGCTCTTCATCAGTGTCATCGATCTCATCGTCGAAACCACGTCTATCGAGAGGGGACAAATACTGGCAACAGAGAAGAAACACAATCAATGCAATGCATAATATGATGCATGATCATGACATGGTAAAATGAGTGTGTTGGGCTAATGCAACTACAACCATATGGGTTTGAGCTATTTTGAACCAAATATTCAAAGTTCAAACACATTTGTGATCTTAAATAGTGCTTTATCATGTTTTGCACTAAACAGCAATTTAACTTGTTTAAACATGCATGAAACTAGTACAGATGGATAGATTGGATTTTTCTGATCATTTTTCATATATAAATTATTTGATTTGGAGTTACGTTTGATTTTCTATGATTTTTTAGAAGTTTTGGCTAATTTTTGGAATTTCCTGTATAAGAATAAATCCAGAAAAGGGCATTACTGCGTCAGCCTGACATCATCATGATGTCAGCAGGTCAACGGGGCACGGACCGGGTCAAACTGACCAGTGGGTCCCGCATGTCAGTAGTTATTTAAACTAACTAAATTTAGTTCGTGTTAACCTAAGTTAATTAGCAGAGCGGGCCCCACTTGTCATAGACTCAGGGGGAGTCAACCTGGGCCCACCGAGTCAAGGTCAACGGGTCAAACTCGCCGGACTTGGTCCACGGCTCGTCGTCGGTGAAACCCGAGATGGCGGAGGGGGTCGAAATTTGCCCACGGTCGACCAAATCGACCGCGGTTTGGTCCTGGCGCAGGCTGGGGCTCTCGCGCATCTAGTAGGCCAAGCGGAGGAGCTGGGTGGTCTGAGTCGACGGCGGTGAGCACGAATCGGCGGCCGGAGTTCGGTCTCGGCGGTTTCGGTGTTATGGGCACGGCAGGAGCAGCTGGAGGGTTTTGGGCTTACGGCGTTGCGCGAAGCACGCCATGTGCTCGGTTGCAGCTCTATGACAATGGCACACAGCGACATGGCGGTGGAGCCGAGCTCTCGGGCTCGATGGGAATGGCGGTTAGAGAGGGAAATAGAGCACGGGAGAAGGGGAAAAGGCGAAGCTCACATGGATTCAATGGAGGGATCAGAGGCTCGGGAGGCCGTGCACGACGGATGGCGCCGCGATCTCGGTTGCCCGAGGTAGAAGACGGCCGCGGTGACGATGTTTGGCGGCGTTTGGAGTCGCGTGAGTCAACAGGGAGGCGTAGGCGACGGTGGCGGAGCTTCTAGGAATGTCGGAGAGGCGAGGGAGAGGCGGTGGCCGCGGTGGTGCACGTCGGTGACGGCGGGCGCGTTCGGGTGGTGCGAGGGAGAGAGCCAGAGGAGGGGAGGAGGTCCAGCGAGAGAGGGGAGAGGTGCAGAGGGTCCGGGGGTGTCGTGGCGTTCACAGCCGCGTCGGGGAAGCGGCGGGAAGTAGGAGGTGGCGCGGCGCGTGGCTTCACGCGCCAGGCACGCGCCCTTGCCTACTGGCGCGAGGAGGAAGGCGACATTGGGTTTGCGGTGGTGGGCTGGGCCAGTTGGCTGGGCTGCCAGCTGGGCCAGCCAGGTGGTCCGTGCAGGTGAGGCCAGGTAAAAGGATTTTCATTTGTTTCTGTTTTATTTTTATTTCTGTAGGTTTGTTGCATTTCTAAAAATACCTAGGCAACTCCAAAAATCACCAAACTGCACATGGCCACTACTTGGAATATATCCAACATGGAACATTTTATTTTGGGGTTATTTGAGCATTCGAAATATTTTATATAATTTAAATGCCCAAACTCAATTAACTAAAGATTTAATCTAGTGACCTTAGAGTGACCTAGAAATTTGTGCATCACTTTTGAAAGTGGTTTAAGACCAAGGCAGGGGTGATGAACATTTTAGAAGGGCATTTCAGGTTCATTGAAAATGTTTTTATGTTGAACCTATTTGATTTGATCTGGTGCTAGGGTTTGATCAATCCCCATTTCAAGTTTTAAAATAATTTAAACATGATGCAACAGACAAGTGCTAGCCTAGTGCAAGGTAAGGCTAGGGATGTGACACCTGGCGAGAGTTAATCTCTCTCGGATCGGGTTTAGGCCCAATCTGATCATAGTCTGTAGCGACTCCCAGGGCGGTGATGCGATCCAATAGCTCATTTAAGAAAAAGAGCTCCATCGGATCTAACTGCTCGGCGAGTTCCGAGTTGACATGAAGATTGCTTCCGATGACCCGAGAAGTCATCGTCGGTCTGGCGGCGAGCAGCGATCATAAGAAAACCGCCTAGCTGAGAGTTTGGCCGATAGCCAAAGCTCCTTTAGCAATGATGCCGCCTTTAAAGGCGGGATGAGGCATCCTTCACGATGGCGACGGCACATTGGAACTCTCAATGAAAGCACCAATGTCGGTGTCAAACCGGCGGATCTCGGGTAGGGGTCCCGAACGTGCGTCTAGGCGGATGGTAACAGGAGACAAGGGACACGATGTTTTACCCAGGTTGGGCCCTCTCGATGGAGGTAAAACCCTACTCCTGCTTGATTAATATTGATGATATGGGTAGCACAAGAGTAGATCTACCACGAGATCAGAGAGGCTAAACCCTAGAAGCTAGCCTATGGTATGATTGTTGTTCGTCCTATAGACTAAAACCCTCCGGTTTATATAGACAGCGGAGAGGGCTAGGGTTACACAGAGTCGGTTACAATGGGAGGAGATCTACATATCCGTATCGCCAAGCTTGCCTTCCGCGCCAAGGAAAGTCCCATCCGGACACGGGACGAAGTCTTCAATCTTGTATCTTCATAGTCCAGGAGTCCGGCCAAAGGTTATAGTCCGGCCATCCGGACACCCCCTAATCCAGGACTCCCTCTAGGGATCAAACCCTAACAAAACTAACTCGATTACATGATAAATCTCATCCAACCCATCACAGTCCAGCAAGCCTATGATGGAATTACTCATGCACGGCGGTGAGCATCATGAAATTGGTGATGGAGGATGGTTGACGATGACGACGGTGACGAATCCCCCTCTCCGGAGCCCCGAACGGACTCTAGATCAGCCCTCCCGAGAGGTTTTAGGGCTTGGCGGCGGCTCCGTATCGTAAAACGCGATGATTTCTTCTCTCTGATTTTTTCTCTCTCTGAAAGTGAATATATAGAGTTGGAGTTGGCGTCGGAGGGTTTCTAGGGGGCCCACGAGGTAGGGCGGCGCGCCCTAGAGGGGGGGGCGCCCCCAATCTCGTGGACAGGGTGTGGGCCCCCTGGTCTTCATCTTTGGCGAGGATTTTTTATTATTTTTTCTAAGGTGTTCCGTGGAGTTTCAGGTCATTCCGAGAATATTTGTTTTCTGCACATAAAACAACACCATGGCAATTCTGCTGAAAACAGCGTCAGTCCGGGTTAGTTCCATTCAAATCATGCAAGTTAGAGTCCAAAACAAGGGCAAAAGTGTTTGGAAAAGTAGATACGACGGAGACCTATCAACTCCCCCAAGCTTAAACCCTTGCTTGTCCTCAAGCAATTCAGTTGACAAACTGGAAAGAAAGAAAAACTTTTACGAACTCTGTTTGCTCTTGTTGTTGTAACTATGTCAAGCCAGCATGCAAGGTTTCAGCAAAGATCATAACTAACCACATTTGCAATAATTCTCGGGTCTCATAATTACTCATATCAATAGCATAATCAACTAGCAAGCCATAATAATAAATCTCGGATGACAACACTTTCTCAAAACAACCATAATATGATATAACAAGATGGTATCTCGCTAGCCCTTTCTGAGACCGCAAAACATAAATGCAGAGCACCTTTAAAGATCAAGGACTGACTAGACATTGTAATTCATGGTAAAAGAGATCCAATCATAGTCATACCCAATATAAATTAACAATGATGAATGCAAGCGAGCAGTTGTGCTCTCCGACTAGTGCTTTTTAATAAGAGGGTGATGACTCAACATAAAAGTAAATGGATAGGCCCTTCAGAGAGGGAAGCAGGGATTTGTAGAGGTGCCAGAGCTCGGTTTTGAAATAGAGATAAATTGCATTTTGAGCGATATACTTTCATTGTCAACGTAGCAACTAAGAGATGGCGATATCTTCCATGCTAAACAAATCATAGGCGGTTCCCAAATAGAATGGTAAAGTTTATACTCCCCCTCCACCAACAAGCATCAATCCATGACTTGCTCGAAACAACGAGTGTCTCCAACATACATCAGGTCCCATGGGGAGTTTTGTTTGCAATTAATTTTGATTTAGTTTGCATAAAGCATGGGACTGGGCATCCCGGTGACCAGCCATTTTCTCGTGAGTGAGGAGCGGAGTCCACTCCTCTTGAGAATAACCCGCCTAACACGGAAGATAAGGACAACCTTGGTTGATACATGAGCTATTCGAGCATACAAAACAGAATGTTTATTTGAAGGTTTAGAGTTTGGCACATAAAAATTTACTTGGAACGGCAGGTAGATACCGCATATAGGAAGGTATAGTGGACTCATCTGGAATAACTTTGGGGTTTAAGGGATTGGATGCACAAGCAGTATTCCCGCTTAGTACAGGTGAAGGCTAGCAAAAGACTGGGAAGCGGCCAACTAGAGAGCGACAACAGCCATGTACATGCATTAAAATTAATAAACATTGGATGCAAGCATGAGCAGGATATAATCCACCATGAACATAAATATCGTGAAGGCTATGTTGATTTGTTTCAACTACATGCGTGAACATGTGCCAAGTCAAGTCACTTAAATCATTCAAAGGAGGATACCACCCCATCATAATCATCTCAATAGCATGTTGGCACGCAAGGTAAATCATTATAACTCATAGTTAATCAAGCATGGCACAAGCAACTATGATCTCTAATTGTCATTGCAAACATGTTTATTCATAATAAGCTGAATCAGGAACGACGGGCTCATCATATTTACAAAAACAAAAAGAGGTCCAGTTCATACCAGCTTTTCTCATCTCAATCAGTCCATCATATATGTCATCATAATTGCCTTTAACTTGCACGACCGAATGGTGTGAATAATAATAAGAGTGCACGTGCATTGGACTAAGCTGGAATCTGCGAGCATTCAATAAACAGGAGAAGACAAGGCAATATGGGCTCTGGGTTAAATCAACAATAATGCATATAAGAGCCACTACAACAATTTAATCATGGTCTTCTCCTACTGACCCCCAAAGAAAAGAAAAGAAATAAAAACTATTTAAACGGGAAAACTCCCAACAAGCAAAAGAAGAACGGGAAATATTTTTGGGTTTTCTTTTTAATTACTACTGCTACAACAGTAAAATAAACTACTGCTATTTTTTTTTTGTTTTCTTAAAGTTTAACAAGCACACAAGAAGAAAGCAGGAAAAAGAAAAATAAACTAGCATGGATATTACAATGAAAAAGTATGAGCACCGACATCTAGCAATGAGTGTGTGTGAACATAAATGTAATGTCGGCGAGAAATACGTACTCCCCCAAGCTTAGGCTTTTGGCCTAAGTTGGTCTATTGCCAGGGATAGCCTGGCGGATACCCGTAGGTGTAGCTGGGGTCGTACTGCGACGAAGAATAACTGGGATCATACTGTGATGAAGAAGAGGACTCTGACTGCCACTGGCTGACAGCCGTCTCTGGGTCCCAAGAATAAAAAGATTGTCGTGGAGGCTCATCTTGTGGTTCCGGTTCCAGGGCTGGTGCAGGGTTCTTGTAATCTTGGACGACAGCCCATGTAACGAGATAGGGTCCTACAAAATTAAACAAAGAAGGAGCAGGCAACGTAATTGTTTCAGGATAATGTTTATCAAAGTATAACTTGTATTTGAGCTCTCCATTCCTGTCCTTAACAAGAAAATCATGTGCTAGCATGCTCTTATAATCTAGATAGGCACTAGGCAGCAATTTTTCTTCTTTCTCATAATGCCTAATAGCTATGTTAAAGTGTGCAGCAAGGCGAGAAGCATAAATGCCTCCAAAGATGGGGCCTTTAGTACGGTTTAGACTCAACCGCCTAGCAATAATTCCGCCCATACTAACAGTGTTGTTGCGGTATAAACCATGGACCAAAATAATAATATCAAGAACACCGAAGTTCCCACAGTTCCCGCGACCAATCAGGCATCGACTAGCAAATAAAGCAAAATAGCGTAACACAGGAAAATGTATGCTAGTGATCCTCGTATCTGAAATTTTCCTGGTTTCTCCCACAGAGATAAGTTTAGTAAATGGTTCCAACTCCTTACAGGGTGGTTCCTCTAAGGTGCCCTCAGGGGGTATGTTGCAGATCTTGCAAAATTCATCTAATGGTATTTTATTAACAACGTCATATAAATGAAACTCTACTTGAGGAGGTGATTCCTTAGGGTAAAAGGTGAAGTTTTGCACAAAAGTATTTGTGAGTAAGAGATACTGTGGACGTTGGTTGCGGACGAAGTTGGTGAGGCCAGCATTTTCAATCAACGAATAGAAATCCTCATAAATCCCGGCTCTCTCAAGAAATTATCAGAAGGCCATTCACACGGCCGGATCTCCGCGGTACGAGGCAAATTATATTTGGGCCTCTGAGCTTCTTCATCTTGTTTATCCTTTGAGCTTCGGCTCGATGAGCCCCTCAAAAGTCTCCTCATTATTTCTGAAATAATCTGAATTTTTTAGTAACTTCAAACAAAAGTGAACCAACTCCAATAAAACTGATGGCAACTACTCCTACAAGTGCCTAGAGACTATATCAAGCATTAGAACTACTTGGAACCATATAAATTTGACATGCAAGCTCAAGAACATGGTCACCTATGCAACACAAATTTGCAAAGAATAAAGCACTAGAACAAAAACTAATTGGACAAAATGGAGGAGTCACATACCAAGGAACAATCTCCCCAAGCAGTTTTACGAGAGGTGCTTTGAGCAAGGAGATCGAAAATCACAGCAAAAGTGGCTGGAACTCGTGCTTGAGTTGGTTTTTCGGGTTTGTGTGAGACAGAGGAAGAAGATGGGTGCTGAAATAAGTGGAGGAGGGCCACTGTGGGCCCACGAGGCAGGGGGCGCGCCCTAGGGAGGGGGGCGCGCCCACCACCCTCGTGGCCAGGTGGCAGCTCCTCCTGTGGTAATTTTTGCACAGTAAATCCTCAAATATTCCCGAAAAAATCATATTAAATTGGCATGGCATTCTGAGGACTTTTATTTACGGGATATTTTTATATTGCACAGATAAGCCAGGAAACAGACAAAAAAATACTATTTTTACTTTATTTCTACTAAGTAACAGAAAGTATAGAGAGGGTACAGAAGTTTGTGCTTCTAGTTTCATCCATCTCATGCTCATCAAGAAGAATCCACTAACAAGGTTGATCAAGTCTTGTTAACAAACTCATTTCGATAATCATGGAGCCGGAGAAATTTCGAATAACACTAAGTTACCTCAACGGGGATATGCACATCCCCTATAATAAGTATATCATATTTCTTTTTGACAGTAGGAAGAGGAAATTCAAAACCTCCAAATTTGATCGATGGAATTTTTCCAATAGAGTTGATACTATGAACTTGAGGTTGTTTCCTCGGAAAATGTACCGTATGCTCATTTCCATTAACATGAAACATGACATTGCCTTTGTTGCAATCAATAACAGTCCCTGCAGTATTAAGAAAAGGTCTTCCAAGAATAATAGACATACTATCATCCTCGGGAATATCAAGAATAACGAAGTCCGTTAAAATAGTAACGTTTGCAACCACAACAGGCACGTCCTCGCAAATACCGACAGGTATAGCAGTTGATTTATCAGCCATTTGCAAAGATATTTCAATAGGTGTCAGCTTATTCAAATCAATTCTACGATATAAAGAGAGAGGCATAACACTAACACCGGCTCCAAGATCACATAAAGCAGTTTTAATATAATTTCTTTTAATGGAGCATGGTATAGTAGGTACTCCGGGATCTCCAAGTTTCTTTGGTATTCCACCCTTAAAAGTATAATTAGCAAGCATGGTGGAAATTTCAGCTTACGGTATCTTTCTTTTATTAGTGATGATATCTTTCATATATTTAGCATACGGATTTGTTTTAAGCACATCAGTTAATCGCATACGTAAAAAGATAGGTCTAATCATTTCAGCAAAGCTCTCAAAATCCTCATCATCCTTTTTCTTGGATGGTTTACGAGGAAAGGGCATGGGTTTCTGAACCCATGGTTCTCTTTCTTTACCATGTTTCCTAGCAACAAAGTCTCCTTTATCATAACGTTGATTCTTTGGTTGTGGGTTATCAAGATCAACAACGGGTTCAATTTCTACATCATTATCATTACTAGGTTGAGCACCATCATGAACATCATCATTAATATTTTCACTAGGTTCATGTTCATTACCAGATTGTGTTTCAGCATGAGACATAGAGATATCATTTGGATTATCATGTGGTTTAGCAATAGGTTCACTAGAAGTTTGCACAGTTCTATCATTTTTCTTTTTCTTCTTTTTAGAAGAACTAGGTGCATAAGTATTATTTCTCTGAGAATCTTGCTCGATTCTCCTAGGGTGGCCTTCAGGATACAAGGGTTCCTGAGTCATTCTACCATTTCTAGTAGCCACTCTAACAGCATAATCATTTTTCTTACTATTCATTTCATCAATCACTTCTTTTTGAGCTTTAAGTACTTGTTCTACTTGAGTGGTAACCATAGAAGCATGTTTGCTAACAAGTTTAAGTTCACCTCTAATATTAGCCATATAATCACCCAAGCGTCTAATCATATAAGCATTTTCTTTTAATTGTCTACCAAAGTAAGCATTGAAGTCGTCTTGCTTAAACATAAAGTTATCAAACTCGTCCAAGCACTGACTAGCAATTTTAGTAGGAGGGACTTCAGCTTTATCATATCTATAGAGAGAATTTACCTTTACTACCTATGTCGGGATGTCGGGATCAGGAGGTTCTTCAATAAATAAGGGATTCAGATCATATACTTCTTCAACAGGCGGCATATTAAGACCATGTATTTCTTCAATAGGAGGTAAATTCTTAACATCTTCGGCTTTAATACCTTTTTCTTTCATAGATTTCTTTGCCTCTTGCATATCTTCGGGACTGAGAAATAGAACACCTCTCTTCTTCGGAGTTGGTTTAGGGATAGGATCAGTAATTGGAGCAGGAGCTGGCTCAGGAGCTGGTTCAGGAGGTGCCCAATTATTTTCATTTGTCAACATATTATTCAATAGAATTTCAGCTTCATCCGGTGTTCTTTCCCTGAAAAGAGAACCAGCACAACTATCCAGGTAATCTCTGGAAGCATCGGTTAGTCCATTATAAAAGATATCAAGTATTTCAGGTTTCTTAAGAGGATGATTAGGAAAAGCATTAAGTAACTTGAGAAGCCTCCCCCAAGCTTGTGGGAGACTCTCTTCTTTAATTTGCACGAAGTTGTATATTTCCCTTAAAGCAGCTTGTTTCTTATGAGCAGGGAAATATTTAGCAGAGAAGTAATAAATCATATCCTGGGGACTACGCACACAACCAGGGTCAAGAGAATTAAACCATATCTTAGCATCACCCTTTAATGAGAACGGAAATATTTTGAGTATATAGAAGTAACGCGATCTCTCATCATTAGTGAATAGGGCAGATATCATTTAACTTAGTAAGATGTGCCACAACAGTTTCAGATTCATAGCCATAAAAAGGATCAGATTCAACCAAAGTAATTATATCTGGATCAACAGAAAATTCATAATCCTTATCAGGAACACATATAGGTGAAGTTGCAAAAGCAGGATCGGGTTTCATTTTATCTCTAAGCGATTCTTTGCTCCATTTAATCAATAACCTCTTAAGCTCATATCTATCTTTGCAGGCTAAAATAGCTAAAGAAGAATCTTTGTCAAAAAGATAACCTTCAGGAATAACAGGCATATTTTCATCATCACTATCATCATCGTATTCAGATTCATCAATTTCTCTTTCTCTAGCCCTAGCAATTTGTTCTTCAAGAAATTCACTAAGGGGCACGGTAGTATCAGGCATAGAAGCAGTTTCATCATAAGTATCATGCATAGCAGAAGTGGCATCATCAATAACATGCGACATATCGGAACGAATAGCAGAAGTAGGTTTAGGTGTCGCTAGCTTACTCATAACAGAAGGTGAATCAAGTGCAGAGCTAGATGGCAGTTCCTAACCTCCCCTCGTAGTTGAGGGATAAATTTTTGTTTCGTCTTTCAAGTTCTTCATAATGTCCAGCAGATATAAATCCCAAGTGACTCAAAGAATATAGCTATGCTCCCCGGCAACGGCGCCAGAAAAAGGTCTTGATAACCCACAAGTATAGGGGATCGCAACAGTTTTCGAGGGTAGAGTATTTAACACAAATTTGTTGATTCGACACAAGGGGAGCCAAAGAATATTCTCAAGTATTAGCAGCTGAGTTGTCAATTCAACCGCACCTGGAAACTTAGTATCTGCAGCAAAGTGTTTAGTAGCAAAGTAATATAATGGTGGTGGTAGCGGCAACAAAAGTAAAGACAGCAAAAGTAATGTTTTTGGTATTTTGTAGTGATTGTAACAGTAGTAGCGGGAAAGTAAATAAGCGAGAACCAGTATATGGAAAACTCGTAGGCACCGGATTAGCGATGGATAATTATGCGGATCACGGTTCATCATGTAACAGATCATAACATAGGGTGACACAGAACTAGCTCCAATTCATCAATGTAATGTAGGCATGTATTCCGTATATAGTCATACGTGCTTATGGAAAAGAACTTGCATGACATCTTTTGTCCTACCCTCCCGTGGTAGCGGGTCCTATTGAAACTAAGGGATATTAAGGCCTCCTTTTAATAGAGAACGGAACAAAGCATTAGCACATAGTGAATACATGAACTCCTCAAACTATGGTCATCACGGGAGTGGTCCCGATTATTGTCACTTGGGGTTGCGGATCATAACACATAGTAGGTGACTATAGACTTGCAAGATAGGATCAAGAACTCACATATATTCATGAAAACATAATAGGTTCAGATCTGAAATCATGGCACTCGGGCCCTAGTGACAAGCATTAAGCATAGCAAAGTCATAGCAACATCAATCTCAGAACATAATGGATACTAGGGATCAAACCCTAAAAAAACTGACTCGATTACATGATAAATCTCATACAACCCATCACCGTCCAGCAAGCCTACGATGGAATTACTCACGCACGGCGGTGAGCATCATGAAATTGGTGATGGAGGATGGTTGATGATGACGACGACGACGAATCCCCCTCTCCGGAGCCCCGAACGGACTCCAGATCAGCCCTCCCGAGAGGTTTTAGGGCTTGGCGGCGGCTCCGTATAGTAAAACGCGATGATTTCTTCTCTCTGATTTTTTTTCTCTCTGAAAGTGAATATATAGAGTTGGAGTTGGCGTCGGAGGGTTTCTAGGGGGCCCACGAGGTAGGGCGGCGCGCCCTAGAGGGGGGGGGGGCGCCCCCCAATCTCGTGGACAGGGTGTGGCCCCCCTGGTCTTCATCTTTGGCGAGGATTTTTTATTATTTTTTCTAAGGTGTTCCGTGGAGTTTCAGGTCATTCCGAGAATATTTGTTTTCTGCACATAAAACAACACCATGGCAATTCTGGTGAAAACAGCGTCAGTCCGGGTTAGTTCCATTCAAATCATGCAAGTTAGAGTCCAAAACAAGGGCAAAAGTGTTTGGAAAAGTAGATACGACGGAGACGTATCAACTAGTTCTCGCGGTGAGCGGCGATGAACTCTTTCATGTCCTCAATACGCTGCTTGAGAGCATCCACGGATTCCTCCACCGACCTTTTACGCTCGATGCGGAGCATGGCATTCTCGTCCATAAGTTTGTTGACAATGACGCCCGCCCTCTTCAACAAGGCCGTGGTCTCCTCGTGCTGGTTCATTCTTCCAGCGATCTTTGCCCTCAGCAGGTTACACTCGATGCGGAGCTTCACCTTGTCCTCCCCTAGTCCTCGGATGAGGCCGGTAACATTTTCAAACGAGGCATTTGATACGTCTCCGACGTATCTACTTTTCCTAATGATTTTCCTCTTGTTTTGGACTCTAATTTGCATGATTTGAATGAAACTAACCCCGGATTGACGTTGTTTTCAGCAGAACTACCATGGTGTTGTTTTTGTGTAGAAATAAAAGTTCTCGGAATGGTACGAAACTTTGCGTGGACTTTTTATACAATAAATAAGAATTTCTGGAGCCAAGATCCACCGGAGGGGGGCACCTTGGTGGGCACAACCCACCAGTAGCGCCCCTCTGTTGCGCCAGTGGGTTGTCCCCACTGGTGGCCCCTGAACCACAAACCGATGCTATAAAATCCTATTTTTATAGAAAAAATTAGGGAGAAAGAATTATCGCGTTCCACGAGATAGAGCCGCCGTCACCTCTTGTTCTTCATCGGGATGCCAGATCTGGAGTCCGTTTGGGGCTCCAGAGAGGGGGGATCTTCGTTCTTCGTCATCACCAACCCTTCTCCATCGCCAATTCCATGATGCTCCCCACCGGGAGTGAGTAATTCCTTCGTACGCTCGCTGGTCGGTGAGGAGTTGGATGAGATTCATCATGTAATCGAGTTAGTTTTGTTAGGGATTGATCCCTAGTATCCACTATGTTCTAAGATTAATGTTGCTATGACTTTGCCATGCTTAATGCTTGTCACTTTGGGCCTGGGTGCCATAATTTCAGATCTGAACCGTTTATGTTATCACCATTATATCCATGTTCTAGATCCGATCTTGCAAGTTATAGTCACCTACTACGGGTTATGATTCGGCAACCCCGGAGTGACAATAGTTGGGACCACTCCCGGTGATGACCGTAGTTTGAGGAGTTCATGTATTCACCGTGTGTTAATGCTTTGTCCTGGTTCTCTATTAAAAGGAGGCCTTAATATCCCTTAGTTTCCAATAGGACCCCGCTGCCATGGGAGGGTAGGACAAAAGATGTCATGCAAGTTCTTTCCATAAGCATGTATGACTATTGAAAGGATCGAGAAGAGGTGCCTAGAGGGGGGTGATTAGACTCTCAACAAAGAAAAGTAGCAGTTTTTAAGTTCTTCAAGTTAAGGTGGAGTTTTAGCACAAGTTTAAACATTCACAATACATTTCAAGCAAGCATGGCATGAGTATATGAGCAGCGGAAAGTAAGGCATGCGATTTGCAAGAAAGTAAAGGGATGGGATTGGAGTGTGCAAACGCAATTGGAGACACGGAGATTTTTGGCGTGGTTCCGATAGGTGGTCCTATCGCACATCCATGTTGATGGAGACTTCAACCCACGAAGGGTAACGGTTGCGCGAGTTCACGGAGGGCTCCACCCATGTTGATGAGGATTCATCAAACTTCACATCTACTGTCTCTTCAACCTTTCGGGTGAAATTGTTGTAGACACGGTATGTGTGAGAGTTTGAGCCATAACCAAGTAGGAAACCTTCATGAGATTTAGGAGCAAATTTAGAACAACGATGCTTATCAAGAATATAGCACTTTGAGCCGAATACTCGAAAGTATCCAACTTGGGGTTTATTACCGGTGACGAGCTCGTATGCCGTCTTGCCGAGTAGCTTGTGAAGATACAAGCGATTTGTTGCATGACAAGCTGTCTCAACCGCTTCCGCCCAAAAGTGTTTTGGCGTCTTGTACTCATCAAGCATCATTCTTGCCATCTCAATGAGCGCCCGGTTCTTCCTCTCAACAACTCCATTTTGTTGAGGTGTGTACGTAGCCGAGAACTCGTGTGAAATCCGTTCTTCGTCAAGAAAGGTATCCACATTTGCGTTCTTTAACTCCATTCCGTTGTCGCTGCGAACCTTCTTGATCTTCACTTCAAATTGATTTTGGGCCTTCCTAGCGAAGTTCTTGAAGATCTTTTGGACCTGTATTTATCATCAAGAAAGAACACCTACGTAAATCTTGAAAAATCATCAACTATGACTAGACCAAATGAGTTTCCACCGAGACTTTTATAGGCATTGGGACCAAAGAGATCCATATGAAGTAGCTCGAGCGGTCTTCTCGTGGTCATGATGTTCTTCACGGGGTGGCTTCCTCCAACTTGTTTTCCTGCTTGGCAAGCACTGCACAATCTATCCTTGTCAAATATAACATCTTTAACTCCAAGGATATGATCACCTTTAATAAGCTTATCAAGATTTCGCATGTCCACATTGTCGGATGTGGGGTTCCCGCAAACCCTTAAGGTTCGAACACTGGGGTGCGCGCGAAGTCTCTCCCTCCTACCGATCTACGCTCTAGCTCGCTAAGATCTCGCGGATGAACTCGGATTTAACTTGCAACACAGAAAGACACGGGTTTATCTTGGTTGGGACACGTTGTGGTGTAATACCCTACCCGGTGTGGTGGTGGTGGATTGCCTCTTGGGTTGATGATGAGCAGTACAAAGGAAGAACAGCCTCCGAGGTTGAGGTGTTCTTGTGCTTGTGTAGTTGAGGATGATCTGAACCAGTTCGAGGTCCGTTCGTTCCTACTGTGGTGGCTAGTCCTATTTATAGAGGCCCTGGTCCTCTTCCCAAATATCGAGCGGGAAGGGAGCCAACAACGGCGGGCAAATTTGAAGGGGGACAGCTAGTACAAGCTATCCTGACAAAAGCGGTCTTCGCCTACGAAAAGCTCTGGGGTGACGCCGTCTTGGGCTCCATGATGACCTCTGCCTTCCCGTCCTCCTGGTGTTGGTCTCGTTGCACCAATATGGCAACCTTTGCCTGATGCCTCGGTACTCTTCGCCTGCGCTGGCCTCCTTAGCACCAAAGAGGACATAAGGACGCTGCGCGCACCGGTGCCCACCTGGCACCCGCCTGGTACCGTTCGTCATGGCTCACGTCAGGAGAGCCTCGTGAGGTTTGCCTTGCCTTGATATCTCCGCTTCTCGTGAGCCTGCTTGGCTAGGCCACTCCAGAGGAGGTCTTGCGTCGTCCGCCTTGCAAGGCTTGGACCCTCGCGAGGGTCTTGGGTGCCTTGTTGATGAAGATGGGCCATACGGCCTGCTGCTTTGCCATGCTGTGGGCCGCAGGCAGGGAAGTCTGGGGACCCCTGTTCCCAGAACGCCGACAGTAGCCCCCGGGCCCAAGGTGCGCTCGGGCTTGGCTTCGCGGCGAAGCCAAGGGTCAAGTTCGGAGCACCGCGGGCCCCAAAGCCTGCGACCTCGGTCGACGCGTGGCGGTTGATTGGACGTGGGCGTCTCCGCTTCCCCACGCTGCCTCGGCAACTGCACGACTTGACAAGTCCCTGCGACATGCAAGGAAAACCATCATTACCTATGATCGTGGGAGACGCCGGTTGGCCTTCTCTTGCTATAAATGGGGAGGGGGGCGGAGCCCCCGTTGCCCATCTCTTCCTTGCTTGCTTGCTTCTTCCTCCTTGCTCCGCTGCTGACAACAATGGCGCCCATCAGAAGGTTTTCCGCCGAAGAGAAAGGAAAAGCTCCCCGTGCCGATCCGGGGCCACTTCCACCAAAGAAGAGGTCGATCCATCGCCGTGACGAAGCGGCGATGCAGGTGGTGACGAGGCCTTGGTGCGAGCGGCCTCCTCCGGGGTACCTGCTACCCTTGTACGCCCGAGCTGAGGGCTCGGGAGGTTGGAGCGACGAGCAGTGCCGCCCGTGCCGCGCCCGGGGCCGCTGCGCCACGGTGACACGTGTCGTCGCCCCTGGGGTCCACGCCATGGATTCCTCGCGCGAGCTGGTGCTATGGGCGCCGATGCCTCCAAGCTCCTGGATTCGCTTCCCGCGGTTCTTCTCCGACGTGATGCCGCCGAGGGGCCTCTTGAGCTCTGGCTGCAGCACGCCGACTGCAGCGCTCCGGCGACCGGAGCAGAGATCGAAGTGGTCCCCACCGGAAAGATCTTCATGACTCGCGGCTGGGGCGAGATCGCACGGGTCTGCCGTGCGAGGGGATCCCTCACGATCCACTTCGAGTACAATGGCGCCTCCATGCTCTTCTTCAAGGTCTTCGACGCCGAGGGCCGCCGCCTGGAGTGCTGCCCTGGAGAGGTGCGTCAGACCGACGCGCGCTCCGCCCGCAGCTACACCAACAACAGTAGCCCTTGGGAGTCCAGTAGCTCTCCTGAGCTTTACGAGACTTCGGAGACGAGCAACGACAGCTACGTGCCCCCGAGCTCTCGCCATGCTCGGAGCAGGGCTGCGGCGTCCGGCCGTTGCCACCGTTGATCCGGATGGGGTTGGCGCCGGCCTCCCGTGGCCAACTATTGATGATGGCGTCTGCCACAGAAGGGTGTAGATAGGATTCCCCTTAGTATCAGCTTTTGTTTCCTGTGAAGAATCATGAATCACCCCGTGGGGCATGTAAGGGTCTGTAATGTCTTTGGTGCTAATCTTCCTTGTTATGAAAACTTGGTGAGCGCATGTCCCGTTAAGGCTTGGTCCCCCCTTTCTTTCCTCGCGATGGCTTGTTGCTCTACGCTAACAGGTCCCGGTCCCCAGGCAGGCTACAACCATCGCTGGTATGCCAGTTCGCGTGCCGTGGTCAAGGCCAGTAGGTGTGCGGCCCGAGGTCCAGTAAGAGCCCCTGAGGCGCGATGCTCAGGAGGCCCCCCTTAGCACTCAAGCAGCCATGGTAAGGCAAGAAAGGAAAATGACTTGGCCACAACGGGGCTGCGGCATGGCGTGAGTGACCATTAGGCCCTGATATTTAGCCGATCCTAGGGCGAAACTTATCTTGCTGACTTCGCGGCGATTCCTGATGTCGCGCTAGGGCTATGCGCCAACTCGTGCGGCATAGCCAGGTCGGCCCATCTGAGTTCCCTCCTCATTCTCTCCTTAGTGCTCTCGTCCTCGGGTCCCGCCCTCGGCGAGCTCGGCCGCCGCTGGTATGCCGGTCGCGATGCCGTGGTCAAGGCCGGGGTGAGGCTGGAGAGCGATAAAACTCTGAGTCGCGATGCTCAGGAGCCCCCATTTTAACGCGCAAGCGAATTGCACGAGAGAAAAAGGGACTCACGGTGCCGCCTGCCATCCTTCCCTCGGGATCCCTGTGAGCAGGCACAAGAAGAAACATGGTTTGCCATTACAGCTGTTAGCCTGCCGTTGGTTGCTCTGGGTGAGGTGAAGGCACTAAGGGCCTGGTGAGGTGACATGCGCGGCGCGTGCCGCGAGCCAGAGCTCGACCACTCAGATTTGTCGGTCGTGGCATGGACAGACCCATGCACCAGCGCCGTTCCTGTGTGAAGGCCTCGGGGGAGGTGATGACCGAGCAGGCGATAGCCGTTGGCAGGTTAAGCATGAGGAGCAGATCAACTTGGATAAATGCAGGAAGATACACGCCACCGGGTCTGGCCCGAGCAGCTTAGGGATGATGCAGCCCGAGGGGCGCCCCCAGCAAGGTAAGCTAAAGACTTAAGCAAGAGGGATACATGCCACAGGGACGGACCCATGTGGCCTATTAATAATGCAGCCTGAGGGGCACTCCCAGCTTAAACGAACTTGGAAGATGTCACCTGGTTCTGTAGACGAAGTAGAGTTGGTGCAGCTGAAGCCGCGCATTGAAGGAATGGCTCCTCATGAGCCACCGGGACCCTGAGCCTCGGGAGGCCTTGGGGGTTAAGGAGGTTCCCTGAAGACCGTCTCCATCTCCTCCAAGACGGCGTGGAACCTGGCCTCCTGAGCCGCCAGGACTTGCCGCATGTTGCGCTGATAGGCCGACGCCACGCTTGGCAAGCCGAAGGGCATGCGAACGTAGCTGTGTGGTGGGCCCTCACAGCAGCCCACACGTGATGGCCAGAAACGCTCCTGAGATGCGGCCCTGTTGAGCTCTGGGACGTCGATGCAGACACGTAGCCCGGCATCCTCACTTGGATGGGGAGCTGCGCCTTGTGAGCGGCTGTGGCCGCGCGTGGCTCTTGCTTCTTGCAGTTCTGGGTGGTCTTGGTGATGAACTCTGGGTGGTGGGAACTCCTTGCCTGTGCTCTCTGAGGAAAGTGTGCCGTGAGGCACGCTTCAAAGTGGTGTAAGCGCCTCCCTCGTGAGGTTGGCAAGGTCGAGGCTCTCGAAGAGAGCCCCGAGCCCTGCCGAGGAGGCGTCGGCGCGCTTTCCTATGCGGTGGAGGAGGCGCCCACAGGTGGGCGCTGATCTGACGAGGCTCTGCTGCGCGCCATCCTCTTGGGGTCTGTCTTGCGTGGCGGCTTCTTCTTGGGGATGGTCTCCGTAGGGCCTTCACTTCTGCTGTCGGGGTCGTCAATTGCTGCGGCTTGAAAGGCGCGCTCAAGGGAGCACACCACATCCCTCTCTTCACACGGGACCGTGATGATTCCTCCGCTTCCTGGCATCTTGAGAACGTTGTAGCCGTGATGAGTGACTGCCATGAACTTGGCCAGGGCTGGATACCCAAGGATGGCATTGTACGGCAGGCGGATGTGCGCGACGTCGAAGTCAATGAGCTCGGTGTGATAGTTCTTGCACTCCCAGAAGGTGACAGGCAAGCGGACCTGCCCTATCGGTGTGGTGGAACCGTTGGTCACTCCTGAGAAAGGCTTGGTTGGCTGGAGCTGCTCATATGGCACTTGGAGGTTGTCAAACGTGTCAACGGATAGGACGTTGAGCCCTGCGCCGCCGTTGATGAGAGTCTTGGTGACTTGCACATTCTTGATGGACCGGGAGCACAACATAGGAGGGCGCCCGGTGGTGGATGCGCGCAGGTTGGTCTGCCGAGTTGAAGGTGATGGCACATCGGGACCACTGATGGGCGCGTGGCCTCGAGCTTGGGGAGCACCACGTTCACCGCGTGACGAACTGTTTGAAGATCTTGTTGAGAGGTGGGGCCTGGGCACCGCCCAAGATCTGAGCAATCGCACGCTGCTCCGGAAGCCCCCAGCCCCTCGCCCCTGGTGGTGGTCGTCGTTCCTTCTTGGTGGCGGCAGCGGGGGAAGACCGGCGTTGCCCTGGGGGTGATCCTCATGAGGCGGGTCCCTCCAGGCGCCCTCACGAGGTTGGTCCTGCCAGCGGTCCTCACGAGGCCAGTCGTGCCACTCCTGGCATGGGCCACAGTCGTCCCAGCGTCCACCTCCACGTCCTCCTCCGTGGCCATAGCCCCGGTCGTTGCGCTCAGGGCGTCGACCGTAGCGTCCTTCCCGTATGGCTCTGAGCTCTTGGCAGTCGCTGGTGTTGTGGGTGTTCAGGTTGTGGAAGGCGCAGAACGGTCGGCCATTCTTGGATGACTCGGGCTGATCTCTGCCTTGCTTGGTGTCGGGCTCCGCTGCGAGCACTACTGCCTCTTTGCGCTTCACGTCCTTGGCCTTGGCCTTCTTATCCTCTGCTCCTGCAGCTGGCAGCTCAAGGAGAGAGAGGCGCCCCTCCTCAGCTCTTGCGCACTTGGTCGCCAAGTTGAATAGCTCCTGAGATGTGCAAAGCTCCTCATGGATAGCGAGCTCTTCCTTCATCTTGACGTCACGGACGTCGTCCGAGAACGCGGAGATGATGGTTTCGTCCGTGACGTTGGGGATCTTGAGGCAGGTGTTGTTGAAGCACTGGATGTACTTCTGGAGGGTCTCTCCTGGTTGTTGCTTGATGCGGCGTAGATCACCCGCGGCCGGTGGGCGGTCGCGAGTGCCTTGGAAGTTAGCGGCAAGCGGTCGCGCATCTCGTCGAGGAGGAGATCGAGCCGTGCTGCGAGTTCGAGAGCGAGGCGGCCCCCATCCTTGAGCCATGGAAACCAGTTCGCCATGACTTTTTAAATCGCCGTTGGGCGCTTGATGCTCAGCTCATAGAGCTGCAGGAACTCTGCGGGTCGGCGGTGTCGTCATAGCGAGGAGGCAGATCAGGCTTGAACTTGCACAGCCAGCGGCGCTTCGCAGATTCGGGGTGAAGGCGCGGCAGCCGGCCGTGGTCGCCGGGGCCCGCTTCTGAGGTGGAGCTTGGTCTTGGCGAGGTCCGCGCTGCGCCACTGCAGGCGGCACGCGGTCTTGACAAGGTGGCGCGGGGAGCGCCGATGCAGCTTCTCGCGGCCGCGGGATTTCTTCGCAGCTTCTTTCTTCACGCGCGGGCGCCGGGCGCGGTGGATCACGCCGCGGAGGCGCGTGCCTTGGTGCCAAGGCACCGTCTTGGGGTTGAGGTGGTAGACGCATGCCATGAGCCCCGTCGCCCGCAGCTGGTTGTGGGGGAGGCAGAGAGTGGGACGGCGCCGGAGAGCCCCCTGCGGCGCGGACGAGCTCGGCGACGCGGTCGAGCCACTCCTCATAGAGGTCGTCGACGGGGCGGTAACGCACGAGCTCATTCGCCGTGATGAGCGCGGCCCGTGCCTCCATGGGAGCGCGGTGCGCATGAGACGAAGAAACGGCAAGGGTAAGTGATAGAGTAGCGGTGCGGCCGTCTTGCCGCACCGAAGGATGCAGCGAGGACACCTACTGCTCATTCCCCGTCGGGCCGGTGGCAGCGCTGGCGGCGAGAGATGGAGAACGACGAGGTGGCCTGCCTACGGGAGCTGTCGGGGATATACCCCGTGACGTAAACCGGCCGAAAGTATAACCCAGCCGGACTGGACGACTCACTGGTAACCCGCCCGGAGCTTGGCGGTTCACGGGCTACCGCCGGTCTTGACGGTTCATTAGTAGCCCGTGAGCGGGTGAGATGGATGGCGAGGCCCATGGCCCGAAGGCGATTCACGTTTAATGGTGGGCGGTTTATGAGAAAGCACAAGGAATATTCCCTTACAAAGGAAGCAAGACTAGGACTCCACTTGTAATAGAGTAATCCTAATCCAACTAGGACTAGTCATGTAAACCCCCTTCAACATATATAAGGAGGGCAGGGTTCCCCAAAGAGGACAAGCTACAAGCAGAAGAAACAATCTTAGGGCTAGACACAAAGAGGAGAGCCGGTTTCTGGCGACTCCTCGTGATGATAATGAGACCTAGCCTCAAACAACATGTAGGGTTTTTACGGATGATGTTTCCGGGGCCGAAGCTGTCTAAATCCTGTCTTGTGTTGCGTCTCTCGATTCCGCTCAACCCCTCTCAAGCTACCACATAGATCGTTGGCCTCGCGACTAAGTCGACACTAAGGACATCGACGTGTTAATTCCACGACAGTTGGCGCCCACCGTGGGGCTCGCACACGGTGGTGTTGAGTTCTTGAAGGGATCTCTCCCAGGGATCGAGAAGTTTGCAGTTTTCCGGATGAAGAAAGCCGGTTCAGAGGGATTTGTATCAAGTTCATCAGTCCAGGTTTGAAATCTGGGATTTAAGGTTTAAAAGAAATTAAGGTACGTCGAGTACGGTGCCGCCGCTGTCGCATATCAAGAGATGCGCAGCGGATCAGAGTCTGGATGGAAGGATTTGCGTCGTCAATGAGCAGTCGGAACGGCGCATGCAAGACTAAGATACAGATTTTGTGCGGTCGCTGCATACACCTTGGTAATCCGCCGAGTCCGCAAACAAGAATTTTTCGGCGATTCTACAATCACAGGTCGCGTTGAGACGGACTGGGATTCTCCACTTCAATCGTTCTATTTAAATCCGCCGGTTTTTCAGATGAGGAAGCCTATCACGTTCGCCGTATCAGCAAAAGTAAAAGAAAAATCAAGAAAAACAAGGTCGTGTCTAGATGTGCAGCCGCTGATCTGCGATCTACCGAGGCACTGATCACCCGCCCCATGAAAATTACTAGAGCAAGCCCAGCCATCAATTACCAAAGGTAGTACGCTGGCTGGTCAAAGGATCGTTCCAAACCAGGCCAACACGGACCCGTGGCTGACCTCGCTCCGCCTCCGCCTCGGATCCACTGACCGCTCCGAATCGCCGTCGAGCCTCACCGCTCCTGAACCGCCTCCACAGGATCGCTTCCCGTCCGAGTCACGGTCGGACCTCGCCGCACCTGAGCCGCCCGGCCTCGTAAGTCGCCTCGGATTGCGGCTGGCCTCGCGCCCCTGCTTCATCGCTCGCATCTGCTATACGTGGGCGGGCCTTGGTCATTCCCACTGCACCCTCGAGTCGCTGCTGTAGCATCAGATCCGAACCAAGCCAAGCCGCCTGGAGCCACCGTTTGTGTTGAGGCCGGCCGCCGCGCTCGCCCTCAACCCTCCTCCGCCTCTGCCTCCTTGTGTGAGCTGCCGCTGTCCGAAGGCCCTTGCCGGCTCGTACCTCCGGGAGTCACCTCGGCAATAGGCCGCCGCTCTTGCTGATCCTCTACTGTGACGTCGAGCCGTGAGTCATCCGGGGCCTCCCCGAGTCTCTGCGGTCTCTGCGCTCTGTTTGGCCAGCGGCAGTGGTTCCGCCCCGCGCCGCCTGGCCACTACTGTTTTTTCACGGTCTCAAGCCAGCTCGTTCGACTGCTGAGCCGCCATCGGAGAGCCGCCCCATACCTCTGTGTCCCCCCGCGTCGAGTCGCCGCTGTCCGAGGGCACCGTCCGTCGCCGCCTTGTCGCGCCACGCGGAGCTGCTGCCGCCTCATCACTCCACTCCCACGTTGCCTCTGAAGCCGTCATGTCCACTATGATCTCGCACTATCCCACGAGAGCGGATGCAGCGGCAAGCTATCTACTGCATGTCAACACAAAACTCCATTGCAACTACGGGTGTGCACGAGAACAGGCTCTCAGTGCCGCAAGCTTATTCTGACGGGAAAGGAATGAACGCCTAGCTAACTGAAGAAATGTGCAGCAGGATTCAGTATTCAATAGTGGCCAAGTCGCCGCTTCCAGCGCACCCTAGCAGCAGAGCTTAATCAAATTCAACGAAGCCGATTTTCATCATATTTTATCTCAAAGATCAAGATTGCAGGCGGAGTCAAAGGGCAATAGCCATGGTCAAACGTTTCCTCTGTAAACTCCGCCGAGCACTGGCTATTACTTCACGCAAGGACCAAGGAAAAATGCCACACACGTGGCCATCAATTTGTGCTATTTAATACTAATTGCCGCATGCATGACAGACGAGTTGTGCTGGCCGCTTTACCCGTCGAAGAACAATGTGTCAAATCAGACTCCCATGCAGTACCAGCTTCATTGTTCTACGCTCACAGACGTTCTGATGGACAATGCATCACATGGAAATCATTTTATCGTCCAAAAATACCAGGTGCTATTTATCCTGTTTATTTTTAAGCACATATCAATTTATCCGAGCAAAACTACTTTGCCCTGCTGTGTTTTATATGCAGGAGAATTATTTATTACAAAGTGGCATTATATTGCGAAGATGGAGGCGTGCCAACATCAGTCGGCACAGGTGGTCGTCTTTACTCAACGGACTCCAGCGCCGGTTTACAACGCCGTGACCGTCTCTCGCGACCACGCCGGTTTACAACACGGAGGGCAACTTGCTCATCCGCACCGGTTTACAACACCGCGGCCGGATTATCCGTCTTCTCGTCTGGGCGACTTGTCCATGATTGATTTCAGCATCACCGCGGTGATCATCAACTCCGCGGTGGATAACTCTGACCTAACATATCAGGTGATATCCATCTAAAGCCTATTTTATTAGCGCATATTATTTTTGTCAAGGAACAATTACTTTGGCATGTGATATTTTTTACGCAGGACAATTGTTCATTACAAATGAGGCGTTATATTGCAGACGCGAACGCGTGCTAGCAACATTCTGCTGGCGTTTCGTCAAGGTCATGCCACGATGAATGAGCGTGAGCGAGTTGCGTCCACGTGGCCCGGTTTACATCAACTTGCGGGACCACGCCCCGATTAACTCAACTGTCCGTGCTGGTTTATGACACGGTGCGATTTTCCCGTTCACACCGGTTTGCAATGTCGCGATCGACTCATCTATCAAAAGTCGCCTCGATGTTGCGATCGTCTTTGCAAATCCATCTCTCGCGGCCTGGTCTACATCAACATACCAGGCCGCTTTTGTCTGCGTGAGCAAGTCACGGCTTAGGTAGCCGGTTTTCTTTCAACAAAATGAAGACAAATTATCATATACTATCAACCGCCGCCCGCCTTTGGATGCTCAATGGGCAGGCGCTGAAATCGCCACCGCTACAGTTTGGTTAACTTCAAATCACCAGTTGGAAGGAACCATTGGCGAGTTCTTGACCACGGCTCATCTGAGATCATTTATAACCCACATGATCACCTCAATCTTACAGTGGATTCACATCGGGCTATCAACACGATGATATGCAACTTATGCGGTTTACATCACGGTCACATATGGAGAGTCTCAAGCCAACTCCCGAGTCACCTTTGAGACTCGGGGGCTCTGATGACATGACTCAGCAAATCTTGCGATTTCAGCAAAATTAAGAACCCTAGGGCGATGGAGGAAAGGATAACCCGGTCACGGAGGCTCTGTTATATTGATGAAAATTTAAAGGCCGTCAAAAAATTCCGGCTTAGTATATGCGAGTTACAAAATTGGGCTCAATGAAGAAGTCCCAGGTCATCGAAAGGATTCGGTTTAAAAATCCGGCTCAAGGAAATCAGATTTCATGAAGCTCTCAAATATCCAGGTTACAATCCGGTTCAAGGAAATCTGCTCTCGGCAAAGCTACGAAGCTCTCAAATCCGGTTTAAAATGTCCGGTTCAAAAGGAATTAACTTCTCATGAGTTCGAGTTTAAAGGCCGTCGAAAATTTCTGGCTGAAAATGAAGATTCGGTTTAACATCGGTTCAAGGAAAGATGTCTCCCACAAAGCTTTGAAGCTCTCAATATCCGGTTCAAAATCCGGTTCAAGAAGAATTTCTCTTGCAAAAAGTTAAAATTGCCAAAGAGGACCTGCTGCCATGATGCGCGGTTCAAACATGGGTATCCCGCCTTACCGGCCTGACATATTATTGATCACATGGGGGCTTCTGCTTCATAAAGCGGGGTCTCTGTTCTTTTACATCATGTGAGGTTACACGGAGTTGCTCTAAAGCGGCCTCCGGTTTACCCCTTGAGTTCGCTTTGCTAAAAGCATCATGTGATATCACTTGGGGGCTTGGTCGTGTCCGAACCAATGCAACACCTTTTGATAAGCGAAAGCCACCGGATCACAGGGACATGGTCAAGTCTGAACCGATCCGCCTCTTGATCGGCCTAAGGCCATAGAGTCACTTGGGGCTTGGTGAACCGAACCATTGCCACGCCACTTGATCGGCATAATGCCACGGTTTGATTGCGGACTGGCTGACTTGAACCATGGCTACACCTTATTGGGAGCTTGGTGGTGTCCGACCATGGTAACACCATCGATCGGCTCGATAAAGCCTCGTTTGCAAGCGGTTTTATCATTGCCTTTGCTTCCATATTTTTCATAACTGTTATTTGATTTTTGTTGCGTTTTTAAACCGACATTGTTAATCTGATTATTTGTCAATTACAAATTGGCGGAACACGGTCAAATCTTAATCCGGAGGCCATCGCCGGTTTGATTTTCTATTACCATCCTATTATGGAGTAAACGGCGTTCATTAACGGCTTGACTTTCAATTACAAGTTGTCAATACAGGATCAAGTTATAATCCGGAGACTATCAGCCCGATGCGGTTTGACTCTGAGTCGCCATGATATATATATGGTTAGACCGGTGTTTATCACAACCCGTGCGGTTTATCATCAACGTAGCGATATGAAAGGAGTTATCATTACTCAAGATTGGGGTTATCACTCTTACTACAAAAGTTGGTAAGACCAGCAATGTGATTCAATATCACAGGTATGATATATTTCATATTTGATTATTCTTAAGTGCAACCTTGGTTATAAACCGGGTTATATGTTGGGCATTATGACCCGTCCGTGATAAACCGCGGGACACTTTAAACTTGTTGTATGCGAAACAGGTTGAATAAAGCATGATTATAAATCACCGGCGTTTATTAAACCGGCGGCTTTCGACTATGTGTGCATGATATGATGATAAATTATCCGGTGTTTGTTAAACCGGCCGGCTTGGGACTATAAGTCGCGATATATATTTGGATTGCGCCATTGGAATCATAAACTTATAAATCATTGGGTTATATTATTTAAATAGCCAAACCTGGCTGAATTTTCATTATGATCTTGAGCGAATAAGGTTTTCATACGGATTATATTATCTTGAATAGCCAACATGGCTGGATTTTATCATGGTTATTAATAACCGGTATTATTGAGGTTTATAAAGTCGCTTTAGCACAATGGCTATCATATTATCAATAGATATGATTTTTCTACAATTGAAGGAATAGTCGAGTTCTTTGCGGGCTTACGACCCGGCACTTGGGGGCTACATTATTTAAAGTTGCGATTACATCAAATATGCAAGTCTCATGTCGCTGCAAGCGAGGCACCATGACACTTGGGGCTAATGCAAAGTAATTTTTGCTCATATTATTGAAGACCCGACTCATCACATTATAATGAGTCGACCCTTGGGGGCTACCAATTGCTCTGTCAACAATTGAAGGTACAAAGCTTTTTATTCATTATATTGAAGGGTCCTTTGCTCAATTGGTACAGCACAAGACTCTTAACCTTGTGGACATGGATTCAAGTCCCATGATGGGGTTACATCATATGATGTTATTTTCATTAAAGTATATATCAAGTCTGGCTCAATATTATCTTCTTGAGCGGCCCTTGGGGCTACACATCATTGCTCAAATCTATATGATTATACCTACAAAGTCCTGCTTATTATTGCATAATGACCCGGCACTTGGGGGCTACATAATATGGAGTATTCAGTTTTTACTAAGTGGTGGGATGAACAACATGGATTTCTTTGAAAGTGGCAGTATTTATACGAAGCAAAGTCTTAAGCCACCACTTTGTTTTGCTCAAGACTTGGGGGCTACAGGTATTATATTATTATTGAAGAAATATTTTCAAATTCTCGATTGAGCAAAGTAAGTTGACCGGCGTCACCAATCATTATGACCACATGGCTGCAACCCGGCGTCATTAATAATCATGAACTGGCATTGGCAACAATCGTGAACCGTGTATACGCAACAATCATGACTCGAAATTATCAAGTTTTATAACCCGCAGTCTTTGGCAATGATAAAACCGGCAAGTTCGCATCTTCAAACGGTTGAAAGTCGGATGAGTATTTCAAGACCAATATTTCTTAAACCGGCGCTATGGAAGCCGACTCAAGTGGATTATTCTTCACAATATTTTTTCTATAAAAGCCAACATCAGCAATTTGAGTATGAAGCTGGTTATTGACCGGATTTTCTAGAAGGAGGAAATGACAAAGGACTTAAGGACGATCGGTGCGGTTTACAAGAATTCTTAACCGGGGCACAACCTGTCAAGTTTGCTCTTGTGTTTATTTTACGAGGATCAGTTTAACATGGATAAAGTCCAAATTAAGCTGGGGCTAATGTCGAGGATATACCCGTGGCGTAAACCGGCGGAAGTATAACCCGGCGGATGACGACTCTTTGGTAACCGCCGGAGCTTGGCTGTTCACGGGCTACCGCTTGATCTTGACGGTTCATTAGTAGCCCGGGGCGGGTCGGATGGATGGCGAGGCCCATGGCCCGAAGGCAGTTCACGTTTAATGGTGGGCGGTTTATGAGAAAGCACAAGGAATATTCCTTACAAAGGAAGCAAGACTAGGACTCCACTTGTAATAGAGTAATCCTAATCCAACTAGGACTAGTCATGTAAACCGCCCTTCAACATATATAAGGAGGGCAGGGTTCCCCAAAGAGGACAAGCTACAAGCAAGAAGAAACTATCTTAGGTCTAGACACAAGAGGAGAGCGGTTCTGGCGACTCCTCGTGATGATAATGAGACCTAGCCTCAAACAACATGTAGGGTTTTTACGGATGATGTTTCCGGGGCCAAGCTGTCTAAATCCCTGTCTTGTGTTGCGTCTCTCGATTCCGCAACCCCTCTCAAGCTACCACATAGATGCGTTGGCCTCGCGACTAAGTCCTGACACTAAGGACATCTGACGTGTTAATTCCACGACAGGAGCAGTTTGAGCGACGCGGGGGGAGAGGGCAGCCCGACGCTCAGCTTGAGCACGGCGAGCGTCCGCCATGGAAACGACGGAGCGATGGAGCAACGAACTGATGGAAGGGAGACTACGGTGCACCCCTACCTGGCGCGCCAAATGTGGGATGTGGGATTCTGGCAAACCCTTAAGGTTCAAACACCGGGGTGCGCGCGAAGTCTCTCCCTCCTACCGATCTACGCTCTAGCTCGCTAAGATCTCGCGGATGAACTCGATGAACTTGCAACACAGAAAGACACGGGGTTTATACTGGTTCTGGACACCGTTGTGGTGTAATACCCTACTCCAGTGTGGTGGTGGTGGATTGCCTCTTGGGCTGATGATGAACAGTACAAGGCAAGAACAGCCTCCTGAGGTTGAGGTGTTCTTGTGCTTGTGTAGTTGAGGATGATCTGAACTAGTTCGGGGTCCATTCATTCCTAGTGTGGTGGCTAGTCCTATTTATGGAGGCCCTGGTCCTCTTCCCAAATATCGATCGGGAAGGGAGCCAACAACGGCGGACAAATTTGAAGGGGGACAGCTAGTACAAGCTATCCTGACAAAAGCGGTCTTCGCCTGTGAAAAGCTCTGGGGTGACGCCGTCTTGGGCTCCATGATGACCTCCGCCTTGCCGTCCTCCTGGTCTTGGTCTTGTTGCACCAATATGGCAACCTTTGCCTGATGCCTCGGTACTCTTCGCCTGCGCTGGCCTCCTTAGCACCAAAGAGGAAATAAGGATTTTTGCGCTTGGCGCTCACTTGCAGCACCGCTTGGTATCGTTCGTCATGGCTCACGTCACGAGAGCCTCGTGAGGTTTGCCTTGCCTTGATATCTCCGCTCCTCGTGAGCCTGCCTAGCTAGGCCACTCCAGAGGAGGTCTTGCGTCATCCGCCTCGCGAGGCTTGGACCCTCGCGAGGGTCTTGGGTGCCTTGTTGATGAAAATGGGCTGTACGGCCTGCTGCTTTGCCACGCTGTGGGCCGCAGGCAGGCAAGTCTGGGGACCCCCGTTCCTAGAACGCCGACATACATGACCTAACCTTCTATGCCACAACCATCCTTTAGAAGATTTAGCAATTAAGCAAGTTCTAGGTTGAGCCTTTTTAGTGAAATCAACAATGTAAAGATCACCTCTACGTATACCGGTAAAGACCATTTTATGATTGTCTCTTCGAAACACTTGGCAATCTACTTCAGTAAATAGGACATTGAAAGCAAAGTCAGCAAGTCTAGATACGGAAAGTAAATTATAGCCAAGAGATTCGACGAGCATGACATTTTGTTTGGAGCTATCATGTGAGATGGCTACCTTACCAAGGCCAACCACCTTAGCCTTTGAGTTATCACCAAAGGCGACATACTTTCGAGGGCCGTCGTTTTCAGCAAGGTTATGAAACATATCCTTGTCTCCGGTCATGTGATCGGTACATCCACTATCAAGAACCCATTCCTTTCCTCCAGCCATGTAGCCGCCTAGATTTGCCATAAGACCAAAGTGTCTCATAGACTCATCGAGATCAAAGTCACTATCATCATCCTCATCATAGTATCCATATTCATCATCGTCATGTGATGGATCAATTCCTAGAGAGAGTGATTCATTAGATAAATGATCATCACAATAATCATCTTTATGAATTCTAATAGCTTCGGAGATGATAGTACTAATGATTCCTACATCTCCTTTGGCACGCATGAGGTCACGAAGCTCAAATAGGCACTCATCAAACTTAGGATCACTAGTATTCATTTTACTCAAGGCAATAGACTTATGAATAATTTCATCTAAGTTTTGCAAGGAATAATTTGGGAATCATTCCTCAAGAAATCTACATATGGTGTAAGCACAATCAAGAGAGCAGACAGGCTAGCAATCAAATTTCTAGGTAATCCTCTAGTGATAAGATCTACAGTTCTAAGATTACGGATCATGTCAATAGACTCATCAAGGGTAGGATGCAAGGGGTCAACAAGGTGAGCACAAGGGGTAGTAATGTACTTGTCAAATGATATTCATTGAAAATCTCAAGCATCTCATTTTTTCACTCATGAAAGAACTCTCCATCAAGTATAGGCACTCTATGTCTAAGACTCCCCAATGTAGACTCATCCATCTTCCTCCAATGGTGATTAAACCAAAGCAATGGAGACCAAAGCTCTGATACCAATTGAAAGGATCGAGAAGAGGTGTCTAGAGGGGGGGGGGGGTGATTTGACCCTCAACAAAGAAAAGTAGCAGTTTTTAAGTTCTTCAAGTTAAGGTGGAGTTTTAGCACAAGTTTAAACATTCACAATACATTTCAAGCAAGCATGGCAAGAGTATATGAGCAGAGGAAAGTAAAGCATGCAATTTGCAAGAAAGTAAAGGGACGGGATTGGAGTGTGCAAACGCAATTGGAGACATGGAGATTTTTGGCGTGGTTCCGATAGGTGGTGTTATCGTACATCCATGTTGATGGAGACTTCAACCAACGAAGGGTAACGGCTGCGCGAGTCCACGGAGGGCTCCACCCATGAAGGGTCCACGAAGAAGCAACCTTATCTATCCCATCATGGCCATCGCCCACGAAGGACTTGCCTCACTAGGGTAGATCTTCACGAAGTAGGCGATCTCCTTGCCCGTACAAACTCCTTGGTTCAACTCCACAATCTTGTCGGAGGCTCCCAAGTGAAACCTAAACAAAGTAGGAGACACCACTCTCCAAAAGGTAATAGATGGTGTGTTGATGATCAAGTCCTTGCTCTGTTCTTCAAATGATAGTCTCCCAACACTCAACTCTTTCTCACAGATTTGGATTTGGTGGAAACATGATTTGAGTGGAAAGCAACTTGGGGAAGGCTAGAGATCAAGATTCTTGTGGTTGGATTGGAATATCTTGGTCTCAACACATGAGTAGGTGGTTCTCTCTCGGAAATTGAATGGTAGAAGTGTAGGCACGTTCTGATGGCTTTCTCCATGAATGAAGAGTGGGTGGAGGGCTATATATAGCCTCCACACAAAAACTAGCTGTTACACACAATTTACCAAACTCGGTGGGACTGAATCGTTAAACTCGGTCGGACCAATTTTGTTCAAAATGTGAACGTTGGGATTCTCGGTGGGACCGACATGATCAACTCGGTGGGACCGATGTGCTAGGGTTAGAGTAAAACCTCAATTCGGTTTGACCGATTACACAAACTCGGTGAGACCGATTTTTGTAATAAGCTAAACAGAGAGTTGGTAAGGCAAACTCGGTGGGACCGGTTGCACATCTCGGTGTGACCGAAATAATTCCAATAGGCAACAGGTAGTTTGCAAGCCCATCTCGGTGAGACCGAGATCCCGTCGGTGAGACCGAATTGATTAGGGTTTCTGGCAGTGGCTATGTCAAGTGAACTCGATGGCATCGGATAGATCAAATCGGTGGGCCCGAGTTTGACTTTTGGTTTGGGACATATGTGGAATGAGAAAGTGGTTGAGCGTTTTGGAGCATATCACTAAGCACTTTGAGCAAGCAAGCCATTAAGCAACACCTCATCCCCTTTTAATAATATTGGCTTTCCTATGGACTCAATGTGATCTTGGATCACTAAAATAAAAATGTAGAGTCTTGAGCTTTGAGCATTTGCCAATCTTCTGTCCTTACCATCTTGAAGGCGTTCCACATCCTCTTGTCCACGCCACTCCACCGTTGAACTCATCTAAAATATACTAATAAAAGTATTAGTCCAACAAGAGATATGTTGGCATTAATTACCAAAATCACCCAGGGAGCACTTGTGCTTTCAACTATTTACGGAATACATGCCTACATTATATCGATGAACTGGAGCTAGTGCCGTATCACCCTAGGTTATAACTGTCTCATGATGAATATCATCCAACAAGTCACCGATCCAATGCCTACGAATTTATCTTATATTGTTCTTGCTAAGTTACTACTGCTGTTATTACTGTTGCACTTGCTACAAAGTTACTGCTATCATTGTTACCGTTACCATTGCTACTGCTACTATTATCAAAACTATCATACTACTTTGCTACTGATCACTTTGCTGCACATAATTAATCTCCAGGTGTGGTTGAATTGACAACTCAGTTGCTAATACCTTCAAATATTCTTTGGCTCCCCTTGTGTCGAATTTATAAATTTGGGTTGAATACTCTACCCTCGAAAACTGTTGCGATGCCCTATACTTGTGGGTTATCAGGACCTTTTTCTGGCACCGTTGCCGGGGAGCATAGCTATATTTGTTGAGTCACTTGGGATTGTTATCATATTATCACTATGAGGAATCTGAAGGACGCTAAGACTACTATTTTTCCCTCTAAGACGAGGGAGGTAAGAGCGCCATCCGATTCGCTTTAGATTCACCTTACATTATAAGTAAACTTGCAACACCACCACATGCTATCAATTCTAATATGTCGCAAGTTATTGATGATGCTACTTGTCGGTGGAAACGACACCTATGGGATCACGAAGATCCCTTCTACGGTTGGTGGGCGCGAGGTTGTGCAAAGAGCCGGTCTAGTGATCAGCACAAAGAGATTTTACCCAGGTTCGGGCCGTGAGGACGCGTAATACCCTAGTCCTGCTTTGGTGTATATTTGAGTGTTCTTGAGTTCTTTAACTAGCTAAGGTGCGCGCGTAGTCCAAAAAGTCCGAATCCTTCCTCGGTACGCCTCGGGCCTCCTTTTATAGGTCAAAGGGGTCGCCACAGTGGCACACGGGAGGTGGAAAGTATGTACAGTGTAAAAGCTTATCGTCTGACATCACAAGACAAAATGCATTTAATGCGCTACTTAGGTGTCCTCTTGCTTTATCGGGGACGGCAACGAAGCCCGTCCCATCCGCCACCGCTTCGCCTTGCTTCGACAAGCGTCGAGGCCAACGAGGCATGCGGTGCCATGTAGGCTGGCAGGCTGCTGAGTTGGCGTGGTGGCAGTGTCTTCACGAAGATCTGCGTGCGACCACACATGTGCTTGGCTAGTGAGTCTAGAAGCCACAGACTTCCACGTGGGTACTTGCTTAGTTGGTGGGTTGGCCGCTGAGCTGGGTCGGCGACGGCGCGGCAAAGCCTTGCTGCGGTCTTGCTGATATTCTCGGCAAGGGTCTTGCCGGGGCCTCATGGGTATCTTCGGCAGGAGCCTTGTCGGGGCCTCATGGGCATCCTCGGCAAGGAGCCTCGCTGTTGTCTTGTCTTCTGGTTCTCATCTAGGCCTCGTAGGCGCTTTGTCTTCACAAAGATCTGCATGCCACTATGCAGGCGCCTCCCGAGCCTTGGTTCCGATGTTGTCGACGGTGTCGGAACTCTCAGGCTCAAGGGTGGTGGCCTTGCTGGTGTTGGGTAAGCTGCCCCGGCAAGGCTCTTGCCAGGGCTACATAGGCCGCTCCGGCAAGGGTCTTTTCGGGGGAAGCCCATCTTGTCGCTTCGCTCTTCTGCGCCCCTAGTTTGAGCGCTGCTCTGGTAGTCTTATATCTTTGCTTCCTTCCTCTGCCCCGCCAAGCATGGCCACAGGTGCGGCTCTGACTGTCTGTGCATAAGTAAAGGGGTACAAAGAGGGCCCCTACTTTTGTACACCAATAGGAGCCCCCGGGCCTGGGCCATACATAAGCGCGACGCATTGTTGCGCTAGGCCCAGAACTGTGGGCGGGCACGTGGGGCCGAGTTTTTACCGTAGTAATTCCTTCGACAGTTGTGCTTCCCCATGACCCGCATTGAATGCGTGACGTGGGGGTCGTGCGTGGGGCGGTTGCTGCACGCCTGTGTCACATCGTGGTAAATGGTAAAGAGGCGGCCCGCGCCTTCCCCATAAAAAGGGAAAACCGCAGGCGCGCTTCTCATTTACCCCCTGTGCCTTTTCCAATCTCGGAACTGCCGTTCCCCTCTTCTTCCTCAAGCGAAAAATCGAAGCTCTTGCCTCTGCTTGCCGCCGCCGCGCCCCCATTGCTCTCGATCCCTTATCTCTTTCTCAGCCGCCATGGCACCCAAAACTAGCGAAGGCAAGGGAGTGGCCAAGGACACCAGGGAGAAGGAGGCGCCGGAGAGCGAGTTGGCGGCGCTTCAGACGCAGCACGCCTACTTCCCCTCGACGGTCGATGCGGTCCACCTCAGGGACTACTTCAGGCCCCTGTGGGGGAAGGGGACAACTGGGCACCCTGCCACGCACATCGTCCCTGCCAAATTTTCGCCAAGGCCGGCCCAAACCGGTACCCCTTCTTCGTCGACTACTTCTCTTGCGGGCTCTGCCCCCCATTTTCTAACTTCTTCAACGACGTCATGCACACCTACTGCTTCCATCTTCTAGATCTTACACTGAATGCTGTGGTGTGCATGGCCTTCTTCGCCCATTTCTGTGAGGGCTTCGCCGGAGTGTTCCCCAGCACGGCGCTCTTTCGCCACTACTTCTACCCCCGCATCCAGCCAAGCTAAAACTGGACGACTTGGAGGGGAAGCTTTCGGAGGCCGGGGCTCATGAGGAGACCCTGAAAAAGGCACTGGAGGATGAGAGGCGTCTGCGGAGGGATGACGCCGCCGAGCACAAGGATTACGTGAAGAGCATAAACCTCAGGATCAGCCGCCTTATCGACGTCGCCGGGAGGTTGACCGCGCAGCTCGCCGTCATGGGCCTGCCGGATATCAGGTACTCCCCGGAGCCGAACGTGAGCCTCAAAGCCAGGCTGACCCTATTATTCGAGCGCGTCCTCAATGCCCTGGAGAAGCTCCGCTCCAACCGAGCAGTTTATCTAGCCAACGAGTCCCGGAGGCTCTGCCGGGGTGCCTTGCTCAAGGTGCTCACCAAGGTGGCGTTTGGAACCCCACCATCGACTTCGCCGACGCGCTGGAGAGCTTGCTGGAGGATGCAAACCTCGCAGCGCTCGAGGAGCGTATCAAGCCCATCATCAACTGCGTCGATGGGGTCAAGACGGTGGAGGGCCAGCGCTGGGACTAGGCACCCCATTTTCTAATTGCCGCTGCGAGTTCATGACCAAGAAAATATTATCTTAAGTTAGAACCATAGCAATATTTGATATAATATAACTCCTCAGTACTTTGAAATGATGCATGCTATCTTCCTGTCTGGTTATTCTTTATATGTACACACCCTACGTTTATCTGGATAGGTTTGCCAGCGCGTAAAACCCAAGCCGCGGCGCTTTGAGGACGAATCCTTAGCGGCCTGCCGGGTGCGCTTGCTGCCGGGCAAGCCACCTTGCCATTCTTGGCACAGCTACTTGAACTGTTGAGCGGACTCGAAACAGCGCAAGGGCGTTGCCAATAGCAGAAGGGCTCCCTTGCGTGCAGGTTTTCCAGACAAGAAACAAAACCTTTCGAGGAGAATAACTTATTATTAAAAAGAAATTGCTCAAGGTTCTGCATGACTTAGCTTTTCTGTTGCCGCGCGAACGGTTGCTGCATCCGTAGATGATGCTGCTCGCTCGGTCACCTTCTTCTTTGGAGCCACGGCGATGATGAAGCCACCATACTAACTAGACCAGATTTTCACAACTGCGCACCCTACCTGGCGCGCCAAAGATGTCGGTGGAGATGACACCTTTGGGATCACGAAGATCCCTTCTACGGTTGGGTGGAGCGAGGTTGTGCAAAGAGCGGGTCTAGTGATCAGCACAAAGAGATTTTACCCAGGTTCGGTCTGGGAGGACGCGTAATACCCTAGTCCTGCTTTGGTGTATATTTGAGTGTTCTTGAGTTCTTGAACTAGCTACGGTGCGTGCGTAGTCCAAAAAGAGTGAATCCTTCCTCAGTATGCCTCGGGCCTCCTTTTATAGGTCAAAGGGGTCGCCAAAGTGGCACACAGGAGGTGCAAAGTATGTATACTGTACAAGCTTATCGCCTGACATCACAGGACAGAACACATTTAATGCGCTACTTAGGTGTCCTCTTGCTTTATCGAGGACGGCAATGAAGCCCGTCCCGTCCGTCGCTGCTTCGCCTTGCTTCGACACACGTCGAGACCAACGTGGCATGCGGTACCATGTAGGCTGGCAGGCTGCTGAGTTGTCATGGTGGCAGTGTCTTCACGAAGATCTGCATGCGACCACGCAGGTGCTTGGCTAGTGAGTCTACAAGCCACGCACTGCCACGTGGGTACTTGCTTAGTTGGTGGGTTGGCCACTGAGCTGGGTCGGCGACGGGGCAGAAAAGCCTTGCCGCGGTCTTGCTGATATTCCTGGCAAGGGTCTTGCCGGGGCCTTGCAGACGCCCTCGGCAAGAGTCTTGCCGGGGCCTCATGGGCATCTTCGGCAGGAGCCTTGCCGGGGCCTCGTGGGCATCCTTGGCAAGGAGCCTCGCTATTGTCTTGTCTTCTGGTTCTCATCTAGGCCTTGTAGGCCCTTTGTCCTCACAAAGATCTGCATGCCACTATGCAAGCGCCTCCCGAGCCTTGGTTCCAATGTTGTCGACGGTGTCGGAACTCTCAGGCTTAAGGGTGGTAACCTTGCTGGTGTTGGGTAAGCTGCCCCGACAAGGCTCTTGCCGGGGCTACATAGGCCGCTCCGGCAAGGGTCTTGCCGGGGGAAGCCCATCTTGTCGCTTCGCTCTTCTGTGCCCCTGGTTTGAGCGCTACTCTGGTAGTCTTACTTTGCTTCCTTCCTTTGCCCCACAAAGCATGGCCACAGGTGTGACTCTGACTGCCCGTGCACAAGTAAAGGGGTACAAAGAGGGGCCCTACTTTTGTACACCGACACTACTTCTGCTATGGATAATGCTTATGATGATGCTAATACCTTGCTTAATGATGATGATGAGCCACTTGGTGACTTTCTTGATAAACAAATTGCTAGAGTATGACAACATGATGTTGCTGAATCTGATGATGAGCTTGAAACCGAAAATCTTGAAACACCTGCTAGAACTAGCCTTCCTAGATATGAATTGCCAAAGGTACTGGAAGGTTATGTTATGAATGAGGTGACAACTAGAGATATTCTTGCTTGTAAGGATAGAGATGATCTAGAGAAATTATTATGCAAGTATAAAGAAAAATCTCTGAATGCTCGAATGAAATATGATCCTAAGTTTGCTACTTCACCGATCTTTATTGATGATACAGATTATGAATTCTCTGTCAACCCAGAGTTAATTACTTTGGTTGAATCTGATCCTTTCCATGGTTATTAAACTGAAACTGTTGTGGCACATCTTACAAAGTTGAATGACATAGCCACCCTTTTTACTCATGATGAGAAGACTCGCTATTACTTTATTCTCAAACTATTTTTGTTCTCATTAAAGGGTGATGCTAAAGCTTGGTACAATACTCTTACTCCTGGTTGTGTGCATAGTCCCCACGATATGATTTATTACTTCTCTGCAAAATATTTTCCTGCTCATAAGAAACAAGCTGCCTTGCAGGAAATATTTAACTTTGTGCAGACTAAAGAAGAGAGTCTCCCAGAAGCTTGGGGGAGGCTTTGCCAATTACTTAATGCTTTGCCTAATCATCCTCTTAAGAAAATGAAATACTTGATATCTTCTATAATAGACTAACCGATGCTTCCAGGGATTTCCTAGATAGTTGTGCTGGTTGTGTTTTCAGGGAACGAACTGTTGGGCAAGCTGAAGAATTACTGAAAAGTATATTGAAAAATTATGATGATCGGACTCTTCCTGAACCACCGGCTAAACCCACTCCGAAGAAGAGGGGTATATTATATCTCAATCCTGAAGATATGCAAGAGGCAAAGAAATCTATGAAAGAAAAAGGTATTAAAGTTGAGGAAATACATGGGCTTAATATACCACCACTACCTAAGGTGGTAGAGGTAAATTCTCTAATGAAGTTCAATGATAATGACAATCCTCATAATATGCACCCTAGCCAATGCCTCTATGAGTTTGAAAATTACATTAGAAAACAAGATCACTTCAATGCAAATGTTATGAAACAATTGAAATACAATTCTGATATGATTGCTCGCTTGAGTGACTTGTTATTTAGAATCTCAAATGATGTTATAGGTGTTGGAAATCATGCTTCTATGGATCAAACTCAGTTAGAACAAGTTGCTAAATCTCAAAGGGAATTGCTAGATGAAATGAATAATAACATACATGACTTTGCTGTTAGAGTAGCAACTAGAGGAGGTAAAATGACTCAGGAACCACTTTATCACGAGGGACACCCAAAAATAATTGAACAAGATTCACAAAGAGTTAATGCTGATGCACCTAGTCCTTCTAGAAAGAAAAAGAAGAAGAAAAATGATAGGACTTTGCATGCTTCTAGTCAACCTGAAATAGCAAAACCTCCTGATAATGATAATGAAACTTCTATCTCTGATGATGAAACTCAATCTGGTAATGAACACTCACCTTCTGATAATGAAAAATATAATGATGAGGTTCATGAAGATAGTCAAACAAATGAAAAAGAACTAGACAATGATGTTGAGATAGAACCACCTGTTGATCTTGATAACCCACAACCTAAGAATAAGAGATATGATAAAAGAGACTTCATTGCTAGAAAACATGGTAAGTAAAGAGAACCGTGGGTTCAAAAACCTATGCCTTTTCCACCCAGGTCAACTAAAAAGAAAGATGATGAAGAATTTGAACGCTTTGCTAAAATGCTGAGGCCAGTCTTTTTGCGTACTCGCTTGACTGATATCTTGAAAATTCCTCCTTATGCAAAGTATATGAAAGACATCATCACCAATAAGAGAAAAATACCGGAAGCTGAAATCTCCACCATGCTTGCTAATTCTACTTGTAAAGATGGAGTACCTAAAAAGCTTGGAGACCCAGGAATACCAACTATACCTTGCTCCATCAAAAAGAATTATGTGAAAACTGCTTTATGTGATTTAGGAGCTGGTGTCAGTGTTATGCCTTTCTCTTTATATAAAAGAATTGATTTGGATAAGCTCACAGCTACTGAAATATATTTGCAAATGGCTGACAAATCAACTAACATACCTATTGGTATTTGCGAGGATGTGCCCGTTGTTGTTGCTAATGTTACTATTTTGACTGACTTTGTTATACTTGAGATGCCCGAGGACGACAACATGTCGATTATCCTTGGTAGACCCTTCTTGAATACTGCAGGGGCTGTTATTGATTGTAAGAAAAGCAAGTTCACTTTTCATATCTATGGTAATGAGCATACGGTGCACTTTTTGAAGAAACAATTCCAAGTGAATGGTATTAATATTATTGAAAAATCTCCGACAATCACTATTGGAAGTTTTCATCTACCTCTACCTACTTTTAAAAAGAAATATGAAATGCTTATTGTTGGGGACATTCATATCCCCGTTGAGGTAACTTAGTGATTTATGATAGTTCTTCAGTTTCATGCTAATCGAAAGTGGTTTTTAATAAGACTTGATCAACCTTATTAATGGATCATTTTTTTAGCGATATGAAGTTGATGAATTTAGTAAGCACTACCTTCTGTCCCTACCTTTTGTTTTCTATTTTTATTAGTTAAATAAAATAAAATGCCATGTTATGTCTGTTTTCTGAATTTCCCATGCAATAATAAAATGACCCAAAAATAAATGTTCTCAGAATGCTCTGAAAATTTAATACAATTTTTTTTGAATATTTGAGAATTTCTGGTGCAAATAATATCAGAGGGAGGTGCACCAGGTGGGCACAACCCACCTAGGCGCGCCAGGACCCACAGGCGCGCCCTGGTGGGTTATGGTTCCCACGTGGGTGAGGGAGTCCTGGATTAAGGGGTCCTCTGGTGTCCGACCTGTTACACATGGGCCGGACTGATGGGCCGTGAAGATACGAAGACCGAAGACTCTCTCCCGTGTCCGGAGGGGACTCTCCTTGGTGTGGAAGGCAAGCTTGGCGACCAAATATGAAGATTCCTTTCTCTGTAACTGACCTTATGTAACCCTAGATCCCTCCGGTGTCTATATAAACCGGAGGGCTAGGTCCGTAGAGGCCAATCATCATAATCATAGTCATACAGGCTAGACTTCTAGGGTTTTAGCCATTACGATCTCATGGTAGATCAACTCATGTAATACTCATATTCATCAAGATCAATCAAGCAGGAAGTAGGGTATTACCTCCATAGAGAGGGCCCGAACCTGGGTAAACATTGTGTCCCCGTCTCTGTTACCATCAACCTTAGGCGCTGATTCGGGACCCCTACCCGAGATCCGCCGGTTTTGACACCGACATTGGTGCTTTCATTGAGAGTTCCGCTGTGACATCGAAGACAGGGTTGATGACTCGCCTTGTTATCAAGGATAATATCACCTCCGGAGGAGTCCTGGCTCTGGGCCAAACCCTCCGACTTGGCGGCTTTACCATGACCGCCTGTTCGGCCCTTAAGCCGACGATGACCTCTCGAGTCATCAAAAATCGTCTCTGCGTTGACTCCGAATACTCCAAACGGATGGATCCGATGGAGTTGTCGTCTTTAAACGAACTCCTAGATCGGATTGCCGCCTTGGGGGTCGCTACAGACTACGATCGGATTGGGCTTAAACCTGACCAGAGAGAAATCAACTCTCCGCCGATCACCCATCAGATAGCGGTAGTGGCGGAGCAAGACAATAACTCTTCCTCTATATTGAGGACGAACTATGTTCGGATTTCCGAGCCTGAGGAGCCGGATACCTGTCAACGGAACAACGTGCCTGATAACCCACAAGTATAGGGGATCAATTGTAGCCTCTTTCGATAAGTAAGAGTGTCGAACCCAACGAGGAGCTAAAGGTAGAACAAATATTCCCTCAAGTTCTATCGACCACCGATACAACTCTACGCACACTTGACGTTCGCTTTACCGGAAACAAGTATGAAACTAGAAGTACTTTGTAGGTATTTTTGGATTGGGCTTGCAAGAAAATAAAGAGCACGAAAATAAAACTAGGGGCTGTTTAAGGAAAGACACAACTAAAGTAAATATAGCGAGTGTGGAAAAGTGGTGGTAGGAGTTGTGGAATTGTCCCTAGGCAACTGACTACGTTACTAGACCGGTAATCACTATTGCAATTCTATTTGAGGGAGAGGCATAAGCTAACATATTCCTCTACTTGGATCATATGCACTTACGATTGGAACTCTAGCAAGCATCCGCAACTACTGAAGATTCATTAAGCTAAAACCCAACCATAGCATTAAATTATCAAGTCCCCTTTATCCCATACGCAAACAACCTACTTACTCGGGTATGTGCTTCTGTCACTCACGCCACCCACCATAAGCAAATCATAAACATATTGCAAACCCTACAGCGGGAATCCCTCATGCTTGCGTGACACGGAGGTCACAATAGGACAGCACCAAAAATAAAATATGCAATTCAAACCAATCATAGAAATTCATCAATCACCGATAGGACAACGAAAGTCTACTCAGACATCATAGGATGGCAACACATCATCGGAAAATAATATGAAGCATAAAGCACCATGTTCAAGTAGAGGGTACAGCGGGTTGCGGGAGAGTTGACCGCTGGATATAGAAGGGGGAAGGTGATGGAGATGTTGGTGAAGATGACGGCGGTGTTGGTGAAGATCGCGGTGATGATGATGGCCCCCGGCAGCGCTCCGGCGCCACCGGAAGCAAGGGGGAGAGAGGCCCCCTTCTTCTTCTTCTTCTTCCTTGACCTCCTCCCTAGATGGAAGAAGGGGTTCTCCTCTGTTCCTTGGCTCCCATGGCTTGGGAGGGGCGAGAGCCCCTCCGAGATTGGATCTATCTCTCTGTTTATGCGTTCTATTCTGACCCTGTTTCACTGTTTCGTGTATATATGGAGATCCGCAACTCCGATTGGCCTAAAACCTTCACCGTGATTTTTTTCCGAATATTAGCTTTCTTGCGGCAAAAGAAGAGCATCAACCGCCTTACGATGGGCTCACGAGGGTAGGGGCGCGCCCAGGGGGGCAGGCACGCCCCCCTACCTCGTGCCCACCTAGGACACCGGTTTGCGTTGATTTTCCTTCCAGATTTTCCATATATTCCAAAAATAAGCTCCGTCCATTTTTATCCCGTTTGGACTCCGTTTGATATGGATATTCTGCAAAACCAAAAAGCTGCAACAGACAGGAACTGGCACTAGGCACTGTATCAATATGTTAGTCCCAAAAATAATATAAAAAGTTGCCAAAAAGTATATGAAAGTTGAATAATATTGGCATGGAACAATAAAAAATTATAGATACGACGGAGACGTATCAACATCCCCAAGCTTAATTCCTGCTCGTCCTCGAGTAGGTAAATGATAAAAAAGATATTTTTTGATGTGGAATGCTACCTAGCATAATCTTGATCATATGTCTAATCATGGCATAAATATTAGGACACGAGTGATTCAAAGCAATAATCTATCTTTTGACATAAAAACAATAATACTTAAAGCATACCAACCAAGCAATTATGTCTTATTGAAATAACATAGCCAAGGAAAGCTCATCCCTACAAAATCATATAGTCTGGCTATGCTCCATCTTCACCACACAAAATATTCACATCATGCACAACCCCGATGACAAGCCAAGCAATTGTTTCATACTTTTGACATTCTCAAACCTTTTCAACTTTCACGCAATACATGAGCGTGAGCCATGGACATAGCACTATAGGTGGAATAGAATATGATGGTGGGGGTTATGTGGAGAAGACAAAAAGGAGAAAGTCTCACATCGACGCGGCTAATCAACGGGCTATGGAGATGCCCATCAATTGATGCCAATGTGAGGAGTAGGGATTGCCATGCAATGGATGCACTACAGCTATAAGTGTATGAAAGCTCAAACTGAAACTAAGTGGGTGTGCATCCAACTTGCTTGCTCATGAAGACCTAGGGCATTTGAGGAAGCCCATCGTTGGAATATACAAGCCAAGTTCTATAATGAAAATTCCCACTAGTATATGAAAGTGATAACTCAAGAGACTCTCTATATGAAGAACATGGTGCTACTTTGAAGCACAAGTGTGGTAAAAGGATAGTAACATTGCCCCTTCTCTCTTTTTCTCTCATTTTTTTCTGTTTTTGTTTTTTTTTTGGCCCTCTCTTTTTTTGGCCTTTCTCCTTTTTTTTTTCCGTCCGGAGTCTCATCCCGACTTGTGGGAGAATCATAGTCTCCATCATCCTTTCCTCACTGGGGCAATGCTCTAATAATGATGATCATCACACTTTTATTTACTTACAACTCAATATTACAACTCGATATCTAGAACAAAGATATGACTCTATATGAATGCCTACAGCGGTGTACCGGGATGTGCAATGATCTAGCGTAGCAATGACATCAAAAAACGGACAAGCCATGAAAACATCATGCTAGCTATCTTACGATCATGCAAAGCAATATGACAATGAATGCTCAAGTCATGTATATGACGATGATGGAAGTTGCATGGCAATATATCTCGGAATGGCTATGGAAATGCCATGATAGGTAGGTATGGTGGCTGTTTTGAGGAAGATATAATGAGGCTTATGTGTGATAGATCGTATCGTATCACGGGGTTTGGATGCACCGGCGAAGTTTGCACCAACTCTCGAGGTGAGAAAGGGCAATGCACGGTACCGAAGAGGCTAGCAATGATGGAAAGGTAAAAATGCGTATAATCCATGGACTCAACATTAGTCATAAAGAACTCACACACTTATTGCAAAAATCTATTAGTCATCGAAACAAAGAAACTATGCGCATTCTCCTAGGGGGATAGATTGGTAGGAAAAGACCATCGCTCGTCCCCGACCGCCACTCATAAGGAAGGCAATCAATAAACACCGCATGCTCCGACTTCGTTGCATAACGGTTCACCATACGTGCATGCTACGGGACTTGCAAACCTTAACACAAGTATTTCTACAATCCACAACTACCCACTAGCATGACTCTAATATCACCATCTTTATATCGCAAAACTATTGCAAGGAATCAAAAATATCATATTCGGCGATCTACAAGTTTATGTAGGATTTTATGACTAACCATGTGAATGACCAGTTCCTGTCATCTCTCTAAATAGATATAAGTGAAGTAAGAGAGTTTAATTCTTTCTACAAAAGATATGCCCAAGCTCTAACAAATATAAGTGAAGCAAAAGAGCATTCTGCAAATGGCGGTTGTCTATGTAAAGAGAAACCGGCAATCCAAACTTCAAATGATATAAGTGAAGCACATGAAGCATTCTATAAAGCCATACTCAAAAGATATAAGTGAAGTGCATAGAGCATTCTATAAATCAACCAAGGACCATCTCATACCAGCATGGTGCATAAAAGAAAAAATAAAACTAAATGCAAAGGATGCTCCAAGATTTGCACATATCACATGAACGAAACGAATCCGAAAACATACCGATACTTGTTGAAGAAAGAGGGGATGCCTCCCCAGCATCCCCAAGCTTAGACACTTGAGTCTCCTTGAATATTTACTTGGGGTGCCTCGGGCATCCCCAAGCTTGAGCTCTTGCCTCTCTTCCTTATTCTCACATCGAGACCTTCTCGATCATCGAACACTTCATCCACACAAAACTTCAACAGAAAACTCGGTAAGATCCGTTAGTATAATAAAGCAAATCACTACTCTAAGTATTGTTGCAAACCAATTCATATTTTGTTTTTGCATTGTGTCTACTCTAATATAACTTTTTCATGGCTTAATCCACTGATATAAATTGATAGTTTCATCAAAACAAGCAAACTATGCATCAAAAACAGAATCTGTCTAAAACAGAACAGTCTGTAGAAATCTGAACATTCACCATACTTTTGATACTTGAAAAATTCTGCCACAATTAGGAAAAAAAATTATAGTAAGACAGTGAAAAAATAATCAGAACCATTTGACGTTCCAGTAAAAAATTAAAATTCACGCACTACAGCCAAAGTTTCTGTCCTGCACCGTACAAACCAACAAGCATTGTAAACATCCTAAAGGCAAACCTTGGCACATTATTTTTATAATACAATGGAATTGTACAAGGGGATAATTATTTTTGTTGAAAAGTTTCTGTAATCAAGATTCACAAAGTTGCCGTGAGCATGAAAAAAGTTCAAGGAGCTCTCCCACTTCAACAATGCTTGTCTTTCTCACTTTCACTTTCCTTTTTGAAAAAAGTTTTGGGTTCCCCTCTTTATTTTTGTTGTTTTTAAACTATATGAAAGCACTCAACATAAATAAATGACTCTCTAAAACTTCCGGGTTGTCTCCCTGGCAGCGCTTTCTTTAAAGCCATTAAGCTAGGCATATAGTGCTCAAGTAGTGAATCCACCCGGATCCCATATATCAAAGCCAGTTTTAATTAGCAATGATTTGTAATTTAGTAGTGAGCAAAGAGCAACATATATCATGTAATGACGAAGTCTAACTCTCTTCCTATGCATCGGCATGTCATAAGAGAATAGTTCATGCACACAAAGTAAAGGCCAATGCATAGTATAAACAGTTTCTTGCAATTTTATCGTGTTGGAAACATAGAGAGGTGGAGATATAGTTCCTCTCTCATAATAATTGCAAGTAGGAGCAGCAAGCACATGCATATTATATCTATCAAAATCATCATGTGGAACGGTAAAAGGCAACCCATCAATATAATCCTTAATAAGTGCAAACTTCTCCGATATAGTATAATCGGGAGAATTCAAAAAGATAATATGACTATCATGCGTGGGTGCAATAGCAACAATTTCATGTTTAACATAAGGAACTATAGCAAGTTCATCTCCATAAGCATAATTTATATTGGCATCTTGGCCATAAGCATAGCAAGCATCATCAAAAAGGGATATTTCAAGAGAATTAATGGGATCATAATAGTCATCATAGCAATCATCATTCGGTAAGCACGAAGGGGAATTAAACAATGTATGAGTTGAAGGGTTACTCTCATTAGAAGGTGGGCATGGGTGATCAATGCGCTCTTCCTCCTTTTTTTCTTCGCTCTCCTCCTCATCTTTTTCATCCAATGAGCTCACAGTTTCATCAATTTCTTCTTCCATAGATTCCTGCAAAATGTTAGTCTCTTCTTGGACAGCGGAGATTTTCTCAATAAGTGCATTAATATCGAAATTGTATTCATAATTCTCATAGCAATATTTGAGGATAGCTAAAATTTCAGATCTATAAACAGCATCATCAAAATCTTAAAACTCTTTACACATAGATTCAATTTCATAAGCACCCATAAAATCAACAAATTCTTCTATTTGTTCCACATCATAGTAATCATATATACCATTAGCATAAGAAGCTAAGGTTTTATTATCATTAAATTTGCATGAAAAGGGAAGGTGTGGAGCCTTCATCCTAGAGCAACAAGTATAATCATAACTCACGCATAGTTGCCAAGCATACCACTTCAATATATGAATTTGATCCCATAATAGTTTCCCTTTTTGTGTTAAGCGATAATCCCTAAAGTATTCACGTTGATCCAACGTTACTCCCATTACATAATTGAATGGGGTTTTCTCGGGATTATTAAAATAGTACATAATATCTGTCACATAACGAGCATCAAGGGTTTTAGGAGGTTCCCCTTCTCCATGAGTAGCAAGTACACCTAATTTTTTTGGTATTTCGTGTTCCATATCCATAACTAAAGATAAAGAACCACTAAGAACAGCAAATAAAAATTACTTAGTGATAAAGCAAACAAGCACACACGAGAATATTCACCCCATGCTGTGACTCCCCGGCAACGGCGCCAGAAAAAGGTCTTGATAACCCACAAGTATAGGGGATCAATTGTAGCCTCTTTCGATAAGTAAGAGTGTCGAACCCAACGAGGAGCTAAAGGTAGAACAAATATCCCCTCAAGTTCTATCGACCACCGATACAACTCTACGCACACTTGACGTTCGCTTTACCGGAAACAAGTATGAAACTAGAAGTACTTTGTAGGTGTTTTTGGATAGGGCTTGCAAGAAAATAAAGAGCACGAAAATAAAACTAGGGGATGTTTAAGTAAAGACACAACTAAAGTAAATATAGCGAGTGTGGAAAAGTGGTGGTAGGAGTTGTGGAATTGTCCCTAGGCAACTGACTACGTTACTAGACCGGTAATCACTATTGCAATTCTATTCGAGGGAGAGGCATAAGCTAACATACTTTCTCTACTTGGATCATATGCACTTATGATTGGAACTCTAGCAAGCATCCGCAACTACTGAAGATTCATTAAGTTAAAACCCAACCATAGCACTAAAGTATCAAGTCCCCTTTATCCCATACGCAAACAACCTACTTACTCGGGTCCGTGCTTCTGTCACTCACGCCACCCACCATAAGAAAATCATAAACATATTGCAAACCCTATAGCGGGAATCCCTCAAGCTTGCGCGACACATAGGGCACAATAGGACAACACCAAAAATAAAATATGCAATTCAAACCAATCATAGCAATTCATCAATCACCGACAGGACAATGAAAGTCTACTCAGACATCATAGGATGGCAACACATCATCGGAAAATAATATGAAGCATAAAGCACCATGTTCAAGTAGAGGGTACAGCGGGTTGCGGGAGAGTGGACCGCTGAATATAGAAGGGGGAAGGTGATGGAGATGTTGGTGAAGATGACAGCGGTGTTGGTGAAGATCGCGGTGATGATGATGACCCCCGGCAGCGCTCCGGCGCCACCGGAAGCAAGGGGGAGAGAGGCCCCCTTCTTCTTCTTCTTCCTTGACCTCCTCCCTAGATTGGATCTATCTCTCTGTTTCTGCGTTCTGTTCTGGCCCTGTTTCACCGTTTCGTGTATATATGGAGATCCGTAACTCCGATTGGCCTGAAACCTTCGCCGTGATTTTTTTCCGAATATTAGCTTTCTCGCGGCAAAAGAAGAGCATCAACCGCCTTACGGTGGGCTCATGAGGGTAGGGGCGCGCCCAGGGGGGCAGGCGCGCCCCCCTACCTCGTGCCCACCTCGGACACCGGTTTGCGTTGATTTTCCTTCCAGATTTTCCATATTTTTCAAAAATAAGCTCCGTCCGTTTTATCCCGTTTGGACTCCGTTTGATATGGATATTCCGCGAAACCAAAAACCTGCAATGCATAAGAACTGCACCGGCAATCGGATCAATATGTTAGTCCCAAAAATAATATAAAAGTTGCCAAAAAGTATATGAAAGTTGAATAATATTGGCATGGAACAATCAAAAATTATAGATACGACAGAGACGTATCAGTGCCCTACCCTCCGAACCTAGAATCGTACGACGGGCCTAAAATATCTGTTGATATCTCGGAGTCCGAACCATTAAGTTCGAAAGATTTACAAACTTTGGATCCCAAATTGGGTCAGGGTTCAGATTTAAAACCACCCACCCGCCTAGATATACGCGATCTTATGTACATACGACAACAGTCTCAGGAAATGGTCCATCACTTTTGGGCCAGATTCCTCCTTGTCAAAGACAAGATTAAAGATTGCCGCGATGAAGACGCAATCTCAGTATTCTGCAACAATTGCACGGACGAAGGAATCCTCAACGCCATCAACCGCCGTCGCGTATTACACTTCGCTGACTTGGCAACCATAGTACAGAAGTACTACGCAATGGAAAGCACCTGGAAAACCCAGGCAGCTCGTTGGGAACCACCGGTTTCAATTCAGCCCCTTGTCCGTGCAAACAGGACGCACCCCCGTGGGGCGCCTGACCCAATAGTAAAGAAATCAAAGCCCATTATTAGGCGCGGAACTGTTCTAGAGGGATGGCTCGATAGGCCATGCAAAATACATACAACACCGGATACCACACCAACCCACAGCCTTAGAGCATGTTGGATACTCCGGCAAGTGGCTAACAGCGGCGAAGATCTCCTCAGCAAAAATACCCCAGAACAACACCCCCCAGAAGACGACAACCTCAGAGTATTGATGGTCTTCGAGACCTTTGTTTCAAAAAATCAGCGCAAAAGGGCACTCCGCGACCTCGCCGAAGTCTGCCAAGTTGCAGCAATAAACCCCTGGAACGACACGGCCATAACTTTCAATGCCGATGACGAACTAAAATTTAGGACAGTCCGGGCACCAGCCGCCTTGGTACTCAGTCCAATCATGGACGGCTTCCGGCTCACCAAAGTGCTCATGGATGGCGGCAGCGGACTAAATCTCATCTACGAGGACACACTCATAAAAATGGAAATAGATAGGAGCCGGATTGAGCAAAGTAGCACGACCTTCCGGGGAATCATTCCCACTCGGGAGGCGCGATGCGCGGGAAAAATCACGCTCGACGTGGTATTCGGCACGCCAGAGAATTATCTGTCGGAAGACATGACCTTCCAAGTGGCCCCTTTCAACAGCGGATATCACGCCCTACTGGGGCGAGACACATTCACATGCTTCCAAGCTATACCTCATTACAGGTACATGAAGCTCAAGATGCCCGGGCCCAACGGTACCATCACTCTCGCCAGTGATCCGGACATAGCACTGCGTGCCGAAAATAAAACCGCATCCCTGGCCCTCGAGGCATTGTCTGAAGCCCTCGAGGCATTGTCTGAAGCCCTCGCGGTCGAAGAGCTGACTGTGCTGTGCTCCACTATGGATAGGGACGACGTAATCCTGGACAAGCGACCCAAATCCACCTCCTTTAAACTAGCAGACGAAATAGTCAAATTTCAAGTCCACCCGACGAAGCCCAAGAAGACAGCATCCATCGGGGCACAACTCGACCCAACGGTCGATGCCGTGCTACGAGAGTTCCTGCATGAGAACTGGGACATATTCTCCTAGCACCCTTCTGATATGCTAGGAATCCCATGCAGGTTGGCCGAACACAGCCTCAATATCTTAAAGGGATACAAACCGGTCAAACAAACACTACGGCGTTTTTCCGAACCCAAACGACAATCTATGGGAGAGGAGCTAGCCAAGTTACTCGAAGCCGGATTCATCAGAGAAATAGAACACCCAGAATGGCTAGCAAACCTGGTGATGATACCAAAGAAGGATAAATCCTGGCACCTATGCGTCGATTTCAAAGACCTCAACAAGGCTTTCCCTAAGGATCCCTTCCCCCTCCCTCGCATCAATCAGATTATTGACGCAACCGCAGGACACGACTCACTGTGTTTCCTCGACGCATACTCCGGATACCATCAAATCAAGATGAAGGAGTCCGATCAAGCCGCAACGGCATTCATCACACCATATGGGCCTTTCTGCTTCAACACTATGCCTTTCGGGCTAAAAAACAGTAGCGCCGCCTACCAACGCATGATTCAAACATGCCTGGAGAAACAGATCGGCAAGATAGTTGAAGCATATGTGGATGACGTCGTCATCAAAACTAGGCACGTCGAGTCATTGATAGATGATTTGCGTCTTACATTCGACAACCTCCGTACATATGACATCAAGCTCAACCCGGAAAAATGTGTTTTCGGCGTTCCCGCCAAAAAACTGCTGGGCTTCATCGTTTCCAATAGAGGAATTGAGGCAAATCCAGCCAAAATCCGAGCTTTGTCACAATTGGCTACGCCAACAGACCTTAAACAGGTCCAAAAACTCGCAGGATGCGTGGCAGCTTTAAGCCCTTATCTCCAGATTGGGAGAAAAAGCATTGCCACTCTATCGCCTTCTTCGATGCATCGACCACTTCGAGTGGACGGACACGGCAATGGCCGGACTGGAGGAAATAAAGGCCCTTTTAGCGAGCAACCCAATCCTGGCCGCGCCGAACGTCCGCGAACCCATGTTATTATACATATCGGCAACACACCAGGTGGTGAGCGCCGTGCTCTTCGTCGAGCGAGAGCGGGACGGACACAAGTTCCCACTCCAAAAACCAGTATACTACATATCCACTGTCCTCACACCATGCAAATCCCGGTACCCTCACTACCAAAAAATAGCATACGCGGTCTTCATGGCATCCCGAAAGCTACGGCACTAATTTCAAGAGTGCTCAATCACGGTGGCCTCCGAAGTACCACTTAATGACATAATAAACAACCGCGATGCGACATGCCGGATTGCTAAGTGGGCCATTGAGCTCCTTCCATTCGACATAACATACAAGCCACGCCGGGCCATCGAATCCCAAGTACTGGCTGACTTCATCGCCGAATGGGCAGAGGCCGAACTCCCTAAAGAGTACGGCACGTATTACAACTGGGTTATGTACTTTGATGGTTCCAAAATGTTGGCGTGGTTAGGGGCGGGCTTTGTCTTAACATCCCCCACTGGAGACGTAGTTCAGTACGTACCCCAAATATTATACACAGACTCCAACAATGCAGCCAAATATGAGGCCTTGTTGCATGGGCTTCGGATGGCTGTCTCCACGGGCATACAACGCCTGGAAGTGCGCGGGGACTCAAAGCTCGCAATATCTCAAGTAAATGGAGATTTTGATGCCAAAGATCCGAAAATGGCGGTTTACCGCAACGCCGTTCTTAAAATCTCGTCCCGCTTCGAGGGGCTCGAGTTTCATCATGTGGCTCGAGAAAGTAATCAAGCGGCGGACGTCCTTGCTCGCATTGGCGCCAAGCGCGACCCCATCCCACCTAACATCTTTCTGGAAAGTCTTTTCAAGCCGTCCGTGGTGTGGCAAGGGGAGAGCGGCAACTACAGTGCATACCCGACTATAACCTCTGATGCCGAACACACCGATATCATCGGGGGCTCAGCCACTGAAATAACACCATCGGCCCATCTCATAATGGCAGTCATTGCCCCATGGACCGAACCCTTCTTGGCCTACCTTAATAGGCGAGAACTCCCGAGGATCGAAGCGAGGCTCGCTGATACGTCTCCAAGGTATCTATAATTTTTGATTGCTCCATGCTATATTATCTACTGTTTTGGACCATATTGGGCTTTATTTTCCACTTTTATATTATTTTTGGGACTAACCTATTAACCGGAGGCCCAGCCCAGAACTGCTGTTTTTTGCCTATTTCAGTGTTTCGAAGAAACATAATATCAAACGGAGTCCAAACGGAATGAAACCTTAGGGAACGTGATTTTCTCACCGAACGTGATCCAGGAGACTTGGACCCTGCTCCAAGGAACAAAAGAGGCGGTCACGAGGGTGGGGGCGCCCCCCCCTAGGGCGCCCCCCCTAGGGCGCGCCCCCTACCTCGTGGGCCCCCTGTTGCTCCACCGACGTACTCCTTCCTCCTATACATACCTACGTACCCCCAAACGATCGATACGGACCCAAAACCTAATTCCACCGCCCGCAACTTTCTCAGATCCACGAGATCCCATCTTGGGGCCTGTTCCGAGCTCGCAGAGAGGGCCGTCATCACGGAGGGCTTCTACATCATCATAGCCCCTCCGATGAAGTGTGAGTAGTTTACCTCAGACCTTCGGGTCCATAGTTAGTAGCTAGATGGCTTCTTCTCTCTTTTTGGATCTCAATACAATATTCTCCCCCTCTCTCGTGGAGATCTATTCGATGTAATCTTCTTTTTGCGTGTGTTTGTTGAGACCGATGAATTCTGGGTTTATGATCAAGTCTATCTATGAATAATATTTGAATCTTCTCTGAATTCTTTTATGTATGATTGGTTATCTTTGCAAGTCTCTTGAATTATCAGTTTGGTTTGGCCTACTAGATTGGTTTTTCTTGCCATGGGAGAAGTGCTTAGCTTTGGGTTCGATCTTATGTGTCCTTTCCCGATGATGAAGGGGCAGCATGGCACATATTGTATCGTTGCCATCGAGGATAACAAGATGGGGTTTATTTCATATTGCATGAATTTATCTCTACATCATGTCATCTTGCTTAAGGCGTTACTCTGCTTTTTAACTTAATACTCTAGATGCATCTTTGGATAGCGGTCGATGAGTGGAGTAATAGTAGTAGATGCAGGCAGGAGTCGGTCTACTTGTCTCGGACGTGATGCCTATATACATGATCATACCTAGATATTCTCATAACTATGCTCAATTTTGTCAATTGCTCAACAGTAATTTGTTCACCCACCGTAGAATACTTATGCTCTTGAGTGAAGCCACTAGTGAAACCTATGGCCCCCGGATCTATTCTCATCATATCAATCTCCATCACTTCAATCTTGCTTTGCTTTTTTACTTTGCCTTTTACTTTTAACTTTGCATCTCTATATCAAAAATACCAAAAATATTATCTATCATCTCTATCAGATCTCACTCTCGTAAGTGACCGTGAAGTGATTGACAACCCCTAATCGCATTGGTTGCGTTGAGCTATTGTTTTCGTGTAGGTACGAGGGACTTGCGCGTGGCCTCCTACTGGATTGATACCTTGGTTCTCAAAAACTGAGGGAAATACTTACGCTACTCTACTGCATCATCCTTTCCTCTTCGGGGAAATCCAACGAAGCTCAAGAGGTAGCAAGAAGAATTTCTGCGCAGATTGTCGGGAGTCTACATAAAAGTCAACATACCAAGTACCCATCACAATCCCTATCTCTCGCACTACATTAGTTGCCATTTGCCTCTCGCTTTCCTTTCCCCCACTTCACCCTTGCCGTTTTATTCGCCCTCTCTTTCCCAATCTCCTTCTCCTTCTCTTTCTCCGTTTGCCTTTTTCTCGCTTGCTTGTCGCTATGTCTGAAATTGGGGAAGTTATCGCTGATATGGGCGATAACAATGTTACAGAAAATTCTAATGCTCCTGCTGAAGAACCCCCTACCTATCATACAAAAAGATTTCAAATCGGTAGTGGTAATATTATTGGAAAATGAGTTATTCAAGATTTCTTTACTTGTGCCGGTGCTTTGCCCTCTATGGGTGGTTCTATTCTCCATAGAACTATTAGTCTTGCGGACGCTATTGCCATGCTTATCGTTGAACTTGAAAGGCAATTTATGCATATGCACCCATCTATACAAAGAGTTTTCCTAGAATTTTCTAATATCGAACATTCTTCTGTTAAGCGTGCCACTACTATCTTTTTGGCTCATGAATTCAGATTTATAATAAAAGAAGCCAAAGAAATCTTTGCGCACTATAGGGTGGACGCTGGTCGTCCTCCCATAGAATCTATTCTCTTTGATCAAGAAGAAATTATGAGCTTTCAATCTCTTTACTATGTTGCTTTCAATGAAAACCTTAGAAAAAAGGTGCCTGCCAATATTTTAATTGATAGAATCTCTGAACTTAATGATGATTTGGCTATTCGAAATAACAATCTAGGATGCTCTCTCGAGTTTAGGCTCACAAGGTTTTGTCAAAAGAATGCTTATAATGATGAATTGGTTGTGCAATACGAAGGGCCGAAAGAGGAACCTGTACCTCCTAAAATTGATCTTGGGGACTTCTGTCCTATTAAATTTAGCCCTTTTGATTACTTTTGCTTGCCTCAAAGGAAACTTGCTGCCGAACGTAGATAATATGAAATCACTTTCACCGATCTATCTTACTACTACGGCACAACCTAAATCTATCCTCGCTTTTATGTCTAGCTAGGGGCGTTAAACGATAGCGCTTGTTGGGAAGCAACCCAATTTTATTTTTATTTTTTAGTTTTTTTTCTTCTGTTTAGGAATAAATAATCCATCTACCTTCTGTTTGGATGTGGTTTTGTGTTTTAATTAGTGTTTGTGCCAAGCTAGACCTATTGGATCTTCTTGGATGATAGTTATTTGATCTTGCTGTAATTTCCAGAAACTTTGCGCTCAGTGGCCGAATTATTAAAAATCACCAGAACGTGATAAAATACTGATTCCAATTGCTGATGATCAATAAATAAATTTTATAGATCTTCTAATTTTGGTAGATTTTTTGGAGTTCAGAAGTTTGTGTTAGTTACAGATTACTACAGACTGTTCTGTTTTTCGTGTGTTGTTTGCTTATTTTGATGAATCTATGGCTAGTAAAATAGTTTATAGTCCATAGAGAAGTTGGAATACAGTAGGTTTAACACCAATATAAATAAATAATGAGTTCATTACAGTACCTTGAAGTGGTCTTTTGTTTTCTTTCTCTAACGGAGCTCACGAGATTTCTATTGAGTTTTGTGTTGTGAAGTTTTCAAGTTTTGGGTGAAATCTTTTGATGGATTATGGAACAAGGAGTGGCAAGAGCCTAAGGTTGGGGATGCCCATGGCACCCCCAAGATAACCCAAGGACACCAAAAAGTCAAAGCTTGGGGATGCCCCGGAAGGCATCCCCTCTTTCGTCTACTTCCATCGGTAATTTTACTTGGAGTTATATTTTTATTCACCACATGATATGTGTTTTGCTTGGAGCGTCTTGTATTATTTGTGTATTTGTTTGTTTGTGTTCCACAATCATCCTTGCTGTACACACCTTTTGAGAGAGCCATACATGAATTGAAATTTGATAGAATACTCTATGTGCTTCACTTATATCTTTTGAGCTATGTAGTTTTGCTCTATGTGCTTCACTTATATCTTTTTGAGCGTTATAATTTTGCTCTATGTTCTTCACTTAGATCTTTTAGAGCACGGTGGTGGATTTGTTTTAAAGAAACTATTGATCTCTCATACTTCACTTAAATTATTTTGAGAGTCTTAAATAGCATGGTAATTTGCTTAATAATAAGATGCTTGGTATTCAAGATTTGTGAAACTTTCTTTTGAGTGCGTTGAATACTAAGAAAAGTTGGATGCTTCATAAATGTTTTGAGATATGGAGGTAGTAATATCAAAGTCATGCTAGTAGAGTAATTGTGAATTTGAGAAGTGCTTGAGTTAAAGTTTGCAAGTCCCGAAGCATGCACGTATGGTAAACGTTATGCAACAAATTTGAAACATGAGGTGTTATTTGATTGTCCTCCTTATGAGTGGCGGTCGGGGACGAGCGATGGTCTTTTCCTACCAATCTATCCCCCTAGGAGCATGCGCGTAATGCTTTGGTTTTTGATGGCTTGTAGATTTTTGCAATAAGTATAGGAGTTCTTTATGACTAATGTTGAGTCCATGGATTATACGGACTCTCACCCTTCCATCATTGCTAGCCTCTACAGTACCGTGCATTTCCCTTTCTCACATTGAGAGTTGGTGCAAACTTCGCCGGTGCATCCAAAACCCGTGATATGATATGCTCTTTCACACATAAACCTCCTTATATCTTCCTCAAAACAGCCACCATACCTACCTATTATGGCATTTCCATAGCCATTCCGAGATACATTGCCATGCAACTTTCCACCATCCAGTTTATCATGACACATTCATCATTGTCATATTGCTTAGCATGATCATGTAGTTGACATAGTATTTGTGGCAAAGCCACCGTTCATAATTCCTTCACACTTTTCACTCTTGATTCATTGCATATCCTGCTACACCGCCGGAGGCATTCATATAGAGTCATACTTTGTTCTAGTATCAAGTTGTAATCATTGAGTTGTAAATAAATAGAAGTGTGATGATCATCATTCAATAGAGCATTGTCCCAAAAAAAGGCCAAAGAAAAAAAAAGAAGGCCCAAAAAAAGGAAGAAAATAAAAAGGGGCAATGCTACTATCCTTTTTTCCACACTTGTGCTTCAAAGTAGCACCATAATTTTCATGATAGAGAGTCTCGTGTTTCATCACTCTCATATACTAGTGGGAATTTTTCATTATAGAACTTGGCTTGTATATTCCAACAATGGGCCTCCTCAAGTGCCCTAGGTCTTCGTGAGCAAGCAAGTTGGATGCACACCCACTTAGTTTCTTTTGATTGAGCTTTCATACATTTATAGCTCTAGTGCATCCGTTGTATGCCAATCCCTACTCCTTGCATTAACATCAATCGATGGGCATCTCCATAGCCCATTGATTAGCCTCGTTGATGTGAGACTTTCTCCTTTTTTGTCTTCTCCACATAACCCCCATCATTATATTCTATTCCACCCATAGTGCTATATCCATGGCTCACGCTCATGTATTGCGTGAAATTTTATGAGTTTGAAATTATTAAGGTATGAAACAATTGCTTGGCTTGTCATCGGGGTTGTGCATGATGAGAGCATTCTTATGTGACAAAAATGGAGCATGACTAAACTATATGATTTTGTAGGGATGAACTTTCTTTGGCCATGTTACTTTGAGAAGACATAATTGCTTTGTTGGTTTGCTTGAAGTATTATTATTTTTCATATCAATATGAACTTTTGTCTTGAATCTTTCGAATCTGAATATTCATTATTCATACCACAGTTAAGAAGATTTGCATTGAAATTATGCCAAGTAGCACTCCGCATCAAAAATTCTTTTTTTTCATTTACCTACTCGAGGTGCCTGATACGTCTCCAACGTATCTATAATTTTTGATTGCTCCATGCTATATTATCTACTGTTTTGGACCATATTGGGCTTTATTTTCCACTTTTATATTATTTTTGGGACTAACCTATCAACCGGAGGCACAACCCAGAATTGCTGTTTTTTTGCCTATTTCAGTGTTTCGAAGAAACAGAATATCAAATGGAGTCCAAACGGAATGAAACCTTCGGGAACGTGATTTTCTCACCGAACGCGATCCAGGAGACTTGGACCCTGCTCCAAGGAACAAAAGAGGCGGTCACGAGGGTGGGGGGCGCCCCCCCTAGGGCGCGCCCCTGCCTCGTGGGCCCTATGTTGCTCCACCGACGTACTCCTTCCTCCTATATATACCTGCGTACCCCCAAACGATCAGATACGGAGCCAAAAACCTAATTCCACCGCCGCAACTTTCTGTATCCACGAGATCCCATCTTGGAGCCTGTTTTGGAGCTCCGCCGGAGAGGGCCGTCATCACGGAGGGCTTCTACATCATCATATCCCCTCCGATGAAGTGTGAGTAGTTTACCTCAGACCTTCGGGTCCATAGTTAGTAGCTAGATGGCTTCTTCTCTCTATTTAGATCTCAATATAATGTTCTCCCCCTCTCTCGTGGAGATCTATTCGATGTAATCTTCTTTTTGCGGTGTGTTTGTTGAGATCGATGAATTGTGGGTTTATGATCAAGTCTATCTATGAATAATATTTGAATCTTCTCTGAATTCTTTTATGTATGATTGGTTATCTTTGCAAGTCTCTTCGAATTATCAGTTTGGTTTGGCCTACTAGATTGGTTTTTCTTGCCATGGGAGAAGTGCTTAGCTTTGGGTTCGATCTTGCGGCGCCCTTTCCCAAAGGATGTGAAGGGGCAGCAAGGCACGATTGTATCGTTGCCATCGAGGATAACAAGATGGGGTTTATTTCATATTGCATGAATTTATCTCTCTACATCATGTCATCTTGCTTAGGCGTTACTCTGTTTTTAACTTAATACTCTAGATGCATCTTTGGATAGCGATCGATGAGTGGAGTAATAGTAGTAGATGCAGGCAGAGTCAGTCTACTTGTCTCGGACGTTATGCCTATATACATGATCATACCTAGATATTCTCATAACTATGCTCAATTCATCAATTGCTCAACAGTAATTTTTTCACCCATCGTAGAATACTTATGCTCTTGAGAGAAGCCACTAGTGAAACCTATGGCCCCGGTCTATTCTCATCATATCAATCTCCATCACTTTAATCTTGCTTTGCTTTTTACTTTGCCTCTTACTTTTAACTTTGCATCTCTATATAAAAATACCAAAATATTATCTATCATCTCTATCGATCTCACTCTCGTAAGTGACCGTGAAGGGATTGACAACCCCTAATCGCGTTGGTTGCGTTGAGCTATTGTTTTTGTGTAGGTATGAGGGACTTGCGCGTGGCCTCCTACTGGATTGATACCTTGGTTGTCAAAAACTGATGGAAATACTTACGCTACTCTGCTGCATCATCCTTTCCTCTTCGGGGAAATCCAACGCAAGCTCAAGAGGTAGCACTCGCCGCATTGTCCGGCGCTCTAAAGCCTACAAGGTTCATGACGGAGAACTCTACAAGAAAAGCGCCACCGGAGTGCTCCAAAGATGTATCTCCGAGGAAGAGGGGCGGCAGATCTTAGCTAAAATTCATGCTGGTCTCGGTGGTCACCACGTCGCGGCTCGGGCCCTTGTAAAGGCCTTCCGTACAGGTTTCTATTGGCCGATGGCCCGAGCAGACGCACAGGACCTTGTCCAACGTTGCGTCGGATGCCAGCTTTTTGCTAATCAGAGCCATATGCCACCCACAGCTCTACAAACAATCCCCATCAGTTGGCCTTTTGCGGTCCGGGGGCTTGATATGGTTGGACCCCTTAAAGGAGGAAGCCATAAGAAAAAATATCTACTGGTCATGGTGGAGAAATTCACTAAGTGGATAGAGGCCAAACCAGTTAAAACGGCTGAGGCCGGACCAGTGATAGACTTTATATCCGGCGTTGTACACCGTTATGGTGTCCCACACAGCATCATCGCTGATAACGGCACCAATTTCACAGCCGATGAGGTGAAAAACTGGTGCGCCAATCTGGGCATAAAGCTCGATTACGCCTCCGTCTATCACCCGCAAACAAACGGTCAAGTTAAACGAGCCAATGGTCTTATTATGAGCGGCATCAAGCCTAGACTGGCGCGGTCTTTGAAAGAATTAGACAAGCACTAGGTTGAGGAGCTCGACTCCGTACTCTGGGGGCTGCGGACCATGCCCAATCGCACCACCGGATATATACCTTTCTTCATGGTGTACGGCGCAGAGGCTGTGTTACCCTACGACATTATTCATGACTCACCTCGAGTGCTCATGTACGAAGAGGGAGAAGCCGAGCTTGATCGGCAGGACAACTTAGATGCCCTGGAGGAGGAGCGCGATGTTGCAAAAGCCCGTTCTGCATTTTATCAACATCAGGCTCACAGGTATCAAAGCAAAGAAGTGTGGGCCAAGACTTATAATGTTGGCGAACTTGTTCTACGCCTGCCGGAGAAGAAAAAGGATAAACTCAAGGCCAAGTGGGAGGGTCCCTTCATCATCGACGAAGTTCTCACCGGAGGAGCGTACCGCCTGCGTGATGCGTCAGACAATCGCCTAGAGCCGAACCCCTGGAATGCGGCCAGACTCCGAAGATTCTATGCCTAGCACCGAACTCTTTGTTCGTCTCCTTCTCCCTATTGTTTCCATTACTTTTTCCTCTCTTTTCTCTTTTTCCTTTTTAGCCTTAAAGCTTTTCGTGCGGCTAAACCGTGCACTTGTGACATACACATCCTCAAATATGTACGTCAATTATACCTGGGGGCTTCTTTGACAGAAGCTTATTATTGTTATATTTCGAGCATCAAGCTCATCACATATGCGCGTTTTCCCCATATGTACCTTTTCTTCGCTATTATATTCATCGATATGACTTAAGTTTTGGCCAAGCTAGGTTGCCTGGCTCCTGTGCTTATGCCCTACGTTCCCGTTAGTTTGGCTAGGGCATAAAGGGAGCACCTCTGCGATTGTTACTGCCGGGTCATCCGTATGTGTACCTCAGACTGGGTGAAGCCGAAATCTAGCATTCTTAAGGGAATATTCGGTTGGCGAACTAAAGATTTTTTACAGTCGTTAAAATATGAACCCCCAGATGTTGCATATACTGCGATTTTTTCAATCACAGTTCGGACATGCACATTAAACGCATGTACACCCAGGGAAAGGAACCCTTAACGGAACTATTCTCTCTGGAAGACGTTTCTTACAATCACAATGTAGTATAACATAGCTAGCCGGATACAACTTGTCTGTTCAAGCAACTATGACCCCTACGCCTGGTTTCCACGCGTACCCCGGTATATTTTGCCGCTCAGGTATTCGGAAACACTCTGCACCTTCGGGTCCAGAGGTCGAAGCGAAAAGGTCTGCCATGACAATCGTTTTTACAATCCAGCTAGGGACAAATATGTCAAGGAAAGTACATAGTCACTTAGACTCATAAATTTCCTCCTCTATACCGTCTAACAGGTTGTCTAACTTACAATCCTGTTGGGAATGTCTAGCGGCTACTTCTACTTGGTCATATACCAAATTCATTGGAATTTCTTTCCCATCTGACCCTAGAGGTCCGACCCGGGCCATATGATTTGGATCAAGCTTGGTATACCGTGTTTTCACCATTGCCCAGGCATCTCGTGCACCTTCCCGGCAGGCCGATATCTTCCATAATCGGAAGCGTCGCCGCGCTCCCTTGAATAGTTGTATAAGCTCCTCCATCCTTCCTGGAGGGGAGGCGGATGGCCATAAACCCTTGGCAACACTTTGCATTGCCTGCCGAGCTTGCTCATGCATTTGCGACAGCTCTTGCAGCAGATCGCACGAGATCCCGGACATTTCCTCTTCGGGATGGCCGGTCAGCATACCTGCAGATATAATTCTGTTAGTCCCTTTCATCTCCGAACTACACGGAGGTAAGTGTGACCACATACCAAATATGCCGCCGCGCAGCCTCTTTTTTTCCTTCATGAAATCAGCCAGCTGGGCCCGTACATCTTTCAGTTCTTCGCCCAGCTGGGTGTGGGCATCCTGCAGCTTGTTTTTCTCATCTCTGACTTATGTCAGCACACGCTCGCCCACGGCCAATAGTCTTTTGGCTTCTTGTTCTTCCGCTTGGGCGACTTTCAATTGCACCTCCAGTTGATCTGACAATCCTGCCATAAGATGAGCAACAGTGTTAGCATTACCAGTATATAATTATGTTTTCTCGATGGAGGGGAACATTACCAGGTGATGCCTTCTTGGATTTCTCCAGTTCGGCGGTAGCAGCAGTTAGCTGGGTCCGACACTTTTTTAGTTCTTGAGACAATAGGCTGTTCTTCTCCATAAGCACCTGGTTATACAATGATCCTTAAATCAGCTGTATCAACTGTTTCAAGTCTCGGGAGCTACTGGTATATAATTATCAGTTTTGTATAATATAAATTTACCCGCATATCTTTCAAATGTTGGCTGATGGCTCTGGCAATCCCGTCTCGAGCAGGTTGGATATACGCATGAGCCGAGCTGAAGGCATTGAATGCCTCGTTCATAAAGCCGGGGTCGCGTAGAATGGCTCTCTAGCGCCGATGATTCATGGCACTCTCCACTTCCAAGTTTGTGACGGATACATCATCCGACTCCTCTGCTGAGGGACAATCCGGCGTCACTCCCGTATCAGCCCTTGCCTTTAAAGCAGGGTCGGGAACCTGACTTGTGGGGGCGCGGACGGTAAGATTCCCGGACATAGTCCGGCGAACGCTTTTTCTGTAAGGCACGGTGGTAATATCACAGTTGGATGTGACTGCCAAAGGGCATATTTACAAAGCCATACCTCTTCGATGAAGGCTCGGGCGTATCTTCGTTTGCCTTCCTCTTCGAAGGCTTGCCCGGCGTGGGCGCCGCTCTCTTTGGAGTTGCCTCTGGTGTAGCATGACGCGCCAAGCGTCTCCCCTTTGGAGCACGAGACAGTGCGGTGGGTGAGGCAGAATGAGGAGGCTCTTTCAGAGGATATATCTCCTGATTACTTATGTGCGAGGCGGGGAGAAGACCGGGATAGTCGGCGATGATGGCCACTTTCGTGCCGTCATAGCTCGGCTGGTAGAACACCCCATCCTCGAGCTCCACATATATGTCCGGATCCTCTTCGAATCCGGGGTCAAGGTCCCGGTTATGGTTCTCCGGCTGTGGGGCGGGGCAGTGTAGCCCCTTGGTGATTTTTCGCCATTCCTGTCACGAATGGACATAGTAATGTTCATTAAAAGTGACTCAGGGAGTAGATTGAATGGAATAATGGGATTGGAACTTACCCAGGTTGTACATGGAAAATCCATCCCGACACTTAATGCGAAGGAATTCCTCTTCCTCCCCTTTGAATAGTCCGGCCAATATCTTGGCCAAAGCGGTGGGGGTGTCTGGACCTTTTTGACCGCAACGGGAGGCGTCGTTGAGGGAGTCCCGGATTAGGGGGTGTCCGGATAGCCGAACTATCACCGTTGGTCGGACTCCTGGACTATGAAGATACAAGATTGAAGACTTCGTCCCGTGTCCGGATGGGACTTTCCTTGGCGTGGAAGTCAAGCTTGGCGATACGGATATGTAGATCTCCTACCATTGTAACCGACTCTATGTAACCCTAACCCTATCCGGTGTCTATATAAACCGGAGGGTTTTAGTCCAGGGACTAACAACAATCATACCATAGGCTAGCTTCTAGGGTTTAGCCTCTCGATCTCGTGGTAGATCCACTCTTGTACTACCCATATCATCAATATTAATCAAGCGGAGTAGGGTTTTACCTCCATCGAGAGGGCCCGAACACAGGTAAAAACATTGTGTCCCTTGTCTCCTGTTACCATCCGCCTAGACGCACAGTTCGGGACCCCCTACCCGAGATCCGCCGATTTTGACACCGACATTGGTGCTTTCATTGAGAGTTCCTCTGTGCCGTCGCTGTCAGGAAGGATGCCTCATCCCGTCTTTAAAGACGGCACCGTTGCTAAAGGAGCTTTGGCCACCGGCCAAACTCTCCAACTAGGCGGTTTTCTTATGATCGCCTGTTCGGCCGCCGCGCCGACTGTGACTTCTCGGGTCATCGAAAGCAATCTTCACGTTAACTCGGAACTCGCCGAGCAGTAGATCCGATGGAGCTCTCTTCCTTTGAACGAGCTCTTGGATCGCATCGCCGCCCTGGGAGTCACTACAGAATACGATCAGATTGGGCCTAAAACCGATCTGAGAGAGATCAACTCGCCCCAGGCTACCCACCACGTTGCTGTGGTAGAGGAACAATACGGCGAATCTTCTCCTACCTTAAGGACTAGTTGTGTCCGGATTCCTGACCCCTCCATGCCGGATTCCCGCGGAGGGGAGGACACCACTCAAGCCCTGAACTTAAAGTCAGGCAGCAGGCTAGATTCATTGGACAACCTCCAAGAACCCAAGCTTCCAAGTTCGGAAACTTCTTGGCCCTCGATCTTAGGTCGGACGGGTTGAATTTAATTCCACCGCCCACCCAAACATAAGCGATCTATCCCAAATCCGCAAGAGCCCGTGAAACAAAGACATCATTATCGGGCCGATTCCTCCTGGTTATGGACATGATAAAGGATTGCCGCGAGGAGGACGCAATCTCATTCTTCTGCAATAATTGCACGAACAAGGGAATCCTAAACGCCATAAGTCGTCGTGAAATTACATGCTTCGCTGACTTGGCGTCCATAGTACGAAAGTACTGCGCGATGGAGAGCGCCTGGAAAACCGAAATCAAATTTTGGGATAATCCGGCCCCGAATACGACCCTAGTCCGAAATAAAAGGGTGCATCATCACCAGGCACCTGGGTTACATACTAAAAAGCAAAAAAACCCCAAAGGGCATGGAACCGTACTGGAGGGATGGCTCAATGGACCCTGCAAAATTCATAGCACAGAGGGCGCCACTCCAACCCATAGCCTTAGAGCATGTTGGATACTACGGTAGGTGGCCAAAAGTGGCGAAGAGCTTTTAGCTCCAGAGCACCAGCCCAGCAATACTAGTACGGTATTAACAGTCTTTGAGACTTTCACATCAAATAATATGCGGAAACGAACACTCCGCAACCTTGTCGAAGCCTACCAGATAGCAACAATAAATCCATGGAGTGACACGGCTATTACCTTTAACGCCAGTGACGAACCTAAATTCCGAACAGCCCGAGCACCAGCCGCATTGGTCCTCAGTCCAATAATGGACGGCTTTCGCCTTACCAAGGTACTCATGGACGACGACAGCGGATTAAACCTCATCTACGAGGAAACCCTTCGAAAAATGGAAATAGACTGGAGCCGCATTGAGCAAAGCAGCACAACCTTTAGAGGAATAATCCCTACGGGAAGCATCTTTACAGAAAGATCACACTAGATGTGGTGTTCGCACGCCGGACAATTATAGGTCCGAGGAGGTCACATTCCAAGTGGCCCGTTCAGCAGCGTAATACCACGCCTATTAGGGCGAGAGGCATTCACAATTTTTCAAGCTATACCCCATTACGGGTACATGAAGCTCAAAATGCCCGGACCCAACGGAATTATCACTCGCTAGTGACCGGACATAGCGCCCGCTACCAAAATAAAACAGCCCGACTTGCCCTTGAGGCACTATCCAAGCCCTAGCGGCAGAGGAACTCATCGCGCTGCGCCCACGGTGAACAGAGACGATGTGATACTCGATAAGAGATCCAAGTCCACCTCTTTTAAACCGCGATTTAAATAGTCAAATTCCAAGTCCATCCAATGGACCCTACAAAAACGGCCTCCATCGGGCACAATTAAACCCTGATGTGGACGCCAGACACGAGAATTCCTACGAGAAAATTGGGACATTTTGCCGGCACCCTTGAGACATGCCGAATCCCACGCCGGTGGCCGAAAGCACAGCCTAAATATCCTAAAAGGATTCAAGCCAGTTAAACAAGCTCTTCGGCGTTTCTCCGAACCCAAGAGACAGGCCATGGGAGAGGAGCTAGCCAAACTATTGGAGGCCGGATTCATAAGAGACATTAAATATCCAGACTGGCTAGCAAACCTGGTAATGGTACCAAAGAAGGACAAATCCTTGCGCCTATGTGTCGATTTTAAGGACCTTAACAAGGCTTAACCAAAGGATCCCTTCCCCCTCCCCCGCATCGATCAAATTATCGACGCTACCGCAGGACACAATTCATTGTGTTTCCTCGACGCATACTCGGCTACCACCAAATTAAGATGGCAGAGCTGACCAAGCCGCAACGGCATTCATCACTCCATACGCCCATTCGCTTCAACACAATGCCCTTTGGGCTCAAAATGCCGCGCAACATATCAGCGCATGATTCAGACATGTGTGGCAAACCAGATCGGCAAAACAGTGGAGGCATACGTAGACGATGTGGTCGTCAAATCCAAGCATGTCGAAACCCTAGTCGACGACTTGAGGCTCACATTCGATAATTTCGAACATATGACATCAAGCTCAACCCGAAAATGCGTTTTGCGTATCAGCCGGAAAGCTCTTGGGCTTCATTGTATCCGTAGAGGAATTGAAGCAAACCCAGCCAAGATCCGAGCTCTGTCACAATTGATATCCCCAAAGACCTCAAACAAATACAAAATTGATCGATGCATGGCGGCTCTAAGCCGCTTTATCTCCCGCTTAGGAGAAAAGGCATTACCCCTTTATCGCCTCCTCTGGCGCACCGAACACTTTGAGTGGACGGATGCTGCCACGGCCGGACTCAAAGAAATCAAAGCCATATTGGCAACAAATCCGGTCCTGGCCGCGCCCAACATGGGCGAACCAATGCTATTATACATCACAGCAACCCATCAAGTTCTAAGCGCGGTGCTCGTTGTCGAACGAGAAACGGAAGGACACAAGTTCCCTCTCCAAAAACAAGTTTACTACGTGTCCACTGTCCTAACTCCATGCAAGTCACGGTACCCGCATTATCAAAATATAGCATACGCAGTGTTCATGGCATCCCGGAAGCTGCGACACTACTTTCAAGAGTGTTCGATAACAGTAGCCTCCGAAGTACCTCTTAATAACATTATAAACAGCCGCGACGCAACGGGCCGGATCGCTAAATGGGACATTGAGCTCCTCTCGTTCGACATAACCTACGAGCCACGGCGAGCTATTAAGTCGCAAGCTTTGGCTGACTTCGTCGCCGAATGGACTGAAGCCGAACTCCCTAAAGAGTACGGCGCATATTCCAACTGGACCATGCACTTCGACGGCTCCAAAACGTTGGCCGGCCTGGGGGCTGGCATCGTTCTGACGTCCCCAACCGGAGATACAGTCCAATACGTACTTCAAATAATGTACACGGACTCCAAAAACGCAGCCGAATACGAGGCCCTTCTACATGGTCTCCGGATGGTAGTCTCCATGGGCATTCAACGCCTAGAGGTGCGCGGGATTCAACCTCGCGATATCCCAAATAAATGGGGACTTTGATGCCAAGGATCCGAAAATGGCAGCTTATCGCAATGTCGCCCTAAAAAGTTAGCTCGGTTTGAGGGGCTCGAATTTCACCATATAGCCCGGATAACAACCAGCAGCGGACGTGTTGCGCACATTGGCAAAGCGCGATGCCGCCCCCCCAACATCTTCCTAGAGAGGCTCTTCAAGCCATCCGTATTATGGGAGGGAGAGTCCGAAATAACAACCCGACCCAACCACACCGCCCCACACCGAACATTCCGACATAGTTGGTGGTTCCGCCAACTAAATAACACCGCCAGCCCACGCAATAATGGCAGTCATTGCCCCATGGATGTAACCATTCCTAGCCTACCTAACTAGGCAGGAACTTCCCGAGGACTAAAACGGGCCCGCTGCATAGTGCGGCGGTCTAAAGCCTATAAGGTCCATGAGGGAGAGCTTTATAAGAAAAGCACAACCGAGTCCTTCAAAGGTGTATCTCCAAGAGGAAGGGCGGAATCTCTGGCTGAAATTCATGCCGGACTCGGTGGGCACCATGCCGCAGCCCGGGCCCTTGTAGGCAAGGCCTTCCGTATAGGATTTTATTGGCCGATGGCCCGGGCAAATGCTCAGGACTTAGTCCAACGATGTGTCGGTTGCCAGCTCTTTGCTAATCAAAGCCACATGCCACCCACCGCCCTCAAAACTATACCCATCACCCGCCCTTTGCGGTCTCGGGGCTTGACATGGTTGGACCCCTTAAAGGAGGAACTCACAAGCAAAAATACCTATTGGTCATGGTGGATAAATTCACCAAATGGATAGAGGCCAAGCCTGTAAAGACGGCCGAATCCGGACCGGTGATAGACTTTATATCAGGGGTAGTACACCGTTACGGCGTCCCCCATAGCATCATCATTGATAACGTCACGAACTTCACGACTGACGAGGTCAAACTCTGGTGCAAAAACATGGGCATCAAGCTCGACTACGCTTCAGTCTATCACCCCCAAACTAACGGTCAAGTCGAGCGAGCAAACGGTCTAATCATGAGCGGCATTAAACCCAGACTAGTGTGGTCCCTCAAGGAATCTAACACACACTGGGTTGAGGAGTTCGACTCGTACTCTGGGGGCTGCGGACCACGCCGAATCGCACTACCGGATTCACACCATTTTTTATGGTATACGGTGCAGAGGCAGTTTTGCCCTGTGACATAATTCATGACTCACCTCGCGTGCACATGTACGAAGAAAGAGAAGCCGGGCTTGATCGGCAGGACAGCTTGGACGCCTTGGAGGAGGAGCGCGACGTGGCAAAAGCTCGTTCCGCATTCTATCAACAGCAGGCTCGAAGATATCAAAGAAGGGAAGTACGGGCCAAAGCTTACAATGTTGGTGAACTAGTTCTACGCCTGCCGGACAAGAAAAAGGACAAACTCCAGCCCAAATGGGAGGGTCCCTTCATCATCGACCAAGTCCTGACCGGCGGAGCGTACCGTCTGCGAAACGCAACGGATAACCAACTCGAGCCAAACCCGTGGAACGCAGCCCGTCTCCGAAGATTCTACGCCTAGCGCCGGATTCTGAGTTCGTCTCCTTCCTCCGTCTATATTTTATACTTTAAGCTATCTTTTATTTCTCTCCTTCTCCCTCCTTTTTTCCGAAGCTGTTAAAGGCTCGTTTGCGCATTGTTCACACACACTTGACGCGCTATCCGCGCCATTATACTCGGGGCTTCTTTAACTGAAGCTTATTTATACGGGCTTTATGCCCAACACATGTGTCACACTTCCGCATGTACCTTTTATTCACCATTATATGCATCGATATGACTTAAGTTTTGGCCAAGCTGGGTTGCCTGGCTCCTGTGCTTACCCCTACGTTCCCGATTGTTCGGCTAGGTGGTAAAGGGAGCACCTCTGCGATTGTTACCGCCTGGTCAGCCGGACGTGTACCTCAGACTGGGTGAATCCGAAAGCTAGCGTTCTTAAGGGAATATTCGGTTGGTGAACTAAAAGATGATTTTTATTTTCATTTATCTGCCCCGGATGCTTTTACGCTTTTTCGTAGTCCGGACATGCACTTTAGGGCATGCCTCCTGTGGAAAGGAACTCCTAACGGAACTATTCTCCCTGGAAGATGTTTCTTACTAACCATGTAATATAACATAACTAGTTGGGCACTTGTCTGATAAAGCACTCATGACCCCTACGCCTAGTCTCCACGCATGCCCCGGTTTTTACATAACCGCGAGGGTATTCAGACACAATCCGGACTATTGGGTCCCGAGGTTGAAGCGAAAAGGTCTGCTACAACAAACGATCTACAATCCGGCTAGAAGGCATTTTACATGTCATTTTAAATTACATAGTCAAATTGACTGATTGTATTTGTAGCGACCCGACCTCAGATGGTCAAGTCTCTGTGCTTCTGTGTCATCCCTGGATCGGTAATGCTGACACACACAGTACTCGAAGGATTTATAAGCAGAGTAGCAATCACACACTTATTACATCGAATGTCTCAAAAGAGAACTTATTACAATAATATGGCTTAAGGCCATCTAATGCGATAACAATGAAGGCTTGGAAGATAAAGTGAGTCCATCAACTCCAACGGCATAAGCGAGCTGCACGGCAACGACCTACAATCCTTACTCCTCGTTCAAAAGTGCGCAACATAATACGTTGCAGCCCGAGAACGGGTCAGCAGATGGAATATGCTGGCAATGTAACACATAGAGAGTAATGAAAGAATAAGCTATACAACATGCATATATGGCTGGTGGAAAGCTCTATGGTTACAGTTTTGCGAAAAGCCAATTTTTCCCCACATCAAAGGAATAAATTTTACTTTAACTATCATGGTGGTTGAAACTTCATTGAGAAGGTATGACCCCAACTCAATCCCAATTAAAGTGGTTAACAACCCAACAGTATTAATTTAGAGTGATGAGATACATGTGAATACTCAAGTACTAGATACTCAGAATCGTCCATAACCGGGACACGGCTAACCATGATTAGATTGTACACTCTGCAGAGGTTTTGACTTTTCCCCACAAGACTCGATCGCCTCCGCTGGATTCTCGTGACTGCATGGTGTTTGAGAGACGGATGACCGAGGCACGATCTTTCGTAAACATTAACTCTCTACTCCGGATAGATCATACCAAACCTATAAAACCCACTACCTGCTGACCTACCTCTTCGAGAGCTTCACGTAACTTACTCAACTATGCTAGAGCCCATAATAGCTTGTGGCTGCACACGGAAGTTTTCTAGCATGAATAATCTCAGTTCCCTTTGAGCCTGGGTGGTGGTCCATAGGAAGATCACACGGGTACCCCGGGATTTCCAAAAATAAAACAGACAACACTGGGTTCCCGAGGTGCCTCAATCCACCCAGATGTGTATTAAAGTTGCCGCCTTAAAGTAAACCATTAATTAACAATCTCACATCTGTCATGGATTCACTCAAACCCAAACCACGTCTACGAGCATAGCATGGCAATATAAGCATAACGTAGAGTAACTCCCAAGGGTTTGAATGTAACAGGGCAATAGGTTCCTACCTCATCATCTACTTCCCAACCCACAAATTAATGACATCCTAATCATGCAATGTTTGAGGATTGAGCTAATGCATAAAAAACTGGGTATGAAAAGATATGATCAAGTGTTACTTGCCTTGCTGACGATCCGTGAATCCTAGAGACTCGTAGTAACACGCTTCGCACTCCGGGAATTCTATCGCAAGCAAACAATACATACATAAGCAACAAGCAAAGATGCACAAACAAAACTTCAACTGAAAGAGGTTGACTGGAGAGTTCAACTTAAGAACTCCGGTTTGCAAAAAGAATCAAACCAAACGGAACAACGAAACTCAAACGGCGAAAGAAATAGGGTCCGTTTACTAATCTGAACTAGAGTCAAATTTTACAATGATAAAAACTGGTTTAAGTTGATTATTCCGAAAGAGGGTTTCGAGATGAAACTCCAGGCGCTTGAATCGCCTGATTCCGATAAACGAGCGAAAAGCTAAACAGGTTTGAAAATTGGATCTGAAATCGCGATCAGAATAACCGCGGAATAAATCGGATAAAAGAAAAACGACGAACTGCTAAACGAATGAACGTTCGTTAATAGAACCTAAATAGTGAACGCGTTCGTTAAAACTAACGGACGAACGGACGTTCGCTAAATAAATAAACCGACGAAAATAAACCGATCTATATATATAAAAGAAACGATCTAGGGTTTTTTTAAAAAACCGAAGGGTTTTCTAAAATAAAACCGGCGGCGGAGTCGGGTGGTGGCGATGGTGGTGGAGGCGGGGGCGGCATATAAGGGGCGGGCGGCGGCGACGGCGCTGGGAGGGGGTCGGGTACCTCGCGGGCGCGTCCGGCGAGGCGGGCGGTTCGGCGGGTTCCGGGTGGGGCGGGTCGGCGGGGCGCGGGCTCCCGCGGGTCGGGTGGGGGCGGGCGGTGGCGGGTGGTGGGGAGGCGGGCGGCATATATAAAGGGGCGGGCGGGCCGGCTTGGGAAGGGGTCGCCGGGGTGGAGTCCGCTCGGACTCCTCGGCGTCTGCGCCTCGCTTGTGTGTGGCGAGAGAGGCGGCGGCGCTCATGGCCGGGCTGGCTCGGCTGGGCCTTTGGCCCGATCGGCACGGGTCCGTTTTTTAAATCATTCCACGAAAGAAAAATTCCTAGAAAAATAAATAAAATCTAAAAATTCCAAAATAAGTTTTCTCCGTCTAAATACAATATTTAGAACTAGATGAGCTTTTCTTGGCCCCTAAAATGCAACTTTTTAAAGCACGCAATTTTTTTTCTAGGGCAAATAAAATTCCAAATAAGTAAAAATAAAATCCCAAAAATGATTTTAACATTTTCCTCCGTATTTCAATTATTTTGGAGAAGTCATATTTTCTCCCTCATTTATTTATTTAAAATGAAATATTTTTCGGAGAGAAAATAATAAAATCCAATATCCTCGACTTTCATTAGTTGATAAAATTCAATATGAAAATCGAAAAATCCCCAACTCTCCGAGGGTCCTTGAGTTGCTTAGGATTTTCGAGGATGGCAAACAAGAATGCAATAAAATATGGTATGCATGGATGACCTATGTATAACATGCCAAATTGAAAATTTGGGATGTTACAAACCTACCCCCCTTAGGATGAATCTCGCCCTCGAGATTCGGGTTGGCTAGAAAATAGGTGCGGATGGTCCTGACGAATATCATCTTCTCGCTCCCAGGTGGCTTCCTCCTCGGTATGGTGGCTCCACTGAACTTTGCAAAACTTGATCACCTTGTTGCAGTGACTCGCTATCAAACTCCAAAATCTTCTTGGCTTCTCCTCATAAGTTAGATTATCATTCAGCTGAATCGCCTCCAACGGTATCAGATCGTTCAATGGTATGTCGGCCATCTCAGCATGGCACTTCTTCGCCATGATCGTGAAACACATCATGCACTCTCGACAGTCCTTGAGGTAACTCCAGCTTGTAGGCAACTTCTCCCATTCGTTCCAAAACACGATACGGTCCTACAAATCTTGGGGCTAACTTTCCCTTTACTCCAAAACGTTTCACTCCCCTCGGGGGTGATACTCGCAGATATACTCTGTCTCCGATTTCATAGGTTACTTCCTTGCGTTTTGAATCTGCGTAACTCTTCTGTCAAGTCTGAGCAATCTTTAGCCTGTCTCTGATCAGTTTAACCTTCTCCTCTGAGTCTTTGATCAAATCTGGTCCAAACAACTGACGGTCTCCAACCTCATCCCACATCAATGGTGTTCTACATCTGCGTCCATACAGAGCTTCGAACGGTGCCATCTTCAAACTGGCCTGATAGCTGTTGTTGTATGAGAATTCTGCATATGGCAAATTGTCATCCCAACTGGATCCATAATCTAGTGCATGTGCTCTCAACATGTCCTCCAAAATCTGATTGACTCTCTCTGTCATCCATCCGTGCGTGGGTGGAACGCGTACTAAACTCCATCTGGTACCCAAAGTCCGTGTAGTTGATGCCAAAACTTTGAAGTAAACTGTGTTCCTCTATCCGACACGGTACTCCTCGAACTCCATGCAAACATACAATCCTGGTCATATATATTTTGGCCAACTTTGCACTTGTATAAGTTGTTTTCTTTGGGATGAAGTGAGCTGCTTTGGTCAACCGATCCACTACTACCCATATTGAATCATATCCTGCTTTGGTTACGGGTAATCCGTGATAAAATCCATGCCAAGTTTGACCCACTTCCATTCGGTATTGGCATAGGCTGCAACAGTCCTGCTGGCTTTTGATGCTCGGCCTTCACTCTCCGCATACATCACAAACGGCTACATACTCGCAATATCCTTCTTCATACCAGTCCACCGTAAACGCTCCTTCAAGTCCAAATACATCTTGGTGTTTCGGGGTGAATCGAGTATGGTGAGTCATGAGCCTCTTCAAGTATTAACTTCCCGATCTCCAAATTGTTGGGCACATAAACCGATCCTCAAACCACGGTATCATGCTCATCCTCGCGAAAACCTTTGGCTTTTCCTTTGCCCATCCTTTCCTTTATCTCAGCAATCTCTTTATCCTCCTTTTGAGCGCCTCAATCTTGTCTCGACAAGGTCGATCAACCTCCATTGTTGCAAGAAAACCTCTTGGAGCAATCTCCAACTGAAATTCCATGATATCCTCTCGCTAACTCCTTTGGCAGTCCTCTACCTTTAAGGATATTGGCATAACTTTTCCGACTCAAAGCGCCCGCTACAACGCTGGGTTTTCTGGATGATAGTGTAGCTTCATGTCGTAATCCTTTATAAGTTCCAGCCATCTCCTCCGTCTCGAGGTTTAACTCCTTCGTGTGAAAATGTACTTCAAACTCTTATGATCCGTGTACACATCACAACGGTTTCCCATGAGATAATGTCTCCGTGTCTTCAACGCATGTACCACAGCTGCTAACTCCAAATCATGCGTGGCATAGTTCAACTCATGAGGCTTCAGGTTGTCGTGAGGCATCTGAAACAACTTTTCCTTCCTGCATAAGAACACATCCAAGTCCCAAGCGAGAGGCATCACAATACACTTGAAACTCCTTATGTATATCCGCAATGTCAAGACTGGGCTGTAGTCAACCATTTCTTCAACTCTTGGAAGCTTGTCTCACAATCCTCTGTCCATTTGAACTTGGTATCCTTCTTTAGCAACTCTGTCATTGGTTTAGCAATCTTGGAAAAATTCTCAATGAATCTCCGATAATATCCTGCCAGTCCAAGGAAACTGCGAATCTCGCTGACTGAAGTGGGTGCCAACCATTCAGTGACTGACTGAATTTTACTGGGATTTACTGCTATACCCTCTCCTGATATAACATGCCCAAGAAATCCAACTTCCTTCAACCAAAACTCACACTTGCTGAATTTGGCATATAACTGGTGTTCCCTGAGTTTCTCAAGAACCAAACGTAGGTGTTCTGCGTGCTCCTCTTCGTTCTTCGAGTAAACCATAATATCGTCGATAAACACCACAACAAACTTGTCCAAATATTCCATGAACACTTTGTCCATCATACTCATAAAATAGGCAGGGCGTTAGTGGGTCCAAACGACATGACCGTATACTCATATAATCCATATCGAGTGGTGAATGCTGTCTTTGGTATATCCTTCTCTCGGATCTTCAATCGATGATATCCCGATCGAGATCAATCTTAGAAAACACCTTAGCTCCTTGCAACCGATCAAACAGATCATTAATCATCGGTAAGGGATACTTGTTCTTTATTGTTACTTCATTCAAAGCTCGGTAATCAACGACCATCCTCAGGGATTTATCCTTCTTCTCCACCAAAAGTACTGGTGCTCCCCAAGGTGATGAACTTCTTCGAATGTAACCCTTCTCCAATAGCTCCTTGATCTGCTTTTTAATTTCTTCCAGATCATATGCGGGCATCCGATAGGGTCTCTTTGATATTGGCCCTGTACCTGGCATTAGCTCTATCAGAAACTCGATGTCTCGATCCGGTGGCATGGTTGGTAACTCTTCCGGAAAAACATCTGGATAATCCTTCACTACCGGTACTTCCTCTTGCACAACTCCCGTGAGGGTATTCACTTGGCTCCTTCTAGGCACATGCCTAGATACATACTTAATCCTTTTTCCCTCTGGGGTGGTAAGATAAATTGACTTGCTAGCACAGTCGATACTTCCTCCAAACTTCGACATCCAATCCATACCTAATATCACATCCAATCCTTGCGACTCCAAGATAATTAGGTCGACGGAAAACATGTGTGCCAATGATTAGGGGTATCTGGGTGCACCATCCGCTAGTCATATACTCTGCTCCAAAGTAGCTCACTAAAAGAGGGTTCTAAGGGTCAGGTTGGTAACTTAAACTTATCCACAAATCCCTTGATATATATGAATGCGATACACCAAGATCGAAAAGAACAATAGCGTAGATGGTGAACCAAAAACTTACCTATTACCGCATCCGGCTGCTCTTCAACTTCCTCCACGTTAACGTGGTTCACTTGTCCTTTGTGGAATGGATTGGGCTTCTTCCCAGCGCTCCCATTTCCGTTTCCATTCTTTCCTTCAGGGCAGTCATTGGCATAATGCCCTGTCTTCCTGCACTTAAAGCAAATAACTTGGCTTAAGTCCCTCTTGGCGGGCGTAGCTGGGTTAGAGCGATTCTGATTATTGTTGCCTCCATTCCCATTCTTCGCACCATTATGCGATCCTCCTCCAGTATGGTTATGTCCTCCATGGTTATGAACTAGTCCTCCCGAGTTCGGGGTTAAGCGAGGTTTCTGGTGAGCTCCTGAGTTATACTTCCCTTGTCCATACTTTCTCTTACGATTCTCAATTTGCTGCTGCTTTCCTTCAATCATTAGGGCTTTATCTACCAACTCCTGGTAGTTGTTGAAAGTTGCTACCATCAACTGCATACTCATCTCATCATTCAGCCCTTCCATGAACTTCTCTTGCTTTGCGGCATCCGTGGCCACATCATCAGGGGCATAGCGTGATAACTTGCTAAACTCATCCACGTACTGGGCCACAGTACGGTTCCCCTGGCGTAAGTTGCGAAACTCACACTTCTTTATCTGCATGGCTCCAGTTGAAACATGGGCCGTGCGAAAAGCTTGTTGGAACTGGTCCCAAGTGACATTGGCTATAGGAAAAGTAGGCGTGTAATTCTCCCACCATGCGGCTGCTGGTCCATCCAATTGACGTGTAGCAAAGCGCACTCTTTCAAAGATCCGTGCATCCTGCGGTGGTTAACTCCTTCCAATTCGGCATAACCGGTCATTCGAACTATTGGCTCGGTGCTCTTTGGAAAACACCGCGGTTGTAACCTTAGAAAACGGGCTAAATTGTCCTTTGGCGGCGGGTTGTTGTTGTTGTTGTTGTTGTTGTTGTTGGCATTGCCCTGGTTACGAACTAGCAATTGCATCAAAGTATTCGCTGTTGGATCAACCGAGTGAGCTCCGTGGGAAAGCAAAACCGGGGTCACGTCTCGGAGGCATCTGAGGGTTTAGATGGGAGAGATTAGAAATATAAAGAAGTCTAGTGAGAAAACAATACCCATATGCACATGAGGCAAAACACACATTTATTCAATCAAGCAAGCAAGGGCATACAAAACGATCTAGGACTATCGCATAAGTGCTCAACTACTACTAGTTACATGGGGAAAAATACTACTAATATTTGGTGGTCATCTAGAAATTTTTATCGGTGGAAGACTCCATGATGTCTGCTCCGACTTCGTCTTCATAGTCATCATCACTTGGATCTGAGTCGGTGTCGCCGATGATGATGTAGTTGTCCGGACAAGCGGGTCTTCTTCCTCTTCTTGCTCCTCTTCCTTGGGTGCTGGTCCTCCCATGAAGACTCCAATCTTCTTGACTAGGTCGCCGTTCTTTTCCAAAGAGTATCTTGATTTCTTCCTCATATCCATCGCGTGTAGACTTGAGTTCTTCCTCCAATTCGATGATCTTAGTTTTCGCCTTCTTCAATTCCAGCATGTCTGCAAGACATCTGGTTCTCATGACGCCGAATGTGCTGGTTTAGTTCCTGGATGTAAGCTGCAATGGATCTATCCTCTTGGTGCTAATTACTTCCCATTGCTCGCCCGGCGCCCTCATATTTTGTATATGGTGTCTTTAAGCTCCTTGTTGTAGACTTCTCCAATGCGTCCCATGGTAATGTGAGCTGCCATACTCTTTCCTAAACTCCATGTTGGTGCATTGAAAACACATACTATGGGCTCCGTGTTTGGTGCAAATGTCCTTCCAGAACTAGGGCTTGAATCTTCCAAAGATTCTTCTTACGGTAAGGTGGCATTGTATGTCCCGGTGAAGCTTGGTATTCCAATATTCAGGTACCTAGTGACTTCCTTCAAGTGGCGTCCGAAAGGTGTTTCTTCATCCGGTTGGGCAAACTTGTATTTCATCTCCGTCATCCTAAAGAGTGGAAAAATGGAGAGAGGTCGAAATGAGTAGAGAGGAGTGACCTATGGTTTATCTTAGTGGTCGTGTCCTACACTCAATGTGTGCTCGATACCATCTTGTAGCGACCCGACCTCGATGGTCAAGTCTCGTGCTTCATGTCATCCTGGATCAAGAATGCCGACACACACACAAGACTCAAGGATTTATAAGCGAGTAGCAATCACACACTTATTACATCGAATGTCTCAAAAGAGAACTTATTACAATAATATGGCTTAAGGCCATCTAATGTGATAACAGCGGAAGGCTTGGAAGATAAAGTGAGTCCATCAACTCCAACGGCATAACTGAGCTGCACGGCAACGACCTACAATCCTTACTCCTCGTCTGAAAAGTCTGCACATAATACGTTGCAGCCCGAGAACGGGTCAGCACATGGAATATGCTGGCAATGTAACACATAGAGAGTAATGAAAGAATAAGCTATACTACATGCATATATGGCTGGTGGAAAGCTCCATGGTTACAGTTTTGCGAAAAGCCAATTTTTCCCTACATCAAAGGAATAAATTTTACTTTAACTATCATGGTGGTTGAAACTTCATTGAGAAGGTATGACCCCAACTCAATCCCAATTAAAGTGGTTAACAACCCAACAGTATTAATTTAGAGTGATGAGATACATGTGAATACTCAAGTACTAGATACTCAGAATCGTCCATAACCGGGGACACAGCTAACCATGATTAGATTGTACACTCTGTAGAGGTTTGCGCACTTTTCCCCACAAGACTCAATCGCCTCCGTTGGATTCTCGCACTGCATGGTGTTTGAGAGACGGATGACCGAGACACAGTCTTTCAGAAACATTAACTCTCTACTCTGGATAGATCATACCAAACCTATAAAACCCACTACCTGCTGACCTACCTCTTCGAGATCTTCACGTAACTTACTCAACTATGCTAGAGCCCATAATAGCTTGTGGCTGCACACGGAAGTTTTCTAGCATGAATAATCTCAGTTCCCTTTGAGCCTGGGTGGCGGTCCATAGGAAGATCACACGGGTACCCCAGGATTTCCAAAAATAAAACAGACAACACTGGGTTCCCCAGGTGCCTCAATCCACCCAGATGTGTATTAAATTTGCCACCTTAAAGTAAACCATTAATTAACAATCTCACATCTGTCATGGATTCACTCAAACCCAAACCACGTCTACGAGCATAGCATGGCAATATAAGCATAACGTAGAGTAACTCCCAAGGGTTTGAATGTAACAGGGCAATAGGTTCCTACCTCATCATCTACTTCCCAACCCACAAATTAATGACATCCTAATCATGCAATGTTTGAGGATTGAGCTAATGCATAAAAACTGGGTATGAAAAGATATGATCAAGTGTTACTTGCCTTGTCGACGATCCGTGAATCCTAGAGACTCAGAGTAACACGCTCGCACTCGGGAATTCTATCGCAAGCAAACAATACATACATAAGCAACAAGCAAAGATGCGCAAACAAAACTTCAACTGAAAGAGGTTGACCGAAGAGTTCAACTTAAGAACTCCGGTTTGCAAAAAGAATCAAACCAAATGAAACAACGAAACTCAAACGGCGAAAGAAATAGGGTCCGTTTACTAATGTGAACTAGAGTCAAATTTACAATGATAAAAACTGGTTGTGGCGATGGTGGTGGAGGCGGGCGGCGGCATTTAAAGGGGGGCGGGCGGGCGACGCTGGGAGGGGGTCTGGTACCGGGCGAGGCGCGCGTCTGGCGAGGCGGGCGGCTCGGCGGGTTCCGGGTGGGCGGGGGCGAGGGGCGGCGGGCTCGGCGGGTCGGGGGGGCGGGCGGTGGCGGGTGGTGGGGAGGCGGGGCGGCGGCATATAAAGGGGCGGGCGGGCTCCGGCTTGGGGAAGGGTCGCCAGGGGGTGGAGTCCGCTCAGACTCCCCTCGGCTGTGTGTGCACGAGGCTGTGTGTGTGAGAGAGGCGGCGGCGGCTTCATGGGCCGGCTCGGCTCGGCTGGGCCTTTGGCCTAGTCGGGCACGGGTCCGTTTTTTTTAAATCATTCGGCCGAAAGAAAAATTCCTAGAAAAATAAATAAAAATCTAAAAATTCCAAAATAAGTTTTCTCCGTCTAAATACAATATTTAGAACTAGATGAACTTTTCTTGGCCCCTAAAATGCAACTTTTTAAAGCCTGCAAATTTTTTTCTAGGGCAAATAAAATTCCAAATAAGTAAAAATAAAATCCCAAAAATGATTTTAACATTTTTCCTCCGGTATTTCAATTATTTTGGAGAAGTCATATTATCTCCCCTCATTTATTGATTTAAAATGAAATATTTTTCCGGAGAGAAAAATAATAAAATCCAATATCCTCGACTTTCATTAGTTGATAAAATTCAAATATGAAAATCGAAAAATCCCCAACTCTCTCCGAGGGTCCTTGAGTTGCTTAGGATTTTCGAGGATGGCAAACGAGAATGCAATAAAATATGGTATGCATGGATGACCTATGTATAACATGCCAAATTGAAAATTTGGGATGTTACAGTATTCCTCTTCGGAATATTGTATGCCATCTAATAGGCTGTCTAGTTTACAGTCCTGCTGGGAATACTTTGCGGCCAACTCTACTTGGCCATACACTAAGCTCACAGGGATCTCCTTCCCGTCGGGCCCCACAGGTCCGACCTCGGCCATGTGGTTTGGGTCCGTGTCGGGACCCCGATCCTAAGTCACACCGATCTAGCATGTAACACATCATATCACTTTGCGGCCTCACGCACGGTATTCCCACGGGTGTCGCCTTACCATGGCCCGGGACCGTTTATGCCTTTTGGCTCACGATATGATAGTGTCGCTAGCATCCATATGACAGAGAACCCGGCCGACATGACTAGTCGTGAACCCAAAGTGGCACTAACCTATGGGGACAGGCATACATGAATCAACATCGAGCATGTCGGTCGCCAGCGTGTGAATCCGGGCTGTAGCCCCTGGCTAACAGACTCCGTAACCCGGCTGTAGCAGGCTAGGCAGACTCGGATGTCACCGCGTGACATTTCCCAAGGGATGTACACAGAACGAAGTGAATCACATGCCGGCCAGTCAAGTGTTCCGGAGCAGTAGTGCTGGGCTAGCAGGACTCCGGTGAACCGGGCTGTAGCAGACTACCATGGCTTAGTGGAAGCACTAGACTACATTTCCCCATAAGAGAGGCTACCAAGGATAAACAACTAGGTTGTCGGATCCCACACATAGCAATACAAGTTACACGTATGCATAACATGCAAGTATGTGCTGTACAACATGGCATCACAACATAACACAAACTCATATAGGTAAAGGCTCAGAAGAGCCACATAGCATTAAATACAAACAGGGGTCACATGACCCATCATTCAGAGCATACAAGCAACAAGCGGAAGCATTACATGTCTGAGTACGCATAACTACAAAAGAAAAAGGCTGAGAAGCTTGACTATCTACAAGACCCTCCTAAGGGTACAAGATCGTAGCTGAGGTAACAAGCTACTTGTCAAGTCCAAGCGGAACTACTAGTAAGACCAAAGTCTCCGCTGCAAAACATAATAAAGCAACGTGAGTACAAAGGTACTCAAGAAGACTTACATCAGATCCTATTATACATGCATTAGTATCAAGAAGGTAATGTGGAGTTTAGTTGCGACAAGCCAGCTTTGACTGTGGCTATCCTGTTCTACGACTACGAGTAACTTCTTTGAGGTGATATGGCACACACGAGTCCACTAGTCACCACACAATACACTACTATGGATTCATCCCCGTCTCCATACGAGAAGGCCATCCACAGCACTCACACTTGTCTTGAACATTTTAGCGTATCCACTTAAGGTTGTCTATGTACCACGTAAGCATCCAAGAAGTCCATAACCGAGGACACGGCTATTCGAATTGATCATGATAACCCTGCAGGGGTGTACTTCTTCACACACGCTCTCGCCACTTACCGCCATATACACGTCATGTATCTCGGCAACCTTCAAGCGGAAGCTTTGGCGAGGGTGTCGCCACGACCGACTAACCACACAAGACTCTAGCTCGGGTTTATCGCCTATTCGGGTTCCATCCGCAAGGAGATCCGCCGGGTGTCGCCACGGCCCCAAACGATGTGTGCAGGGTTCCCGAGCCCACCATCCGGTGCCACTCGGTACACCGTGCCACGTGTGCCTAGTCTGTCCTAAGCCCACCACCTCGCCGGGTGCCACTTGGTAGAAAAATAGCACTACCTACAAACACCGAAACTAGTTGCGACTCACGGACAGAGATCAAGTTGGTTAATAAGTCGAGAGAGCTTGGCGCCCTGAGCCCAATGTGTGGTAGTATCGAGTCATTGGACGACATACATAGAACTCAAGGCTTAAGGACGGTTCCAAAGTGAGACAACCCACCATGTACTCCTACATGGCCTCTCACCGCTACCTTTACCAAATCGTGTTCACACACTTCACTCTCAAAGATCGTAACATATCGTAACACTCCAATTCATTCCCAATGAATCAGACCTGACACAACTCTAAGCAATAGCAGGCATAGCATGGTAGGAACACAACATGGCTCAATCAACTCCTACACATGCTAGTGGGTTTCAACTATTTATCGTGGCAATGACAGTCATGCAAAGGAATGGGTTCAACTACCGCAGCACAAAGTAGCAGATGAATCGTTATTGTCCTAATGCAATAACTGAGAGCAGGAGCGAGAGAGTAGGATTGTATCGGAATGAACAAGGGGATTTGCTTGCCTGGTATATCAACAAGGGAGGTACTGCTTCACAGACAGGTACTCTCGATCACTCTCCAGAGCTGGACCTATCGAGAAGGAACGGTGCCAACAATCAATACACCAGCATATGCAACAATATGATGCATGAACATGGCATGTAGATGTGATGCTGTTGAGCTAATGCAGCTAGAGTTCATTTGGTTGAAGTCCATTTGAACCAAAAATTCAAATGCAACTCCAAGTTATGCTCTTATATATGCCATTATAGTGTTTCACTTATACAGCAGGTATAAGTTGTTTTGTCATGCATGAAACTGGTACAGATGGATAGATTGAATTTTTCTGATAATTTTTCATATATAAATTATTTCAATCTGAGCTACGGTTGAATTTATATGAATTTTAGAAGTTTATAACATTTTTTAGAATTTCCTGAAAAGAATAAATCCAGAAATTGCATCATCGTCAAGATTGAGTAAGCATGACGTCAGCAAGTCAATCGCGATCGATGGGGTCAAACCTAACGTGTGGGGTCCACACGTCAGTGTCATAGTTAGTTAACAGAGTTAATTAGTTTCTAAACTAATCCTAAACTAAAAAATTTAGCAGGGCCGGGCCCCACATGCCAGCGCTCGTCCGCGTCGTCTGGAGCAACTGGAAGAGATGGGGACGGCCGGAGCTCGCCAGAGCGGAGCTCGGGCGGCGGCCGGAGTTCAGTGGCGTGCGGGCGCAGCGTTGCGGAGCACGGCAAGGATGCGGAGGGCTCACGGCCTCTGGCGCCACCAGAACACGGTGACGCGCGCGGGAACGGCTGGCTTGGGCTCTGGCCACGGTGGCGCCATGGCCGGCGGCGATGAGGTCTCGGGCGCGGCAGCTGAGCTAGCTAGGCGGGGCAACTAGCACGGGGAGGAGGGGGAAATGAAGTAGAGCTTACGGCGGTTCGGACGAGGCGGTCGGCGAGCTCGGGGAGGGGCTGGAACCAGCGAGGCGGCGAAGGCGATCTCCGGCGACCGGAGATGAAGACGGCGTCGATGGAGGCGCTCCAGGGCCTCCCGAGGCGCGTGGCTTGACGGAGAGGTGGTGGACGACGTGGCGGAGCTTCCGGACTCGAAGAGAGGGCGAGGGGGAGGTGGTGGCCGCGGGAATGGCGTGCGGCGGCGACGGTGGCGAATGGGTGCGCTCGGGGAAGAGAGAACCAGGGAGGAGGAAGAGCGAGAGGGAGTGAGAGCGGTGCGGGGCAGCGCGTGGCGACGTCCGGAGGCCTGAGCGTCGAGGGGGAGGACAGGCAGGCAGGTGGCATGGCGGCACGGTTGCGGCTTGTGGCCAGCCACACGCCTGGCCGATCGGGCGCCGAGGAGGAGGACGACGGTGGTGGGGTGGGCCGGCTTCTTTGGGCAAAGCAAGCCAAGACTGATGCCCTTGCCTGCATGTAAGTGGCCCGGTAGGTTTTTCCTTTTGTTTTCTTTTCTATTTTTCGACATTTGTTTTGATTTAAATAAAATACTAAACCATTTTATTAACTTATGCCAATTTTGTAGGGGCTAGTGGTATTATTCCGAGCTCCTCATCAACTAGCATAATTTTTGGACATATAATATATATATAACATTTATATATCCAATGCAAATAATTATGCATTAATTCCAAATGCCCAAAATAAATACTTATGAGCTCCCAGAAATATTCGTTTGATTTTATCTCTGTCCAATATTTTCAGAGGGCAACATGAACATTTTCTTGGACCTTTTTGGAGCAATTTTTACTTGGTTCAATTTCCAAAAATGATTCTGAGGGTTTCACAAATCCTCATTTCAATTTAAATGAAATTTAAACATGATGCACAAATGACTAGCTAGTCTAGGTCATACCGTAACTAGGATGTGACAACTCGCCTCACTTGAAAGAATCTCGCCCGTAGATTCAGGGTCGACGGAAAGAAAGCGGGGTACTCTAGTCGAAGACGATCTTCTCGCTCCCAAGTAACTTCTCTCTCGGAATGATGAGACCGCTGAACCTTGAGAAACTTGATGTTCTGACGTCGAGTGACTCGCTCTGCTTTGATCAAGAATGCGAACAGGGTACTCTCGATACATGAGGTTATCTTGGAGATCAAGCGTTTCGTGGTCCACTCCATGGATAGGATCCGAGAAGCAACGCCTGAGTTGAGAGACGTGGAAGACATCATGCACTCGAGAAAGATGTGGGGGTAGTTCCAACTGGTAGGCAACCTCTCCTCGTTTAGCGAGTATGCGAAAAGGACCAATGTAACGAGGAGCCAACTTGCCCTTGATACCGAAACGATGGGTACCCTTTAGAGGAGTAACCCGAAGGTAAGCCTTGTCGCCAATTTCATAAGCCACTTCCTTATGACGACGGTCATACTGGCTCTTTTGACGAGATTGGGCTGTTTTCAAATTCTCACGAATGATGCGAACTTGCTCTTCTGCCTCCTGGATCATGTCCGGTCCAAAGAATTGTCTTTCACCGTTTTCACCAGTTCAAAGGTGTTCGACATCTTCGCCCATAGAGAATCTCAAAAGGAGCTTTTTGAGACTGGATTGATAGCTATTGTTATAAGCAAACTCGGCGTAAGGAAGACATTTCTCCCAATCCATACCGAATGAGATAACGCAAGCTCTAAGCATGTCTTCGAGAATTTGATTGACCCTTTCCACCTGACCACTTGATTGAGGGTGGAAAGCGGTACTGAAGGAAAGATGGGTGCCCATGGCAGTTTGGAAACTCTCCCAGAAATGAGAAGTGAAAAGACTACCATGGTCTGAATTGATCTCTAGTGGAACACCATGGAGTGAAACTATTCGAGAGATATATAAGTCAGCGAGCTGACTAGCAGTGATACTCTCTCGAACAGGAAGGAAGTGAGCCACTTTGGAAAGACGATCAATGACTATGAAGATAGCATTATTCCCTTTCTTGGTCCTGGGAAAACCGGTGATGAAATCCATACCAACTTTATCCCATTTCCACTCAGGAATAGCTAAAGGCTGAAGGGTGCCAAGAGGCCTCGATGTTTCGCTTAACGCGACGACAAACGTCGCAGATTAGCAATAAACCGAGCGATTTTCTCTTCATCCTAGTCCACCGTAACCTCTGGCGAGGTCCCGATACATCTTAGTACTACCGGATGAATTGTGAGAGGGATTCATGCGCCTCCTTAAGAATCAATTTTCGCAGATGTTGATTCTTGGGAACCACCAAGCGGTTTTCAAAGAAAACAACACCTCGATCATCCATAGAGAAGCATCCACCAACTCCCTTCTTAATGTTTCTCTTGATCCGGGAAATTCCCGTGTCTTGCTTTTGAGCGGCGATAATCCGATCCTCAAGATCAGGTTTTGCCACCAAGGTAGAAAGGAATCCGTGAGGTGCAATGTGAAGGTTAAGCCTACAAAATTCCTCATGGAGAAAAGGTTGGCCCTGCTGCAACATGAGATTGTTGCAATAGGATTTACCACTTAGCGCATCAGCCATGACATTGGCTTTGCACGGGTGTAGGTAATCCCTAGATCATAATCTGAGATCAACTCCAACCAACGCCTTTGCCTAAGATTCAAATCTGGTTGGGTGAAGATATACTTGAGACTCTGGTGATCGGTGTAGATCTCGCAACGTCTACCAAGAAGGTAATGTCGCCAAGTCTTAAGTGCATAGACTACGGCTGCAAGCTCTAGATCATGTGTAGGATAATTCTCCTCATGTGGATGCAACTCGCCGAGATGCATAGGCAATCACATGACGATCTTGCATAAGAATACAACCTAGTCCCCTGCTGTGAGGCGTCGCGAAGAGATAACAAAGTCTTTAGTGAAACCGTGGCACAAGTATGGGAGCGAAGTCAGCGCCTTTTAGTTCCTGAAAACTATACTCACACTGTGGGGACCACTCAAACTTTTTATCTTTCTTTAGAAGTTCCGTGAGGGGTTTGGCTACTTTGGAGAAATTTTCAACAAAGCGGCGACAATAGCTGGCTAGACCAAGGAAACTCCTAACTTGTTTAACTGTTTCAGGTGGAGTCCAATCGAGAACGGCTGAACTCTCTCGGATTGACAGCAATACCCTTACCAGAGATTACGTGGCCTAGGTAGGTCACTTCGCAACCAAAATTCACACTTGGAGAACTTGGCATAAAGGCGGTGCTCTCTCGAGTTTTTCTAGCACAAGTCTAAGATGTTCGGCATGCTCTTCCTCGCTCTTCGAGTAAATAAGAATATCATCGAGGTAAACCACGCATTTAATTTGTCTAAGTACTCCATGAAGATCGAGTTCATCAAGCGGAGAATGTGGCTGGAGCATTGGTTAGACCAAAGGACATGACGGTGTACTCACACCGCCATAACGAGTGACAAAGGATGTCTTGGGGATGTCCCTGCTTCGATCTTGATTTGGTGGTAGCCTAACCTCAAATCCATCTTGAAAAGATCGAGGATCCAGCGAGCTGATCATACGTGTCGTTGATCTCGGGAGCGGATACTTGTTCTTTATCGTGACCAAATTAACGGACGATAATCTACAACCATCCGTCCGCACCATCCTTCTTCTTGACGAATAGGACAGGGCAAGCCCAAGGAGAAGAACTAGGACGAATGAAACCCTTTTGCAAGGACTCATCAAGTTGTTTCTTAAGCTCGGCTAGTTCTAAGGGTGCCATTTTGTAAGGTCTCCTAGAGATTGGAGCGGTTCCCGGATAAGATCTATGATTTAACTCTACATCTCTCGCTGTGGAACACCTGGCAGTTCCTCCGAAAGACATTCGGAAAGTCACGGACTATCGGGATATCTTCAAGGTCTGGAAGAGGGCTGGCATTAAGAGAATAGAGTTGACGCTTTGCAACTCTAGTGGAGACAGTGACTATCTTGCCAGATGGGTGTGTAAGATGAACAGTCCTGGTGTAACAATCAATCTTGGCATGATGAGTTGTCATCCAGTCTATACCCAAGATGATGTTAATATCTGAGGACTTGAGGGCTACAAGTGATGCAAGGAATACAAGTCTATCAACAAGGATTTCATTACCATAGCTGATTCTGGTGGTTTGCCATCTAGACCCTGGGGTTTGGATTTCAAGCGGAGTTGGCATATCACAAAATGACACGTCGTGCAAACGAGCATAGCCTTCAGAGATGAAGGAGTGAGATGCTCCAGTATCGAATAGAACCGATGCTGGATGACAGTTGACAAGGAGTGTACCAAGAACGACATCCGGATCATCATGAGTGTCTTTAGCTGAGACGTGATGCACACGTCCACGTTCAGTGGGAGCTGACTTGACACTGATCGTCTTGCTTGATGGCTTAACACAGCCAGCAGTCTTCTCAGGCTGGGGTGGAGCATAACTGGTCTGAGGGCAGTCACGTGCATAGTGTCCTGGCTCTCCGCATGTGAAGCAAGTCCCTGAAGTTGGACGTGGACCCGCATTGGAAGGCAGTCTACCAACAGGCTTGGGTGGAGCATACTGCTGAACTGGGTGAGGCGCCACACAAGATGGCCTCGGTGTATAACCGGGTGGAAGAGCGGAGTTCGGAATCCAAATCCGGCGCTTCTGCGAACTAGAACCGGAGGAAGAAACCAAATCACGGTTGTGCTTACGAGACTCCTCGTAAGTGAGCTGAGCTGTCTCTGCATTAATGGCCTTGTTCACAAGAGCTTGGAATGTATCACATTGATGTAGGTGGAGATCACGACGCAACTTGGGGTTGAGACCCTTCCGGAACCTAGCCTGCTTCTTAGCGTCCGTGGACACCTCTTCTGTGGCATAACGGGCGAGGTTCTCGAACTCTCTACTGTAAGCATCAACAACCATCTTACTCTGGGTGAAACTACAGAACTCTTCTCTCTTGCGATCGATGAGGGCTTGTGGATGTGATGCTCGCGAAAAGCCTCGGTGAAATCTCTCCAAGTAGGAATCGCCAGCTGGAAGCATAGCCTCATAGTTACGCCACCAAAGACTAGCAGGGACCTTCCGTGGTAAGCAGCATAGGTGACCTTGTCACTTTCAGCCACGTTCGCAGAACGGAGCTTGCGTGTGATACTACGGAGCTACCATCCGCTTCGAGTGGCTCGATGGAATAATGAAAGGTAGGTGGGTGCAAGCTTAATGAAGTCATGAATGGTTGCGCACCCTTTGAACTGATGTGCGGTGTTCTCCTTGATACGCGCCTACAAGCGGTTAGACTCACGCTTGTTCCTCTCCATCTCTAACATGAACTCGCCAACGAAGGTGGGTCGGAGGATCCTCATCCCTACCATCTCCATGGTTCTGGCTACGAGCAACAGAACTTCGCTTAACCGATGACATCCCGAGAAACGAAACCAAGGACGGAATCAACATCAACTACAGATCGTAAAATGTAGGACAAAGAAATTAGTAACTCTCGAACTCCTCGGGCAATTCCGGCAGCATAACGGCAGTAAAATGCTCAGAATGAGACATCCTGCGGAAATGGGGTAGTAACATACTCAACATCTTCACTCAAGGTTCTGGGTTAATACTAAACAGGCTGCACCGGAGGTACTCGAAAACTGGGGTATGACTCTGACCAACCAATCCTAAGAGACTACGGAGTAGTAACACGTGATCCTGATAGACGTAAGAGAAAGCCTAGTTCCTTAACCCCGAGGGAAAGATAGGATGACTCAGATCGAAGGCCATGAGGTAAAGGAGTAAAAGAGCCTTACGCTCCTTCCCACAATCAATTCCCTTACATAACTAAAGAATTTCTAGACTCAACTTCACCAGGTTGGCTTGGAAATCCTACAGCAGTCAAAGCTCGATACCAAAGCTGTCGAGACCCGATCCTAAGTCACACCGATCTAGCATGTAACACATCATATCACTTTGCGGCCTCACGCACGGTATTCCCACGGTGTCGCCTTACCATGGCCCGGGACCGCTTATGCCTTTTGGCTCACGATATGATAGTGTCGCTAGCATCCATATGACAGAGAACCCGGCCGACATGACTAGTCGTGAACCCAAAGTGGCACTAACCTATGGGGACATGCATACATGAATCAACATCGAGCATGTCGGGTCAGCGCGTGTGAATCCGGGCTGTAGCACTGGCTAACAGGACTCGTAACCCGGCTGTAGCAGGCTAGGCAGACTCGGATGTCACCGCGTGACATTTCCCAAGGGATGTACACGGAACAAGTGAATCACATGCCGCCATCAAGTGTTCCGAGCGGTAGAGTGCTGGGCTAGCAGGACTCCGGTGAACCGGGCTGTAGCAGACTACCATGGCTCAGTGGAAGCACTAGACTACATTTCCCCATAAGAGAGGCTACCAAGGATAAACAACTAGGTTGTCGGATCCCACACATAGCAATACAAGTTACACGTACGCATAACATGCAAGTATGTGCTGTACAACATGGCATCACAACATAATGCAAACTCATATAGGTAAAGGCTTAGAAGAGCCACATAGCATTAAATACAAACAGGGGTCACATGACCCATCATTCAGAGCATACAAGCAACAAGCGGAAGCATTACATGTCTGAGTACAGACAACTACAAAAGAAAAAGGCTGAGAAGCCTGACTATCTACAAGACCCTCCCAAGGGTACAAGATCGTAGCTGAGGTAACAAGCTACTCGTCAAGTCCAAGCGAACTACTAGTAAGACCAAGTCTCCGCTGCAAAACATAAATAAAGCAACGTGAGTACAAAGGTACTCAGCAAGACTTACATCGATCCTATTATACATGCATTAGTATCAAGAAGGTAATGTGGAGTTTAGTTGCAGCAAGCCAGCTTTGTCTCTGTGGCTATCCTGTTCTACGACTACCGTAACTTCTTTGAGGTGATATGGCACACGAGTCCACTAGTCACCACACAATACACTACTATGGATTCATCCCGTCTCCATACGAGAAGGCCATCCACAGCACTCACACTTGTCTTGAGCATTTTAGCGTATCCACTTAAGGTTGTCTATGTACCACGCAAGCATCCAAGAAGTCCATAACCGAGGACACGGCTATTCAATAGATCATGATAACCCCGCAGGGTGTACTTCTTCACACACGCCTCGCCACTTACCGCCATATACACGCCATGTATCTCGCAACCTTCAAGCGAAGCTTTGGCGAGGGTGTCGGCCACGACCGACTAACCACACAAGACTCTAGCCCAGGTTTATCGCCTATTCGGGTTCCATCCGCAAGGAGATCCGCCGGGTGTCGCCACGGCCCCAAACGATGTGTGCAGGGTTCCCGAGCCCACCATCCGGTGCCACTCGGTACACCAGGCCACGTGTGCCTAGTCCGTCCTAAGCCCACCGCCGGGTGCCACTTGGTAGAAAAATAGCACTACCTACAAACACCGAAACTAGTTGCGACTCACGGACAGAGATCAAGTTGGTTAATAAGTCGAGAGAGCTTGGAGCACCGGAGCCCAATGTGTGGTAGTATCGAGTCATTGGACGACATACATAGAACTCAAGGTTTAAGGACGGTTCCGGTGAGACAACCCACCATGTACTCCTACATGGCCTCTCACCGCTACCTTTACCAAATCGTGTTCACACACTTCACTCTCAAAGATCGTAACATATCATAACACTCCAATTCATTCCCAATGAATCAGACCGACACAACTCTAAGCAATAGCAGGCATAGCATGGTAGGAACACAACATGGCTCAATCAACTCCTACACATGCTAGTGGGTTTCAACTATTTACTGTGGCAATGACAGGTCATGCAGAGGAATGGGTTCAACTACCGCAGCACAGAATAGCAGATGAATCGTTGTTGTCCTAATGCAATAATTGAGAGCAGGAGCGAGAGAGTAGGATTGTATCGGAATGAACAAGGGGATTTGCTTGCCTGGTATATCAACAAGGGAGGTACTGCTTCACAGACAGGTACTCTCGAGCACTCTCCAGAGCTGGACCTATCGAGAAGGAATGGTGCCAACAATCAATACACCAGCATATGCAACAATATGATGCATGAACATGGCATGTAGATGTGATGCTGTTGAGCTAATGCTGCTAGAGTTCATTTGGTTGAAGTCCATTTGAACCAAAAATTCAAATGCAACTCCAAGTTAAGCTCTTATATATGCCATTATAGTGTTTCACTTATACAGCAGGTATAAGTTGTTTTGTCATGCATGAAACTGGTACAGATGGATAGATTGAATTTTTCTGATAATTTTTCATATATAAATTATTTCAATCTGAGCTACGGTTGAATTTATATGAATTTTAGAAGTTTATAACATTTTCTGGAATTTCCTGAAAAGAATAAATCCAGAAAATTGCATTATCACACAAGATTGAGTAAGCATGACGTCAGCAAGTCAACTACTGCGATCGACTGTCAAACCCGACGTGTGAGGTCCACACGTCAGTGTCATAGTTAGTTAACAGAGTTAATTAGTTGCTAAACTAATCCTAAACTAAAAAATTAGCAGGGCCGGGCCCCACATGTCAGCGTCACAAGGGGGCTTAGTTAGCGGGGGTTGACCCGGTCAATCCCGCCGGCGTCTAGCCGCCGGCGAGGCCGAACGCGCGGAGGGCTCGGGATCGCTGTTCGGCGACCATTTGGGCGGCGGAGACCACGGGGCGAGGAGCCGCCGTCGCTGCTGTCTGGAGCAAGTGGAAGAGGTGGGGACGGCCGAGCTTCGCCGGAGCGAGCTCGTGCGGCGGCCGGAGTTCGGTGGCGCGCGGGCGCAGCATTGCGGATCACGGCAGTGGATGCGGAGGGCCTCTACGGCCTCCTGGCGTCACCAGGAACACGGTGACGCGCGCGGGAGTGGCTGGCTCGGGCTCTGGCCACGGTGGCGCCATGGCCGGCGGCGATGAGGTCTCGGGCGCGGCAGCTGAGCTAGCTAGGCGGGGCAACTAGCACGGGGAGGAGGGGGAAATGAAGTAGAGCTTACGGCGGTTCGGACGAGGCGGTCGGCGAAGCTCGGGAGGGGCTGGAACCAGCGAGGCGGCGAAGGCGATCTCCGCGACGGAGATGAAGACGGCGTCGATGGAGGCGCCTGTGGCCTCCCGAGGCGCGTGGCTTGACGGAGAGGTGGTGGACGACGTGGCGGAGCTTCCGGACTCGAAGAGAGGGCAAGGGGGAGGTGGTGGCCACGGCAATGGCGTGCGGCGGCGACGGTGGCGCTCGGGTGCGCTCGGGGAAGAGAGAACCAGGGAGGAGGAAGAGCGAGAGGGAGTGAGAGCGGTGCGGGGCAGCGCGTGGCGACGTTCGGAGGCCTGAGCGTCGAGGGGGAGGACAGGCAGGCAGGTGGCGTGGCGGCCCGGCCGTGCGTGCAGGCTGCCACAAGCCTGGCCGACCGGGCGCCAGGAGGACGGCGGTGGTGGTGGGCTGGGCCGGACTCTTTGGGCCGAGCCAAGTCAAGACAAATGCCCGGCTGCATGTAAGTGGCCCGGTAGGTTTTCCCTTTTGTTTTCTTTTCTATTTTTTGACATTTGTTTTGATTTAGATAAAATACTAAACCATTTTATTAACTTATGCCAATTTTTGTAGGGGCTAGTGGTATTATTCCAGAGCTCCTCATCAACTAGCATAATTTTTGAACATATAATATATATATATAACATTTATATATCCAATGCAAATAATTATGCATTAATTCCAAATGCCCAAAATAAATACTTAGAGCTCCCAGAAATATTGGTTTGATTTTTATCTCTGTCCAATATTTTCAGAGGGCAACATGAACATTTTCTTGGACCTTTTTGGAGCAATTTTTACTTGGGTCAATTTCAAAAATGATTACGAGGGTTTCACAAATCCTCATTTCAATTTAAATGAAATTTAAACATGATGCACAAATGACTAGCTAGTCTAGGTCATACCGTAACTAGGGATGTGACAATCGCTGCCGTGTACCGCTGCCTTGACCATGGCCCAGCCTCCCCTGGCACCTTGATGACAGCTGATATATTCCATAGTCGAAGCGCCCGCCGTGCTCCCTAAAGCTTCTCTGCAAGCTCTCCAAGGCCTTCGGCAGGGAGATAGATGGCCACAAGGCCTGGGCAACGCCTTTCATCACCTGCCGAACTCGTTCGTGCAGTTGCAATAGCTCGGGAAGAAGGTCACCCATAGAACCGGGAATTTCCTCTGCAGGACGACCCGTGAGCATACCTACAGACATAACTCTGTTAATTGACTTCCTCGCCGAACTCTTTTTCAAAGTTCGCTCAAGCACTTACTATAAATGTCGCGACGAAGTCGCCGATTCTCCTTCACGGAGTCAGACAGCTGGGCACGGACATCCTTTAGTTCCTCACCCAGTTGGGTGTTGGCATCTTGGAGATTATTTTTCTCTTGCCTCACCCTTGTAAGGACATTCTCGCCAGCCTTCAACCAGCGCAAGAGCTGTTGCTTGTCTGGGTCTAGTCCGATGCCATCTGCAATATTATTGTCAGATTTACACACACGCCGCACTTCACAAACTACTTATCTTTTGAAGCATATATTACTAGAGGGGGTCTCTGTGGCTCCCTCTGTAGCGGCTAGTGCGGCCTCAAGTTGGGCCTTGCATTCTTCAACCTCCTGGGAAAGTCGGGTATTCTTTTTGTAAGATCTCAGATAACAAATGATCCTTAAATCAGTTATTCTAACTATTTTAAGTCTCGGGGCTACCGCATATATAACCGTCAAATTTCCTCACCAGATGTCCTTTACATACCGCTCCGTGGCTCGCTAGACCATCTTGAGCGGCACGGAGGTGCGATCTCCAATTGAAGGCATTCAATGCCTCTAGGGAGAAACATGCGCCACGAAGAACTGTTCGGCGGCGCCTGTGATTCATGGTGCTCTCCACCTCGGAGTTGGTGGCGGACAATCTGTCGGCATCCTCGGTCGAGGAGCGTCCGACGACGCCTCGTGCTCGCCTCCGCTTCGACCCGGCTTTGGAGCCCGGGTGGCGGAGGCTCGATTATAACCTCTCCGGACATAGCCCGCGAGCGCTTTTTTCTGAAAGAGCACCGGCGTTAGTACGCCTTCCGTGAATCAATCACAGGAATATGGTGACGCGCCATACCGTTGGGCGGCGTTCGATCCGGACGGCACTTTTTTTAGCTGCGGGGCGTGCTGCCCTTGTTGGCTAGCCACCGCTGGCTCGGCCTCCGCCTCAAGGCACCCCTGCGAAGCACCATTGGTATACGGTGATAAAAAATAAGCACGGGTGGGTCATTATCGAGTATTGGGACCTCGGTCTCGCATTACGTGAGGCTGGAAGTATTCCGGGGTAATCGGCCGTAATGGCAACCAAGGCATTATCGATGCTCGTTGGTGAAATACCCCATCAATCAGCTCCACAAATATGTCCGGATCCTCTTGGGGCCGGATCGAGGAGCCTTCCGGATCCTCGGGTTGTGGAGGCGGCTGTTTATGTCTTTTACGGCTGGCGCAGTTCTGCGTCAAAATCACAAAATGAGATACCTAACCATGGGAATACGGATCGGATGTGCAAAAAGAAATGTCCGCTACCCAGCTTCGAGGATTGTTCATAGAAAATCCGCTCAATGGACCGACGCGAGAAAATCTTCCTCTTCTCCCTTGTACAGCGCGGACAAGGTCTTCACCAGATCGGTGACCGATCCCGGCCCCTTACGGCCATGACGGGTGGCATCGTCCTCCCCGTTGAAATCCCACATGGGGTGGCCCCTATACTGGAGCGGTTGCACCCCCCGCATAATACATATGGCCACGACACCGATCATGGTCAGTCCGGAATGAGCTAACAATCTTATTCGGCTCATCAGGTAAAGGACGTCCCTGTCGTCTTCCATCTGGGAGCTCCGCGGGCGCCAACTCAGGCGTTTCTTCAAAGGAGCATTGCTGAACCCCGAGAGACCGATCCGAACAGGATCCGGCAGCGGGACGTCTTCTATATAAAACTATTCTGAAGGCCAGTCTTCGGACGCCTTCTTCGGGGTTCCGGATAGATATCTGGTCCCGGCGATGCGCCATAGCTCAGCTCCGCCCACTTGATATATTGACCCCTCGTGAGAACGGGGTACAAGGCAGAATAATCTCTTCCACAGCGCAAAATGAGCCTCGACACCCAAGAAAAGTTCACATAGGGCCACGAAGCCCGCGATGTGAAAAATGGAGGCAGGCGTAAGGTGGTGCAACTGGAGGCCGTAGAATTCCAAGAGCCCTCGGAGAAACGGATGAATTGGAAATCCGAGTCCTCTTACTAGATAAAAGTTAAAGCATACCCGCCTCCTTTGAGGGATCGGGACACTCTCCGCTTGCTTTCCGCCCTTATAGGTGGCGAGTCCGCTCGAACCGGAACCATGAAGGCCGGGGAAGAAATCCCTTGGTTTGGAGTGTCACTAGCTCGCTATGCGGACTGAGCATCTCTCCCAATTTCAGGCTGAGGGCTGGGAGCGAGAGGAGGAGCCGTGTTGACTGTCCATGATGGAATGGATTTTTGTCAGAGGCGCCCGATGAAAGCTCATGAGGGGGATGGTGTGACTCAGATCTAGATCCTCGTCCCTTTTATAGGCGGTTCATTTGCGCAGCTAGGGGGGTAAGTGTAAAAACACCCTGGGTTTTCGCATTCATTCAAACACGTGGAAGATGGCCATTATTGGGCGTGGAAGCCAAGGAGCGCAGCATTTATCAGAAGCCGGACACTATTCGACAAGTATATGGAATTTGGAAAAGAACCCGCCTCGCAATGCCGAAGACAATCTACAGGCCGGATTTGTCGCCATTGAATTCTGGTTCGGGGGCTACTGAGGGAGTCCCGGATTAGGGGGTGTCCGGATAGCCGAACTATCACCGTTGGCCGGACTCCTGGACTATGAAGATACAAGATTGAAGACTTCGTCCCGTGTCCGGATGGGACTTTCCTTGGCGTGGAATGCAAGCTTGGCGATACGGATATGTACATCTCCTACCATTGTAACCGACTCTGTGTAACCCTAACCCTATCCGGTGTCTATATAAACCGGAGGGTCTTAGTCCGTAGGACGTACAACAATCATACCATAGGCTAGCTTCTAGGGTTTAGCCTCTCTGATATCGTGGTAGATCCACTCTTGTACTACCCATATAATCAATATTAATCAAGCAGGAGTAGGGTTTTACCTCCATCCGGAGGGCCCGAACCTGGGTAAAAACATCGTGCCCCTTGTCTCTTGTTACCATCCGCCTAGACGCATAGTTCGGGACCCCCTACCCGAGATCCGCCGGTTTTGAAACCGACAGTCGTCTTCCCCATTGTAGTGCCACAAAGGAAGCCCTCTGTATTGGAGTGGCTGAACCCCTCGCACTATGGAAGTCGCCATTACCTCGACTATTGATAATCCGGACTGGGCAAGCGTCTTTATCTTGCTCATCAGTTGACGGACTTCCACACTATCTTCCTCCTCGAGGCTCCGAGGGCGCCAGCTATGGCGTTTCTTCAATGGAATCCTTGTAAATTCGGGAAGACCCATTCGAACTGGGTCAGGAAGGGCGACGTCCTCGATATAGAACCATTCGGAAGGCCACTCTTCGGACGCCTTCTTCGGCGTGCCGGACAGGTATCCGGTCCCGGCGATGCACCATACTTCGGCTCCGCCTACTTCAAATATTGATCCATCTTGGTTGCGAGGGGCGAGGCAGAATAGCTTCCTCCACAAATCAAAATGGGCCTCGCAACCCAGGAATAGCTCACAGAGAGCGACGTAGCCTGTGATGTGCAGGATGGAGGCCGGAGTGAAGTTGTGCGGTTTAAGGCCATAATACTCCAGAAGCCCTCAGAGGAATGGATGGATTGGAAATCTGACGCCTCTTAGCAAGTAGGGGATGAAGCACACTCGTTCCCCCCTGGATGGATTGGGGAAATTCTCAGCCTGAGCCCCACTGTTGAAGGAATTCAATCCTGCTCGAACGGGGACTAGATCTGCAGGGGGGAGGAATCCCTGTGTTTGCAGCTTCACCAACTGACCGTGAGATACGGAACATCTCTCCCAATCGCCTTTTTCTAGGCCGTGGGGACGGGAGGTGGAGCTGGGAGCGCTGGCCATGTTGGAATAGTTTTGCCTAGCATGCTCTGAGGATTTTTTGCGTAATGTGGAATGGATATGAGATCCAATCCTGTTAAATAGACGCTGTTCTCACATGGTCGGGGTGTTATGTGCAAAAATACCCCGACCTTTCGCATTCGATCAACACGTGGAAGCTGAAGTCGTTGACGCACAGAAGCCGAGGGGTACAACATTAAATGGAGTGCCGAATACATCTTTTTGAAAGTCATCGGAGGAATAGCCCACCTTGCAATGCCGAAGACAATCTGCGCGCCGGACACATCATCATTGAAGCCTGGTTCGGGGGCTACTGAGGAAGTCCTGGATTAAGGGGTCCTCGGGCGTCCGACCTGTTACACATGGGCCGGACTGACGGGTCGTGAAGATACGAAGACCGAAGACTCTCTCTCTCGTGTCCGGAGGGGACTCTCCTTGGCGTGGAAGGCAAGCTTGGCGACCAAATATGAAGATTCCTTTCTATGTAACCAACCTTATGTAACCCTAGATCCCTCCTGTCTATATAAACCGGAGGGCTAGATCCGTAGAGGCCAATCATTATAATCATAGTCATACAGGCTAGACTTCTAGGGTTTTAGCCATTACGATCTCGTGGTAGATCAACTCTTGTAATACTCATATTCATCAAAATGAATCAAGCAGGAAGTAGGGTATTACCTGCATAGAGAGGGCCCGAACCTGGGTAAACATTGTGTCCCCCGTCTCCTGTTACCATCAACCTTAGACGCACAGTTCGGGACCCCCTACCCGAGATCTGCCGGTTTTGACACCGACAGTGGGCCCCTCACCTATCTCTTCAGACCACATCATCACCTACCTCCAGAAAAAATTCTCCATTGCTCTCTCTCTCTCTCTCTCTCTCTCTCTCTCTCTCTCTCTCTCTCTCTCTCTCGTGTACTTGCTCTCAAACCTGCGGATTTCGATCTCTTTGCTCGAAGCTCCATTTCTGAAACTGTTTCGGGGGATTGTTGCTTGGTATGTAACTCCATATTTGTCCAATAAGTTTTTGTTTTAGTGGTGTATATTTTGAATAATTAGCTACTCTTGGTGCTGCTGTAGATGAGCTTGCATGGTGAATTCTTAGAGTTCTAAGTAGTTTGAATGCTTGCTATGGCTTCTATGTATCCCTATGAGTAGTTGTTATCAATCTTATAAAATTTTGTTTATAAATTGTTGTCACTCAAAAAATTTCAGAAAATTGTACGCGAACAAGATGAACCTATTTGGAAGGAGTTCTTCGAGGAGGAGATCCTCGGGGGCATCTTCAAGTGACAACTCCGCTCGCCTGTCTTATGTCGAACCAAGTGAAAGTTCCATTCGAGATGCAGCCACCAAAACATGCTTATGGCCTTGCGATGATTACATGATGCGTGTGGGCATTAAGGAGGAATTTGAGCAATATGTTCACAATGCTGGTCTCGGTCCCTACATTTCAGATAAGTGCGAACAACACCACACTCTCACTGAATCATTTGTCAAAGGATTTAAATTCCATCCCCGTGAATCTAGGGTGTCATTTAAGCTTTATGAAAATCCATTTACCATCTCACTAGAGAGTTTTGCTCGCCATTGCAAACTCCCATTCTGGGGTTCGCTTGACGAACCGCCAAGGGCTGAGTACCAATCATTCTTGACTAGTCTTTGCTAGGTGAGACGAGGGGAGTGACACAAGGTAGAATAAAGAGCATTCATTTTCCCGCAATTCAGTACTTTGCATTATGTAATGGGAAATGTATAGTAGGCAAGCAAGACTATAGTACGCTTTGTGCTCCAGACTTGAGCCTTATACGCACCGCTCTCACCGGTGAAAGGAGTTATAACCTTGGAGCGATTGTTGCACGCAGACTGTAGCATAACGCTAACAGTGTCTATTTCTATGGCGGAATATATGCCACGCGTTTAGCACGAGGGCTGGGTGTTTCACCTTTGCCCTTTGACCCTATCCTACCCACGCAGTATTTAGACTTTGATGCTTTAAAAAGTCATAAGATCCTCAAAGGAAAAATTCATAACTTCACTTACAATCTGTTGTTTAACCAAACATCTGTTGTTCACGTATATTTGCCTGCGCCTGCTCTTTTTGACTATCACAGCAAAGGAAGATATTTTGTTCTTGAGAGTGAGGCTTGAGCTCACAACACAGCAGTGGAGGCAGCACGACAGGCCGAGGCATCCGCACCGAGAGCCTTCGTGAGCTACCACGCTGACTACTATCCATGCTACTGACTGCTTACCAAGTTAAGCCAAAAGCCTAAGCTTCGGGGAGTACGTGTTTCTCTCCGACTTTACATTCATGTTCACACATTTCATTCCAGCTGTCGGTGTTCACACTTTTTCATTGTATTATCCATGTTAAATTTATTTTCTCGCTTTCTTCTTGTGTGTTTCAAAAACTTGAGAAAATCCAAAAATATTTCCTGCTTCTTTTTTATTTTCTTTCTAGAGTAGTTAGATGTAGCACTAAAAAGAAAACCCAAAAAGATTTGTTTGTTCTTCTTTTTCTTGTTGGGAGCTTTCCCGCATAAATAGTTTTTCTCGCTTTTGCTTTTCCCTTTAATTTGCTTGTTCAAGAAAACCAAAAACTCCAAAAATATTTCAGTGTATTTCTCTGAATTTGTTTTCTTTTTATTCGAGTTGTACCGAGGAGAAGACCACGATGAAAATTTTGAGTGGCTCTCATATGAATAATTGTTGATCTAACAAGGAGCCCATTTTACCTTGTCTTATCCTGTTGAATAAAATGTTTGTAGATTTCAGCTTAGTCCACGGCACTCTTGCACTATTATTATTTTCACGTCGTTCGGTCGTGTATGTGAAAGATAATAATGACGATATTCGATGAACTGGCCGTGGCAGAGAGAAATGGGTATGAACTTGACTTGCTCTGTTTGTGTAAATATGTTTAACCTAGTATCCATGATTCAGCCTATTATGATTAAACATCTTTGCAATGACAATTAGAGATTATAGTTTTTCATGCCATGCATAAGTAGCTAGGAGTGGATAATGATTTATCTTGGATGTCAACCTTGCGTTAAAATGATTGTGATGTAGTATGATGATATGGTATCCTCCTCTGAATGTTCGAGTGGCTTGACTTGGCACATGCACATGCATGTAGTTGAATCAAAACCAACATAGCCTCTATGATATTTATGTTCATGGTGTTCATATCCTACTCATGCTAGTGTCCGATGTTACTTATGCATAATGCATGTTCATGACCACTGTTGCTCTTTAGTTGTCCGCTTCTCAATCTAATTGCTAGCCTTCGCCTGTACTAAGTGGGAATTCTGCTTGTGCATCAAAAACCTTGAACCCAAAAGTTATTCCAGATGAGTCCACCATACCTACCTATATGCGGTATTACCCTGCCGTCCTAAGTAAATTTGCATGTGCCACCTCTAAAAACTTCTAATAAATATCCTTTTGTGTGCCCGGATCGCACATGGAACATTGTGAGGTGGTCGGTATCTTCCATGCTAAGCGGGTTATTCTCGGTCGAGTGTTTATTCACCGCCATCGCATTAGAAAAGGGCGGTAATAGGGTGCCCAATCCCAAACTACAAACAGAAAAAGCTTACAAATAATCAAACAAAAACTCCCAATGGAGTCAAAACCTTTACTTTTATCGCTTGGGAACCGCCACTAGCGTGTTTAGCATGGAATATATTGATAATTGATGGTCGTGAAGTAAATGAGAAGGGTGCATGTCTCAAAATATCATTTACCTCTATTTTAAAACTTGAGCTCTCGCACCTCTGCAAATCACTGGTTCCCTCTGCGAAGGGACTATCTATTTACTTTTATGTTGTGTCATCACCTTCTAAAATAAGCGCCAAAACCTGAGAGGACTATTGTCATGCTTATGCATTGTGTGTAGCTAATGTTGGGTGCATCATGACTGGATCTTTTCTACCATGAATTACAATGTTTAGTCGCTGCTTGAACTTTGGAGGTGCTCTGCATTTATATTTTGCGGTCTCAGAAAGGGCTAGTGAGATACCACTATTGTCATATTCTATCATGGTTGTTTTACAACATGTTGGTGTCTGAGATCTCTTATTATTGCTCGCTAGCTGATTATGTCATTGATATGAGTTAATATATTCTTTAAGAGTTATTGTCGGCATGGTTAGTTATAATGTTGGCTGAAAACCTAGGTGTTGTCTAAGCTTATTTATGCAAACAAGAGCAAAAGAGTTCGTAAAAGTTTTCTTTTTCACTTTCCGTTTATCAACTGAATTGCTTGAGGACAAGCAAAGGTTTTAGCTTGGTGGAGTTGATACGTCTCCGACGTATCTACTTTTCCTAATGCTTTTCCTCTTGTTTTGGACTCTAATTTGCATGATTTGAATGAAACTAACCCCGGACTGACGTTGTTTTCAGCAGAACTGCCATGGTGTTGTTTTTGTGCAGAAATAGAAGTTCTCGGGATGGAACGAAACTTTTCGTGGATTTTTCATACAATAAATAAGAATTTCTGGAGCCAAGATCCATCGGAGGGGGGCACCTGGGTGGGCACAACCCACCAGGGTGCGCCCCCTCCTGGCGCGCCCAGGTGGGTTGTCCCCACCTGGTGGCCCCGCAGACCCTGAAACCGACGGTATAAAATCCTATTTTTCTAGAAAAAATCAGGGAGAACGAATTATCGCGTTCCACGAGAAGGAGCCGCCGTCACCTCCTGTTCGTCATAGGGAGGCCAGATCTGGAGTCTGTTTGGGGCTCCAGAGAAGGGGATCTTAATTCTTCGTCATCACCAACCCTTCTCCATTGCCAATTCCATGATGCTCCCCACCGGGAGTGAGTAATTCCTTCGTAGGCTCGCTGGTCGGTGGGGAGTTGGATGAGATTCATCATGTAATCGAGTTAGTTTTGTTAGGGCTTGATCCCTAGTATCCACTATGTTCTAAGATTAATGTTGCTATGACTTTGCCATGCTTAATTCTTGTCACTTTGGGCCCGGGTGCCATGATTTCAGATCTGAACCATTTATGTTATCACCATGATATCCATGTTCTAGATCCGATCTTGCAAGTTATAGTCACCTACTACGTGTTATGATCCGGCAACCCCGGAGTGACAATAGTCGGGACCACTCCCGGTGATGACCGTAGTTTGAGGAGTTCATGTATTCATAGTGTGTTAATATTTGTTCCGGTTCTCTATTAAAAGGAGGCCTTAATATCCCTTAGTTTCCAATAAGACACCGCTGCCATGGGAGGGTAGGACAAAAGATGTCATGCAAGTTCTTTCCATAAGCATGTATGACTATTTACGGAATACATGCCTGCAGTATATCGATGAACTGGAGATAGTCCCGTATCGCCCTAGGTTATAACTGTCTCATGAAGAATATCATCCAACAAGTCACCGATCCAATGCCTACGAATTTATCTTATATTGTCCTTGCTAAGTTACTACTACTGCTGTTACTGTTGCACTTGCTACAAAGTTACTACTATCATTGTTACTGATACCGTTGTTGCTGCTACTATTATCAAAACTATCATACTAATTTGCTACTGATCACTTTGCTGCAGATAATTAATCTCCAAGTGTGGTTGAATTGACAACTTAGCTGCTAATACCTTCAAATATTCTTTGGCTCCCCTTGTGTCGAATCTATAAATTTGGGTTGAATACTCTACCCTCAAAAACTGTTGCGATCCCCTATACTTGTGGGCTATCAAGACCTTTTTCTGGCGCTGTTGCCGGGGAGCATAGCTATATTTGTTGAGTCACTTGGGATTATTATCATATTATCACTATGAGGAATCTGAAGGACGCTAAGACTACTATTTTTTTCCTCTAAGACGAGGGGAAGTAAGGAACTGCCATCTAGTTTTGCTTTAGATTCACCTTCTGTTATAAGTAAACTTGCAGCACCACCACATGCTATCAATTCTGATATGTCGCAAGTTATTGATGATGCTACTTCTGCTATGGATGATGATTATGATCATGCTAATACCTTGCTTAATGATGCTGATGTGCCACTTGGTGACTTTCTTGATAAAAAACTTGCTAGAGTAAGACAACATGATGTTGTTGAATCTGATGATGATCTTGAAACTAAAAATCTTGAAACACCTGCTATAACTAGCCTTCCTAGATATGAATTGCCAAAGGTACTGGAAGGTTATGTTATGAATGAGGAGACAACTAGAGATATTCTTGTTTGTAAGGATAGAGATGATCTAGAGAAATTATTATGCAAGTATAAAGAAAAATCTCTGAATGCTAGAATGAAATATGATCCTAAGTTTTCTACTTCACCGGTCTTTATTGATGATAAGGATTATGAATTCTATGTTGACCCAGAGTTAATTACTTTGGTTGAATCTAATCCTTTCCATGGTTATGATACTGAAACTATTGTGGCACATCTTACTAAGTTGAATGACATAGCCACCCTTTTTACTCATGATGAGAATACTTGCTATTACTTTATTCTCAAACTATTTCCATTCTCATTAAAGGGTGATGCTAAAGCTTGGTACAATACTCTTACTCCTGGTTGTGTGCGTAGTCCCCATGATATGATTTATTACTTCTCTGCAAAATATTTTCCTGCTCATAAGAAACAAGCTACCTTGCAGGAAATATTTAACTTTGTGCAAACTAAAGAAGAGAGTCTCCCACAAGCTTGGGGGAGGCTTTGCCAATTACTTAATGCTATGCCTGATCATCCTCTTAAGAAAAATGAAATACTTGATATGTTCTATAATAGACTAACCGATGCTTCTAGGGATTTCCTAGATAGTTGTGCTGGTTGTGTTTTCAGGGAACAGACTGTTGGGCAAGCTAAAGAAATATTGAATAATATATTGAAAAATTATGATGATTGGAATCTTCCTGAACCACCGGCTAAATCCACTCCGAAGAAGAGGGGTATATTATATCTCAGTCCTGAAGATATGCAAGAGGCAAAGAAATCTATGAAGGAAAAAGGTATTAAAGTTGAGGATGTCAAAAATTTACCTCCTATTGAATAAATACATGGGCTTAATATACCACCACTGCCTAAGGTGGTAGAGGCAAATTCTCTAATGAAGTTCAATGATAATGACAATCCTCATAATATGCACCCTAGCCAATGCCTCTATGTGTTCGAAAATTACATTAGAAAACAAGATCACTTCAATGCAAATGTTATGAAACAATTGAAATACAATTCTGATATGATTGCTCGCTTGAGTGACTTGTTATAGAATCTCAAATGATGTTAGAGGTGTGGAAAGCATGCTTCTATGGTTCAAGCTCAGTTAGAACAAGTTGCTAAATCTCAAAGAGAATTCCTAGATGAAATGAATAATAACATACATGACTTTGCTATTAGAGTAGCAACTAGAGGAGGTAAAATGACTCAGGAACCACTTTATCCCGAGGGACACCCAAAAAGAATTGAACAAGATTCACAAAGAGTTAACACTGATGCACCTAGTCCTTATAGAAAGAAAAAGAAGAAGAAGAATGATAGGACTTTGCATGATTCTAGTGAACCTGAAATAGAAAAACCTCCTGATAATGATAATGAAACTTCTATGTCTGATGCTGAAACTCAATCTGGTAATGAACACTCACCTTCTGGTAATGAAAAATATAATGATGAGGTTCATGAAGATACTCAAACAAATGAAAAAGAACCAGACAATGATGTTGAGATAGAACCACCTGTTGATCTTGATAACCCACAACCTAAGAATAAAAGATATGATAAAAGAGACTTCATTGCTAGAAAACATGGCAAAGAAAGAGAACAGTGGGTTCAAAAACCTATGCCTTTTCCACCCAAGTCAACTAAAAAGAAAGATGATGAAGAATTTGAACGCTTTGCTGAAATGCCGAGGACAGTCTTTTTGCGTACTCGCTTGACTGATATCTTGAAAATGCCTCCTTATGTAAAGTATATGAAAGACATCATTACCAATAAGAGAAAAATACCGGAAGCTGAAATCTCCACCATGCTTGCTAATTATACTTTTAAAGATGGAGTACCTAAAAAACTTGGAGACCTAGGAATACCAATAATACCTTGCTCCATCAAAAAGAATTATGTGAAAACTGCTTTATGTGATTTAGGAGCTGGTGTCAGTGTTATGCCTTTTTGTTTATATAGAAGACTTGATTTGAATAAGCTCACACCTATTGAAATATCTTTGCAAATGGCCGACAAATCAACTGCCATACCTATCGTATTTTTGAGGATGTGCCCGTTGTTGTTGCTAATGTTACTATTTTGACTGACTTTGTTATACTTGAGATGCCCGAGGACGACAACATGTCGATTATCCTTGGTAGGACGTTCTTGAATACTGCAGGGGCTGTTATTGATTGCAATAAAAGCAAGGTCACTTTTCATATCAATGGTAATGAGCATGCAGTGCACTTTCCGAAGAAACAATTCCAAGTGAATGGTATTAATGTTATTGAAAAATCTCCGACAATCACTATTGGAAGTTTTCATCTACCTCTACCTACTGTTAAAAAGAAATATGAAATGCTTATTGTTGGGGACATTCATATCCCCGTTGAGGTAACTTAGTGATTTACTATTATCAAAACTATCATACTACTTTGCTACTGATCACTTTGCTGTAGTTAATTAATCTCCAGGTGTGGTTGAATTGACAACTTAGCTGCTAATACCTTCAAATATTCTTTGGCTCCCCTTGTGTCGAATCTATAAATTTGGGTTGAATACTCTACCCTCGAAAACTGTTGCGATCCTCTATACTTGTGGGTTATCAGCATTCATCTCATCCTACAGCTTAATCCAGTCGGAGATTCGATCCATCAGGTCATCGAGCATAGCGCGCGCACGCGCCTGTGAGAGTCCTAGCCTGGTTGTGAGACATTTTCCCAGGCTACTACGGCGCGGGAGGACATCTCTGCTGCTTCCGCGGCGTGGCTGGACCAGTTTGCTGCATCGACGGCGCAACGGGACCTATGTGCTGCTTCGGCGGCACGGCGGGACATGTCGGCTGCTTTAGCAGCGAGGCGAGATATCTCTCGTGCTTCCTCTTACATGCTCGCCTCTTCCTGGTAGTAATCTCTCGACCCAGAACTCATGCGGGCCATGGCGGACGCAAGGGAATGACGATGAAAGACCTGTTTGTTTTTGTGGATGAGGAGTTGAGGAATGTGCAGTCATCTTGGAGTAGGTAGTATTTATAACCGAGTACTAATACACTCCTAAGTTGGAAAGCATTTAGGTTTTGATCGGTGTGAACAGGTGTGATCGGTGAAGTAATTTGGAATGTGATGGGACGCAATCTCAAAATTTATTGACGGTTCTAGTTTCGAAGTGCGGCACTATTCCCAGATGGCATAATGTGGGCATGCGTTCTTGGCCGCGTACGTGGCGTTTGCACCATAGGGTGCACCGCAATAGGCGATGTCAGCACACGTCTTGTTCCATCAACCGTGTGCGCTCGTTATTACCATCGCGCACGCTTCTTTTAATTAGAATGTGTGCCCATCTAGCGCACACACCTTGAGTTGTCTAACTGTTTCTATTTGTTAAGGCTAATCGCAAACAGTTCATCTATGTGAAGTGTATGCCGTCAATCGCACGTACACCTTGATCTGGCTGACCGTTTCTGTTATGTTGCCTAATCGCATACAGTTCATCCGAGTGAACTGTATGCTGTCAATTGCACACATACCTTGATCTACCCGACCATTTCTGTTGTGTTGCCTAATCACAAATAGTTCATCCGGGTGAACGGTATGCCGTATATCGCAGACACCTTCATGTGGTCGCCGTTTCTTTTGTTAAGCTCATCACAAACAGTTCATTCGAGTGAACTGTATGCCACGCATCGCTCATGCAACTATAATATGAAACGTGTTTGTTGTGTCCTCCATCGCAAACATTTTGTATCTTTTTCGACGGTTTTATTACATCACTGTTTGTGATTAATGCATCGCACACAGTTTCTTCGAAGGGTCTCTAATTGTAGTGTCGGGTTAGCAGCATCAGTGGTGGGTTTCCTGCCCTGACGCCGTCGAACGGAGCAACACTGCACATCCTCCCTCTCCGCCAGCGGACGGGATCCGGCCGCATAAATGACCAGCGGTGTGTGTGTGTGTGTGTGTGTGTGTGTGTGTGTGTGTGTGTGTGTGAGAGAGAGAGAGAGAGAGAGAGAGTGGCCACCGCCATCTTGTGTGATAGAGTGTGAAGAGAGACCAACCCCAGCAAGCAAGCATTAAGGCTTCTGCCTATATTTTATATACTAGTATACTGGAACTGTTTTCTTTTTTCACAATAACAATTGTTTTGTATTTTGTACGTGCCAATGAGGAATAAAACTTTTTCTAAAAATAAAGCCACTTTGTTTCGTTCACAGGTGGTACATGATACGTCCATTTTGCATCATGCTTTTATATTGATATTTATCGCATTATGGGCTGTTATTTCACGTTATGTCACAATATTTATGGCTATTCTCTCTTATCTTACAAGGTTTACATGAAGAGGGAGAATGCCGGCAGCTGGAATTCTGGGCTGGAAAAGGAGCAAATATTGAAGGCCTATTCTGCGCAACTCCAAAAGTCCTGAAACTCCATGAAATACCTTAAAATAAATAAAGAAAAATCGTCGCCAAAGATGAAGGCCGGGGGCCCACACCCTGCTCGCGAGGGTGGGGGGCGCGCCCCCTACCTCGTGGGCCCCCTGGTGGCTCTCCCACGTCCATCTTCTCCTATATGAAGTCTTTTGATGAGAAAAAAATCAGAAGCAACCTTTCGGGACGAGACTCCACCGCCACGAGGCGGAACCTTGGCGGAACCAATCTAGGGCTCCGGCAGAGCTGTTCTGCCGGGGACACTTCCCTCCGGGAGGGGGAAATCATCACCTTCGTCATCACCAACGCTCCTCTCATCGGGAGAGGGCAATCTCCATCAACATCTTCACCAGCACCATCTCATCTCCAAACCCTAGTTCATCTCTTGTATCCAATTCTTGTCTCCAAGTCCGGGATTGGTGCTAGTAGGTTGCTAGTAGTGTTGATTACTCCTTGTAGTTGATGCTAGTTGGTTTATTTGGTAGAAGTTCATATGTTCAGATCCTTTATGCATATTATTACCCCTCTAATTATGAACATGAATATGCTTTGTGAGTAGTTACGTTTGTTCCTGAGGACAAGGGAGAAGTCTCGCTATTAGTAGTCATGTGAATTTGGTATTCGTTCGATATTTTGATGAGATGTATGTTGTCTAACCTCTAGTGGTGTTATGTGAACATCGACTACATAACACTTCACCATTATTTGGGCCTAGAGGAAGGCATTGGGAAGTAATAAGTAGATGATGGGTTGCTAGAGTGACAAAAGCTTAAACCCTAGTTTATGCGTTGCTTCGTAAGGGGCTGATTTGGATCCATATGTTTCATGCTATGGTTAGGTTTACCTTAATACTTTTGTTGTAGTTGCGGATGCTTGCAATAGAGGTTAATCATAAGTGGGATGCTTGTTCAAGTAAGAACGGCACCCAAGCACCGGTCCACCCACATATCAAATTATCAAAGTACCGAACGCGAATCATATGAGCGTGATGAAAACTAGCTTGATGATATTCCCATGTGTCCTCTGGAGCGCTTTTCCTATTATAAGAGTTTTTTCCGGCTTGTCCTTTGCTACAAAAAGGATTGGGCCACCTTGCTGCACCTTATTTACTTTTGTTACTTGTTGCTCGTTACAATTTACCTTATCACAAAACGATCTGTTACCACTTATTTCAGTACTTGCAGAGAGTACCTTGCTGAAAACCGCTTATCATTTCCTTCTGCTCCTCGTTGGGTTCGACACACTTACTTATCAAAAGGACTACGATAGATCCCCTATACTTGTGGGTCATCAAGACTCTTTTCTGGCGCCGTTGCCGGGGAGTGTAGCGCCTTTGGTAAGTGGAATTTGGTAAGGAAAAATTTATATAGTGTGCTGAAATTTTCGTCACTTGTTACTATGGAAAGTAATTCTCGAGGGGCTTGTTCGGGTATCTTCACCCGTCCAAGAGAGCAAAGAGTTGCCCTCAACCTTCTGAACCTATTGAAAATGAAACTCCTTTTGAATTTCCTTCGGGTATTATGGAAAAACTGCTAGCTAATCCTTTTACAGGAGATGGAACAAAGCATCCTGACGAACATCTACGCTATGTGGATAATATTTGTGGACTATTTAAGCTTGCAGGTATACCCGATGATGTTGTTAAGAAGAAGGCTTTCCCTTTATCTTTGGAGGGAGACACATTGACATGGTATAGGCTATGTGATGATATGAGATCATGGAACTATAAAAGATTGAAATTGGAATTTCATCAAAAGTATTACCCTATGCATCTTGTTCATCGTGATCGCAATTATATATATAATTTTTGGCCTCGCGAAGGAGAAAGCATCGCTCAAGCTTGGGGGAGGCTTAAATCAATGTTATATTCATGCCCCAATCATGAGCTCGCAAAAGAAGTGATTATGCAAAGTTTTTATGCTCGACTTTCTGATACAATCGCACCATGCTTGATACTTCTTGTGTTGGCTCTTTTATGATGAAGCCTATTGAATTTAGATGGAATTTATTGGATAGAATTAAACGCAACTCTGAAGATTGGGACCTCGACAAAGGTAAGGAGTCAGGTATGACACCTAAGTTTGATTGTGTTAAATCTTTTATGGATACCGATATTTCCCGTAAGTTTAGCACTAAATATGGATTTGACTCTGAGATAGTAGCTTCTTTCTGTGAATCTTTTGCTGCTTATGTTGACCTCCCTAAGGAGAAGTGGTTTAAATATCATCCTCCCATAGAAGTAAAAGTAGCTGCACCTATTAAAGTTGAAGAAAAGACTATCACTTATAATGAACCTATTGTTCCCACCTCTTATGTTGAGAAACCACCTTTCCCTGTTAGAGTAAAGGATCATGCTAAAGCTTCAACTGTTGTTCGTAAAAGCAATACTAGAACTTATACACCTCTGAGCAAGTCAAAGTAGAACCTAATATTGCTATTGTTAAAGATCTCTTGTCGATAATATTGATGGGCATGTCATTCAATTCTCCGTGAAACTGCTAGAATTGCTAAACCTGTGATAGAGATAAACATAGACCTGTGGTAGGCGTGCTGTTATTTTCTGTTAAAATAGGAGATCATTGTTATCATGGCTTATGTGATATGGGTGCTAGTGCTAGTGTTATACCCATTGACTTATATAAAGAAATTATGCATGATATCGCACCTGCTGAGTTAGAAGATATTGATGTTACAATTAAACTTGCCAATAGAGATACTATATCTGCAATGGGAATTGTTAGAGATGTTGAAGTCTTGTGTGGAAAAACCAAATATCCTGCTGATTTCCTTGTTCGTGGTTCTCCACAAGATAGCTTTTGTCCCATTATTTTTGGTAGACCCTTCTTGAATACTGTTAATGCTACGATAGACTGCAAAAAGAATGTTGTTATTGTTGGCTTGGATGATATGGTTCATGAGTTTAATTTCTCTAAATTTAGTAAACAACATCGTGAGGAAGAATTGCCTAGTAAGGATGAAATTATTGGTCTTGCTTCTATTGTTGCACCTCCTAGTGATCCTTTGGAACACTATTTGCTAGACCATGAAAATGAGATGTTCATGAATGAAAGAAGGAAATAGATGAAGTATTCTTTAAACAGAACCTATTCTACAACATAATTTGCCTGTTGAAATCCTAGGGGATCCTCCTCCACCCAAGGGTGATCCGTGTTTGAGCTTAAACCGTTGTTCGATAATCTTAAATATGCTTATCTTGATGAAAAGAAAATATATCCTGTTATTATTAGTGCTAACCTTTCAGAGCATGAAGAAGAAAGATTATTGAAAACTCTGAAGAAGCACCGTGCCGCTATTGGATATACTCTTGATGATATTAAGGGCATTAGTCCCACTCTATGTTAGCATAAAATAAATTTGGAAGCGGATGCCAAACCAGTTCGTGATCCTCAATAACGTGTGAATCCTAAAATGAAAGAAGTGGTAAGAAAAGAAATACTCAAGCTTCTGGAGGCAGGTATAATTTATCCGTTCTTCGATAGTCATGGGTAAGTCCTGTCCATTGTGTCCCTAAGAAGGGAGGTATTACTGTTGTCCCTAATGATAAAGATGAATTTATTCCGCAAAGAATTATCACAGGTTATAGGATGGTAAATGATTTCCACAAATTAAATAAAGCTACTAAGAAAGATCATTACCCCTTACCTTTTATTGATCAAATGCTAGAAAGATTATGCAAACATACACATTATTGCTTTCTAGATGGTTATTCCGGTTTCTCTCAAATACCTGTGTCGGCTAAAGATCAATCAAAGACTACTTTTACATGCCCTTTTGGTACTTTTGCTTATAGACGTATGCCTTTTTGTTTATGTAATGCACCTGCTACCTTTCAAAGATGCATGATGGCTATATTCTTTGATTTTTATGAAAAGATTTGTGAGGTTTTCATGGACGACTTTTCCGTCTATGGTTCCTCTTTTGATGATTGCTTGAGCAATCTTGATCGAGTTTTGCAGAGATGTGAAGAAACTAATCTTGTCTTGAATTGGGAAAAGTGCCAATTTATGGTTAATGAAGGTATTGTCTTGGGGCACAAAGTTTCTGAAAGAGGTATTGAAGTTAATAAAGCCAAGGTTGATGCTATTGAAAAGATGCCATGTCCCAAGGACATCAAAGGTATAAGAAGTTTCCTTAGTCACGCCGGGTTTTATAGGAGGTTCATTAAGGACTTCTCAAAAATTTCTCGGCCTCTGACTAATTTATTACAAAAAGATGTACCATTTGTCTTTGATGATGATTGTGTAGAAGCATTTGAAATACTTAAGAAAGCATTAGTCTCTGCACCTGTTGTTCAACCACCTAATTGGAATTTACCCTTTGAAATTATGTGCGAAGCCAGTGATTATGCTGTAGGTGCTGTTCTAGGGCAAAGAGTTGATAAGAAATTAAATGTTATCCATTATGCTAGTAAGACTCTAGACAATGATCAAAGAAATTATGCTACTACCGAAAAGGAACTTTTAGCAGTTGTATTTGCTTGTTATAAATTCAGACCCTATATTGTTGATTCTAAAGTAACTATTCACACCGATCATGCTGCTATTAAATATCTTATGGAAAAGAAAGATGCCAAACCTAGACTTATTAGATGGGTTCTCTTGCTGCAAGAATTTGATTTGCATATTGTTGATAGAAAAGGAGCTGAGAACCCCGTTGCAGACAACTTATCTAGGTTAGAGAATGTTCTTGATGACCCACTACCTATTGATGATAGCTTTCCTGATGAACAATTAAATGTCATAAGCACTTCTCGTAGCACTCCATGGTATGCTGATTATGCCAATTATATTGTTGCTAAATTTATACCACCTAGCTTCACATACCAACAAAAGAAGAAGTTCTTTTATGATTTGAGACATTACTTTTGGGATGATCCACATCTTTATAAAGAAGGAGTAGATGGTGTTATTAGACGTTGTGTACCTGAGCATGAACAGGAACAGATCCTACGCAAGTGTCACTCCGAAACTTATTGAGGACACCACGCTGGAGATAGAACTGCACATAAGGTATCGCAATCTGGTTTTTATTGGCCTACTCTCTTCAAAGATGCCCGTAAGTTTGTTTTGTCTTGTGATGAATGTCAAAGAATTGGTAATATTAGTAGACGTCAAGAAATGCCTATGAATTATTCACTTGTTATTGAACCATTTGATGTTTGGGGCTTTGATTATATGGGACCTTTTCCTGCCTCTAATGGGTACACTCATATTTTAGTTATTGTTGGTTACGTTACTAAGTGGGTAGAAGCTATTCCAACTAGTAGTGCTGATTATAACACTTCTATTAAAATGCTTAAGAAAGTTATTTTTCCGAGGTTTGGAGTCCCTAGATATTTAATGACTGATGGTGGTTCACATTTTATTCATGGTGCTTTCCGTAAAATGCTTGCTAAATATGACGTTAATCATAGAATTGCATCTCCTTATCACCCGCAGTCTAGTGGTCAAGTAGAATTGAGTAATAGAGAGCTCAAATTAATTTTGCAAAAGACTGTTAATAGGTCTAGAAAGAATTGGTCCAAGAAACTTGATGATGCATTATGGGCCTATAGAACTGCATATAAGAATCCTATGGGTATGTCTCCGTATAAAATGGTTTATGGAAAAGCATGTCACTTACCTCTCGAACTAGAACATAAGGCATATTGGGCTATTAAAGAGCTCAACTTTGATTTCAAACTTGCGGTGAGAAGAGGTTATTTGATATTAGCTCACTTGATGAATGGAGAACCCAAGCTTATGAAAATGCCAAGTTGTTTAAAGAAAAGTTAAAAGATGGCATGACAAAAGGATACAAAAGCGTGAGTTTAATGTAGGTGATTATGTATTGCTATACAACTCTCGTTTAAGATTTTTTGCAGGAAAACTTCTCTCTAAATGGGAAGGTCCCTATGTTATCGAGGAGGTCTATCGTTCCGGTGCCATTAAAATCAACAGCTTCGCAGGCACAAATCCGAAGGTGGTAAACGGTCAAAGGATCAAACACTATATCTCAGGTAATCCTATAAATGTTGAAACTAATATTATTGAAACCGTAACCCCGGAGGAATACATAAGGGACCCTTTCCAGAACGTTCCAGACTCCGAAAAGGAATGGGTATGTGTTACAGTAAGTAAACCGACTCCAAAACAAATTCTAAGGCAATATTTCTCTATTTTGGAATATTTAGAAAAATAGAAAAATAAGTAGTAGTCTGGGAAGGACACGAGGCCTCCACGAGGGTGGAGGGCGCGCCCTACCCCCCTGGGCGCGCCCCCCAACCTCATGAGCACCTCGTGTGCCCTCCGGACTCTGTTTTCTTGCACGATACGTATTTTGGTCTGTAAAAATTCATTATATATTCTCCCGAAGGTTTTGACGACCGTATCACGCAAATATCCTCTGTTTTCGTTTCGAGCTGTTTCCGTTGCAGATTTGAGGATTCCGGAGACTCGATCATCCTTCTATGAGGATGAGCCTATGCCATGGAAGGTGGACGACAAGATTGCATCATCAAAACACCTCCATCGCCAACAACCAAGAAGGAGACATAATCACATGGGTATGGGCACTCCCCTTGGCAACTGCCAAGCTTGGGGGAGGTGCCCCGGTATCGTATCACCATCACAACTCCTATCTTTACCGTTTTTCTTAGTTCGATCCTATTAGTAGTATCTTGATTTAGTAGAATAAAAGTCATGGCATGATCTAGTTTTGAGTTTTGCTTTATGATTTCTCTTTGTAATCGAGTCCGCGAGCTATATATAATTAGTGTTGAGACAAGGGCTTGATTACTATGCCATGATCTTGGGCGAATAAAAGAAAAAGAATAAAAATAATCAAAGAGTTTATATTGATCTTAGTGAAAGTAATGACTCCAGATAGAAAGAGTATGATGATTAAAAGTTGTTGGGAGTTGGCAAATATAGCTTTGGTCATCGTTGCAATTAATAGGAAGTAATAAAGAGAGAGAGGTTTCACATATAGATATATTATCATTGACATCTTTTATGATTGGGAAAACTCATTAAAATATGACATGCTAAAGAGTTGATGTTGGACAAGGAAGACAATGTAATGAGTTATGTTTTCTTATATCTAAGATAAAGTCTATTGTCATGGATCTCCCAACATGTTGAGCTTGCCTTTCCCCCTCATGCTAGCCAAATTCTCAGCACCAAGTAGAGATACTACTTGTGCTTCCCAATACCTCTAAACCAGTTTAGCCATGAGAGTCCACCATACCTACCTACGGATTGAGTAAGATCCTTCAAGTAAGTTGTCATCGGTGCAAGCAATAAAAATTGCTCTTTAAATATGCATGACTTATTAGTGCAGAGAAATAAGCTTTGTACGAACTTGTTGTTGTCGCAATAAAAGCGACGGACTGCATAATAAAGGTTCACATACAAGGGGCAATATAAAGTGACGTTCTTTTGCATTAAGATTTTGTGCATCCAACCATAAAAGCGCATGGCAACCTCTGCTTCCCTCTACGAAGGGCCCATCTTTTATTATTATCCTCTACCTTATGTAAGAGTCACGGTGATCTTCACCTTTCCTTTTTCATTTTATCCTTTGGCAAGCCCAGCATGTTGGAAAGAACATGATATATATATATATATCTAATTGGTTGTAGGGGAGCATGAATTATTATGGTTGACATTACCCTTGAGGTAAAAGGTTGTGGGGCAAAACTATAAGCCCCTATCTTTCTCCGTGTCCGATTAAAACTCCGTAACCACAAGTATTGCGTGAGTGTTAGCAATTATGAAGGACTAAGTGATAGTTGAGTATGTGGACTTGATTTTAAGCTCTGACATAGACTCTTTCCGATGTTATGATAAATTGCAATTGCTCCAATGACTGAGGGTATAATTTGTTGGTGCTCAATTAGGTTTCTGATTCATACTTTGGCTTTGTGAAAAGATCATCACTTGAACATGAGTAATCATATGACAAAATCTATTTATGTTGTTGTTATGAGAATAATCATGATGCCTTCATGTCCGTATTTTATTTTTATCGACGCCTCTGCCTCTAAACATGAGGACATATTTATTGTTATCGGCTTTTCGCTCGAGGACAAGCAAGGTCTAAGCTTGGGGGAGTTGATACGTCAATTTTGCATCATGCTTTTATATCGATACTTATCGCATTATGGGCTGTTATTTCACGTTATGTCACAATATTTATGGCTATTCTCTCTTATCTTACAAGGTTTACATGAAGAGGGAGAATGCCGGCAGCTGGAATTCTGGGCTGGAAAAGGAGCAAATATTGAAGGCCTATTCTGCGCAACTCCAAAAGTCCTGAAACTCCACGAAATACCTTAAAATAAATAAAGAAAATCATCGCCAAAGATGAAGGCAGGGGCCCACACCCTGCTCACGAGGGTGGGGGCGCGCCCCCCGGGCGCCCCCTCACGTCATGGGCCCCCGGTGGCTCTCCGACGTCCATCTTCTCCTATATGAAGTATTTCGATGAGAAAAAATCAGAAGCAACCTTTCGACGAGACTCCGCCACGAGGCGGAACCTTGGCGGAACCAATCTAGGGCTCCGGCAGAGCTGTTCGCTGGGACACTTCCCTCCGGGAGGGGGAAATCATCACCTTCGTCATCACCAACACTCCTCTCATCGGGAGAGGGCAATCTCCATCAACATCTTCACCAGCACCATCTCATCTCCAAACCCTAGTTCATCTCTTGTATCCAATTCTTGTCTCCAAGTCCGGGATTGGTGCTAGTAGGTTGCTAGTAGTGTTGATTACTCCTTGTAGTTGATGCTTGTTGGTTTATTTGGTGGAAGATCATATGTTCAGATCCTTTATGCATATTATTACCCCTCTGATTATGAACATGAATATGCTTTGTGAGTAGTTACGTTTGTTCCTGAGGACAAGGGAGAAGTCTCGATATTAGTAGTCATGTGAATTTGGTATTCGTTCGATATTTTGATGAGATGTATGTTGTCTAACCTCTAGTGGTGTTATGTGAACGTCGACTACATAACACATCACCATTATTTGGGCCTAGAGGAAGGCATTGGGAAGTAATAAGTAGATGATGGGTTGCTAGAGTGACAGAAGCTTAAACCCTAGTTTATGCGTTGCTTCGTAAGGGGCTGATTTGGATCCATATATTTCATGCTATGTTTAGGTTTACCTTAATATTTTTGTTGTAGTTGCAGATGCTTGCAATAGAGGTTAATCATAAGTGGGATGATTGTTCAAGTAAGAACAGCACCCAAGCACCGGTCCACCCACATATCAAATTATCAAAGTACCGAACGCGAATCATATGAGCGTGATGAAAACTAGCTTGACGATATTCCCATGTGTCCTCGGGAGTGCTTTTCCTATTATAAGAGTTTGTTCCGGCTTGTCCTTTTCTACAAAAAGGATTGGGCCACCTTGCTGCACCTTATTTACTTTTGTTACTTGTTGCTCGTTACAATTTACCTTATCACAAAACGATCTGTTACCACTTATTTCAGTACTTGCAGAGAGTACCTTGCTGAAAACCGCTTATCATTTCCTTCTGCTCCTCGTTGGGTTCGACACACTTACTTATCGAAAGGACTACGATAGATCCCCTATACTTGTGGGTCATCAAGACTCTTTTTCCGGCGCCGCTGTCGGGAGTGTAGCGCCTTTGGTAAGTGGAATTTGGTAAGGAAAAATTTATATAGTGTGCTGAAATTTTCTGTCACTTGTTACTATGGAAAGTAATTCTCTGAGGGGCTTGTTCGGGGTATCTTCACCCCGTCCAGTAGAGCAAAGAGTTGCCCCTCAACCTTCTGAACCTATTGAAAATGAAACTCCTTTTGAATTTCCTGCGGGTATTATGGAAAAACTGCTAGCTAATCCTTTTACAGGAGATGGAACAAAGCATCCTGACGAACATCTACGCTGTGTGGATAATATTTGTGGACTATTTAAGCTTGCAGGTATACCCGATGATGTTGTTAAGAAAATGGCTTTCCCTTCATCTTTGGAGGGAGACACATTGACATGGTATAGGCTATGTGATGATATGAGATCATGGAACTATAAAAGATTGAAATTGGAATTTCATCAAAAGTATTACCCTATGCATCTTGTTCATCGTGATCGCAATTATATATATAATTTTTGGCCTCGCGAAGGAGAAAGCATCACTCAAGCTCGGGGTACGCTTAAATCAATGTTATATTCATGCCCCAATCATGAGCTCGCAAAAGAAGTGATTATGCAAAGTTTTTATGCTCGGCTTTCTGATAACAATCGCACCATGCTCGATACTTCTTGTGCTGGCTCTTTTATGATGAAGCCTATTGAATTTAGATGGAATTTATTGGATAGAATTAAACGCAACTCTGAAGATTGGGACCTCGACAAAGTTAAGGAGTCAGGTATGACACCTAAGTTTGATTGTGTTAAATCTTTTATGGATAACGATATTTTTCGTAAGTTTAGCACTAAATATGGACTTGACTCTGAGATAGTAGCTTCTTTCTGTGAATCTTTTGCTGCTTATGTTGATCTCCCTAAGGAGAAGTGGTTTAAATATCATCCTCCCATAGAAGTAAAAGTAGCTGCACCTATTAAAGTTGAAGAAAAGACTATCACTTATAATGATCCTATTGTTCCCACCTCTTATGTTGAGAAACCACCTTTCCCTGTTAGAGTAAAGGATCATGCTAAAGCTTCAACTGTTGTTCGTAAAAGCAATACTAGAACTTATACACCTCCTGAGCAAGTCAAAGTAGAACCTAATATTGCTATTGTTAAAGATCTCTTGTCTGATAATATTGATGGGCATGTCATTCAATTCTCTGGTGAAACTGCTAGAATTGCTAAACCCTGTGATAGAGATAAACATAGACCTGTGGTAGGCGTGCCTGTTATTTCTGTTAAAATAGGAGACCATTGTTATCATGGCTTATGTGACATGGGTGCTAGTGCTAGTGTTATACCCATTGACTTATATAAAGAAATTATGCATGGTATCGCACCTGCTGAGTTAGAAGATATTGATGTTACAATTAAACTTGCCAATAGAGATACTATATCTGCAATGGGAATTGTTAGAGATGTTGAAGTCTTGAGTGGAAAAACCAAATATCCCGCTGATTTCCTTGTTCTTGGTTCTCCACAAGATAGCTTTTGTCCCATTATTTTTGGTAGACCCTTCTTGAATACTGTTAATGCTATGCTAGAGTGACAGAAGCTTAAACCCTAGTTTATGCGTTGCTTCGTAAGGGGTTGATTTGGTCCACTTGTTTCATGCTATGGTTAGGTTTACCTTAATACTTTTATTGTAGTTGCGGATGCTTGCAATAGAGGTTAATCATAAGTGGGATGCTTGTTCAAGTAAGAACAGCACCCAAGCACCGGTCCACCCACATATCAAATTATCAAAGTACCAAACGCGAATCATATGAACGTGATGAAAACTAGCTTGACGATATTTCCATGTGTCCTCGGGAGCGCTTTTCCTATTATAAGAGTTTGTTCCGGCTTGTCCTTTGCTACAAAAAGGATTGGGCCACCTTGCTGCACCTTATTTACTTTTGTTACTTGTTGCTCGTTACAATTTACCTTATCACAAAACTATCTGTTACCACTTATTTCAGTACTTGCAGAGAGTACCTTGCTGAAAACCGCTTATCATTTCCTTCTGCTCCTCGTTGGGTTCGACACTCTTACTTATCAAAAGGACTACAATAGATCCCCTATACTTGTGGGTCATCAGTACACGACCCTCCATCAGGTGAACAACCGCTACACGCATGAAATTATCACGCAGGTTGCCTTTTCGTACAGAAATGAGCTCCGTCGTGTACCCGCACGGGTGTGGGTGGGAACGGGACGTGAGTACGTGCGTCATGCGTGCACCTCTTCTCTTCGTGCACGTACCCCACCTACGTGGGTGTGAGAGAGAGAGATACAAATCTAGAGAGAGATGGTGTCTGCGTTCGTGAGTGTTTTTTTGGGTGCGTGAGAGATAGACAGGGAATATGTGTCGATGATATCTCAAACAGAAAATGTAACATATGCAATGTATGTGAAACAGAGGTCTAGATATATCATATATAGAGGGGCGATCCACAAGAAGAGAGTGGAGGGATCATTGCCGTGAGATATCGATAGAATCGAAGAGAGGGATGAAGTGTATGGGTCCGCGATCGATAAAGAGAGCCAGTGAAATTGTGTGTGCGCACGTCAAAGATATAGGCTGGCTGTCCTACTGGAACGTGAGAGGGGAGAGGTGCAGTTTTGATAACCCACAAGTATAGGGGATCGCAAAAGTTTTTGAGGGTAGAATATTCAACCCAAATTTATTGATTCGACACAAGAGGAGACAAAGAATATTTGCAAGTATTAGCAGTTGAGTTGTGAATTCAACCACACCTGGAGAATAAATATCTACAACAGGATGATTAGTAGCATAGTAGTATGATATTTTGATAATAGTGGTAACAATAGCAGTGGTAACGGTAACAGTAACAATGGTAGTTTTATAGTGGTTGTGACAGCAGCAGCAACAACAACAATAGTAACTTAGCAAGATCAATATGTGAAATTCGTAGGCATTGGATCAGTGATGGATAATTATGTTGAATCACATTTATCATGTAACAGTTATAACTAGGGTGACACAGAACTAGCTCCAATTCATTTATGTAATGTAGGCATGTATTCCGTAAATAGTCATACGTGCTTATGAAAAAAACTTGCATGTCATCTTTTGTCCTACCCTCCCGTGGCGGCGAGGTCCATATGGAAAGTAAGGAATACTAGCTGAATGCCCGTGCATTGCCACGGTCTAGGTTGCTATTTCTGAAGTGATAATGTTTGTGTGGTAACTACAAGCAATAAAGGTAATGCAAACGTGATAAAAATATTGTTGATTATTCCCGCAAAAATGAAAGATAAAATTAGAAATAGTAATGTCCTTATCCTGGATGTTCATTATGTATCTTTACATAACTATCTATTGCAGCCATGTGTTTCCCAAACCATTTACCTCAGGTTGCGGATCTTCATCAAGTTAGGTACTTTTTATATTCCCCACATTCGACACTCATTGTAATGTGGCCATAATGAACTACAACTTCACTTGTTGGCACATATATACATTATCTTCACAATAATTAGATAATAATTCTAAGAAAATAAACTATTGAAATATACCATCTTTCAAAGGTATTGCGCGAGCAGCTTCAAGCAACGTCTAGATGTTATTTGTTGCTAATATGAAAATACGAAAGACTTCATCATTTACAGGATCAACTTTTCCTCTCCGGTACACAACTATTTTCGTCTCCAACATATGCCGCTTATTTCCCACTCATCGTCCTATTCCACCCACACTTTCTGCTCCATATATTTTTCTGGCTCCTATTCCACATGCACCACCCCATGGTATTGCAATTTCCCCACGGGTACATTGAGCACTTTGTCGATTCTTGTGAAGACTGCATCCAAACTCGCCAATAGATTATGAGTAACTCTTGATGTTGGGATCACCAGGGAGTTTTTCCCTTCATGTCAGCTTAAATGGAAGAAGATGATTTCAGATTGAAGAGTTCTTGAGATCTCATCTAACAAAAAGACAAGAAATCAGTCCCGTCAACCAAAGTAAAAATGAATTATATAAGAAATATAATTGGGTAAGGGATAAAATTGATAAAGATTGTTCTAATTGTACCGCATTCTTTATGGCAAGTATTTGATCTACCACTGATTGATCAGAGCAAAAGAGCGTCTCTCACTACCATATGAAATGCAAACCATCTTACTAAGACATCTTATCCATGACTGATTGATTGACATGATCTAAAATCACAAATACTAGACACACTATTTAAAAAAAACAAATGAAGTGCTAGTTCTTACAGCAGAACATGCACTAATAGCCTCCAAAACAATCCATCCTAGGCTCTAAGAGTTTTTCACTTAACCTATTGGTTTGATATCATATGCAAGTTTTAACTTCCCTCCTAGGCCTTAAGGGACTATAGTACTCGGTACTAACTACAAACTAATGGGTAAAAGGAAAATCTACAAAGGTCTAATCTAAATGTAAATGTTGTACAGTGACCTTTAGTATGGATACTTGAACATAAAGGGGGAAAATGCAAGTTCATATATATATCATGTCATGAGCAATTTTATTTGGAAGTAATAATTACTGTTTAAAAATCTGAACTTAATCAAATCCCGAAAAACAACAGATAATCTCCTCAGCACCATGCCTTCATTGTAAAGGAGGTCAACATCTCCCTTTGTCACCAATGTAAAAAAATCAGATCCCGTGGAGGGGAAATGGATGGACTCAAGTCGATCTTTTAGAGGTGTGTGGTGCCCCCCCTCCACAGTTACACACCTCGATCATATCGCCGTAATGCTTAGGCGAAGCCCTGCGCCGGTAACATCATCATCACCGTCGCCACGCCGTCGTGCTGATGCAAATCACCCTCGTCCTCAATTGGATCGAGCGAATGAGGGATGTCATCGAGCTGAACGTGTGCTGAACGCGGAGGTGCCGTATGTTCGGTACTTGGATCGGTTGGATCGCGAAGAAGTTCAACTACATCAACCGTGTTACTAAACGCTTCCGCTTTCGGTCTACGAGGGTACGTGGACACTCTCTCCCCTCTCGTAGCTATGCATCTCCTAGATAGATCTTGCATAGATCTTATATTTACGAGTAGAACACAAAGAGTTGTGGGCGATAATAGTCATACTGCTTACCAGCAACGTCTTACTTTGATTCGGCGATATTGTTGGATGAAGCGGCTGTCGGTGTCAAAACCAGCGGATCTCGGGTAGGGGATCCCGAACTGTGCGTCTAGGCGGATGGTAACAAGAGACAAGGGACACGATGTTTTTACCCAGGTTCGGGCCCTCTCGATGGAGGTAAAACCCTACTCCTGCTTGATTAATATTGATGATATGGGTAGTACAAGAGTAGATCTACCACGAGATCAAGGAGGCTAAACCCTAGAAGCTAGCCTATGGTATGATTGTTGTTCGTCCTATGGACTAAAACCCTCCGGTTTATATAGACACCGGATAGGGTTAGGGTTACACGTAGTCGGTTACAATGGTAGGAGATCTACATATCCAGACGCCAAGCTTGCCTTCCACGCCAAGGAAAGTCCCATCCGGACACGGGACGAAGTCTTCAATCTTGTATCTTCATAGTCCAGAGTCCGCCAACGGTGATAGTTCGCTATCCGGACACCCCTAATCCAGACTCCTCAAGAGCCCCTGAACCAGGCTTCAATGACGACGAGTCCGGCGCGATATTGTCTTGGCATTGCAAGGCGGGTTCCTCCTCCGAATACTTCATAGAAGATTTTGAACACCAGGATAGTGTCCGCTCGCAAAACAAGTTCCACATACCACCGTAGAGAGAATAACTTTTGCACGGATCTGCTGATGTATTCCGCGGCGTGACATCACACCACAGCCAGGCCTTTATACGAATCGATTTTACTGTTCCACCTCAGCACGTTTAGCGAGGCGGTTTCCTTGGCACGTCTTATCAAAGCGGAGATCGTGCCCCCTTATTCCGGGATTCTCATCAATACGGTCGTGGGTGACCCAGTCATGCCCGTCGACACGCCTCCTCCATCGAAGGCGAGTCCCGAACGGTCACGGGGTGGGCTCTTGGTATTCAACCTCTTTATAACGAGACCAAGGCCCGCTCCTTTCTTTCAATCTCAATCGAATCCGCCCCTCGCCTCGAGTTCCAACACCCAAAGCTCCAGAGTTAGGCGCTTCGGACCTTCAACGATGTCCGGCTCCGACCTGCACAGCCGGTGGATGTCTTCCTCCGTCACGGAAGAGGATGTGCTAAAGATGAGAGATGCCAGGTATCTCACCGGCGAAATTTCGCATAGGCTGCCTGCCCAAGGGCAGGTTATTCCCACTCCCGAGCCAGGTGAGAGCATGGTATTCGTGTCTCACTTCCTTCGGGGTTTAGGCTTCCCGACGGACCCCTTTGTGAGGGGGCCACTACTAGGGAAAAGGCTAGCAGCAGCGCGGGTTTTAGATGTATCAGTAGCGCGGGGACAGGCGCTACTAATAAGGTGCTACAGCTAACATATAGCAGTAGAGCGTGCTCACCGGCACTACTCTACACAAGTGTAGCAGCAGCGCTGTTCGCGGAAGCTCGCTACTGCTAGTATCTCTAGCGCGCTTTACCTTGACGCGCTACTGCTATAGCGGCGCTGCTGCTAACTTTTGTACACTCGCCATCGCTAATTTAAGTAGGTTTTTTGTTATTTTTTGGCATATTTGTTTTGTATTTGAACAGGCTTTATAGAAGAATCTTTAGCACATAGAAATGTCATCATGATACACATACAAATGTCTTCGAGACCACAAATGTAATCATAGCATGTACATACAAATAGTCTCATCATAATCATCATCCAACACAAAGTGATATCTTGTCATCATCTCGAAAATAGTGATACATGAAAGTCTCGAATACTTGCAACTACAACAACGTCATCCATCTAAACAAAGGTATACGCAAGAAGTGCTATCACTATGAGTGAGAGCGAACTATGCAGATACATGAGGTGGCGATTCTGAGTCCTCTCTCACGCTAGCGTGAACCTCAAGTAACTAGCTTCTCCTTCTTGTCTTCTTTTGAAGCCTTTATGGCTGGCGCCCGTGAACCCATTCACTTGCGCCTGACACTCATGTCACTTGTTGCACACCCCCGGAACCTTCCCTTTGTACACGACATAGCAATTCCATCTCGCCATCAAGAAACTAGGTACCTGTTAGAGATGCATGTTCATGAAGAGGATGTACAATCATATATATGCAACAAAATATACTAGAGCAACACCAAAAAGAAAGGGTTAGCAACTAGATGCAACATACGAGACGCAAATTAATTAACTAGAGGTACGCAGGTCATCGACGCAAACTAACAAAGTAGCGTTACGCAAGTTCGGCACATGGACCGTGGACATCACAAAGTTTCATCGCTACAAGAAGTATACAAGTTCAACCGACACATATCATCATCATCGGCATCATAAATCACTAGAAGTTCCATCCTTCCATATCATCGAGGACGAACCCTAGCTTCTTGAATGGCGTGAGGTCTAGACGTTGCATGCCTATGCGAGTTCGGACGTCAGCTCGCGATATAGGGCCGTGGTGGAACGTCCCCTTCTCATCGACGACTTCTTTCATGATGATCGTCGCAATGTCGCTTTGGATGCGAAAGAAGTCATCTCTATGTTTATAATCCGCTTCTCCATGAGATTCTAGCCACTTGTGGGTACGATCATCATTTCTGCTGTTAATGCGAAGCTTTTGGTGATCCGTGTTGAACTGAATCATGAGATGGATGATGTAGAATCCATCCTTCTTGCTTGGTTTTGGGACATGGATGCAGGAGAAGTTAGTTTTATGCACGAAACCCATCTTCTTGTTCCTTTGTTTCTTGATCTACACATGGCCACCTCTAAAGCTGAAGCCTTGGAGAGCATCATCTAGAATATTCATTATGTGGGTGTAGTCTTTTTTCTCGTAGTCTCTGGAAGGGTCAAAATACACGGCGTGGGAGACTTTGCGGGTAAAGAACGATAAGGACGGCGCGCCCGTTGCTGCGGGGAAAAGACACCTCAAATTATTCCCCATATGAGAGAGAAGGAATGATTGAAATGTCTGAAAGGGTTGTCCGAACTCACTTACTTTGGATGATAAGGCACGAGGACAATTTCCCGGTCCTTATTCTGTACCATGAAGTTTTGGAGGTACTCCCTAGCAGTTTCACGCTCAAAGTCGCCGAGACTCAAGAAAGACTCGTGCATGTAGTACGGATCCTCCACATAGATTTGTGAGACTTCTTCACTCTTCATGACGGAGCTCATATGTAGCGCAAAAAGGCGGACGATAGTAAAATCAAGCCGCCTTGTTAGAAACATCTCAAAGATATGGTCAAACCGCGGGAAGAACACCTCCATGGGCTGTGTGTCGACGTAGCACTTCCCTCGTGCACACGAGCGCGTATGTCGGATATCCTGGATCCTTTGAGGCTAGTAGGCTTTTCTCGATCGACAAAGCACATGGTCGTGCAGTCTCCCGAGATCCCGATAGTGCCTCCAGCGGTTTCGGCGGTAGCTTCGCTCGCCCGTGAGATGGAACATGACCGCACTTTTCACGGGTGCACGCTCTTCGTAATGCATCGTCGGCTGCTATGTGCTCGGCTTGTTTGGAGGCGATTACCTTCCCGATCTCTTCCTCTCCTTTTTCTTGGGCACACCTTCCAGACCCTTCCTTAACCCCTGCCCAGTGTTCCCGGGCTAAGTCTTTGACGACCCTCGCGCCCGGCTAGTTGAGCCTGTGTTGAGGCGGCATCTTGAGCGTGTCTGTGAGGATTTCATGAAGAGAGACTTTTGCAATCCATGGTACGACCCTGCCGGGCATATCATCCATATCTCATTAGCAAGTTGATAGCCCGATTCGTCATATGGTTGACTCATCATATCTATGTCACAGTCATACGCGCTTGTATTGAGGTAATCCATAGGGTCGACCTCCGCCTCATCATCCATTCTACGTTCTCTGGGAGAAATTACATCAGCCAAGATACTATTGCACCCCTTCATCATGTCGTCCGCCGCTCTCACCCGCACTACAGAGCTGGTAATTGCGTGGCGGGGTGGTGGTCTTCGCACATGCTTGTTGATGTGTGGTAGTTATTGGTTAGCTCGGCGGCTCGCATTTAATAAGATTCTTCGCCATAGCAGCCCAATTCTTGCAGCTTCAATCCATGGCGGGGTCTCGTCGTCCGCTCCCACATGCTTTATCTTGGAGGAGGCAAATCCTTGTGCCCGATTTCACACTGGTCAAGCTAACCTGAAGTGCCCAGTGAGATCGGCTGGTTATGGAACGTCGTTGAGAGGGTCCATTATCATCCCTTTCCCACGCCCACCTTCGGCCTTTGATCAAGTAGAGTATGGTGCACGGGTTTCTTTCGCCTACAAACACATATATCTCGTGGCGAAACAACCGAAAGGCAACAAAATGGAATATATATATATATATATATGTTGGTGCGACATGTAATTACCGTGACGGCGTCGAGCTCAGCCAAACACGAAGGCCCACCTAGCGCGCCTGAGACAGAGGACGGGCTGCTATGAGCGGGAGCGGCTGCGAGAGGAGGCCCGATTGCGTGAGCAAGTGATGGTGCGATGGCGTTGTTGTTCATGGAGTTGCTCCCCACTAAACTGGGCATCGGAAATCATGTACCGCCTTGTGCGGATTTTCCTTCGCCGATTGATGATAAGCTCGAACCAAGTTAGTAGCGAAATCATTTCGCATGCGATATAGCTGCATTGATCGCCTCTTTGTAGCAAATCATATTTGTCCTCGGCTGCTTTTTCGCGTCCTCGGCTACTTTTTCTCGACCACAAGCTTCACCTTGGCGTCGATGTCCGCTGACTAAACTTCGTTTCAGCTTCTTGGCCTCGAGGCCCTCGTTGTAAAACACCTTCCACGTGGCGCCGTCTCGGCGCCGTGCACACGACCATATTGCGGCCGCTGATCCAAAGGGAGTCCCTTAAGTTCGTTCAAGGCCGGTTGAGAGGGGTGTCCCACTTGGGCCTCATCGAGAAGTAGGGCTTCGGCTGCAAGCTGGTGTTGCTTCTCCGAGAGTCTAATCAATTTCCTCGTGATCTTGTCCGTAAAAACCTTTTCTCCCTATCCCACTTGTAGCTGGCCCCGATGAAGTCATGCTCCAAGGGGTTGGTGAACTTCGTGAAGGGGTGCAGGAGACCAGCGGCTTCACGCCCGCGCCCTCCTTATCCCATATGGGCCTTTTACCGAGGTAGCCACGGCTTCGAGGCGATGCTTCCGTGTTCCTTTGTGAAGGCTCTTGAATTTCGCAGCCTTAGCCTTGGCTGCCTCGGTAGCGCAAGTGTCCTTGAACTTTTCGAACTCCTCTTCCGTAAGTGTCGGATTTTCCTCGAGAATCTTGGACAGGGGTTCATCAGCCTCAATAGCTCGTTTCACCCTCGTTTTCCAGGAGGCCAAATCATTGCTGAACATGCCCATGCGTGATTGTTAATCTTTTTCATCTTCGGATCATCCCACGGTTGTTCTATGTTATCATCCCGGTCGGGAACTTGAATCTCTTGTGCAACTTTGTTAGAGCAATCTGCGTCAAATGTTCTTTACTCCTTAAGTCATCGTCGTTGATGCTCGCAAGATTCCCATAGGATGCATCCTACTTGGTTCCCATAGCACTTGCGAGGTTCTTCCGGCTCTAACGGCTCAAACTTGCCAAGTGCCATCTTTGTGATCACAAGTCGTCCAATCCCTAGTTTGTTAGGTTTTCGTATCCTCTGCTTCTTATGCTTCCTCTTTTCGGTAGCGGCATCGGGGCCGGTACCTTCCCCGCCGGTCTCGATGCCGCCATCGGTGCCGGTACCTTCCCCACCGGACTCGGTGCCGCCATCGGTGCCGGCGCTGTCGGTGTCGATGTCGGCGTTAGTACCATCATCGAGGCCGACCTGCAAACCTTGCTTAGCAGTCAAATAGTCGAGGTAATCTTGTTCACCCTCATAATCCATCTAAATCGCATCTTGGTCAAGGCCCAGTTTCTTCGTTGTTCGACATGTTTCCTATGATTAAGTGTCCTCATTTATTTCTAAAAGTATGAATAAATGATAAATGACATAAAAGAAATCTATGTGCCAGACTGATATGCCAACTATGTAGCACAAAATCATGCCTTTATTCACGGGAAATTTCGCATGACCTTTGCTAAAAATGGACATATCGCGCTGAAATTCACCGAACGGAAATGAATCAACATTCCGGCGTAACATAGGCCACTCGGATCATTTTCCAAACATGACATGTCCAAAACATGACATATGCACATATCACATGTCCAGTTCAAATTTGCACATATCGCATGTCCAGTTGAAATTTTGAAACCTAGCTAAATTCATAACTAAATAGATAACCTAATTAACATACTGCCCTAACTAAAACCTAAGTAAATTAACCAAGAACCCTAGCAGAGAGAGGGGGGTTTACAGAGGGTGCAGGGCGAGGAGGCAGGCCCGACGACGGCCGGGAGGGGAGAGGAGGAGGCGAGGCCGATGGGTCGGGGCGAGCGCGCCGGGTCGGGGCGAGGGCTGGGTCGGGGCGAGCGCCGGGTCGGGTCGGGGCGAGGGGCGGGTCGAGGAGCGCCAGGATCGGGGCTAGCACCGGGCGCTGGAGTCGGGGCGAGCGCGGGGCTGGTCGGCATGAAAGTCTGACGGGGAGAGTGGGGATTTGGGGGGGAAGGCGGGATGAAGTAGGGCGGGTGAGAATTTTGGGTTAAGTGGACGTGATGGCGCATTTGGACAAAGCGCTGCTACTAACTTCAGATTCAGAAGCGGTTTAGGAAAACGCGCTGCTACTACCTTCGCCATCGCCAGTTTTCCTTTATTTTATCCCACTTTTATTTCCCGAGGGCAGTGAACGAAGGGAGGGCGATATATATTGCATCATTTGACGGTTAATTATGTACGCAAAATAGGAACATATATATTACAGATCATTGGACCCATGCATAATAATGGCTAAGTGTGTATACAAAATAGGAACATATATATATATATATATATATATATATATATTACATCATTTGACCGATAACATAAGTTTCCTCACTGCTGACGTTTTCGTTTTTGAGTCAGCTTCTTTCCCTTCTTGTTCGTCGAAGAATAATTGAGCCCCTCATTGTGACTTTGCCTTTTCCATGGAGTACGATTTTTCTTAGGTAATGTAGTATTGATTCTTCTTTTGACGTATACTTCATCATCATCGTCATCTTCCCTCATTGGGTTGCCGTACTGATCATAGTCTTCCTCGTTGGCGACTCCATCCATTCCAATGATGTTCCTTTTGCCTCTCCTCGGGACAACACGGCTGGGATTGCTGGTCAGTTATGAAGAAGCATTGTGTCACGTGCTTAGCGTGTACCCATGGCTCGTTTTTTGCGATAGTGTTCACGGTAGCGCTCTTGGCGTCGGGTATAGTCATGGTAGTGAAAATCCGCTTTCTCTTTCAACATTCTTAGCCCATCGACACGGAACATCGTCGAGTTGTGCAGTCGAGTAGTCAAGCTCCCAGATCTCCTCGACCCTTCCATAAAATCGTTCGATTCGCCGTTGTCGCTGCGGTCATGCATTCCATTGTCACCCCGAGTTTCGATCATCCTTGTCCATATCTTTGGCCTCCGTGTAGAACTTGTATCCGTTGATATCATATGCCCGATAGGTTACGAGGTTGGGCGAGGGCCATGTGCTAAGGCGTATATGAGCAATCCGTCCTTAGAGCCCTCCTCCGGAGGATTAGCAATAATATGCTCTTTGAACCAATGTAGGAAAGTGGAGTTGTGCTCTCTAGTAACTTCCGCGTCCGTCGTGCATACCCCCCGGTCACGATACTTCTTTGCGATAATTTCTTTGTGCAGTGCCACGAAAGGATCTACCTCGTCTAGGTGTTGTAGCACTACCAAGTTTGCTCTGTCAAAGTCGCTGCATCGATCTGAGTATGCCACGTGCAGTTCCTTGCGATTGTTGCAGTGACCATCTCCTTCGAGCCTCCCATCATGCTTGTTAACGGGCAAACCAACACTAACACCAGGCGGCTGGTCTGCGCCATATAGAAAATTCTCACAGAAAGAGATGCACTCTTATGCCAAATAGCCCTGGACGATGCTTCCATCCGGACGGGACATGTTACGAACGAATCCTTTGATGATCCCATTCGTCCTCTCAAATGGCATCATGTTGTGCATGAATGACGGCCCCAGGTCTATTATGTCATCCACAATATGGACACACAGATGCACCATCATGTCAAAGAACGCGGGCGGGAAGTACATCTCAAGCTCATTCAGTATCACAACGATCTCTTCCTGTAGCCTTTGGAGCTGCTTCACACTGATCGACTTTCGAGAGATGACGTCGAAAAAGTTGCAGAGACCAATAAGTGTGTCATGGACGTGCTTGTCCATTATCCCTCTAAGGGCAACAGGTAGTATCTGCGTCATCATCACATGACAGTCATGAGACTTCATCCCGCTGAACCTTTTCTTGTCCGTGTCTAGATATCGCTTATCTTGCCACAAGAATCGAACTAACTTTGACTCGGTAAGGCACTTAAAGAAGGCATTGATCTCAGCCTGACTTAAGGTGAAGCAAGAAGGGGGGCAATAATCCTCTTTCTTTATTTTCTTGCCCTTCTTCTCCCGTGCCTCTGTCTCCGTCTCTGTCTCATCTGACATTTTATGGGGCGGCATGTGCAGTTCTTCCCTAATTTTCAAATCTTGCAAGTCTTTTCTTGCCTTCGGCCCATCCTTGGTCTTATCCGGCATGTTCATCAGTGTTGCGAGCAAGCTCTCAAGGACATTCTTACAGATATGCATTTGATCAAGGCAATGAGGTGTATCGAGTTTGTGCGATACTCAAGTCCCGAACACGACCTCGTCTTCCATACCTTCAGCAGCTGCTCCGGCGCCTTTCTCATCGTCTTTCGGCTGGGCACTCCTTCCAGTTTTCAACAGCTCATCGATTTCGGCACCGATCCGCTTACGTGGAGGTCCTCGATGCTCAGCGTGACCATTGAATAGATCTCCACGGTTTCTCCACGGGTCGTCTGTTCAAGCCATCTTCGATGCCCCATGTACACGATTTTCCTGGACCGCTATCTTTCCTTGACGTTAGCTGCTGAGACGTCAGATCATCCATGCACGCGTGCATCCGCAATATCCATGGCACACCTGGCCTGCCACATATCCGTAATCGAGATAGTCCTGACCGTCGTGATCAGCGCGGCTCTCGTGTTGAAATACTCACCTTCTTTGGCGCCCCATGTCTTGGTCGGTGTTTTCCATAACGTGTCTAACTCCTCTTGAAGTAGCCCCAGATACAAATTAATATTATTTCCTGGTTGTTTCGGCCCTTGAATAAGCATGCTCATGTGAATGTACTTCGATTTCATGCACAACCAGGGGGGAGGTTGTACATCCATACGAACACGGGCCATGTGCTATGGTTGGTGTTCTGGTTGCCAAACGGAATCATGCCATCGGTACACGCGCCGAGCACGATGTTTCCTGCATCACATTCAAAATACCGATAGAAGTTGTTCAACGCTCTCCACTGGCTTCCATCCTTCACGTGTCTCAGCTTCGGATCTTCTCCATCGTCGGGCTTCTTCCTCTCCGCGTGCCAGCGCATTAGCTTTGCTTCCTTGGGATCTACAAAATACCTCTAGAGACGGGGAGTGATCGGTAAGTACCATACAACTTTCTGGGGACATTTCTTCCCGGCCTTCTTGTATCGAGAAGCATTGCACACCGGACAGCTTGTTTTTTCCGTGTGCTCCTTCCGATAAATTATGCAATCGTTGATGCATGCATGGTATCTAACGTGTGGCAGATCAAGAGGGCACACGATCTTCTTGGCCTCATCAACACTAGTAGGACATAGATTACCCGCGGGAAGAATATCCTTTAGGTACTTGAGATGCTCATCGAGGCTAGTGTCGGTCCATTTGTTTTTAGCCTTCGCCTTCGTGGAGTTGGAGCATGAAACTCAAGCGGGTCACCTCAGGATTGCAACCATCATACAATGAAGTGTTCGAGTCGCCACCGGGTGCTCAGCTTAGCCTCCTCTCTAGAAGCAGCTCTCAAGATTGCCTCCTTGCGAAGCAATGCTTGAACATGAGGGTCCCGACGATTGAACTTAGTACCGACGAACTCTGCTGCGTGGAGTCCATGTCGTTCTCTCCGCCGCCATGTCCGGCCCTTCTCCTCGCCATGTCCGCCCTTTCGCCGCCGCCATGTCCGCCTCTTCCCGCGGCCATTATTGATCATCTCTTTGTCTTGCCCGTGTCATCATTGCCTGCCCGTCGGCATCCTCAACATCATCATCCTCATCTTCAATTATCCATCACAGATAGCCATCCATGAAACCAGTCATGAGCAGGTGCGCTCGACATGACCATCTTCATGGGGGTCGAGCCAAACTATTCCTTTGCATTTTGACACGGACATAAAACCTCTGTCCGGTTATTTTCTTTCATGTCCTGCACCGCCGCAACCACCTGTCTACCATCGCTCCAATCGACCATCGCCAACTCTGCACGGTAATAATAAACAAATTGATTATAAAATGCATGCATGCTTCAAAGTCATACAAAAATTTGGCATGACCTTCCCTAAAAATAGGACATATATGGATCTAGAGTTTGTTCGAATTAGCCAAACGGAAATAAATCGACATTTCGCAAAACATAGGCAACTCAAAAGCACAATTTGGTGTGCACACACACAATTTCCACAAACATATCACACACACATAAACATATTTTCATTTTGCAAAAGCATGAAATTTTCATCACCTCGATTGAGATCGAGCACACGGTGGAGATGATGTTGTAGGGAGATCAAAAGTGCACAAAGCTCTTGTTGACAAAGATAGATCTAGTTAGGGGGCAAATAGGTCACTTAACTAAATGCTACATCTACCTAGCTAGCTAATTTGGGAGGAGACAACTTCAACTAGTGGAGGGGAAAGGAAAAAGAGAAAGGAGATGCATTAATGGAGGTGGTGTAGTTAGGTAGGAGTAATGAAGAGAGAGAAAGGTGGATAGAAGAGAAAGAGTAATGGGGGAGAAGTATTGAGGAAGAAGAAGAGTGAGAGGGAGCATGTGGGGAGGTAGGGGGAAGGAAGAGAGGAGGGAGGGGAGGCACGGTGGGGAAAGGTGGTGGGTTGGTGCGGGTTAGCGAGTAGCTGGGGAAGAAACGCTGCTGCTGCTAAAGAATTTGCAGCAGCAGCGCTTTGGGCAACGGCGCCACAGCTAATAAAGGACAAAAAATTGCCAATTTGAAATGTAGCAGCAGCGATCCCGATAAAAGCGCTGCTACTATATATCCGCACTCGATGGCGCTGTTCGGGAAACGGCGCCATCGCTAAATGGAGCTCGTGAACACCACGGTGGATATTTGTAGCAGCGCGGTTTACACAGAGCGCCATCGCTAAAAACTTATCAACAGCGAGTTTCCCTTTTCGCTATTACTAATTAGCAGCAGCGCTCCTTTTGACTCGCGCTGTTGCTAAGATTCTGTGTATAGGCTTTTCCCTAGTAGTGGGCTCATGTTTTATTATGGGCTGGAATTCCACGACTTGGATCCGGAGTCCATCCTCCATATCTCGTCATTCATTGTTGTATGTGAAGCCTTCCTCCGCATTACCCTCACTTCGGATTGTGGCTCAAGACCTTCAAAGTGGTGCCAAGATGATCAAGGGCATCAGCAGAGAAGCGGAGGGGCTGTTATAAGCAAGAATGGAGACGCCCATGGCCCGAGGGATCTTTTCAAGAGGAGCTCAATTTATGGCAACAGAGTGGTTTTATATCACCGCCCTGTGGGCACCAAATGGAGGCGCCACCTGCCTTCCTCGGGTCCTCCATTGCGGTGGCGTCATGGGTCAATAAAGGGCTCGACTGGGACCGCCCAAGGACGTACCTCATTGCAGGGCCGTGTTCGAGACCTCCAAGAAAGAGAGATCAATCTGGTTGTAGTAGTGCAGGTCATGCCGCTTCATCGCATCCTACCTCGCAAACGCCGCCCCCCTCGCCTGTGGGAGTTCAACCGAGGGACCACGAGCTCTTCAACATTTTATGGGCGCAACACCCATGGAGATGTACAAACTGTTCTTCGGATCACAAGCAATGTGTCCGGACTTAACCGAGGACGCAGGTCTGAGCTGCAATCGCCGGATACTCAAGTAAGTAGCCCCATGCGGACATGCTATCCGTGATATTTATCATATACTTGCCCTTAAAAGAGCTATCCTTTAAATAGGAGTGGATAGCAAAAGCAAAACTGATCAGGTGTCCGGCCCCCCTCCCTGAGACCACGCCGGATCCGGTATTAACCAAGATGCTAGAGGCTGTGCCTTTTGAAGAAGGCGAAGGGGGGAACAAGGGAACTACTACCTCCGCGAAGGAGGCTATCAAGAAAGGGGGGATCGAGAATCCCTCCCTACGAGGGGAGAAGAGGACCGCTTTTGAAGATCCGGAGACCAAAGCCTCGAAGCGGGGGAAGAAATCTTCACCAGAGGGTCCTGCGGCGGGAGATGCCTCGGCCACACTATTTACCCAAGGAGATCGGCCCTCCAGCGAGCCATAATTAAAAAGGGGGGAGCTTATAAAATAAAAGACATCCCTGTTTTATTTCTGAAGGTAACCGAAAGTTTTACCTTGTAGTTCGGATCTCAGCCCTTCACAGCAAAGCTCGTCTTCGGGGGATCTTGAGATGATGGAGAGCGAAACGCCTCCGCCTGCCGTACCGTCATGCGAGGCGGGCGACCCCGAGGTGTCGTCACGCTGGGCTTCTCCAAATCCGGCGGGGCCAGAAGGCAACCGTATGTCCCCTCAAAGCCCTCCGTGTCCGGCCTTCGAAAAAGGCCAGCGGACGAGTCCGGCACCAATGGGTGTATGGTCAGAGGAGCTGAAGGATCTGCTCGGGCGAGCATCTATCTCCAGAAGATCACCGTATGTTAATGGGTATGGTGATTGAAAGGATTTCATCCGCTAAGAGCAGATTGCATGAAGCCGTCGTAAGTTTACTGACGGGTTTTGAGGTACGCAAAATGATGTACCATCTGACAATTTTGCATATAAAATGCACCCTGTATAGATAGTAACCCCTGAGACTTGGTGCGATGTCAAAAATGATGGCGCGCCGAGTATCATAACCCCAGGTATAATATGCGCTCTTCCTATGTAGGTGGCGAAGCGTCCGGTGGCTAGCCGGACTGATGAATTTTCCGAACTGAAGCGGCAACTTGATGTGGCGGATGCGGACATCATGCTTGTTAATAAGCGGCTTGACGAGTCACAAGGTATGCGACTTCTCCGCGGACACCTGGTAAGGGAGCTTGACGCTCATGCCTTACAACATGTATGCTTAATGCAGATGGTGCCGCTGCTATGGAGAGCCTTGGCGGAGCTCGCTGAGCCAAGGAGCAAGCCAGAAAAGTGATGCGGCTGTTTTAAAGGCGGCCACAGAGCTAAAAGCCGAACAGGCTGCTCATTGCCAAGCAAGAAAGAAATGGCCGAGATGGTCGTAAAATTGAAGAATGCTATCGACCGCTATGAGCTTCTTGAAGAAGAAGATCGAGCGAAGCAAGAGGACCTGAAAAAGGCCACCACCGAGGCCAAGGATACTTGCTCTATGATGAGAGCTATGAAGGAGGAGCTACATCAGGCCGAAGACATTGCGGCTGGAAAGCCCTTTCTACTGCGGAGGAAATTCACGGATCCTAAGTACGCTCAATTGGACCGCCTGTGGGGTGCGGAGGATGCTTATCTGGACTTGGCGGTGAGTGCTGCAGACGCGGCCGAACACTTCCGAGGTCAAAAGGATCATGGGATGGAAGAGCTTTTTTGGTCGCAGTTCCATAGTCCGGAGCGCCCACTGTCGTTAACCGATCGTTTGGCTGAATGGGCTGAGCTGAATAGTTTGTTCGGACTTGCCATGAAGGCTGTCGTGACTCATTCGTGGCCGAAAAGCCCCAAGCCAAAGAGTTATTTTGGCTTGGTGCAACAGTTCCTTGGTGCGGTGTCGCATATCGATGCAATGAAGCGGTCAACATGCATAGAGGGTGCGCAGATGGCTCTTGCCCGTGTCAAGACATACTGGGCGGACATGAAGGCCACCGAAGTTGCATCCCAAGATTCGGACAGAAGCCGAGTACCTGCCGAGCACTATTTTGAGGAAGTCTTGCAGGGCGCTCGTGTAATAGAGACGCAGTGCTCGAAGGATGTTATGCTTTAATGACATGTATGATTTGTGAAAACAATGTTTCAATATAATATAAGAGCTTTTTATACTTGTGCGTTCAAGTATTAGAACACCTCATGTGCGGCCATTGATGTATATGTGTATATAACCTGAAAGATGGCAGTCTTCGGCTTCAGCCCCCACGCACATAGTGCGGGGGTGTTTGCAAAAAAGGTGCATTTTCACACTTAATCCAACGTCTTGGTCCTGTGAAGGAGGTGATAGCATAGCAAACTAGGCAACCGGACTATAATGCTTTATCACTTTCGCTTAGCCATAGGAGTTCGATGGTGGGGCTACTATATAGCCCCTAGGGGTACTACGCTCTCCCGAATTCGGGGCGCGTATGTGCCTGACCGGGAAACGGTCCTTCGTCAATGCGGGGGAATTCTAAACATTCCTGTGGGTCATCGAATGGTTGACCAGTCTCACGCTATATCATGACAGTTAGTTTTAGCTTTCTCCACTGAGGTGCTCAACCCAGCTCAACCGGGGCACAATCACAGTGGTTCTCCCAGCGCTACCTTAGCCGATATAACAGAACGTAAGGTACCAAAACATGGGAGCCGGGCAAACCCAACATTTGACCAAAGACATGATTCGGAGCTGATGCATATAAGGCCTAACTCGAGACGCCGAACACTCCCTAAGGTATTCGGTCTTTATGAAAACGGGCAGAATAATGCCCTAAGCCCCTGGTGTCCAGGTATGCGCAAAAATTATGGTGCGGCCGATGCCAAAACACGAGCCTCCTCCTCGGTTATAGCAAGAAACCGGGGGATGTGTATCAACAAGAGACAGTAAAAAAGGTTTACGCAGGGTCTTAATCTGAAAAGAATCCTTGCAACGGGTCCCTACTGCACGTCTGCGCCTATGTCTCCGCTGTGCCGTATCCTGGACGGGTGTAGCACGTTGTTCATCTGTAAAAGAGTGGAACTTAGAAAAAAGGATCGTGCGAGAAAAAATGTACTTTATATTAAATAAACAGAGTACGGTTCGAAAATTGAATAAAATTGAGCTTTATTGTCTCTTGTTGTACATGCGTGCAGCCCCTTGTACGGGGGTATGCGGCTAGTAGGCGCCGGACTCGTCTAGCCGTGTCCGGGGTTCGAATGGCCTATTTAGGTGCTTTGATTAGCGGAGCCGGACTGTTGTGGGGCTGTCAAGGCAGTCTCAGGTTCTTCCATGCTCGAGTAACACTTAATACTCCCTTTTAATGAGATAATGCCGCGTGGACTAGGAATTTTAAGTGTAAGAGATGCATAATGCGGTATTGCGTTAAAGCGGGCGAAAGCTTCACGCCCCAGTAGTGCTTGATAGCTACTTTCGAATGGGGCGATGTGGAAGGTTAATTTTTCGCGGCGGAAGTTGTCGGATGAGCCGAACACAACTTCTAGCAGTAGGGAGCCCGTACAATGGGCATATAGGCCTGGCATTATCCCTTTGAAGGAGGTGTTGCTATGGCGAATTTTAGTTGGGTCTATCCCCATTTTGCGGATTGTGTCTTGATATAACAGGTTTAGATCGCTACCTCCGTTCATTAGGACTTGTGTAAATTGGAGTCCGTCGATTATAGGATCGAATATCAAGGCAGTCCATCCTGCGTTCCGGATACTTCCGGAATAGTCCTGATGATCGAAGGTGATCGGTTTTGACAACCATCGTTGGGACTCTGCTGGGATAGACCGTGCGGCGCGTGTTTCTATGGGCGCCGCTCTGTTTTTCCCTTTTGTCACTTGAAGTGAGTTCACTGTTTTGACTTTTTATGGGAAATTCTTTTGCTTTCCGGTGCTCTGTTGGTGGGGTTCGTCATCGTCCTCGCTTGGTGTGTCGAGCCCCTTGTGTTCGGCATTGAGTTTGCCGGACTGCTTGAAGACCCAACAATCTCTGTGAGTATGGTTTGCAGGCTTCCCGGGAGTACTGTGGATTTGGCATATTTTGTCCAAGATTTTGTTTAGGTTGGATAGCTCGTCGCTGTTGCCCTTGAGGGGCAGTTTTTTTTATGATTCTGCCGGGAGCTTTTGAATCCGGCATTAACTGTCGTGCTCTTCGGGCTGTTTCCCTTTGTCCGGCGCTGGTCCTTGCTGCGTCGTGGTTTTCCGTTTCCATCCCTGACTTCGGATGTACTTGGGTCGCTGGTGCTGCATCTTGCTAGCCAACTATCCTCTTCCGCGCAAAAGCAGGTCATGAGGCTTGTTAATGCAGCCATTGTTCTCGGCTTCTCCTAGTCGAGGTGTCTGGCGAGCCATTCGTCTCGGACGTTGTGTTTGAAAGCTGCTAAGGCTTCAGCATCCGAACAGTCGACTATTTGGTTCTTTTTGGTAAGGAACCTGTTCCAGAATTTGCAGGCTGACTCTCCGGGTTGTTGAGTTATGTGACTTAAATCGTCTCAGATCCGGAGGACGGACATAAGTCCCTTGAAAATTTGCCCGAAAAGCATCCTCGAGCTCTTCCCAACTACCAATGGTATTTTCAGGGAGGCTTTTGAGCCAATGCCGGGCTGGCCCTTTGAGCTTGAGGGGTAAGTATTTTATGGCATGGAGATCATCTCCTCTAGCCATGTGTATGTGGAGGATGTAATCCTCAATCCAGACTGTGGTCTGTTGTTCCGTCAGATGCCTCTATGTTTACGGGTTTGAATCCACTGGAATTCGTGATCCAAAGACCTCATCGGTGAAACACAGGGGGTGTGCGGCACCCCTATATTTGGGTGTGCCGTGATGTTCGAATATTTTGCGTGTTGCATTGCTTTGAAGAGCTTGCTTTCTCGGCCCATAGATGGACCTAACTAGGCCATCCTTTTGATGTGAATCCGTATACGGATCGCGTACCGGCTTGTGTGCGGCGCCATTTGCAGCTCTCTGTTTGCCGTGGGGTCGTCCATCTGACCGGGTGGCCTGCTTGTTTTTTGGTTGTGGGGGCTCTACGGCCTCCTCATCAAATTCGGGCAGTAGTTTTCTCTTTGGGTAGCTCTTTGTTCGGCGACTGTCGCCGTATTTGTCTGCGGTATTGAGTACTTTGCTCCATCTGATTTTGAGTGCATCTTCCGCTGTTTTGAGCTTCCGCTTCTACTTTTTCAGAGCTCAGCGATGCGACGAGCCTTTTGTGGAGGTTCTTCTGCTCCAACAATTTGTCCGGCGTGAGATCGTCCGGACTGTTATCTTCGCCGGGGACGGTTTGTTTATCCAAGTTGTCCTGTTCGGACGGTTGCTCGATAGCATGTTCGTCGTCCACCGGTTCGCCCTGCTCTATGGCTGGGTCTGTGTGGCTGCCGTCTTTGTCAAGGCGGGACTTTTTGCGGCGTTTACGTTGCCGTTTTGACTGCTTTTCAAGGGAGCGATCCTTCGTAGTGTCCCGTTGTTCCTCGTCGTCACTTCCTTTAGGTGTATCCACCATGTATACATCGTGGGATGAGGTGGTTGTCCAGTATCCTATAGGTGCTGGTACATGGTTGTCTCCTACATCGTCGTCCATACCGTCGATGTCTTCGGAGTCGAAATCGAGCACGTCGTTTAAGCTTTCGACGGTGGCTACAAAGTGGGTGGTGGGTGGGCGTTGAATTTCTTTGTCGTCCGCATCCCAACCTTCCTGACCGTAGTCCGGCCAGGGCTCTCCTGATAAAGAGAGAGACTTTAGTGAATTCAGAATGTTGCCAAAGGGCGAGTGGTGAAAGATGTCCGCGGCAGTGAACTCCATGACCGGCGCCCTATCGGATTCGATTGGCAGGGGTGCAGAGGGTTCGGAGTCCGGAGAGGAGTCCGGCACCTTGGAGTCACAGTCTTCGCAAGGGACAGGGATGGGGTTCGGCTCAATCGTCGTTGAGATCGTAGTCCCCGAGGCGGTGTCCAACCACTCGTCCTCGATTGGGGGAGTTGTTGGGGAACGTTGCAGAAAATAAAAAATTTCCTACGGTTTCACCAAGATCCATCTATGAGTTCATCTAGCAACAAGTGATAGGAGTGCATATACATACCTTTGTAGATCGCGAGCGGAAGCGTTCAAGTGAACAGGGTTGAGGGAGTCGTACTCGTCGTGATCCAAATCACCGATGACCAAGTGTCGAACGGACAGCACCTCCACGTTCAACACACGTACGGAGCGGATGACGTCTCCCGCACCTTGATCCAGCAAGGAGGAGGGAGAGGTTGATGAATATCCAGCAGACGACGACAGCGTGGTGGTGGATGAGAAGGTTCCAGCAGAGCTTCACGAGCTTCTTGAGAGGAGAGGTGTAGCAGGGGAGAGGAGGCGCCAAGACTTGTGGTGCGGCTGCCCTCCTCCCCCCTTATATAGGCCTCTGGGTGTGCCCCCCGAGATGAGATCTCCCAGGGGGGGCGGCCAAGGGGGAGGCTTCCCCAAGGCAGTCTGGCGCTTCCCCCCTAGGGTTTCCAACCCTAGGCGCAGGGGGCCCATGGGGGGCGCACCAGCCCACCAGGGCTGGTTCCTCCCACTTCAGCCCACGGGCCCTCCGGATAGGTGGCCCCACCGGTGGACCCGGGACCCTTCGGTGGTCCCGGACAATACCGGTGACCCTGAAACTCTCCGATGGTCAAACAGCACTTCCTATATATAATTCTTTACCTCCGAACCATTCCGAACTCCTCGTGACGTCCGGGATCTCATCCGGAATCCAACAACTTTCGTTTTGCTGCATACTCATATTCATACAACCCTAGCGTCACCGAACCTTAAGTGTGTAGACCCTACGGGTTCGGGAGACACGTAGACATGACCGAGACGGCTCTCTTGTCAATAACCAACAGCGGGATCTGGATACTCATGTTGGCTCCCACATGCTCCTCGATGATCTCATCGGATGAACCACGATGTTGAGGATTCAAGCAACCCCGTATACAATTCCCTTTGTCAATTGGTATGTTACTTGCCCGAGATTTGATCGTCGGTATCCCAATACCTCATTCAGTCTCGTTGTCGGCAAGTCACTTTACTCGTACCGCAATGCATGATCCCATGACCAAACACTTGGTCACTCTGAGCTCATTATGATGATGCATTACCGAGTGGGCCCAGTGATACCTCTCCGTAATACGGAGTGACAAATCCCATCTCGATCCGTGTCAACCCAACAGACACTTTCGGAGATACCTGTAGTGCACCTTTATGGTCACCCAGTTACGTTGTGATGTTTGGTACACCCAAAGCACTCCTACGGTATCCGGGAGTTACACGATCTCATGGTCTAAGGAAAAGATACTTGACATTGGAAAAACTCTAGCAAAACGAACTACACGATCTTGTGCTATGCTTAGGATTGGGTCTTGTCCATCACATCATTCTCCTAACGATGTGATCCCGTTATCAATGACATCCAATGTCCATAGTCAGGAAACCATGACTATCTATTGATCAACGAGCTAGTCAACTAGAGGCTCACTAGGGACATATTGTAGTCTATGTGTTCACACATGTATTACGGTTTCCGGATAATACAATTATAGGATGACTAAAAGACAATTATCATAAACAAGGAAATATAATAATAATCCTTTTATTATTGCCTCTAGGGCATATTTCCAACAGTCTCCCACTTGCACTAGAGTTAATAATCTAGTTACATTGTGATGAATCGAACACCCTAGAGTTCTGGTGTTGATCATGTTTTGCTCGCGAAAGAGGTTTAGTCAACGGATCTGCGACATTCAGATCCGTATGCAGTTTGCAAATTTCTATGTCTCCATCTTGAACATTTTCACGAATGGAGTTGAAGCGACGCTTGATGTGCTGGTCTTCTTGTGAAACCTGGGCTCCTTGGCAAGTGCAATAGCTCCGGTGTTGTCACAGAAGAGTTTGATCGGCCCGACGCATTGGGTATGACTCCTAGGTCGGTGATGAACTCCTTCACCCAAATTGCTTCATGCGCTGCCTCCGAGGCTGCCATGTACTCCGCTTCACATGTAGATCCCGCCACGACGCTCTTCTTGCAGCTGCACCAGCCATCGCTCCACCATTCAACATATACATGTATCCGGTTTGTGACTTAGAGTCATCAGATCTGTGTCGAAGCTAAGCGTCGACGTAACCCTTACGACAAGCTCTTCGTCACCTCCATAAACGAGAAACATGTCCTTAGTCCTTTTCGGTACTTCAGGATATTCTTGACCGCTGTCCGGTGTTCCTTGCGGGATTACTTTGGTACCTTCCTACCAAACTTACGGCAAGGTTTACATCAGGTCCGTACACAGCATGGCATACATAATAGACCCTATGGCTGATGCATAGGGATGACACTCATCTCTTCTATATCTTCTGCGTGGTGGGACATTGAGCCGAGCTCAATTTCACACCTTGTAATAGGCAAGAACCCTTTCTTGGATTGATCCATTTTGAACTTCTTCAATATTTTATCAAGGTATGTGCTTTGTGAAAGACCTATGAGGCGCCTCGATCTATCTCTATAGATCTTGATGCCTAATATATAAGTAGCTTCTCCAAGGTCCTTCATTGAAAAACTCTTATTCAAGTAGGCCTTAATGCTGTCCAAAGTTCTATATCATTTCCCATCAATAGTATGTCATCTACATATAATATGAGAAATGCTCTGAGCTCCCACTCACTTTCTTGTAAACGCAGGCTTCTCCATAAGTCGCATAAATCCCAAACGCTTTGATCATCTCATCAAAGCGAATGTTCCAACTCCGAGATGCTTGCACCAGCCCATAAATGGATCGCTTGAGCTTGCATACCTTGTTAGCATTCTTAGGGTCGACAAAACCTTCCGCTGCATCATATATAGTTCTTCCTTAAGATAGCCGTTAAGGAATGCCGTTTTGACGTCCATTTGCCATATCTCATAATCATAGTATGCGGCAATTGCTAACATGATTCGGACGGACTTCAGCTTCGCTACGGGAGAGAAAGTCACATCGTAGTCAACCCCTTGAACTTGCCGATAACCTTTAGCGACAAGTCGAGCTTTATATATGGTAACATTACCATCCGCGTCCGTCTTCTTCTTAAATATCCATTTGTTTTCTATCGCTCGCCGATCATCGGGCAAGTCTGTCAAAGTCCATACTTTGTTTTCATACATGGATCCTATCTCGGATTGCATGGCTTCAAGCTATTTGTTGGAATCTGGGCCCGCCATCGCTTCTTCATAGTTCAAGGTTCACCGTTGTCCAACAACATGATTTCCGTGACAGGGTTGCCATACCACTGGTGTGGAACGTGTCTCGTGGACCTCTGAAGTTCAAGAGCAACTTGATCCAAGTACCTTGATCATCATCATTCATTTCCTCTCCGATCGGTGTAGGCACCATAGGAACATTTTCTGAGCTGCACTACTTTCCGGTTCAAGAGGTAGTACTTCATCGAAGTTCTACTTTCCTCCCACTTACTCCTTTCGAGAGAAACTTTTTCCGTAAAGGATCCGTTCTTGGCAACAAAGATCTTGCCTTCGGATCTAAGGTAGAAGGTATACCCAATGGTTTCCTTAGGGTATCCTATGAAGACGATTTTTCCGACTTGGGTTCGAGCTTTTCAGGTTGAAGTTTCTTGACATAAGCATCGCATCCCCAAACTTTTAGAAACGATAGCTTAGGTTTCTTCCCAAACCATAATTCATACGGTGTCGTCTCAACGGATTTAGGCGGTGCCCTATTTAAAGTGAATGTAGCTGTCTCTAGGCGTATCCCCAAAATGATAGCGGTAAATCTGTAAGAGACATCATAGATCGCACCATATCCAATAGAGTGCGATTCGACGTTCGGACACACCGTTCTGTTGAGGTGTTCCAGCGGCGTGAGTTGTGAAACGATTCCACATTTCCTTAAGTGTGTACCAAATTCGTGACTTAAATATTCTCCTCCATGATCTGATCGTAAGAACTTCGCGTTGATTCTCTACCTCATTCTGAAATTCCTTGAACTTTTCAAAGGTCTCAGACTTATGTTTCATCAAGTAGACATACCCATATCTACTCAAGTCGTCAGTGAGAGTGAGAACATAACGATATCCTCCGCGACCCTCAACGCTCATTGGACCGCACACATCAGTATGTATGATTTCAAATAAGTTGGTTGCTGGCTCCATTGTTCTGGAGAACGGAGTCTTGGTCATTTTGCCCATAAGGCATGGTTCGCATGTGTCAAATGATTCATAATCGAGAGACTCTAAAAGTCCATCAGCATGGAGCTTCTTCATGCACTTGACACCAATGTGACCAAGGCGGCAGTGCCACAAGTATGTGGGACTATCGTTATCAACTTTACATCTTTTGGTATTCACACTATGAATATGTGTAACATCACATTCGAGATTCATTAAGAATAAACCATTGACCATCGGAGCATGACCATAAAACATATCTCTCATATAAATAGAACAACCATTATTCTCGGATTTAAATGAGTAGCCATCTCGATTAAACGAGATCCGATACAATGTTCATGCTCAAACTTGGCACTAAATAACAATTATTGAGGTTTAAAACTAATCCGTAGGTAAATGTAGAGGTAGCGTGCCGACGGCGATCACATCGACCTTGGAACCATTCCCGACGCGCATCGTCACCTCGCCCTTCGCCATCTCCGCTTATTCCGCAGCTCCTGCTGTGAGTTACATATATGAGCAACGGCACCGTATCAAATACCTGGGAGTTACTACAAGTAATCTTGGTAAGGTACACATCAATTACATGTATATCAAATATACCTTTAGTGTTGCCGGCCTTCTTGTGCGCTAAGTATTTGGGGCAGTTCCGCTTCCAAAGGACCCTTCCCTTTGCAATAAAAGCACTCGGCCTCGTGCTTGGGTCCATTCTTTGACTTCTTCCGGCAATTGGCTTACGCGGGCGGCAACATCCTTCTTCCGTCCTTCTTGAAGTTCTTCTTACCCTTGCCCTTCTTGAACTTAGTGGTTTTATTGACCATCAACACTTGATGTTCTTTCTTGATTTCTACCTCTGCTGACTTCAAACATTGAAAATACTTCAGAATAGTTTTCACAATCCCTGCATATTGTAGTTCATCACAAAGCTCTTGTAGCTCGGTGGGAGCGATCAAGGATTCTGTCAATGACCGCCTCGTCCGGGAGGTTAATGTCCAGTGGGACGGCGGTTGTGCAACCTGACATTTTGAGTATGTGCTCACTTGTGTAACTATTTTCCTCCATCTTACAACTATAGAACTTTTGGAGACTTCATATCTCTCGAACGGGCATGAGCTTGGAAAACCATTTTCAGCTCCTCGAACATCTCATATGCTCCGTGTTGCTCAAAACGCTTTTGGAGCCCGGTTCTAAGCTGTAAAGCATGCCGCACCGAACGAGGGAGTAATCATCAAGACGAGACTGCCAAGCGCTCATAACGCCTTGGTTCTCTCGATGGGTGCTTCACCTAGCGGTGCTTCTAGGACATATTGTTTCTTGGCAGCTATGAGGATGATCCTTAGGTTCCGGACCCAGTCCGAATAGTTGTTGCCATCATCTTTCAGCTTGGTTTTCTAGGAAGCGTTGAAGTTCATGGTGACATGGCGTTGGCCATTTGATCTACAAGACATTTTGCAAAGATTTTAGACTAATGTTCATGATAATTAAGTTCATCTAATCAAATTATTTAATGAACTCCCACTCAGATTTGACATCCCTCTAGTCATCTAAGTGTTACATGATCCGAGTCGACTAGGCCGTGTCCGATCATCACGTGAGACGGACTAGTCATCGTCGGTGAACATCTCCATGTTGATCGTATCTTCCATCGACTCATGTTCGACCTTTCGGTCTCTTGTGTTCCGAGGCCATGTACGTACATGCTAGGCTCATCAAGTTAACCTAAGTGTTTTGCATGTGTAAAACTGTCTTACACCGTTGTATGTGAACGTAGGAATCTATCACACCCGATCATCCGTGGTGCTTCAAAAGACGAACTTTAGCAACGGTGCACGTTAGGGAGAACACTTTCTTGAAATTATTATAAGGATCATCTTATTTACTACCGTCGATCTAAGTAAACAAGATGCATAAGCATAATAAACATCACATGCAATTATATAGTAGTGACATGATATGGCCAATATCATATAGCTCCTTTGATCTCCATCTTCGGGCCTCCATGATCATCTTGTCACCGGCATGACACCATGATCTCCATCATCGTGTCTCCATGAAGTTGCTCGCCAACTATTAATTCTACTACTATAGCTAACGGTTCAGCAATAAAGCAAAGTAATTACATGGCGTTGAATCAATGACACGCAGGTCATACAATAATTAAGACAACTCCTATGGCTCTTGCCGGTTGTCATACTCATCGGCATGCAAGTCGTGATTCCTATTACAAGAACATGATCTCATACATCACAATATATCATTCATCATTCATCACAACTTTTGGCCATATCACATCACAAGGAAATTGCTGCAAAAACAAGTTGGACGTCCTCTAGCGTCACCGAACCTTAAGTGTGTAGACCCTACGGGTTCGGGAGACACGTAGACATGACCAAGACGGCTCTCTTGTCAATAACCAACAGCGGGATCTGGATACTCATGTTGGCTCCCACATGCTCCTTGATGATCTCATCGGATGAACCACGATGTCGAGGATTCAAGCAACCTCGTATACAATTCCCTTTGCCAATCGGTATGTTACTTGCCCGAGATTCGAGCGTCGGTATCCCAATACCTCGTTCAGTCTCGTTACCGGCAAGTCACTTTACTGTACCGCAATGCATGATCCCGTGACCAAACACTTGGTCACTCTGAGCTCATTATGATGATGCATTACCGAGTGGGCCCAGTGATACCTCTCTGTAATACGGAGTGACAAATCCCAGTCTCTATCCGTGTCAACCCAACAGACACTTTCGGAGATACCTGTAGTGCACCTTTATGATCACCCAGTTACGTTGTGACGTTTGGTACACCCAAAACACTCCTACGGTATCCGGGAGTTACATGATCTCATGGTCTAAGGAAAAGATACTTGACATTGGAAAAACTCTAGCAAAACGAACTACACGATCTTGTGCTATGCTTAGGATTGGGTCTTGTCCATCACATCATTCTCCTAACGATGTGATCCCGTTATCAATGACATCCAATGTCCATAGTCAGGAAACCATGACTATCTATTGATCAACGAGCTAGTCAACTAGAGGCTCACTAGGGACATATTGTAGTCTATGTATTCACACGTGTATTACGATTGCCGGATAATACAATTATAGCATGAATAAAAAACAATTATCATAAACAAGGAAATATAATAATAATCCTTTTATTATTGCCTCTAGGGCATATTTCCAACAGGAGTCGGCTCCGAACTAAGGGTCGGAGCGGACACCGGTCGGCGACCTGTGGCACTGCTCGGGCGGTAGAGCTAGATCGTGCCCATCGAGACAATCTTGGCGCTTGGCTGCGGCTCGAATCCGTCGAAGATCAAGTCTCCGCGGATGTCGGCCATGTAGTTCAAACTCCCAAATCGACTGCGCGGCGGGCGTAGCTTCGATCTGCTCCAGATGGCCAAGTGAATTGGCCCACAATTGCAAAGCCGCGAATCACGAAGATCTGTCCGGGGAGAGAGGTCTCACCCTGGACCGCGTCATTGTTGATGATCGAAGGAGCCATCGGGCCTAAGGATGACGACACACGTGAACTCTCAATGAAAGCACCAATGTCGGTGTCAAACCGCGGATCTCGGTAGGGGTCCTGAGCTGTGCGTCTAGGCGGATGGTAACAGGAGACAAGGGACACGATGTTTTTACCCAGGTTGGGCCCTCTCGATGGAGGTAAAACCCTACTCATGCTTGATTAATATTGATGATATGGGTAGTACAAGAGTAGATCTACCACGAGATCAAGGAGGCTAAACCCTAGAAGCTAGCCTATGGTATGATTGTTGTTAGATCCTCACGGACTAAAACCCTCCGGTTTATATAGACACTAGATAGGGTTAGGGTTACACAGAGTCGGTTACAATGGTAGGAGATCTACATATCCGTATCGCCAAGCTTGCCTTCCATGCCAAGGAAAGTCCCATCCGGACACGGGACGAAGTCTTCAATCTTGTATCTTCATAGTCCAGGAGTCCGGCCAATGGTGATAGTTCGGCTATCCGGACACCCCCTAATCCAGGACTCCCTCAGCGGCCCCGACCGGCATTACATGACCACGTTCATGAGACTGGTTCTACCGATGTGCTTCACACACAGGTGGCTAGCGGGTGTCTGTTTCTCGAACTTTAGTTGAATCGAGTTTGACTACGCCCGGTCCTTGTTGTAGGTTAAAACAGCACACTTGACGAAAAATCGTTGTGGTTTTGATGCGTAGGTAAGAACGATTCTTACTAGAAGCCCGTAGTAGCCACATAAAACTTGCAACAACAAAATAGAGGACGTCTAACTTGTTTTTGCAGGGCTTGCTATGATGTGATATGGTCAAGACGTGATGTAATATTTTGTATGAGATGATCATGTTTTGTAACAGAGTTATCGGCAACTGGCAGGAACCATATGGTTGTCGCTTTATTGTATGCAATGCAATCGCCATGTAATTGTTTTACTTTATCACTAAGCGGTAGCGATAGTCGTAGAAGCAATAGTTGGCGAGAAGACAACGATGCTACGATGGAGATCAAGGTGTCGCGCCGGTGATGATGGAGATCATGACAATGCTTCGGTGATGGAGATCATGAGAACAAGATGATGATGGCCATATCATGTCACATATTTTGATTGCATGTGATGTTTATCTTTTATGCATCTTATTTTGCTTAGTACAACGGTAGCATTATAAGATGATCCTTACTAAATTTCAAGGTATAAGTGTTCTCCTGAGTATGCACCGTTACTACAGATTCACAGCCGAGACACCACGTGATGATCGGGTGTGATAAGCTCTATGTTCACATACAACGGGTGCAAGCCAGTTTTGCACACGCAGAATACTCAGGTTAAACTTGACGAGCCTAGCACAATCAGATACGGCCTCGGAACACAGAGACCGAAAGGTCAAACGGGAATCATATAGTAGATATGATCAACATAGTGATGTTCACCATTGAAAGCTACTCCATCTCACGTGATGATCGGACATGGTTTAGTTGATTTGGATCACGTGATCATTTAGATGACTAGAGGGATGTCTATCTAAGTGGGAGTTCTTAAGTAATATGATTAATTAAACTTTAATTTATCATGAACTTAGTCCTGATAGTTATTTTGCATGTCTATGTTATTGTAGATCAATGGCCCGTGCTACCGTTCCTTTGAATTTTAATGCGTTCCTAGAGAAAGCTAAGTTGAAAGGTGATGGCAGCAAATACACGGACTGGGTCCGTAACTTGAGGATTATCCTCATTGCTGCATAGAAGAATTATGTCCTGGAAGTACCGTTAGGTGTACCACCCGCGACAGCAACTGCAGACATTGTGAATGCCTGGCAGACGCGTGTTGATGACTACTCGATAGTTCAGTGTGCCATGCTTTACGGCTTAGAATCTGGACTTCAAAAACGTTTCGAACGTCATGGAGCATATGAGATGTTCCAGGAGTTGAAGTTAATATTTCAAGAAAATGCCCAAGTTGAGAGATATGAAGTCTCCAACAAGTTTTGTAGCTGCAAAATGGAGGAGAATAGTTCTGTCAGTGAACACATACTCATAATGTCCGGGTACCATAACCACTTGACTCGGTGGGAGTTAATCTTCCGATGATAGTGTCATTGATGAGTTCTTCAATCACCGCCACCAAGCTATAAAGGCTTCGTGATGAACTATAATATGCAAGGGATGAACAAGAAAATTTCCGAGCTCTTCGCAATGCTAAAGGCTGCGGAGGTAGAAATAAAAAAGGATCATCAGTGTTGATTGTCAACAAGACCACTATTTCAAGAAAAGGGCAAAGGGAAGAAGGGAACTTCAAGAAGAACGGCAAGAAAGTTGTCGTCAGAGAAGAAACCCAAGTCCGGACCTAAGCACGCAATCGAGTGCTTCTACCGCAAAGGGACTACTCCTTTGTAAGGGAACGCCCCAAGTATTTGGCCGATAAGAAGGATGGCAAAGTGAAAGGTATATTTGATATACATGTTATTGATGTGTACCTTACTAATGCTCGTAGTAGCTACTGGGTATTTGATAATCGGTTACATTGCTCATATTTGCAACTCAAAATAGGGGCTACAGATTAAACGAAGATTGGCTAAGGACGAGGTGACAATGCGCGTGGGAAATGGTTCCAAGGTCGATGTGATCGCCGTTGGCACGCTACCTCTACATCTACCTTCGGGATTAGTTTTAGACCTAAATAATTGTTATTTGGTGCCAGCGTTGAGCATGAACATTATATCTAGATCTTATTTGATGCGAGACGGTTATTCATTTAAATCAGAGAATAATGGTTTTTCTATTTATATGAGTAATACCTTTTATGGTCATGCACCCTTGCTAAGTGGTCTATTTTTGTTGAATCTCGATCGTGATGATACACATGTTCATAATATTGAAGCCAAAAGATGTAAAGTTGATAATGATAGTGCAACTTATTTGTGGCACTACCGTTTACGTCATATGGGTATAAAACGCATGAAGAAACTCCATGCTGATGTGCTTTTGGAATCACTTGATTATGAATCACTTGGTGCTTGCGAACCATGCCTCATGGGCAAGATCACTAAAACTACGTTCTCCAAAACAATGGAACAAGCCACTGACTTATCGGAAATAATACATACCGATGTATGTGGTCCAATGAGTGTTGAGGTTCGTGGCGGGTATCGTTATTTTCTTACCTTCATAGATGATTTGAGCAGATATGGTTATATATACTTAATGAAGCATAAGTCTGAAACATTTGAAAAGTTCAAAGAATTTCAGAGTGAAGTGGAAAATCATCGTAACAAGAAAATAAAGTTTCTACGATCTGATCGTGGAGGTGAATATTTGAGTTACAAGTTTGGTCTTCATTTGAAACAATATGGAATAGTTTCACAACTTACGCCACCTGGAACACCACAGCGAAATGGTGTGTCTGAATGTCATAACTGTACTTTATTGGATATGGTGCGATCTATGATGTCTCTTACTGATCTACCGCTATCGTTTTGGGGTTATGCTTTAGAGACGGTTGCATTCACTTTAAATAAGGCACCATCAAAATCCGTTGAGACGACGCCTTATGAACTGTGGTTTGGCAAGAAACCAAAGTTTTCGTTTCTTAAAGTTTGGGGCTGCGATGCTTATGTGAAAAAACTTCAACCTGATAAGCTCGAACGCAAATTGGAGAAGTGCGTCTTCATAGGATACCCAAAGGAAACTGTTGGGTACACCTTCTATCACAGATACGAAGGCAAAATATTCATTGCTAAGAATGGATCCTTTCTAGAGAAGGAGTTTCTCTCGAAAGAAGTGAGTGGGAGGAAAGTAGAACTTGATGAGGTAATTGTACCTTCTCCCGAATTGGAAAGTAGTTTATCATACAAATTAGTTCCAGTGATTCCTACACCAAATAGTGAGGAAGCTAATGATGATGATCAAGAAACTTCAGATCAAGTTACTACAGAACCTCATAGGTCTTCCAGAGTACGGTCCACACCAGAGTGGTACGGTAATCCAGTTCTAGAAATCATGTTACTAGACCATGGTGAACCTACGAACTATGAGGAAGCGATGATGTAACATCCCAAATTTTCAATTTGGAATGTTATACATAGATCATCATTGCATATCATATTTGTGTTGCATTGTTGGCTCGATCCTAGAAATTCTACGCAACTCAAGGACCCGCGGAGAGAGTTGGTGATTTCGTATTTTCATATTTGAGTTTTCTCAAATTTTGAAAATAGGATCATTTGATTTTAATTATTTTATCTTCAATTATTTCTATTACAAAAATATGAGAGAGGGAATAAAATGACTTCCCAAAATAAAGAAATAATGAGGATTTAATAATAAAATCAAATAAGATTTTATTTTGGAGTTTTTCGCCATTTTATTTGAATTTAGAAAAAATGTGCGTTTTTCAAAATTGCATTTAGCCCACAAATAAATGTTCATCTAGTCCGGCTTGATTTTAGAAGCCGGGGAAAATTTATTTCGGGATTTTTGGAGTCCGTTTAGTATTTCTTTCGTTTGGTTTTTTGCGCGAAATTATTTATTTAAAAAAAATCAAACCGACCTACCGGGCAGTACCCGAGCGGGACTCCGCCCGGGGCAGCCTTTAAATAGCGCCGCCTCGAGCCGCCTCACCACCACCACCACCCACCCCCCCGCCCCACCAAACCCACCGCCACCCACCCGCGAACCTAACCCTAGTCGCGCCACAAGACCGCCGCCATCATTGTCGTGGAGCCGCTGACGCCGAGTCGCCGCCGCCCGCCGCCATTGCGTGACCCGCCGCCCGAGGTTCGCCGCCTCATTTTAATCACCGTTTTTTATATATATAAAACCGATCAGTTTTTCCATTGGTTTTCTCGGTTTTTTGTTTCGCTTTTTATTAGATCGGTTTATTATTTTGGTTCGGTTAAATAGCGAAGCGTCATTCGTTCGTTCGCTTTTAACGAACGTGTTGGTCAGATTAGTTCTAGTTAACGAACGTTCTTTCGTTAACCTGTTCGTTGTTTTTCTTTTTCTCGGATTTAATCCGCGATTTTTCTGATCGCGATTTCCGATCCGATTTTCGTTTTAGTATAATTTTTCGCTCGTTTATCGGAATCAGGCGATTCAAGCGCCTGGAGTTTCGTCTCGAAACCCTCTTTTCAAATAACCAACTTAAACAAGTTTTTGCCTCTGTAAAATTTGACGTAGATCCAGATTAGTAAAATGGAGCTGTTTTCTTTTGCCGTTTGACTTCCGTTGCTTCGTTTGATTTGATTCTTTTTGCAAACCGGAGTTCTTAAGTTGAACTGGTTATATCTTTTGTTTGAGTTTTACCCGTGCATTAGATGAGTACTTATTGTATGCTTGTTTGTTTGTCTACGATAGAATACCCGGAGTGCGTCGCCTGTTACTTCGAGTCTCTAGGTTTCGCGGATCATCAGCAAGGCAAGTAACACTTTGATCATACCTTTTCTACTACCTAGTTTTATTGCATTGGATCAATCCTCAAATGTTGCATGATTAGGATCTAATTAAATTGTCGGATGGGAAGTAGATGAGGTAGTACCTATTTCCTGTTTATTATCAAACCTTTGGGAGTTACTTCTACGTTTGCTTATTATGCCATGCTATGCTAGTAGACGTGGATTGGGTGAGTGTATCCATGACAGATGTGAGATTGTTAGATTAATGGTTTATTTAAGGTGGCAACTTAAACACACATCTGGGTGGATTGAGGTACCTGGTTTCCAGGACTTGCCTGTTTTTCTTCGGACCGCCACCCAGGCTCAAAGGGATCATGAGATTATTCATGCTAGAAACTTCCGTGTGCAGCCACATGCTACTATGGGCTCTAGCATAGTTGACTAAGTTGTGTGAACTCTTACGGGTAGACTAGCTGATGTAGGGGTTGTAGGTTGGTACGGTCTACCCATACATAAGGTGCTAGCGCTTCTGAAAGACTATGTCTCGGTCATCCGTTTCTCAAACACCATGTAGTGCGAGAAATCAAACGGAGGAGATCGAGTCTTGTGGGGAAAAGTGCACAAACATCTGCAGAGTGTATAAACTAATCATGGTTAGCCGTGTCCCCGGTTATGGACATCTTGAGTATCTAGTACTTGGATATCATGTGAATCTCATCATGTTATTCTAATTAATATTGTTGGGTTGTCAATGAGTACTTCTAATTGGGATTGAGGATGTTTTCAACCATTCTCAATGTTTAACAACCACCATGATAGTTAAATAAATTTATTCCTTTGCAGTAGGGAAAAATTGGCTTTACGCAAAACTGTAACCATAGAGCTTTCCACCAGCCATATATGCATGTAGTATAGGCTTACTCTTTCATTATTCTCTATGTGTTACTTTGCCAAAGATATTCCATGTGGTGACCTGCTGGCTGCAACGTTTCATGTTGCAGACTTTTTAGACGATTTAGTAAGGTGCTTAGGTCGTGGTTCTATAATCGATGATCTTTGTTGGAGTTGATGGACTCGCTTATTCTTCCAAGCCTTCCATTGTTATCGTTATTAGATGGCCTTAAGCCATATTTATTTTATTAAGTCTCTCTTGAGACATTTGATGTAATAAGTGTGTGATTGCTACTCTGTTATAAATCCTTCGAGTAATCGTGTGGTGTCAAGATTATCGATCCGTGGATGACACTTGAGCACAGAGATTAGACTATTTGAGGTCTGGTCGCTACAAAGATGGTATCAGAGCACACGCTGACTGTAGGACACGACCACTAAGCTAAAGCCCTAGATCACTACTCTCTTCTCATTTCTGACTCCTCATCTTTTCTACTCTTTTTAGGATGACGGAAGCAAGTATCAAGTTCACCCAGCCGGATGAAGATACACCCTTTGGACGACACCTGAAGGAAGTCACTAAGTACCTGAACATCGGAATACCAAGCTTCACCGGGACCTACAATTCCACTTTACCCAAAGAGGAGCGCTGGAAGATTCAAGCTCAAGTTCCCGCAAGGACGTTCGCGCCAGTCACGGAGCCCATAGAGTGTGTTTTTAATGCACCAACCTGGAGTCTGGGAAAGAGCATGGCAGCCCACATAACCATGGGACGCATTGGAGAAGTTTACCAAGATGACCTCAAGGATACTATCTACCAGATTTGCGGACGCCGAGATGAACAATGGGAGATAGTTAGCACTAAGAAGGATCGATCCATTGCAGCTTTCATCCAAGAGTTAAATCAGCACATTCGACGCCAGGAGAACCAGATGTGCGCAGACATGATGGAGTTGAAGAAAGCAAAAGACAATATTATTGAATTAGAAGGAGAACTGAAGGCCACTCGCAAGGACTACATGGAGGAGATTGTAGCTCTAGTGAGACAAAACGGCGATCTTAAGGAGAAGATTGAAGAACTCATGGGGAATTCAGCACCCAGAGGAGAAGATGAAGATTGCACCTGTCCAGAAAACTACATCATCATCAACGACACCGATTCCGATCCTAGTGATGATGATTTCGAAGACGAAGCTGGAGCAGATATCGTGGAGTCTTCATCGGAGCAGTTTTTCTAGTTGACCACCATAACAGTAGTAGAATTTCCCCCATTAAAAATTAGTTTTAGTCCCATCACTTTGTAACGATAGTTAGACCGTTGTATGCCCTTGTTTGATTTTGATTGGAGTGATATTGTGTGTTCTGTCTCATGTGCATATGGGTAGTGTTTTTATCCCTAGACCTCATTCTATTCTTAACTCTCGCCTTTTCTATAAACCCTCAGATGCCTCCGAGACGCGACCCCAGATTTGTTTTCCCACCGGAGATCACTCAGTTGATTCAGCAGCAGAATTCCTTGATTCAAACATTGGTACAGAACCAAGGCAACAACAACAACAACAACAACAACAACCCACCACCACCACCACCACCTGTTGACCATTTGACCCGTTTCTTAAGGCTGAATCCACCGGTGTTTTCCAAAGAGCACCGAGCCGATTGTTGCGTATGATTGGCTCCATAAAGTAGGGAGGAGTTGACCACCGCAGGATGTACAGATGGGGAAAAGGTGAAATTTGCCGCACATCAGCTTGAAGGACCCGCAGCAGCATGGTGGGAGAATTTTACAGCCACTTACCTCAGAGACACCGCCACATGGGATAAGTTTCAAGAAGCTTTCCGTCGCCCATGTTTCAGCAGGAGCTATGGCCATGAAGAAGCGTGAGTTTCGCAACTTGCGCCAAGGAGGACGGAGTTGGCCACAAGATGTGGATGACTTTAGTAAGCTAGCATGTTATGCCCCAGATGACGTTGCTACGGACGCAGCTAAGCAGGAGAAGTTTCTAGAAGGACTGAATGATGAGTTGAGGATGCAGTTGATGGTAGCCACCTTCAATAACTACCAGGAGTTAGTAGATCGTGCTCTTATGATTGAAGGGAAGCTGCAGCAGATTGACAATCACAAGAGAAAGTATGGACAGGGGAAGTATAACTCTGGAGCTCAGTAGAAACTACGCTTTACCCCGAAGCCAGGAGGGAAATTTCAGCATACTCACGGAGGAGGTAGCTTGCACAATCATAATGGCACAAAGAATGGAAACGGGAATGGAGGAAGCAATGGACAAAACCCCACCAACCCGTCAACACCATCCAAGGTAGACCTGAGCCATATCACCTGTTATAAGTGCCGTAAGACTGGGCATTATGCAAATGAATGTCCAGAAGCCCAAAATGGTAACGGCAATGGAAGCTCAGAAAGAAGCCGAACCCTTTCAACAAGGGACATGTGAACCACATTACCGTGGAGGAGGTTGAAGCTCACCGACGCAGAATAGGTAAGTTTTGGTTAAGACATTTATCGCAGCTTGTTCTTTTTATTGGTGCATCGATTCATACATATCAAGGGATTTGTGGATAAGTATAAATTACCAACCCAAGCCCTTAGGTCACCCATGCTAGTAACCTCACCCGAGCGGAATATATGGCAAGTATATGGTGCGATCAAGCGCCATTAAGGATTGGAAACTATGTATTTCCTCGGACCTAATAGTTTTGGAATCCCAAGGATTGATGTGATATTAGGTATGGATTGGTTATCAAAGCACGGAGGAATATTGATTGCGCCAAGAAGTCGATTTTGCTTACCACCCCGTAAGGTAGGAGAACCAATATGTATCACGGCATGAGCCGAGGAGAGCACATGTAAATTCCTTATCGAGTTGTGCAGGAGGAAGTACCAGTGGTAAGGGATTATCCGGACGTGTTTCCTAAGAGTTGCTGTGCATGCCACGGACAGAGACATCGAAGTTTCGATTGAACTATCGCTGTGCACCGGGCCGATATCTAAGAGACCGATAGGATGCCAGCCCAAGATTTGGAGGAAATTAAGAAGCAGATTAAGGAGTTATTGGATAAAGGTTTCATTCGCCCAAGTTCTTCGCCTTTGGGGATCACCAAGATTTAGTGGAGAAGAAGGATGGATCATTAAGAATGGTTGTTGATTATCGAGGATTGAATGAAGTGACCATTAAGAACAAATATCCGTTGCCGATGATCAACGACTTGTTTGACCAATTGCAAGGAGCTAAGGTATTTTCCAAGATCGATTTGCGATCAGGATACCATCAGTTGAAGATTCGGGAGCAGGATATACCTAAGACGGCTTTTACCACCAGGTACGGGTTGTATGAGTATACCGTTATGTCATTTGGTCTGACTAACTCCCCAGCCTATTTTATGAACATGATGAACAAGGTGTTTATGGAGTTTTTGGATAAGTTCGTTGTGGTATTCATTGACGATATTTTGGTCTACTCAAAGAATGAAGAAGAACATAAGGAGCACTTGCGTTTGGTACTCGAGAAGCTCAGAGAACATCAGTTGTATGCCAAGTTCAGCAAGTGTGAGTTTTGGTTGAAGGAAGTTGGATTTCTCTGACATGTTATATCCGGAGAAGGTATATCAAGAGACCCCACTAAAGTTGCCACGGTGACAAATCGGGAAGCGCCAACAACAGTTTGAGAGATCCGGAGTTTCCTTGACTCGCAGGATACTACCGGAGATTCATTGAGAATTTCTCGAGGATTATGGGGAAGCCTATGATGTAATTATTGAAGAAGGATACCAAGTTCATTTGGACTGAGGAGTGTGAGGCTAGTTTCCAAAAGTTGAAGAAGCGCTTGGTTACCTCACCAAGATTAATCCTGCTGCATCAAAGCAAGGATTACGAAGTTTATTGCGACGCTTCACGCCGAGGACTTGGAGCAAGGCTTATGCAGGAGGGAAGAGTTGTTTCATATGCTTCACGACAACCTGAAACCTCACGAATTAAACTATGCCACGACGATTTGGAGTTAGCAGCCGAGTGCATGCCTTGAAAACGTGGAGACATTTCCTCATTGGAAATCATTGTGAGGTGTATACGGATCACAAGAGTTTGAAGTACATCTTCACGCGTATGAGTTAAATCTCGTGCAAAGGAGATGGTTGGAGCTCATCAAGGATTATGATATGAGAATGAATTACCACCCCGGAAAGGCTAACGTGGTAGCAGACGCGTTGAGCCGTAAGAGTCATGTCAACATCCTAATGACCGGAGGTTTACCAAAAGAATTAGCCGAGGAATTCCGGGAGCTATGTTTGGAAATAGTTCCGCGAGGCTATGTAGCAGCGTTGGAGATTCAGTCTACTTTGATGGATAAAATCGAGAAGCTCAAAGGATGATAAGGAAGTTGCTTCTATTAAGGGAAGATGAGCAAGGAAAAGCAAAGGGATTTCGTGAAGAGAGCACGATACCTTATGGTTTGAGGACCGCTTACGTACCAAGTGATCCGGAGATTCGAAGTTGATTTGCAAGAGGCACATGATTCGCCGTATTCGATCCACCCCGGAAATACCAAGAGGTATTTGGATTTGAAGGATACTTTTCGTGGACGGAATGAAGAAAGATATCGCAGAGTATGTAGCAGTTTGTGATGTGTGTCGAAAGTGAAAGCGTAACATCGAAGCAGCAGGATTGTTACAGCCATTGCCTATACCCGAATGGAAGTGGGATAAACTAGGCATGGATTTCATCACGGATTGCCCAGACCCGCTCAAAGCTATGACTCGATTTGGGTTGTAGTCGATCGCTTGATGAAGGTAGTTCATTTCATTCCAAAGAAGACTACCTACAAAGAAGTGCTAAATTGGCTAAGATATACATGACAAGGATTGTATGCTTGCATGGAGTTCCGAGGAGTATCGTATCAAATAGAGGAACCCAATTCACCTCAAAGTTCTGGAAGCAGTTGCACGAAACTTTGGGAACCAGACTGGAGTTTAGTACAACTTTTCATCCACGCATGATGGACAAACCGAGAGAGTCAACCAGATTTTGGAGGATATGCCGAGAGCATGTGCTTTGGATTATGGATCAAGTTGGGATGACAACTTACCATATGCGGAGTTTTCTTATAACAACAGTTACCAAACCAGTTTGAAGATGGCACCCTTCGAAGCCTTGTAAGGAAGGAGGTGCATAACCCCGCTATTGTGGGATGAAGTTGGAGACCGCCAGTTGTTTGGACCGGATTTGATTAAGGAGTCTGAACGGAAAGTAAAGTTGATTCGCGATAGGCTCAAGGTAGCTCAGTCAAGGCCAAAGAGCTATGTAGATTCAAAACGCAAGGAGACAGAATATGAAGCCGGAGACAGAGTTTATCTTCGGGTATCTCCGCTTCGAGGAGTTAAGCATTTTGGTGTTAAAGGAAAATTAGCGCCATGTATTGTGGGACCATACAAAGTTTTGGGGCGCATGGGAGAAGTTGCGTACAAGTTGGAATTACCCGAGGGTTTGTCAGGTGTTCACGATGTGTTCCATGTTTCTCAGTTGAAGAAGTGTCACGCAGAGATGGCGGATATACCACTGAGAGATACTGTGCCACTAGAGGCGATTCAGTTGAATAACGATTTGACCTATGAGGAGAAGCCAGTTAAGATTCTGGAGTATGCCAGCCGAGTCACCCGCAGCAAGGTCATTAAATTTTGCAAAGTTCAGTGGAGCCACCACACTGAGGATGAATCCACCTGGGAGCGAGAGGAAGATCTGCTTAAGGACCACCCTCACCTATTTTCTAGCCAACCCGAATCTCGAGGGCGAGATTCATCTTAAGGGGGTAGGTTTGTAACATCCCAAATTTTCGATTTGGAATGTTATACATAGATCATCATTGCATATCATATTTGTGTTGCATTGTTGGCTCGATCCTAGAAATTCTACGCAACTCAAGGACCCACGGAGAGAGTGGGGGATTTCGTATTTTCATATTTGAGTTTTCTCAAATTTTGAAAATAGGATCATTTGATTTTAATTATTTTATCTTCAATTATTTCTATAACAAAAATATGAGAGAGGGAATAAAATGACTTTCCCAAAATAAAGAAATAATGAGGATTTAATAATAAAATCATATAAGATTTTATTTTGGAGTTTTTTGCCATTTTATTTGAATTTAGGAAAAATGTGCGTTTTTGAAAATTGCATTTAGGCCCCAAATAAATGTTCATCTAGTCCGACTTGATTTTAGAACCCGGGGAAAATTTATTTCGGGATTTTTGGAGTCCGTTTAGTATTTCTTTCGTTTGGTTTTCTGCATGAAATTATTTATTTAAAAAATCGAACCGACCTACGGGCGTGCACTCGAAGGGACTCGCCTGGGCAGCCTTTAAAAGCGCCGCCGAGCCGCCCCACCACCACCCCCCGGCCCGCCCACCGCCACCGCCAAATTTCACCTAACCCTACCCTAACCTAACCCTAACCGCTAGCCGCTTGCCGCCGCTGCCACGCCGCCGAGCCGCCGCCCGCCGCCGCCATGACCCGCCGCCGAGGTTCGCGGCCACCTCGTTTTATTTTTTCTAACCCTAGCCGCGCTCGTTTTCCGTTGGTTTTCGTCGGTTTTTTTTAGTTTCCTTTTTTTATTAGATCGGTTTATTATTTTCGGTTCGGTTAAATAGCGAAGCGTCATTGCTCGTTCGCTTTTAACGAACGTGTTCGTCGATTAGTTCTAGTTAACGAACGCTCGCTCGTTAACCTGTTCGTCGCTTTTTCTTTTTCTCGGATTTAATCCGCGATTTTTCTGATCGCGATTTCTGATCCAATTTTCGTTTTAGTATAACTTTTCGCTCGTTTATCGGAATCAGGCGATTCAAGTGCCTGGAGTTTCGTCTCGAAACCCTCTTTCCGAATAACCAACTTAAACAAGTTTTTGCCTCTGTAAAATTTGACGTAGATCCAGATTAGTAAAATGGAGCTGTTTTCTTTTGCCGTTTGACTTCCGTTGCTTCGTTTGATTTGATTCTTTTCGGAAACTGGAGTTCTTAAGTTGAACTTTCTGGTTAGATCTTTTGTTTGAGTTTTACCCATGCATTAGATGAGTACTTATTGTATGCTTGTTTGTTTGTCTGCGATAGAATACCCGGAGTGTGCCGCCTGTTACTTCGAGTCTCTAGGTTTTGCGGATCATCAGCAAGGCAAGTAACACTTTGATCATACCTTTTCTACTACCCAGTTTTATTGCATTAGATCAATCCTCAAACGTTGCATGATTAGGATCTAATTAAATTGTGGGATGGGAAGTAGATGAGGTAGTACCTATTTCCTGTTTATTATCAAACCTTTGGGAGTTACTTCTACGTTTGCCTATTATGCCATGCTATGCTAGTAGACGTGGATTGGGTGAGTGTATCCATGATGATGTGAGATTGTTAAATTAATGGTTTATTTAAGGTGGCAACTTAAACACACATCTGGGTGGATTGAGATACCTGGTTTCGTGACTTGCCTGTTTTTCTTCTGACCGCCACCTGTGCTCAAAGGGATCATGAGATTATTCATGCTAGAAACTTCCATGTGCCGCCACATGCTACTATGGGCTCTAGCATAGTTGACTAAGTTGTGTGAACTCTTACGGGTAGACTAGCTGATGTAGGGGTTGTAGGTTGGTACGGTCTACCCATACGTAAGGTGCTAGCGCTCGAAGACTATGTCTCGGCCATCCGTTTCTCAAACACCATGTAGTGCGAGAAACCAAACGGAGGAGATCGAGTCTTGTGGGGAAAAGTGCACAAACCTCTGCAGAGTGTATAAACTAATCATGGTTAGCCATGTCCCCGGTTATGGACATCTTGAGTATCTAGTACTTGGATATCATGTGAGTCTCATCATGTTACTCTAATTAATATTGTTGGGTTGTTAATGAGTACTTTTAATTGGGATTGAGGATGCTGTCAACCATTCTCAATGTTTAACAACCACCATGATAGTTAAATAAATTTATTCCTTTGCAGTAGGGAAAAATTGGCTTTACGCAAAACTGTAACCATAGAGCTTTCCACCAGCCATATATGCATGTAGTATAGGCTTACTCTTTCATTATTCTCTATGTGTTACTTTGCCAGCATATTCCATGTGGTGACCTTTTGGGCTGCAACGCTTCATGTTGCAGACTTTTCAAACGCATTTAGTAAGGTGCTTAGGTCGTGGTTCTATACTCAAGGATGCCATTAGAGTTGATGGACTCGCTTATTCTTCCAAGCCTTCATTGTTATCGTTATTAGATGGCCTTAAGCCATATTTATTTTGTTAAGTTCTCTCTTGAGACATTCGATGTTATAAGTGTGTGATTGCTACTCTGTTATAAATCCTTCGAGTACTGTGTGGTGTCAGCATTACTGATCCAGGGATGACACCTGAGCATAGAGATCAGACTGTTTGAGGTCTGGTCGCTACAGATGATGAGCCCAGATTCCGCGAAATGGCTTGAAGACATGAAATCTGAGATGGGATCCATGTATGAGAACAAAGTATTGACTTTGATGGATTTGCCCGATGATCGGCAAGCCATAGAAAATAAATAGATCTTCAAGAAGAAGACCGACGCTGATGGTAATGTTACTGTCTACGAAGCTCGACTTGTTGCAAAAGGTTTTTGACAAGTTCAAGAAGTTGACTACGATGAGACTTTCTCACCCTAGCGATGCTTAAGTCTGTCCGAATCATGTTAGCAATTGCCGCATTTTATGATTATGAAATTTGGCAAATGGATGCCAAAACTGCATTCCTGGATGGATTTCTGGAAGAAGAGTTGTATATGATGCAACCAGAAGGTCTTGTCGATCCAAAGGGTGCTAACAAAGTGTGCAAGCTCCAGCGATCCATTTATGGACTGGTGCAAGCCTCTCGGAGTTGGAATAAACGCTTTGATAGTGTGATCAAAGATATGGTTTTATCTGAGACTTTTGGAGAAGCCTCAGATTTACAAGAAAGTGAGTGGGAGCTCTATAGCATTTCTAATATTATATGTGGATGATATATTGTTGATTGGAAATGATATAGAATTTCTGGATAGAATAAAGGGATACTTGAATAAAAGTTTTTCTATGAAAGACCTTGGTGAAGCTTCTTACATATTGAGCATCAAGATCTATAGAGATAGATCAAGATGCTTAATTGGACTTTCACAAAGCACATACCTTGATAAAGTTTTGAAGAAGTTCAAAATGGATCAGTCAAAGAAAGGGTTCTTGCCTGTGTTACAAGGTGTGAAATTGAGTCAGACTCAATGCCCGACCATCGCAGAAGATAGAGAGAAAATGAAAGTCATTCCCTATGCTTCAGCCATAGGTTCTATCATGTATGCAATGTTGTGTACCAGACCTAATGTGTGCCTTGCTATAAGTATAGCAGGGAGGTACCAAACTAGTCCCAGAGTGGAGCACTGGACAGCGGTCAAGAACATCCTGAAATACCTGAAAAGGACTAAGGATATGTTTCTCGTTTATGGAGGTGGCAAAGAGCTCGTCATAAACGGTTACGTCGATGCAAGCTTTGACACTGATCCAGATGACTCTAAGTCACAATCCGGATACATATTTTTATTGAATGGTGGAGCTGTTAGTTTGTGTAGTTCCAAGCAAAGCATCGTGGCGGGATCTACGTGTGAAGCGGAGTACATAGTTGGTCCGGAAGTAGCAAATGAAGGAGTCTGGATGAACGAGTTCATATCCGATCTAGGTTTCATACCTAGTGCATCGGGTCCAATGAAAATCTTTTGTGGCAATACTGGTGCAATTGCCTTGGCAAAGGAATCCAGATTTCACAAGAGAACCAAGCACATCAAGAGACGCTTCAATTCCATCCATCATGAAGTGTCGGAAGGGGACATAGAGATTTGCAAGATACATACGAATCTGAATGTTGCATACCCGTTGACCAAGCCTCTTCCACGAGCAAAACATGATCAACACCAAAACTCCATGGGTGTTAGAATCATTACTTTGTAATCTAGATTATTGTCTCTAGTGCAAGTGGGAGACTGAAGTAAATATGCCCTAGAGGCAATAATAAAGTTATTATTTATTTCCTTATTTCATGATAAATGTTTATTATTCATGCTAGAATTGTATTAACCAGAAACTTAGTACATGTGTGAATACATAGACAAAACATAAGTGTCCCTAGTATGCCTCTACTTGACTAGCTCGTTTATCAAAGATGGTTATGTTTCCTAACCATAGACATGTGTTGTCATTTGATGTACGGGATCACATCATTAGGAGAATGATGTGATGGACAAGACCCATTCGTTAGCTTAGCATTATGATCGTTACAGTTTCATTTCTACTGCTTTCTTCATGACTTATACATGTTCCTCAAACTATGAGATTATGCAACTCCCGAATATCGGAGGAACACTTTGTGTGCTATCAAACGTCACAACGTAAATGGGTGATTATAATATGCTCTACAGGTGTCTCCGAAGGTATTTGTTGGGTTGGCATAGATCGATATTAGGATTTGTCACTCCGTGTTTCGGAGAGGTATCTCTGGGCCCTCTCGGTAATGCTCATCACTATAAGCCTTGCAAGCAATTTGACTAATGAGTTAGTTGCGGGATGAAGTATTACGGAACGAGTAAAGGGACTTGCCGGTAACGAGATTGAACTAGGTATGATGATACCGACGATCGAATCTCGGGCAAGTAACATACCGATGACAGAGGGAACAACGTATGTTGTTATGCGGTTTGACCGATAAAGATCTTCGTAGAATATGTAAGAGCCAATATGAGCATCCAGGTTCTGCTATTGGTTACTGACCGGAAATGTGTCTCGGTCATGTCTACATAGTTCTCGAACTCGTAGGGTCCACACGCTTAATGTTCGATGACGATTTGTATTATGAGTTATGTGTTTTGATGACCGAATTTTGTTCGGAGGCCTGTATGAGATCACGGACGTGACGAGGAGTCTCGAAATGGTCGAGACATAAAGATTGATATATTGGACCATGTTATTCGGACACCGGAAGTGTTTCGGGTAAAAATGGAGTGTCGGAGAGGTTACCGGAACCCCCCGGGGGAACTAATGGGCCACCATGGGCTTTATTGCAGAGAGAGGAGGGCCGCCAGGGCAGCCCCCCCCCCCCTTAGCAGTCTGAATTGGACAAGGGAAGGGTGGCGGCGCCCCCTTTCCTACTCCCTCTCCCTCTCCTTCCTTCCCCCTCTCTCCCTTTTGGTGGAATCCTACTAAGACTAGGAGTCCTAGTAGGACTCCCCTCTTGGGCGCGCCCTAGGGGCTGGCCGGCCCTCCCCTCCCTCCTTTATATACGTGGGGAGGGGGCACCCTAGAACACACAAGTTGATCTTTTAGCCGTGTGCGGTGCCCCCTCCACAGTTACACACCTCGATCATATTGCCATAGTGCTTAGGCGAAGCCCTGCGCCGGTAACATCATCATCACCGTCGCCACGCCGTCAGGTTGACGGAACTCACCTCATCCTCAATCGGATCAAGAGCACGAGGGACGTCATCGAGCTGAACGCGTGCTGAACGCGGAGGTGCCGTACGTTCGGTACTTGGATCGGTTGGATCGCGAAGAAGTTCGACTACATCAACCGCGTTACTTAACGCTTCCGCTTTATGTCTATGAGGGTATGTGGACACACTCTCCCCTCTCGTTGCTATGCATATCCTAGATAGATCTTGCGTGATCGTAGGAAGTGTTTTGAAATTACTGCATTCCCCAGCACAAACTTCGGTCACCAAAACACATAACTCATAATACAAATTGTCACCGAACATTAAGCGTAAGGACCCTACCGGTTTGAGAACTATGTAGACATGACCGAGACACCTCTCCGGTCAATAACCAATAGCGGAACCTGGATGCTCATATTGGCTCCCACATATTCAACTAAGATCTTTATCGGTCAAACAGTAATGACAACATACGTTATTCCCTTTGTCATCGGTATGTTACTTGCCCGAGATTCCATCATCGGTATCCTCATACCTAGTTCAATCTCGTTACCGGCAAGTCTCTTTACTCATTCCGTAATGCATCATCCTGTAACTAACTCATTAGTCACATTGCTTGCAAGGCTTATTCGATGTGCATTACCGAGAGGGCCTAGAGATACCTCTCCGATACTCGGAGTGACAAATCCTAATCTCGATCTATGCCAACCCAACAAAACACCTTCGGAGATACCTGTAGAGCATTTTTATAATCACCCTTTTACGTTGTGACTTTTGATAGCACATAAGGTATTCCTCTGGTATTCGGTAGTTGCATAATCTCATAGTCAAAGGAATATGTATAAGTCATGAAGAAAGCAGTAGCAATAAAACTTAACGATCATTATGCTAAGCTAATGGATGGGTCTTGTCCATCACATCATTCTCCTAATGATGTGATCCCTTTCATCAAATGACAACACATGTCCATGGTTAGGAAACTTAACCATCTTTGATTAACGATCTAGTCTAGTAGAGGCTTACTAGGGACACTGTGTTTTGTCTATGTATCCACACATGTATCATATTTCCGGTTAATACAATTCTAGCATGAATAATAGATATTTATCATGATATAAGGAAGTATTAATAACAACTTTATTATTGCCTCTAGGGCATATTTCCTTCAGTTTCTCCTCTAAGTCTCTCTACCAGGCTTTGCAACTTCCATGGGTTGGAGGCCCTCTCTGCGGTGTTGACAATTAGCTACCTCTGAAAATTAGGATTTTCATGTGGCAATGGATCTGTGGCCGGGTTCCTTCAGGGGTGGAGGTACTCAAGCGGCACGACCCGGGTAATGGGATGTGTCCTCTCTGTGTGACGGTGGAGGTCTCAAACCACATCTTTTTCACTTGTGTCTCTGCTCGGTTCCTTTGGAGCTGCTTCCAAGAGGTGGTCGATGGGAATTAGTGTCACACCAACTTCCCAGACCTATTTGCGAAGATCCGTGCCTCCTCGGCACAGCTACGCCATAGTAGGTGCTATCGGGGTGCTCGCATGGACTCTTTGGATGGTCCGCAATAAACTTGTTATCCAACGGGGCCCTCTTCGGCGTGCTACTGATGCTATCTTCAAAATGTCTGGTTATCTGCAGCTTTGGCGGCCGCTTAGCCGCTCTCAGGATCGAGATGACATCGACTTCATCATGAACAACCTTTGCGCGATGGCTCTCCTCTTGGCACCGCCGCTTCCTCCTCCTCCGCCCGAGCCGGACTAGACTCCGGACTTCTGTTCGCCATGTGTGTCGTGTTTGCCGCATGCGCCACCAGTTTGTTTTTTCTTTTTTTTTCTTGGGCTTGTTGAGTTGTGCCCTCAACAGAACCTATGTACTGCCATGTTGGGGTGTGTGTGTCTGCGTTGTGTGTGGCATGAACTTTGTTGAACCTTGGCTCTAGTGGTTGCTTTATTTATAAAGCGGGGCGAAAGCCTTTTTCGGTAAGTTGTACTAAATTAAAGACACTTATTTTGGGATGAAGAGAGTAGTAACTAAATACAATGTGTAAACTTGCAAGCAACAATTGACTTGATAATTCATGCTACGAAATCGCGAGGCCATGCATTCTGTCAGGGTAACTTCAGTAATTAACTTTTCATTGGTACAAAATCGCGTCGAACACCATCCAGACAGAGTCGCATACTGAAGCTAAACTGCCATGTAAAATTATTGATCACATACACATGAGGGGTAAATATGTCTTTTTAGGTGTAATTTAACATCGGTAAGGGACGCGGAGCAATTGATCCCGAGCACATAGGCTCTCGGAATCTGTCCCGCTGAATATGGCTTCGTGACTCGTTTTGTCAGACAGATGTGACCAGTGTTGCGTCAGGCAGCCAACGTTGAAAACAAAAGGAAAAGGGGAAATTCTCCTGGACGGTGGACCTGAACTGCGTGGCTGTTCCAGGCCGTCGCGGATGGACATCAGAGCCATGGCTCGAGTCGTCAGTGGCTTTCCGATCCGTTAATCAATCCCACTGGCGACGTCATTTGCGGTGCAGTAAATGCAAATTGGGTGGGTGGGTCGAGTTGTCTCATGCCTCCGCCAGTTGCTGGTTTCGTCTGGTAGCATCGAGAACGGCTCGGCGGCGGCAGATCCATCCCTTAGGGTTCCGGTGACCTGGCTCCGGCGGCCATGGAGTTCTTGATGCAGCCGGTCAACAGGTGCTAAGCTTGCCCCTTGTGTCTAATTGGTCGGGCCTAGTTTGATTTATGTTTCTAGTTCGTGCAAGATCTAACTTCTTCTACCGTCGGTGTGTTCGTGCAGTAGAACGCTCAAAGAGGTAGTGAATGACAGTGACATACCAATGGAGCCTCTTTGCTATCCTGTTCTCTCGATGCCGGCCGGGGAGTTGCCGACGGTGAGTGCATCAAGTGCAGATGCGCTCATCTGCTCGGCGAGTGTTGTGGCAATAGGCGAGGGTGCAGACCGGCCATAAGCTTCTGAACACTCTATAGAACAAGTTGATCCACAGGCACCAGGATGGACACGAAAGTATGGTTGCCTGCCACGGCCTGTAGATATTAGCTAAGTTGCTAGATTAGTAGAGTTGTTGAAATTGGATTCAGCACGCGGATGCAGGTTGTTTTTGTATGGACTAGATAAGTAGTCATGTTTGCCGTCAGGGAACCCCTTGAGTAACCTAGTTCAGATAAGTGAAAACAGAGTAGGCAGGGGCTGTATTAGAGTGTGGTCGCATGAAGCCCATGGAATGAATGCACAATGGAGTGGTGAATAAAGATAGGATCTAGAAAAGATACATTTGCAAAATGTATGAATAAAAATGGCAAGGATTCTGTTAGAGTAAACTGCTCTTATTTTAGCATCCGTGAATCTAATTGCAATTGCACATTTGTGGCACCTCAAAATTTAGGGTTTGGATTTGAGCTGCTGCGCCAGGACGTGCCCCCAACCCGGATAGGATGACAACATTAAAGAAATCGGTCTGCGTGTTTGCGGAGGCACCCGATGAGAATGTCATTGTGCCAAAAATAGGGATCAGCTTCGATACACTTGGAGAGGCCTATGATTTCTACAACTTGTATTCCTAGGAGAAAGGATTTGGAACTAGATATGGAAAGAGCAAACTAAATGTCAACAGGACAAACTGCATGCAAGAGATAGTCTGCGGTTGTGCGGTACGGTTTCCTTTGCTCATTGCTGGTGACTTACAGCTCAATGTTTTCTTAATTATTTTATGAAGTGTCTAATAAGATTCTCGGATTAAAATTGTACCAGGATAAACCAATTGTGGGGAATACTCGTTCATGCCGATGTGAATATCCTGCCTTAGTGAGACTACTATGGTCAAAGGATAATGGGTGGTATATAGCATGGCACCGGGACGAGCACAACCACTCATTGTCTCCGACATATGGGCAGACATTATACTGGCCATCTCACAAACATATCGACGTATATAACTGAGATTTTGTTGAAGCAGCCGAGGGAAAATAATGTAAACCTGTCGAAAGTGTACAACATCATAGGGAGCTTTTTTGGGAAGATGGAGAATGTACCGTTCACGAAATGAGCTTTGCGGAACTTGTGTGGGAAAATTGGTCATGACCAGGCAGAGGATGATGTTCGGAAGACAATGAAGGTATTTCAAGAGCTAGGTGCTAAGGATCAGCAATTCTCACATTCTCACATTTATCGTGTTATCAGACAATTATTGGTACAGAGCATTCATACTTCCCATGTGTTTCGTATGTACAAATAGAATATCAATTCTTTGTGGTGCTTCCTAGGAGCTATATATGTACAGATACTTCAATTCGTGTGTCCTTGTCCAGATCCTTCCCTTTTTGGCTGCCGAATTTCCAAATGACATGCTTCCTATGCATCCACTCTTGCATTAGCATACCCATGCTCTACCTCTTGTATTTTTTCCGTTTAACAATGTTGAACCTTCGTATATTTCTCATATATTTGTTCTCATGATTCTCGCTTATTTGAGATTGCCTATTTCCCCAGACCATATGCAGCTGCAGGTCAATAACGTCGGTCATTTGACGGTGCCGGCCCCGGTGCTCCTTGCCGCTAGTTGGTGTCGACATTTGCAGCTTTTGGGGAGAAGAGTAGCGAAGCATCGAGAGACGCGTTCAACATCGAGAAAGTAGGCGTAGTGTTTTAGAGTTTGAGCTCACATGTATTTTATTACAAGAATCAAAATATTTAAAAAGCTCAAAAAAATCTGAATGTTTTTGACAACAAACATTGATGTTTTTGACAACAAACATTGATGTATTTTTCACATGCGTGCAAAAAATCATGACAAAAAGACATTCATGCAGGTCTCGGTGAAAAAAAATGATGCTCCAAAATGCTTCCCAAAATAGTTTTTTTAGCATGATTTTGTCTTTTTTGCCGAGGCCTCCATAAATGTCATTTGATCACGAAAATTGGCACGCATGTGTAACACACATCAATATTTGTTGCCAAAAAAATTCAGATTTTTTTGAACTTTTAAAATATTTTTTTCGATTTTACTGTAGCAAGGGGTGCATGTGAACTCGAGCTCACATACTCCATGTCAGAAAGTAGGCATGAAGAATGCATGCTTCCTTACATGGGATTCCCTGCTTCTTCATGCCTGACAATTGCTTCCTACCACAACTACGCCTGTGCACGAGGACATTAGACATGTCAAGTCTTCCTGTGGCCCTGACTAGCCACCACACTCCAGCTACGTCGGTCTGATCTCATCATTGTCTCTCAGATCTCATCGACGCTATTCCTTGAAGAGACCCCTCTTTGGATGGTGCTCATGCTCTAGTAGGGGCTTCGTCCCGTTGTGCTTCGATGTCTACATCTTGTTGTATGGAAGCAAAGTCCAATCTATATTGGAAGGTTTCTTTCTTTGGAAGCAAAGTATGATATCATTTAGAAGTAATGTTGATGGAAGCATATATCAATCAGAAGGTTGGACATTGAAAATATGTATATACGACACTGGAAATAAATTTCAACTTCATTGGAAGCACATGCTCATTTTGTTTGAAGCAGATGTAGTTGTTCGTCACACATGTATGCTGCACCATCTTTTTAATTTTGTATCCAACATATCTCTATTTTGCTTCCTGCCTTAAAAATGAAGCTTGGGTTACACAATAAGCAAGCACTATAGGTTTCACAAAACATTTATGCTTCCTAGTAATAAAAAGTTATGCTTCCGACACAGTTAAACAAAGTTTCGGTTAGACAGTAATGATGCTTCTAACAACATTGCACTATGCTTCTTATACATCCAAATAAATCAAGTTTCTCTTAGACACTAATCAGGTGTGCTTCCACCATTACTGCCTCATGCTTCAAGCGATTACATGTTGTCTGCAACCCAATGATTTAGTTTAGACATCCTAGTTTCAACCAAGAATATGTACATCTTTTTTTCTAGTTTTTTTTTTTTTGCGAATTAAGTTCAGAGTACATACATTGGAACGAATTTTTGGAGTCTCGTTATTTTGGAAGCAGCTTTCTTTTGTGGAAGGAAACAATTTTTTTGAATAATAAGTTTCCATGGCATGTGCTTCCATCAGGGCAAAATTGTTTCAATGGAATGTGGGCGCTGCAAAAAAATCTAGAAACAATTAATTTTATTTATTTGTTTACTGGAAACAAATCCCTAATTAGTGGGAAGCATTATTTTTCGTATTTGTTTGTTGGAAGCAATCACGACATATCAAAACAATTAGCGTAATTCTGGGAAGCAGTTTGTTAGGCTGGTCGTAATGGTAGTATCATAGGTAGTATCATGCATGCCAACTAATCAAATTTGATGAGGTGGCATAAAATTGAATGAAGAAAGAGAGGATTGAGTATCATATCATGATACCGTATCATGTTAAATGATGTGCTACTATGTTTCATGCATGACAATAAATGAAGTTAGCTATGATACTAACTTATGATACTATGCACTACAGATGTAGTATCATACACTAGTATCATATGCATGATACTAGTATATGGTACTCCCTCTGTTTTTATTTACTCTGCATATTAGAGTTGACTGAAGTCAAACTTCGTAAAGTTTGACCAAGTTTGTAGAAAACAATATAGACATTTATCATAATAAATCTATACGATGTGAAAGTACATTCAATAATAAATCTAATTTTGTTGATTTGTTATTGTATATCTTAATATTTTTGTTTATAAACTTGGTCAAAGTTTGTAAAGCTTGACTTTGACCAAAGCTAATATGCGAACTAAATAAAAACCGGAGGGAGTACTAGCCATTACGACCAGCCTTAGTAGAAGCACAAAAATTAAGAAAGTGTGGAGAGGTTAGTGGGAGGATGTGCTATATACGTGGGAAGTGATTACTACAAACACTTAAATAGGAAGGAAAAGTCAGCGCCTAACCATCAGATCCAACAGTCAGCCACTGGTCTGATGGGAAGCAAGAGTAGCTGCCGCCGTTCGTGCAGAATCTCCTTCCAGACGGCTCATATCGTTGCTGACTTTCTGATCCGCGACGGGCCTGGGTAATGGCGTATCCATTATTGCTTATGACTGTTGGGCCATGGGCCATAATAACAATTCTGCACTGGAAATTCCAGCTGGAATTAGCCGACCACCCCCGCCCATCACGAGAGATGCGTCTGGTCCAGATAACGAGAGCACTGCAGCGCGTGATCACATTAGCACTTTCGATCGGTAAGGCTCAATATGTACGGAAGAGTTATAAAAGGCATAAAATTTAGACACGGTGTTATATAGTGAAGAAAAAGTTTTCCAGTATCAAATAGATTTCTTTTAAATAGTGCTATATAACAAAAATCCATTTCTGCACCCGAGCTCATTTGCACCCGCGTCGATGAAAAAAATCAAAACAAATACTAGAAAAATTCAAAAAATTTCAAATAAAATTTGTGTGGTAGACAATTTGATGTGTGAGGCCCGCTCCAAATTTCAAGTTATTTGGACATATGAGCAGCTCTCGGCAAAAAAAGACAAATTGAGGGTCTGTAAAAATATTTACTGTTCATGTACTGTTTTGGCCCGATTTGTCTTTTTTTCTGAGAGCTGCTCATATGTCCAAATGACTTGAAATTTGAAATGGGCCTCACGCATCAAATTGTCTACCATAAAAATTTTATTTAGAATTTTTTTAATTTATTTTAAATTTTTTATGATTTTTTTCTAACCGGGTGCAGATGAGCCTGGGCACCAAAATGCCCCTTTTGAATTTTACCCGAGCAATTCACATGATACGTGTATATTTTAACTCGGGCACAAGAATTATGATTGTCCTGAATTAGTTTCCTCTTGATTGATTTGGTTCCATGAAACCGTCGAACGTGGTTCGAGTAGGCACATGCTTCCTCGCATGTAACATCCATTTTTGTTGTACTCCTTCCGTCTCAAAATAAGTGTCTTAACCTTAGTACAACTTTTAAGACACTTATTTTGGGACGGAGGGAGTAATATTTAGCACTCTGTGATATTCGTGTGTGAGATAATGATGTTATACATCATGTTTGTATATGTGACGGTGATCTTCCTATTAGATGACGTTGCGGCCTCGACCCCAACCCCGCCGGCGTCCGGCATGACGTCCTCGCTCCGCCACCACGACGTCCTCGCTCCGCCACCACGCCATGAGCACCACCAGCAAGAAGCTTCTGGTGGCCATCGTGGGCGTACACGGCGGCAAGGAGATGGCCTCCGGTCTCGTGTTCCGGTGGGGAGATCGTCCATGTGGTGTTCCTCACATTGCCGAGATCGATCCAAGCGAGGTTGTAGCCGCCAGTCCTTCTCGATCTGGTAGGTTGCTGACGATTGGAGGCAGGGCTCAGCTTGGCGTGCTGATGTGGCTGCAGTGTAGCCGTGCGAACGGCCAATGCACTGCGGACGCCGGGGCGATGGCCCCACGCAGGAGGGTGGCGGCATGAAGCGCACGATCGACACTACTTCGCGATGGCCGCGGATAGTGAGTTGAACAACAAGAGATGTTGTGGCAGTTGCCGTGTTGGCCACACGTGTGATGGTTCTAGAGCATGACTATGCGACCGCATACGACAGTCACCTGAGAACCACCGACGCCCAGGAGGTGGTGCTTCAGATGATAGAGACAAGCGAAGAGGAGTCAGACCCCGCAGGCAGTGGTGGAGCTACCACAAAAAATCTGGGCGGGCCAGATAGTACGAAATATCCTACCATATAAAAAAACGATACATTAGTGTATGTTGGGCTTCATGTAAAACATTTTCTTTTCTTTAACCCTGGGTGAGCCACGACTCTTTTGGCCTTGCCGTGGCTCTGCCACTGCCCGCAGGTGGCGGCGGAGGTGGCTTCCCTTCGTTGCAACTATAGGCCCATGGGTGGTTGAATCATGTGCTACTTCTTGAGTTTGCGTTGGTTTTTTCCTTGAATAGGAAAGGGTGATGCAGCAAAGTAGAGATAAGTATTTCCCTCCGTTTGAGAACCAAGGTATCAATCCAGTAGGAGAAGAACGAGTAAATCACCAATACCTGCACAAACAATCAAACACTTGCACCCAACGCTATAAAGGGGTTGTCAATCCCTTCACGGTCACTTGCAAAAGTGAGATTTGATAGAGATAGATAAATAGAACTAAACAAAAGATAAAATATTTTTGGGTTTTGGTTTATAGATCTGAAAATATAAGATTGCAAAATAGTAGATCAGAAACTAATATGATGGAAAATAGTAGATCGGAAACTAATATGATGGAAAATAGACTCGGGGGCCATAGGTTTCACTAGAGGCTTCTCTCATGAAGGCAAATAATCGGTGGGTAAACAAATTACTGTCGAGCAATTGATAGAAAAGCGCAAAGTTATGATGATATCCAAGGCAATGATTATGCAATATAGGCATCACGTCTCTGTCAAGTAGACCGAAACGATTCTGCATCTACCACTATAACTGCACACATCGACCGACTCCTGCCTGCATCTAGAGTATTAAGTTCATAAAGAACAAAGTAACGTATTAAGTAAGATGACATGATGTAGAGGAATTAACTCAAGCAATATGATGAAAACCCCATATTTTTATCCTCGATGGCAACAATGCAATACGTGTCTCGCTACCCATACTTTGTCACTTGGTAAAATCACGCAAGATTGAACCCAAAGCTAAGCACCTCTCCCATTGCAAAAAATAACAATCTAGTTGGCCAAACCAAACCGATAATTGGAAGAGAAATACAAAGATACCAAATAATGCATATAAGAATTCAGAGGAGATTCAAATAATGTTCATAGATAAGCTGATCATAAATCCACAATTCACCGGATCTCGACAAACACACCGCAAAAGAGTATTACATCGGATAGATCTCTAAGAACATCGATGAGAACATGGTATTGAGAATCAAAGAGAGAGAAGAAGCCATCTAGCTACTAGCTATGGACCCGTAGGTCTGAAGTGGACTATTCACGCTTCATCGGAAGGGCAATAGAGTTGATGTAGATGCCCTCCGTGATCGAATCCTCCCAAGCAGATGCCTAAAAGGCCCCAAGATGGGATCTCACGGGAATGAAGGTTGCGGCGGTGGAAAAGTGTTTTCGTGGATGCTTCTGGTGGTTTGGGAATATGTGTGAATATATAGGAGGCAGAACTAGATCAGGGGGGTCACGAGGGGCCCACTAGGTAGGGGGTGATGTCTACTATGCAACTTTATTCTTGTAGACTCATGTTGGGCCTCCAAGCGTAGAGTTTTGTAGGACAGTAGCAATTTTCCCTCAAGTGGGTGACCTAAGGTTTATCAATCCGTGGGAGGCGTAGGATGAAGGTGGTCTCTCTCAAACAACCCTGCAACCAAATACAAGAAATCTCTTGTGTCCCCAACACACCCAATACAATGGAAAATTGTATAGGTGCACTACTTCGGCAAAGAGATGGTGATAAAAATGTAATCTTGATGGTAGAAATATATTTTTATAATCTGAATAAATAAAAACAGCAAGGTAGCAATTGATAAAACTGAGCAAAAATGTTATCACAATGCTTGAAAATGAGCCTAGGGTCCGTACTTTCGCTAGTGAAATCTCTCAACAATGCTAATATAATTGGATCATATAACCATCCCTCAACGTGCGATGAAGAATCACTCCAAAGTTCCAATCTAGCGGAGAACATAAGAAGAAATCGTTTGTAGGGTACGAAACCACCTTGTAGTTATTCTTTTCGATCGATCTATCCAAGAGTTCATACTAAAGTAACACCAAAAAATTTCAGATTCATAATACTCAATCCAACACAAAGAACCTCAAAGAGTGCCCCAATATTTCTACCGGAGAAACAAAGACAAGAACGTGCATCAACCCCTATGCATAGATTACCCCAATGTCACCTCGGGAATTCACGAGTTGAGTGCCAAAACATATATCAAGTGAATCAATACGATACCCCATTGTCACCACAAGTATTCATTTGCAAGACATATATCAAGTGCTCTCAAATCCATAAAAGTATTCAATCTGGTAAAACAAAATCTCAAAGGGAAAACTCAATTCATCACAAGATAGAGAGGGGAAAACACAATATGATCTGACTATATTAACAAAGCCCGCGATACATAAAGATCGTGACATCTCAAGAACACGAGAGAGAGAGAGAGAGAGAGAGAGAGATTAAACACATAGCTACTAGTACAAACCCTCAGCCCCAAGGGTGGAATACTCCCTCCTCATCATGGTGGCCACCGAAATGATGAAGATGGCCACCGATGATGATTTCCCCCTCCGGCAGGGTGTCGGAATGGGGTCTAGATTGGATCTCATGGATACAGAGGCCTTGCGGCGGCGGAACTTCTGATCTAGGGCTACCCCGAGGGTTTTTGGAATATTTGGGAATTTATAGGGCAAAGATGGGGTGCGGGAGGCCACCGAGGTGGGCACAACCCACCTGGGCGCGCCTAGGCCCCCAGGTGCTTCTCTGGCCCACTGGGTGCCTTCTGGTCCATTAAAAATCTAAAAAAAGTTTTGCGGTGTTTGGACTCCGTTTGATATTGATTTCCTGGCACTGGGCGCTGGGTCAATGGGTTAGTCCCAAAAAATGACATAAAGTTGCTATAAAATGATTGTAAAACATCCAAGAATGACAATATAACTACATGCATACTTCATAAATTATAGATACATTGGGGACGTATCAGGGGGCGCGCCCTCCACCCTTGCCGCCGCCTCGTGGCTCTTCTGACTTGAACTCCAAGTCTCCTGGGTGTCTTCTGGTCCAAGAAAAATCGTCGTGAAGTTTTATTCCGTTTGGTATTCCTTTTCTGCAAAGCTCAAAAATAGCGAAAAAACAGAAACTGGCACTGGGCTCTAGGTTAATAGGTTGGTCCCAAAAATAATATAAAATAGCATATTAATGCATATAAAACATCCAAAACAGATAATATAATAGCATGGAACAATCAAAAATTATAGATACGTTGGAGACGTATCATCCTGCTTGTGGCATTGGCAGCGGCGGTGACCACGCGTCGCAGCGGCATGAACGACGATGGTCGTATCCTTTGAATGCTAGACATGGCGGTAGCGAGGCGGCGGTCTCCGTTGCTCATCACCGCGGCCCTCGACAACCCCGACAAAGAGATCAATGGGTGTACCAATGCAAATGAAGGGCCGGCGGCTGCAACGCAATAAGCAATTGCTGACGGTGTTAATAGAATTTTCTTCTGGCATGAGAGCAACGGCTATCACATGAGGAGATTCATGGTGCCTACTTCAGTTTCTGACACAGATGAGCGAGAGGTCTAGCACCGGCGTAGCGGCTCTGATGGTATGCTGGATGATCCAGTATGACTTGCACCGGTGTGGAGTGGTAGTGGAGTTCCGCACCGAGACATGGACGGCCACCTGACGGCCATGGTGGTGTCTAGGTGGAAGCCATCCCACCAATTTTCTAGTGCCTTCTTGCCCTGGCACGGAATATCGGCTGATGTAACTATCAATCAAACAGTGATCAAGATGCCGACTGAAACACCACTTCATATGGGTGAAAACTCTTGTACTGGCCTTTATTGGTCGGGCTCGGTGACGAAGATCTTGCGTCATTATCTTCTTGAAGGCGTTGTCTACTTGTTGTGGTGTTGGTCTTCATTGGCCGGTCATTTCATCCTTGTCCAAGCCGTCTTTAGCCGGACATGGCAACGATGGCGTGAGGACGATTATCTCTTCTTGAAGGCGTTGCTGTGGAAGAAGTTGACTTAGTCTTAGATGTTTCTTTCATATCTTGTAACATTTTGATCATGGTTCACTTTGTTTTGTACTCCACTTAATAATTAATAAATATGGTTGTATGCTTCAATTGATGCAGAGGCTGGGGGTTTCAACCTTCTTTTAGAAGGAAAAAAACAAAGAGTTTATTTCACACTGCAGAGAACGGAATAGAGTGGTAGATCGACTGGCTTTGTATAGTCGCATGAAGTGTGCCACTGTGGTAGGCTTAAGCATAGTTCCCCTTGTATTGAGGAACTTGTGCCTCTCGATTGTAACTCTATAATTCATGAATACAACTCCCTTTTACCTCGCAAAAAGAACATTTCATGATATTGGGAAACTGATTTTATCTTCATATGTACAGAATACACTATGAAATAACTCAACATCATTCCATCAAAACCAAATTATAGCTCAGGGGAATTAGTGAATTCTCACCATCTCAAAAAATTAAGCTAAAGAGACATGAGTGAAAAAGAACTGAATGACTTGTTCTTGGGAGTTTAGAGCATCTACAACCGGACCTCCCATATTCGTCCTAAACATACGGGTGGGCTGTCTGATCAGTGTCTAGACACAAAATTGCAACCCAACCGAATCTGGCAAATCCAACCCAAACTCCCCGACTGAGCGACACTCCCCATATCTACCCAACCGAATCTAGCAAATTTGGCCCAAATGCTCGGATTGACCGGCACTCCCATATCTGGAGCAGATATGGGGACGCCCAGACGCACCTGCCATGTAGGACTGACCGCAAGGGCCCGTGCCAATTCACCCATATCAGCCCCTCCTTGCCCGCCCATCCCTCTCATTTTCTATTTTCTCCCTCATATGCACAACCGCCACTAGATTTCCGTTGCCATCGTTGCTTTTGTCGTCATCCCCGACCCTAGGGTTCGCCACCGGAGGCCCAAACCCACACCGTCGCCGACTGTGCGGCAACCGATTAAGGTCGCCGCCACCAGATTCAATGAAATGCCAAGCCAGGTTTTTATTATTTTGCTGACTAGTCCTAGGTCACCAATGGATTTTTCGTGGAATGATGGCTATGGGAACCTTGAACTTGACGAATTCATTTTCGGCAAGTTCATTGCCTGGTCGGATTCAGACAATGAAGTGAAGGAAATATGCCCTAGAGGCAATAATAATGTTATTATTTATTTCCTTATATCATGATAAATGTTTATTATTCATGCTAGAATTGTATTAACCGGAAACATAATACATGTGTGAATACATAAACCTACAGAGTGTCACTAGTATGCCTCTACTTGACTAGCTCGTTAATCAAAGATGGTTATGTTTCCTAACCATGAACAAGGAGTTGTTATTTGATTAACGGGATCACATCATTGGTTGAATGATCTGATTGACATGACCCATTCCATTAGCATAGCACCCGATCGTATAGTTTGTTGCTAGTGCTTTTATTCATGACTTATACATGTTCCTATGACTATGAGATTATGCAACTCCCGCTTGCTCGAGGAACACTTTGGTGCTACCAAACGCCACAACGAATCGGGTGATTATAAAGGTACATTACAGGTGTCTCCAAGGTACATGTTGGGTTGGCATATTTCGAGATTAGGATTTGTCACTCCGATTGCTCTGAGAGGTATCTCTCGGCCCTCTCGGTAATGCACATCACATAAGCCTTGCAAGCATTGCAACTAAATGTGTTAGTTGTGAGATGATGTATTACGGAACGAGAAAAGAGACTTGCCAAGAACTAGATTGAACTAGGTATTGATACCGACGATCGAATCTCGGGCAAGTAACATACCGATGACAAAGGAACAACGATGTTGTTATGCGGTCTCGACCGATAAAGATCTTCGAGAATATGTAGGAGCCAATATGGGCATCCAGGTCCCGCTTATTGGTTATTGACCGAGAGGTGTCTCGGTCATGTCTACATAGTTCTCGAACCCGTAGGGTCCGCACGCTTAACGCTTCGATGATGCTTATTATGAGTCTATATGATATTGATGTACCAAGGTTGTTCGAGTCCCGGATGAGATCACGGACATGACGAGGAGTCTCAAATGGTCGAGACATAAAGATTGATATATTGAAGCCTATGTTTGATTCCGAATCACTCCGGTGAAATTGGGAATTTTACCGAGTACCGGGGTTACTGAACCTCCCGGGGGTCAATGGGCCTTGATGGGCCTTAGTGGGGAGAGAAAGGGGCCATAGTGCTGGTCAGCACCTTCCCCTTCCCTAGTCCTATTAGGACTAGGAGAAGGGGCGCTCTCTCTCTCTCTTCCCACTTGGGAAACCTAGTTGGACTAGGATTTGGGGGAATCCTACCCTAGTAGGAGTAGGACACCTCGGCGCACCTCTCCTTGGCCGGCCAGCCCCTCCCTTCCCTCCTTTATATACAGGGCAGGGGCACCCCATGACACACAAGTTGATCATTGAGATCGCTCTCAGCTGCAGCGGTGCCCCTTCCACCAAACTACACCTCGAATATACCGCTATGAGCTTAGGCGAAGCCCGCGCCGGTGGAACATCATCATCGCCACCACGCCGTCAGGTCGATTTAAACTCTCCTCAACACTCGGCTGGATCGGAGTTCGAGGGACGCCATCGAGCTGAACGTGTGCAGAACTCGGAGGTGCCGTGACGCTCGGTACTTTGATCGTTGGATCGGGAAGAAGTACGACCACTTCCTCTCGCTGCGCCAACGCTCGCTGTTGGTCTCACGAGGGTACGAGACAACACTCTCATCTCGCTGCTATGCATCACCATGATCTTGCGTGATCGTAGGAAAATTTTTGAAATTACTACGCTCCCCAACAAAGGGCATCCGAGCCTGGTTTTATGCGTTGATGTCATGTGCACGAGTAGAACACAAGTGAGTTGTGGACGATACAAGTCATACCGCCTACCAAAGATGTCATACTTTGGTTCAGCGGTATTGTGAGATGAAGCGCCCGGACCGACATTACGCCAGACGCTTACGCGAGACTGGTTTCACCGCCCGAGCACTCGTTGCTTAAAGGTGACCGGCGGTGTCTGCTCTCTCACTTTAGTTGAATCGAGGCATACGCCCGTCCTTGAGAAGGTTAAACGGAGTCTATTTGACGAAGTATCGCTGTGGTTTTGATGCGAGGTAAGAACGGTTCTTGCTCAGCCCGTAGCAGCCACGTAAAATTTGCAACAACAAAGTAGAGGACGCCTAACTTGTTTTTGCAGGCATGTTGTGATGTGATATGGTCAAGACATGATGCTGAATTTTATTGTATGAGATGATCATGTTTTGTAACCGGTTATCGGCAATCGGCAGGAGCCATATGGTTGTCGCTTATTGTATGAAATGCAATCGCCTGTAATGCTTTACTTTATCACTAAGCGGTAGCGATAGTCGAGAAGCATAAGATTGGCGAGACGACAACGATGCTACGATGGAGATCAAGGTGTCGCTACCGGTGACGATGGTGATCATGACGGTAAGCTTCGAGATGGAGATCACAAGCACAAGATGATGATGGCCATATCATATCACTTATATTGATTGCATGTGATGTTAATCCTTTATGCATCTTATTTTGCTTTGATTGACGGTAGCATTATAAGATGATCCCTTACTAAATTATCAAGAAGTGTTCTCCCGAGTATGCACCGCTATGAAAGTTCTTCGTGCCGAGACACCACGTGATGATCGGTGTGATAGGCTCTATGTTCAAATACAACGGTGCAAAACAGTTGCACACGCAGAATACTCAGGTTATACTTGACGAGCTATGCATATAAGATATGACCTCGAACACGGAGACCGAAAGGTCGAGCGTGAATCATATAGTAGATATGATCAACATATTGATGTTCACCATTGAAACTACTCCATCACACGTGATGATCGGTCATGGTGTAGTTGATATGGATCACGCAATCACTTAGAGAATTGAGGATATTTTCTAAGTGGGAGTTCTTAAGTAATTAATTGAACTTAAATTTATCATGAACTTAGTACCGATAGTATCTTGCTTGTCTATGATGTGTAGATAGATGGCTCGCTGTTGTTCCGTTGAATTTTAATGCGTTCCTTGAGAAAGCAAAGTTGAAAGATGATGGTAGCAATTACACGGACTGGGTCCGAATTTGAGGATTATCCTTATTGCTGCACGTAAGAATTACGCCCCGAAGCACCGTTAGGTGCCGGCCTGGTGTAAGGGCTGCGCCGTGGTTGTGAACGTCCGCAAAGCAAAGCGATGACTACTCTATAGTTCAGTGTGCCATGCTTTACGGCTTAGAACCGGACTTCAACGTCGCTTTGAACACCATGGAGCATATGAGATGTTCCAGAGTTGAAGTTAATATTCCAAGCGTAATGCCCGGATTGAGAGATATGAAGTCTCCAATAAGTTCTATAGCTGTAAGATGGAGGAGAACGGTTCACAAGGAGCATATACTCGTAATATCCGGATATAACAATCACTTGATTCAACCGGGAGTTAATCTTCCGGATGATTGCGCCATTGATGAATTCTCCAATCACGCCACCAAGCTACAAGAGCTTCGTGATGAACTATAATATGCAAGGGATGACCAAAACAATGCCCGAGCTCTTCGCGATGCCGAAAGTCATGGAGGTAGAAATCAAAAGGAGCATCAAGTGTTGATGGTTAACAAAACCACTAGTTTCAAGAAAAGGGCAAAGGAAAGAAAAGGAAACTTCAAAAGAGCGGCAAGCAAGTTGTCGATCAAGAGAAGAAACCCAAGTCTGGTCCTAAGCTCAAACCGAGTGCTTCTATTGCAAGCGTGCTGGTCATCGAAGCGGAACTGCCCCAAGTATTTGGCGGATAAGAAGGATGGCAAGGTTAACAAAGGTATATGTGATATACATGTTATTGATGTGTACCTTACTAATACTCGCAGAGCACTGGTATTTGATACTCGGTTTCTGCTAATATTTGCAACTCAAACAGGGCTACGGATTGCTTAAGATTGGCTAAGGACGAGGTGACAATGCGCTGTGGAAATGGTTCCAAAGTCGATGTGATCGCAATGGCACGCTACCTCTACATCTACCTTCGGATTAGTATTAGACCTAAATAATTGTTATTTAGTACCAGCGCTGAGCATGAACATTATATCTGGATCTTGTTTGATGCGAGACGGTTATTCATTTAAATCGAGAATAATGGTTGTTCTATTTATATGAATAATATCTTTTATGGTCATGCACCATTGAAGAATGGTTTGTTTTTACTTAATCTTGATAGTAGTGATACACATATTCATAATGTTGAAACCAAAAGATGCAGAGTTGATAATGATGGTGCAACTTATTTGTGGTAATCGCCGCTTAGGTCATATCGTGTAAAGCGATGAAGAAACTCCATACCGATGGACTTTTGGAGTCACTTGATTATGAATCACTTGGCACTTGCGTAACCGTGCCTTATGGGCAAGATGACTAAAACACCGCTTCTCGGAACTATGGAGAGAGCAACAGATTTATTGGAAATCATACATACCGATGTATGTGGTCCAATGAATGTTGAGGCTCGTGGCGGATATCGTTATTTTCTCACCTTCACAGATGATTTGAGCAGATATGGGTATATCTACTTAATGAAACACAAGTCTGAAACATTTGAAAAGTTCAAAGAATTTCAGAGTGAAGTGGAAAATCATCGTAACAAGAAAATAAAGTTTCTACGATCTGATCGTGGAGGAGAATATTTGAGTTACGAGTTTGGCCTACATTTGAAACAATGCGAATAGTTTCGAACTTACGCCACCGAACACCACAACGTAATGGTGTGTCCGAACGTCAGAATCGCATTTTATTAGATATGGTGCGATCTATGATGTCTCTTATCGATTTACCGCTATCGCTTTGGGGTTATGCTTTAGAGACGGCTACATTCACTTTAAATAGGGCACCATCTAAATCCTGCTGAGACGACGCCTTATGAACTGTGGTTTGGCAAGAAACCAAAGTTGTCGCTTTCGAAAGTTTGGGGCTGCGACGCTTATGTGAAAAAGCTTCAACCTGATAAGCTCGAACCCAAATCGGAGAAATGTGTCTTCATAGGATACCCAAAGGAGACAGTTGGGTACACCTTCTATCACAGATCCAAGGCAAGATTTTGTTGCTAAATTCGAAACTTTTGGAGAAAGAGTTTTCACTAAAGAAGTGAGTGGGAGGAAAGTAGAACTTGATGAGATAATCGTATCTACTCCCTTATTGAGAATAGTACATCACGAAAACAGTTTCGTGACACCTACACCAAATAGGAGGAAGCTAATGATGATGATCATGAAACTTCAGATCAAGTTTCTACAGAACTTCAGAGATCAACCAGAGCAAGATCCGCACTGAGTGGTACGGTAATCCTATTTTGGAAGTCATGTTATCGGAACATGATGAACCTACTAACTATGAAGAAGCGATGGTGAGCCCAGATTCCACAAAATGGCTTGAGGCCATGAAATCTGAGATGGGATCCATGTATGAGAACAAAGTGTGGATTTTGGTTGACTTGCCCGATGATCGGCAAGCAATTGAGAATAAATGGATCTTCAAGAAGAAGACCGACGCGATGGTAATGTTATCGTTTATAAAGCTCGACTTGTTGCAAAAGGTTTTCGACAAGTTCAAGGGATTGACTACGATGAGACCTTCTCACCAGAAGCGATGCTTAAGTCCGTCGAATCATGTTAGCAATTGCCGATTTTATGATTATGAAATTTGGCAAATGGATGTTAAAACTGCATTCCTGAATGGATTTCGGAAGAAGAGTTGTATATGATGCAACCAGAAGGTTTTGTCGATCCAAAGGAGCTAACAAAGTGTGCAAGCTCCAGCGATCCATTTATGGACTGGTGCAAGCCTCTCGGAGTTGGAATAAACGCTTTGATAGTGTGATCAAAGTATTTGGTTTTATATGCACTTTTGGAGAAGCCTCAGATTTACAAGAAAGTGAGTGGAGCTCAGAGCATTTCGATATTATATGTGGATGACATATTATTGATCGGAAATGATATAGAATTTCTGGATAGCATAAAGGATACTTGAATAAGAGTTTTCGATGAAAGACCTCGTGAAGCTGCTTACATATTGGGCATTAAGATCTATAGAGATAGATCAAGACGCTTAATAGGACTTTCACAAAGCACATACCTTGATAAAGTTTTGAAAAGTTCAAATGGATCGTGCAAAGAAAGGGTTCTTGCCGGTATTACAAGGTGTGAAGTTGAGTAAGACTCAATGCCCGACCACCGCAGAAGATAGAGAGAAAATGAAAGATGTTCCTATGCTTCAGCCATAGGCTCTATCATGTATGCAATGCTGTGTACAGACTGATGTGTGCCTTGTCTGTAAGTTTAGCGGCAGGTACCAAAGTAATCCAGAGTGGATCATCGACAGCGGTCAAGAACATCCTTAAGTACTTGAGAAGAACTAAGGATATGTTTCTCATTTATGGCGGTGACAAAGAGCTCGTCAGAACGGTTACGCCGACAAGTTTTGACATCGATCCGGACGATTCTAAATCGCAAACCGGATACGATTTACATTAAACGGTGGAGCTGTCGGTTGGTGCAGTTCCAAACAAAGCGCCGCTATGGATCTACATGTGAAGTTGAGTACATAGCTGCTTCGAAGCAGCTAATGAAGGAGTCTGGATGAAGGAGTTCATAACCGATCTAGGTGTTGTACCTAGTGTATCGGGTCCAATGAAAATCTTTTGTGACAATATCGTGCAATTGCCTTGGCAAAAGAATCCAGATTTCACAAGAGAACCAAGCACATCAAAAGACGCCTAACTCCATCCGGATTTGGTCCGTGGGAGACATAGAGATATGCAAGATACATACGGATCTGAATGTTGCGCATCTGCTGACTAAGCCTCTTCCACGAGCAAAACATGATCAGCACCAAGACTCCATGGGTGTTAGAATCATTATCGTAATCTAGATTATTGACTCTAGTGCAAGTGGGAGATCAAGGAAATATGCCCTAGAGGCAATAATAATGTTATTATTTATTTCTTATATCATGATAAATGTTTATTATTCATGCTAGAATTGTATTAACCGGAAACATAATACATGTGTGAATACATAAACCTACAGAGTGTCACTAGTATGCCTCTATTTGACTAGCTCGTTAATCAAAGATGGTTATGTTTCCTAACCATGAACAAGGAGTTGTTATTTGATTAACGGATCACATCATTGGTTGAATGATCTGATTGACATGACCCATTCCATTAGCATAGCACCGATCGTATAGTTTGTTGCTAGTGCTTTTATTCATGACTTATACATGTTCCTATGACTATGAGATTATGCAACTCCCGCTTGCCCGAGGAACACTTTGGTGCTACCAAACGTCACAACGAATCGGGTGATTATAAAGGTACATTTAGGTGTCTCCGAAGGTACATGTTGGGTTGGCATATTTCGAGATTAGGATTTGTCACTCCGATTGTCGGAGAGGTATCTCGGCCCTCTCGGTAATGCACATCACATAAGCCTTGCAAGCATTGCAACTAAATGTGTTAGTTGTGAGATGATGTATTACGGAACGAGAAAAGAGACTTGCCAAGAACTAGATTGAACTAGGTATTGGATACCGACGATCGAATCTCGGGCAAGTAACATACCGATGACAAAGGAACAACGATGTTGTTATGCGGTCCGACCGATAAAGATCTTCGAGAATATGTAGGAGCCAATATGGGCATCCAGGTCCCGCTATTGGTTATTGACCGTAGAGGTGTCTCGGTCATGTCTACATAGTTCTCGAACCCGTAGGGTCCGCACGCTTAACGCTTCGATGATGCTTATTATGAGTCTATATGATATTGATGTACCAAGGTTGTTCGAGTCCCGGATGAGATCACGGACATGACGAGGAGTCTCAAATGGTCGAGACATAAAGATTGATATATTGGAAGCCTATGTTTGATTCCGAATCACTCCGGTGAAATTGGGAATTTTACCGAGTACCGGGGTTACCGGAACCTCCTGGGGTCAATGGGCCTTGATGGGCCTTAGTGGGAAAGAGAAAGGGGCCATAGTGCTGGTCAGACCTTCCCCTTCCCTAGTCCTATTAGGACTAGGAGAAGGGGCTCTCTCTCTCTCTTCCCACTTGGGAAACCTAGTTGGACTAGGATTTGGGGAATCCTACCCTAGTAGGAGTAGGACACCCTCGGCGCACCTCTCCTTGGTCGGCCAGCCCTCCCTTCCCTCCTTTATATACAAGGGCAGGGGCACCCCATGACACACAAGTTGATCATTGAGATCGCTCTCAGCAGTGCAGCGGTGCCCCTTCCACCAAACTACACCTCGAATATACCGCTATGGAGCTTAGGCGAAGCCCCGCGCCGGTGGAACATCATCATCGCCACCACGCCGTCAGGTCGATTTAAACTCTCCTCAACACTCGGCTGGATCGGAGTTCGAGGGACGCCATCGAGCTGAACGTGCAGAACTCGGAGGTGCCGACGCTCGTACTTGGATCGTTGGATCGGGAAGAAGTACGACTACTTCCTCTACGCTGCGTCAACGCTTCGCTGTCTGGTCTACGAGGGTACGAGACAACACTCTCATCTCGTTGCTATGCATCACCATGATCTTGCGTGATCGTAGGAAATTTTTTGAAATTACTACGTTCCCCAACATGAAGATGCGGAAATAATGATGATGAGTATCTAAGAGGAGATGGAGAAGGCAGAGGAGCACGTCCTGAACTTGAAGGGTTCCATAAAGGGCAGGAAAGTTATTCCCCGGGATAGGATTTCCCGTGCATGGCTTTGACACGTCTCCAACGTATCTATTTTTTTTATTATTCCATGTTATTATATTATCTGTTTTGGATGTTTTACATGCATTAATATGCTATTTTATAATATTTTTGGGACTAACCTATTAACCTAGAGACCGGTGCAAGTTTCTGTTTTTTGTTGTTTTTGACTTTTACAGAAAAGGAAATCAAATGGAGTCCAAACGGAATAAAACTTTATGATGATTTTTCTTGGACCAGAAGATACCCAGAAGACTTGGAGAGAGCGCCAGAAGAGTCCCGAGGAGGCCACAAGCCCTCAGGACACGCCCCAAGGAGGGCGCCCCTGGCTTGTGGGCCCCTTGGGAGTCCCCTAACCCTAATTCCAGCTCTATATATTCTCAAATATACCCCAAACATCATAAGAGTCCACCAAAATACTTTCCCGCCGCCGCAAGCCTCTATTCTCGTGAGATCCCATCTTGGGGCCTTTTCCAACACTCTGCCGGAGGGGGATTCGATCATGGAGGGCCTCTATGTCAACCTTGCTGCCCTTTCAGTGAAGCGTGAGTAGTTTACCACAGATCTAAGGGTCCATAGCTAGTAGTTAGTTTTGGGTAACGTAGTATTTCAAAAAAAAAATCCTACGATCACGCAAGATCTATCTAGGAGAAGCATAGCAACGAGCGGGGAGAGTGTGTCCACGCACTGTGAGACCGAAAGCGTAAGCGCTTAGTAACGCGGTTGATGTAGTCGAACGTCTTCGCGATCCAACCAATCCAAGCACCGAACGCACGGCACCTCCGCGTTCAGCACACGTTCAGCTTGATGACGTCCCTCGAGCTCTTGATCCAGTTGAGGCCGAGGGAGAGTTCTGTCGGCACGACGGTGATGACGAAGTTACCTGCGCAGGGCTTCGCCTAAGCACTACGACGATATGACCGAGGTGTGTAACTATGGAGGGGGGCACCGCACACGGCTAAGAGAAGGCTTGGTGTCCTTTGGGGTGCCCCCTCCCCATGTATATAAAGGAGGGAGGGAGAGAGGCCGGCCCTCCTAGGGGCGCGCCAAGTGTAGGGAGTCCTACTAGGACTCCCAAGTCCTAGTAGGATTCCCTTTCCTTTTCGGAGTGGGAAAGAAGGAAAGGAGGGAGAGGGAGAAGGAAAGGGGGGGCTGCGCCCCCACCCCTTGTCCAATTCGGTTTGGGCAGGGGGAAGCGCACGCCACCTTGCCCATTCTTCCCTCTCTCCACTAAAGCCCAATAAAGCCCATTAACTTTCCCCGGCGAATTCTGTAACTCTCCGGTACTCCGAAAAATACCCGAATCACTCGGAACCATTCCGACGTCCGAATATAGCCTTCCAATATATGAATCTTTACCTCTCGACCATTTCGAGACTCCTCGTCACGTTCGTGATCTCATCTGCGACTCCGAACAAAATTCGGTCATCAAATCACATAACTCATAATACAAATCGTCATCGAACGTTAAGCGTGCGGACTCAATGGGTTCGAGAACTATGTAGACATGACCGAGATCCATCTCCGGTCCATAACCAATAGCAGAACCTAGATGCTTATATTGGCTCCTACATATTCTACGAAGATTTTTATCGGTCAAACTGCATAACAACATACGTCATTCCCTTTGTCATTGGTATATGTTACTTGCCCCGAGATTCGACCGTCGTCATCATCATACCTAGTTCAATCTCATTACCGGCAAGTCTCTTTACTCATTCCGTAATGCATCATCCCGCAACTAACTCATAAGTCACATTTCTTGCAAGGCTTATAGTGATGTGCATTACCGAGAGGGCCCAGAGATACCTCTCCGATACTCGGAGTGACAAATCCTAATCTCGATCTATGCCAACCCAACAAACACCTCCGGAGACACCTGTAGAGCATCTTTACAATCACCTAGTTACGTTGTGATGTTTGATAGCACACAAGGTGTTCCTCCGGTATTCGGGAGTTGCATAATCTCATAGTCAAAGGAATATGTATAAGTCATGAAGAAAGCAATAGCAATAAAACTGAACGATCAACATGCTAAGCTAACGGATGGGTCTTGTCCATCACATCATTCTCCTAATTATGTGATCCCGTTCATCAAATGACAACACATGTCTATGGTCAGGAAACTTAACCATCTTTGATTAACGAGCTAGTCAAGTAGATGCATACTAGGGACACTTTGTTTTGTCTATGTATTCACATGTATCAAGTTTTCGGTTAATACAATTCTAGCATGAATAATAAACATTTATCATGATATAAGGAAATATAAATAACATCTTTATTATTGCCTCTAGGGCATATTTCCTTTAGTCTCCCACTTGCACTAGAGTCAATAATCTATTTCACATCGCCATGTGACTTAAAACTGATAGATCACATCGCCATGTGATTAACACTCATAGTTCACATCGCCATGTGACTAACACCCAAAGTGTTTACAAGAGTCAATAATCTAGTTCACATCGCTATATGGTTAACACCCAAAGAGTACTAAGGTGTGATCATGTTTTGCTTATGAGAGAAGTTTAGTCAACGGTTCTGTCACATTCAGAGCCGTATGTATTTTGCAAATTTCTATGTCTGCAATGCTCTGCATGGAGCTACTCTAGCTAATTGCTCCCACTTTTAATATGTATCTAGCTCGAGACTCAGAGTCATCCAGATAGGTGTCAAAGCTTGCATCGACGTAACTGATATGTCTCCAACGTATCTATAATTTTTGATTGCTCCATGCTATATTATCTACTGTTTTGGGAAATATTGGGCTTTATTATCCACTTTTATATTACTTTTGGGACTAACCTATTAACCGGAGGCCCAGGCCAGAATTGCTGTTTTTTGCCTATTTCAGTGTTTTGAAGAAAAGGAATATCAAACGGAGTCGAAACGGAATGAAACCAACTGGAGAAGTTATTTTTGGAAGGAAAGCTACCGGAAAAGCTTGGAGTGCACGTCAGGAAAGAAAGGAGGTGGCCACGAGGGTGGGGGCGCGCCCACCCCCCTAGGGCACACCCCCTGCCTTGTGGGCCCCCCGAAGCTCCACCGACGTACTCCTTTCACCCATATATACCCATATACCCTAAAACTTCGGGGAACATAATAGATCAGGATTTCCACCGCCGCAAGCCTCTGTAGCCACCAAAAACCAATCGGGACCCTGTTCCGGCACCCTGCCGGAGGGGGGAACCCTCACTGGTGGCTATCTTCATCATCCCGGTGCTCTCCATGACGAGGAGGGAGTAGTTCACCCCCGGGGCTGAGGGTATGTACTAGTAGCTATGTGTTTGATCTCTCTCTCTCTCGTGTTCTTGATTTGGCACGATCTTGATGTATCGCGAACTTTTCTATTATAGTTGGATCTTATGTTTCTTCTCCCCCTCTACTCTCTTGTAATGGATCGAATTTTCCCCTTGAAGTAATCTTATCGGATTGAGTCTTTAAAGATTTGAGAACACTTGATGTATGTCTTGCCATGCGTATCTGTGGTGACAATGGGATATCACGTGATTCACTTGATGTATGTTTTGGTGATCAACTTGCGGGTTCCGCCCATGAACCTATGCATAGGGGTTGGCACACGTTTTCGTCGTGATTCTCCGGTAGAAACTTTGGGGCACTCTTTGAGGTTCTATGTGTTGGTTGAATAGATGAATCTGAGATTGTGTGATGCATATCGTATAATCATACCCACGGATACTTGAGGTGACATTGGAGTATCTAGGTGACATTAGGGTTTTGGTTGATTTGTGTCTTAAGGTGTTATTCTAGTACGAACTCTAAGGCTGTTTGTGACACTTATAGGAATAGCCCAACGGATTGATTGGAAAGAATAAATTTGAGGTGGTTTCGTACCCTACTATAATCTCTTCGTTTGTTCTCCGCTATTAGTGACTTTGGAGTGACTCTTTGTTGCATGTTGAGGGATAGTTATGTGATCCAATTATGTTATTATTGTTGAGAGAACTTGCACTAGTGAAAGTATAAACCCTAGGCCTTGTTTCCTAGCATTGCAATACCGTTTACGCTCACTTTTATCGCTTGCTACCTTGCTGTTTTTATATTTTCAGATTACAAAAACCTTTATCTACCATCCATATTGCACTTGTATCACCATCTCTTCGCCGAACTAGTGCACCTATACAATTTACCATTGTATTGGGTGTGTTGGGGAAACAAGAGACTCTTTGTTATTTGGTTGCAGGGTTGCTTGAGAGAGACCATCTTCATCCTACGCCTCCCACGGATTGATAAACCTTAGGTCATCCACTTGAGGAAAATTTGCTACTGTCCTACAAACTTCTGCACTTGGAGGCCCAACAACGTCTACAAGAAGAAGGTTGAGTAGTAGACACCAAGCACTTTCTGGCGCCATTGCCGGGGAGGTGAGTGCTTGAAGGTGTATCTTTAGATCTTGCAATCGAATATTTTTGTTTCTTGTTTTAGCACTAGTTTAGTTTATAAAAGAAAACTACCAAAAAAATGGAATTGAGTTTGTCTCGTACGCTTCATCTTTTTAATATCTTTCGTGAGTATGATGGAAAGGAAAATTGTGCCAAAGTGTTAGAAGAAGAATGCATTAAAATGTTTGGCACTAAATCTTTGAATGATGAGCATGATTGCAATGTTGTTAGTATGAACTCCTTGAATATCCATATTACTAATGATGATTGCTCTAGTTATGATGAAAATGTCTCCTATAAACATGTCAATTTTTGTGGAGTACACTGGGTTTGCAAGTACACACCAAATAGGGAAGATAGATATTGCAAGAGGCATAAGTACTTAGAAACTAAATTGTTGCAAGAAAGTCTTGATGATTGCGCTGAAAGATTCAATATTTTTCGTGCCCCTTGTGAACTTTGCAATGAACATGTTCATTTAAAGCTCCAATGCTATTTGTTTCATGATCAAGTCGTGTCCAAATATTGTGATAATTTGATTACGCTTGAGCATCATAAAGATCTTAGTCTTCTTTTGGGTTATGAAGAAATGAAACGTATAACTGAGGGTATTCCAAAATTTAATCTCGATAAATTTCTTGATTTTGATCTAGAGAAGATATATATGTATTGTGCGGTGAATTGTATTGAAAATCCTTATATTGCCAATTACATATAGAAAAGAAAACAAATAGAGGATGAATAGAATACTAATGAAAGGGAAGAGACTTCCCAATATCCCCCTACTATTTCTTATGATGAATCAGGTAACGAGGAGGAGCCTTCTATTCAACCAATCTCATCAATAAGGAGCTCCAAAAATAGGATTGAACCCACACGTGAGGCGAAGAAGAACAAAACAAAAAGGAAGAGAGGTAAAAAGGTATCTCTCCCAAATAATGTTGCTCCTATTACTGTTGTGCCTCATGAAAATGAATCAAAAATAATTGTGGAAGATGATGCACTTGATGATGATCTCGTTATGCCTATTTCTTGTTGTGATGATTATGATTGGGAAGATAATGATACCCCTTATGATCTTGAAAATCTTTTTGGAACTTGCTTGGAAGAATATGATAATTGCTGTACTATTGGTGCTATCCATACTATCAATAATGAGAGTGATTATGCTTATGATATGAAAAGGCCCAAGCTTGGGGAAGTTATGTTTGATGAGGGTGACATATTTGAGAATATATTTTCTGCAATTAATGTTTGTCCCAAGCTTGGGGATGCTATGTTTAATAATGATGATATTTTTAGTCTCCCAAGTTTTGATATGCAAATTTACAATAATGATAGCATGCCTCCTACTTATGATGATTACATTGATGAAAGTGGGTTTGGAAGAGTGTCAACTTTAGGAAGTCTTGATACCACAATATTGGAGGATGTTGAATATTATAATATTTATGAAAGTGGATTTGGAGAGGTCATGACTTTATTTAGTGATGTATCCACTATCTTGGAAGAGGTTTCAATCGATTATGATGAGAACAAAGTTGCTACTTATGATGATTATTATGATGAAACTTATGCTATAAAAAGTAGTGATGATTATATTTATAAAACTTGTCATGATTATGATTATCCTTTTCTGAACATTACTCTTTTAATGTGGAAACAATTTATAGTATTCAAGTCCCTTATGATACTCCCACTATTCCGAATAAGAAGAATTTTGCTTATGTGGAGAGTAGTAAAATTTCTATGCAAGTAGATCATGAAAAGAATGATTTAGGTGCTGGTTATATTGTTGAATTCATTCATGATGCTACTGAAAATTATTATGAGAGAGGATCATATGCATCTACATATTGCAATAATATCAAGTTTCCTCTCTATGTGCTTAAAATCTTGAAGTTAGGCTTGTTTTACCTTCCTATGCAAGTTGATTATTGTTCCCATAAGTTGTTTGCTCACAAAATCCCTATGCATAGGAAGTGGGTTAGACTTAAATGTCCTAGTCATATTCTTCATGATGCTCTCTTTATGTTTCAATTCTTATCTTTTATGTGAGCATCATTGAAATCATCATGCCTAGCTAGGGGCGTTAAACGATAGCGCTTGTTGGGAGGAAACCCAATTTTATTTTAGTTTATTACTTTTTGGTTCTGTTTGGGAATAAATAATCCATCTAGCTTTTGTTTAGATGTGGTTTTATGTTTTAATTAGTGCTTGTGCCAAGTAGAACCTTTGGGAAGACTTGGGGTGAAGTCTTTATGATCATGTTGTAAAAGCGAAACTTTAGCGCCACGAGATTAGCTAGAACTTTTATCGAGAGTGATATTGTAGCGACCGAACCGAATGGATCAAGTCTCGTGTTCGATGTCATCCTCGGATCAGTAATGCCGACACCACACAAGATTTCAAGGATTTATAACAGAGTAGCAATCACACACTTGTTACATCGCTTGTCCGAAGAGGACTTATTACAATAAATATCGCTTAAGGCCATCTAATAACGTTAACAGCGGAAGACTTGGAAGATAAGTGAGTCCATCAACTCCAGTGCATCATCGAGTATAGAACCATGACCTAAAGCACCTTACTGTCGTTCGAAAAGTCTGCAACATGAAAGTTGCAGCCCGAAAACGGGTCAGCACATGGAATATGCTGGCAATGTAACACATAGAGAATAATGAATGATAAGCATGTACTACATGCATATGTGGCTGGTGGTAAAGCTCTACGGTTACAGTTTTGCATAAAGCCAGTTTTTCCCTACTGCAAAGGAATAAATTTGTTTAACTATCATGGTGGTTGTTAAACATTGAGAATGGTTGACAGCATCCTCAATCCCAATTAAAAGTACTCATTGAAAACCCAACAATATTAATTAGAGTAACATGTTGAGGTTCACATGATATTCAAGTACTAGATACTCAAGATGTCCATAACCAGGGACACGGCTAATCATGATTAGTTTATACACTCTGCAGAGGTTTGCGCACTTTTCCCCACAAGACTCGATCGCCTCCGTTTGGTTTCTCGCACTACATGGTGTTTGAGAGACGGATGACCGAGACATAGTCTTTCGGAAGCGTTTGCACCTTACGATGGGTAGACCGTACCACCTACAACCCCTACATCAGCTAGTCTACCATTGTAAGAGTTCACACGACTTAATCAACTATGCCAGAGCCCATAATGGCTTGTGGCTGCACACGGAAGTTACTAGCATGAATGATCTTATGATCCCTTTGAGCCTGGGTGGCGGTCCAAGAAAAACAGCAAGTCTCGATAGAAACCAGTGCCTCAATCCACCCAGATGTGTGTTTAAGTTGCCACCTTAAATAAACCATTAATTTAACAATCTCACATCTGTCATGGAATACACTCACCCAATCCACGTCTACTAGCATAGCATAGCATAATAAGCAAACGTAGAAGTAACTCCCAAGGTTTGATAAGTAAAACAGGTAATAGGTACTACCTCATCTACTTCCCATCCCACAATTTAATTAGATCCTAATCATGCAATGTTTGAGGATTGATCTAATGCATAAAAACTGGGTAGTAGAAAAGGTATGATCAAGTGTTACTTGCCTTTCGATGATCCATGAAACCTAGAGATTCAAGTAACAAGCGGCGACTCCGGTGATCTATCGCAGACAAACAACAAGCATACAATAAGTACTCATCTAATGCACGGGTAAATCTCGAATAAAAGATCTAACCAGAAAGTTCAACTTAAGAACCCTGGTTGCAAAAAGAATCGAATCAAATAAAGCAACGAAAGTCAAACGACGAAAGAAAACAACTTGGTTCTAGCAAGTTGAAACTAAGTCAAATTTTACAGTAGCAAAACTTTGTTTAAGTTGATTAGTCGGAACGGCGGTTTCGAGACAAAACTCCAGGCGCTTGAATCACCTGATTCCGATAAACGAGCGAGAAGATAGACTAGAAAGAAAATCGGATCTGAAATTGCTATCAGAAAAATAGCGGAATAAACCGATGAGAAAGAAAACGATTTAACGGTTGAACGAACGGACGCTCATTAACCAAGCAAACCGGTGATCACGTTCGTTAGGACGAACGGTCCGCTAACGCCATAAACAAAACTGGAAAGAAAACCGCGAGAAAAACCGATCTAGGGTTTTGGAAAGAAAACCAAACGAAAAACCGATCTAGAGAACTGAACGGAAATCGGTACGATTCTGAAAAACCGAACCGAGGAAAAGAAAAGGTGACGCGCTGGGCTAGTACTCAAGAGGCGAGGGCTCATGGCGGGGGAGGGTGGCGGGCGGCGGCGCAGGGCGGCGGCGGTGGTGGGGCGGCGGCGGCTGGTGAAGGCGGCGGCGGTGGTGTAGGGCGGCGTGTGGAGAGGAGAGGAGGTGTGGGTTTGATGTGTTAGAGGGGGGTGCTTGGGTATTTATATTGGGGAGGGAGGGTTTTGCTTGGGGTAGGGGACAAGAAATAGACTAGGATTAGGAAACAAGAGGGAAAAGATCTAGAAACAGATACGGAATAAACGGAAATAGGACAAGAGTCCTACTAGGATTGGAAAAGGAGCGGCGGCTCCCTGGCTCCCTGGTGCGCTCGCGCGATGGCCTCCTAGCCGGCCGGCTCCTTGGCGGCTTGGGCCTTTGGCCCAAGGCGCTGAGGTTTTTTTTTAAACGGTCTCGCGCGCAGAAAAATAAATAAAAAAATCTAAACGAACTCCAAAATTAATAAAGTAAACTTTCCCCGACTCCTAAAAATGAGTCGAACAAAATGAACTTTGCTCGGGGCCAAAAATGCAATTTTTGAAAACACACATTTTTCCCTAAGGCAAATAAACTCCGAGAGAAATCCAAATTTGCTTTATTTATTAAAACTTCATTTTTCCTAAATTTTGGGAAAGTCATATTATTCCCTCTCTTATTTTTGATATTGTAAAAATATTTGAAGATAAAATAAATAAATCCAATGATCCTCTTTTCATGGTTTTGAGAGAACTCAAATACAAAAGTTTCGAAATCTCCAACTCTCTCCGAGGGTCCTTGAGTTGCGTGAAATTTCTAGGATCAACAAAATGCAAGAAAAATATGATATGCATGATGATCTAATGTATAACATTCCAAATTGAAAATTTGGGATGTTACAAACCTACCCCCCTTAAGATGAATCTCGCCCCTCGAGATTCGGGTTGGCTAGAAAATAGGTGAGGGTGGTCTTTGAGCAAATCTTCTTCTCTTTCCCTGGTGGCTTCATCCTCAGTGTGGTGGCTCCACTGAACCTTGCAAAACTTGATAACCTTGCTGCGAGTAACTCTGCTGGCATAATCGAGAATCCTGACTGGTTTCTCCTCATATGTTAAATCATCCTTCAACTGAATTGCTTCAAGTGGCACTGTATCTCTTAGCGGTACTTCCGCCATCTCGGCGTGACATTTCTTCAGCTGAGAAACATGGAATACATCATGAACTCCTGACAGTCCTTCTGGTAATTCCAGCTTATAAGCAACTTCTCCCATGCGTTGCAAAATCCTATATGGTCCAACGAAACGTGGCGCCAATTTTCCTTTAACTCCAAAACGCTTAACTCCTCGAAGTGGGGATACTCTAAGATAAACTCTGTCTCCAACTTCATATTCTATCGCCTTGCATTTTGAATCCGCATAGCTTTTCTTCTGGACTGGGCTACCTTGAGCCTATCGCGAATCAACTTAACTTTCTGTTCAGACTCCTTAATCAAATCTGGTCCAAACAACTGACGGTCTCCAACTTCATCCCATGATAACGGTGTCCTACACCTCCTTCCGTACAAAGCCTCGAAAGGTGCCATCTTCAAGCTGGTTTGGTAACTGTTGTTATAAGAAAATTCTGCATACGGCAAGTTATCGTCCCAACTAGATCCATAATCTAGTGCACAAGCTCTCAGCATATCCTCCAAAATCTGATTGACTCTCTCAGTCTCTCCGTCGGTCTGTGGGTGGAAAGCTGTACTGAATTCCAGCCTGGTTCCTAATGTTTCGTGCAACTGATTCCAAAACTTTGAGGTAAATTGGGTTCCTCTATCTGATATGATACTCCTCGGAACTTCGTGCAAACAATAATTATGGTCATGTATATCTTTGCCAACTTAGCGCTGCTATAGGTAGTCTTGACTGGAATGAAATGCGCTACCTTCGTCAAGCGGTCGACTATAACCCAAATCGAATCATAGCTTGAACGAGTCTTTGGCAAACCTGTGATGAAATCCATGCCTAGTTTATCCCACTTCCATTCGGGTATCGGTAATGGCTGCAACAATCCTGCTGGCTTCTGATGTTCTGCCTTCACTCTTTGACATACATCGCAAACTGCTACATACTCCACGATATCCTTCTTCATTCCGGTCCACCAGAACGTTTCCTTCAAATCCAAATACATCTTGGTATTTCCTGGGTAAATCGAATAGGGTGAATCATGTGCCTCTTGCAAAATCAACTTCCCGATCTCCGGTCATTTGGCACGAATACGGTCCTCAAACCATAGGGTATCATGCTCATCCTCACGAAATCCCTTTGCTTTTCCTTCGCTCATTTTCTTCTTTATATCCACAATCTCTTTGTCCTTTTTCTGAGCTTCCCTGATTTTATCCATCAACGTAGACTGAATCTCCAATGCTGCTACGTAGCCTCTCGGAACTATTTCCAAACATAGCTCACGAAGATCTTCTGCTAGCTCCTTTGGTATTCCTCCCATCAATAGCGTATTGACATGGCTCTTGCGGCTCATTGCGTCAGCTACTACATTAGCCTTTCCGGGATGATAATGCAATCTCATATCATAATCCTTGATGAGTTCCAACCATCTCCTTTGTCTAAGGTTTAACTCCTTCTAGGTGAAAATGTACTTCAAACTCTTGTGATCCGTGTATACCTCACAATGATTTCCAATGAGGAAATGTCTCCATGTCTTCAATGCATGCACTACGGCTGCTAACTCCAAATCATGTGTGGCATAATTTAATTCATGAGGCTTAAGCTGTCGTGAAGCATACGAAACAACTCTTCCTTCCTGCATAAGCACTGCTCCAAGTCCTCGACGTGAAGCGTCGCAATACACCTCATAATCCTTGGTCTGATCTGGCAAAATTAACACTGGTGAGGTAACCAATCTTTTCTTCAACTCCTGAAAACTTGCCTCACAATCCTCAGTCCATATGAACTTGGTATCCTTTTTCAGCAATTCCGCCATAGGCTTTGCAATCCTTGAGAAATTTCAATGAATCTCCGGTAGTATCCTGCGAGTCCAAGGAAACTCCGGATCTCTCCAACTGTCGTTGGTGCTTCCCATTTGGTTACGGTCTCAACCTTTGTGGGGTCAACTGCTATCCCTTCTCCGGATATAACATGTCCAAGAAATCCAACTTCCTTTAGCCAAAACTCACATTTGCTGAACTTGGCATATAACTGATGTTCCCTCAGTTTCTCCAAAACCAATCGCAAATGTTCCTTATGTTCCTCTTCATTCTTTGAGAAAACCAAAATATCATCTATGAACACCACGATTTAACTTATCCAAAACTCCATAAACACTTTGTTCATCAGGTTCATGAAATAGGCTGGCGTGTTAGTCAGTCCAAATGACATAACGGTGTACTCATACAGTCCATATCTCGTGGTAAATGTTGTCTTAGGTATGTCCTGCTCCCGAATCTTCAACTGATGGTACCCTGATCGCAAATCGATCGTGGAAAACACTTTAGCTCCTTGCAAACAATCAAACAGATCATTTATCATAGGCGGTGGGTACTTGTTCTTGATCATTACTTGATTTAAACCACGATAGTCTACAACCATCCTTAACGATCCATCCTTCTTCTCCACTAACAGTACGGGTGATCCCCAAGGCGAAGAACTTGGGCGTATATAACCTTTATCCAACAGCTCCTTAATCGCTTCTTGATTTCCGCCAAATCCATGCGGGCATCCTGTATGGTCGCTTCGATATCGGGCCTGTTCCTGGCAACAGCTCAATCAAAAACTCAATGTCTCTATCCGGTGGCATTCCTGGCAATTCCTCAGGAAATACATCAGGATAGTCCTTCACTACTGGCACTTCTTCCTGCACAACTCCTGATAAGGAATTTATTCATGCTCTCCTCGACTCATGCCGTGATACATACTTGATTCTCCTCCCTTCTGGGGTGGTAAGCAAAATTGACTTAGTGGCGCAATCTATGTTCCCTCCATACTTCGATAACTAATCCATGCCTAATATCACATCCAATCCTTGGGATTCCAGAACTATTAGGTCCGAGGGAAAAGCATAGTGTCCAATCCTTAATGGCAGTCGATCACACCATATACTAGCCATGTATTCCGCTCGGGTGAGGTTACTAGCATGGGTGACCTAAGGGCTTGGGTTGGTAATTTGTACTTATCCACAAATCCCTTGATATGTATGAATGTGATGCACCAAGATCGAAAAGAACAAGTGCAGTAAATGACTTAACCAAAACTTACCACCATCGTGCATCGGGCTGATCTTCAACCTCCTCCACATCAATGTGGTTCACCTGTCCTCTCTGTTGAAAGGGTTTGGCTTCTTTCCGTAGCTTCCATTTCCACCTTGGCCTTTGGGACATTCATTTGCATAATGTCCGCTCTTGGAACACTTGTAACAGTGACATGACTCAAGTCTTTCTTGGTTGGGGTTGTTGGTGTGGTCCGTTCGCCGTTGCTTCCTCCATTCCCATTACCATTCTTGTGGCCATTATGGTTGTGCGAACTACCTCCTCCATGGGTATGCTGAAACTGAACTCCCCGCTTAGGGGTATAACGGGCTTCATTGGCTCCCGAGTTATACTTCCCCGCCCATACTTCCTCTTGCGGTTCTCAATTTCTGCTGCTTTCCTTCAATCATGAGGGCGCGGTCTACCAACTCCTGGTAGTTGTTGAAACTTGCTACCATCAACTGCATGCTTAACTCATCATTCAGTCCTTCCAAAACTTCTCCCGCTTAGCTGCATTTGTAGCAACGCTCATCCGGGGCATAACGTGCTAACTTACTAAAATCATCCACATCTTCGCCAACAGTCCTTCCTCCTTGGCGAAGTTGCGAAACTCACGCTTCTTCATGGCCATAGCTCCCGCCGAGACATGGGCTGTGCGGAAAGCTTGCTGAAACCGATCCCATGTGACAAAGTGTCTCTGTGGTAAGTGGCTGTGAAATTCTCCCACCATGCTGCTGCGGGTCCTTCAAGCTGGTGTGCAGCAAACTTCACCTTTTCTCCATCTATACATCCTGCAGTGGTCAACTCCCTCCCTATCCTACGGATCCAATCATCTGCTACAATCGGCTCGGTGCTACTGGAATACACCGGCGGATTCAGCCTAAGGAAACGAGTCAAGTGATCCGCAGGTGGTGGTGGTGGTGGGTTGTTGTTGTTGTTGTTGTTGCCTTGGTTCTGTACCAATGTTTGGATCAAAGTGTTTTGCTGCTGAATCAACTGGGTGATCTCTGGCGGGAAAACAAACCCGGGGTCGCGTCTAGGAGGCATCTGATGGGTTTAGAGAAGACGAGAAATTAAGAAGTAGAGTGAGGTCTAAGGAGAAACACTACCCAAATGTATATGAGCAAATGCACACAAAATCACTTCATTCAATTCAAACAAAGGGCTTACAACGGTCTAACTATCGCAAAGGTGCTTGAACTATAATGTTTACATGGAGGGAATACTACAAATATGTGGAGGTCATCTACTAATTTGAACCGGTGGAAGACTCCATGATGTCTGCTCCAGCTTCGTCTTCAAAGTCGGGTTCACTTGGATCTGAATCGATGTCGTCGATGATGATGTAGTTGCTCGGACAGCCGACGTACTTGTCTTCATTCTTGAGCGCCAATTTCTTCTTGAGTTCTTCAATCTCATACTTAAGATCGTTATTGTGTCTTGCTACAGCTACGATCTCGCCCATGTAGTCCTTACGTAGACTTTAGTTCTCCTTCAATTTCGATGATCCTTCCTTTGCATTCTTCAACTCTATCATATCATTGCACATCTGGTTCTCCTGGCGTCGAATGTGCTGGTTTAACTCCTGGATGAAAGCTGCAATGGATCTGTCCTTCTTGGTGCTGACTATCTCCCATTGTTCATGTCGGCGTCCGCAAATCTGGTAGATAGTGTCCTTGAGGTCTTCTTGATAAACTTCTCCAATGCATCCCATGGTGATATGAGCTGCCATGCTCTTTCCCAGACTCCAGGTTGGTGCACTGAAAACACTATCTATAGGCTTGGTGATTGGGGCGAATGTCCTTCCTTAACGTGAGCTTGAATCTTCCGGCGCTCCTCTTCAGCAGAGTGGCGCTGAAAGTCCCGTGAAACTTGGTAGTCCAATGTTCGTGTACTTGGTGACTTCCTTCAAGTGAAATCCAAAAGGTGTGCCTTCATCTGGTTGGGCGACTTGATCTTGGCGTCCTTCATCCTAAAAGAGTATAAAAGATGAGGAGTTAGAAAATGGGAAGAGAGTAGTGATCTATGGCTTTAACTTAGTGGTCGTGTCCTACAATCGGCGTGTGCTCGATACCATCTCTCAGAGCGACCCGACCGAATGGATCAAGTCTCGTGCTCCCATGTCATCCTCGGATCAAGAATGCCGACACCACACAAGATTTGAAGGATTTATAACAGAGTAGCAATCACACACTTATTACATCGCTTGTCCGTAAGAGGACTTATTACAATAAATATGGCTTAAGGCCATCTAATAACGATAACAACGGAAGACTTGGAAGATAAGTGAGTCCATCAACTCCAATGCATCACCGAGTATAGAACCATGACCTAAAGCACCTTACTGTCGTTCGAAAAGTCTGCAACATGAAAGTTGCAGCCCGAAACGGGTCAGCACATGGAATATGCCGCAATGTAACACATAGAGAATAATGAATGATAAGCCTGTACTACATGCATATGTGGCTGGTGGTAAAGCTCTCACGGTTACAGTTTTGCATAAAGCCAGTTTTTCCCTACGCAAAGGAATAAATTTGTTTAACTATCATGGTGGTTGTTAAACATTGAGAATGGTTGACAAGATCCTCAATCCCAATTAAAAGTACTCATTGAAAACCCAACAATATTAATTAGAGTAACATGTTGAGATTCACATGATATTCAAGTACTAGATACTCAAGATGTCCATAACCTGGGACACGGCTAATCATGATTAGTTTATACACTCTGCAGAGGTTTGCGCACTTTTCCCCACAAGACTCGATCGCCTCCGTTTGGTTTCTCGCACTACATGGTGTTTGAGAGACGGATGACCGAGACATAGTCTTTCGGAAGCGTTTGCACCTTACGATGGGTAGACCGTACCACCTACAACCCCTACATCAGCTAGTCTACCACTGTAAGAGTTCACACGACTTAATCAACTATGCCAGAGCCCATAATGGCTTGTGGCTGCACACGGAAGTTACTAGCATGAATGATCTTATGATCCCTTTGAGCCTGGGTGGCGGTCCAAAAAAAACAGGCAAGTCCTGATGGAAACCAGGTGCCTCAATCCACCCAGATGTGTGTTTAAGTTGCCACCTTAAATAAACCATTAATTTAACAATCTCACATCTGTCATGGAATACACTCACCCAATCCACGCCTACTAGCATAGCATAGCATAATAAGAAAACGAGAAGTAACTCCCAAGGTTTGATAAGTAAAACAGTAATAGGTACTACCTCATCTACTTCCCATCCCACAATTTAATTAGATCCTAATCATGCAATGTTTGAGGATTGATCTAATGCATAAAACTGGGTAGTAGAAAAGGTATGATCATGTGTTACTTGCCTTGCCGATGATCCATGAAACCTAGAGATTCAAGTAACAAGCGGCGCGACCGGTGATCTATCGCAGACAAACAACAAGCATACAATAAGTACTCATCTAATGCACGGGTAAATCTCGAATAAAAGATCTAACCAGAAAGTTCAACTTAAGAACCCTGGTTGCAAAAAGAATCGAATCAAATAAAGCAACGAAAGTCAAACGACGAAAGAAAACAACTTGGTTCTAGCAAGTTGAAACTAAGTCAAATTTTACAGTAGCAAAACTTTGTTTAAGTTGACTAGTCGGAACGGCGGTTTCGAGACGAAACTCCAGACGCTTGAATCACCTGATTCCGATAAACGAGCGAGAAGATAGACTAGAAAGAAAATCGGATCTGAAATCGCTATCGTAAAAATAGCGGAATAAATCCGATGAGAAAGAAAACGAAAACGTTTAACGGACGTTCATTAACGAAACAAACCGGTGATCACGTTCGTTAGGACGAACGGTCCGCGAACGCTTGCTAAACAAAACCGGAAAGAAAAACCGCGAGAAAAACCGATCTAGGGTTTGGAAAGAAAACCAAACGAAAAACCGATCTAGAGAACGGAACGAAATGCGATTCGAAAAACCGAACCGAGGAAAAGAAAAGGTGACGCGGCTGGGCTAGTACCTCAAGAGGCGAGGGCTCGGCGGCGCGGCGAGGGTGGCGGCGGCGGCGGGCGGCGGCGGCGGTGGGAGGGCGGGCGGCTGGTGGGCGGCGGCGGTGGTGTAGGGCGGCGGCGTGTGGAGAGGAGAGGAGAGGTGTGGGTTTGATGTGTTAGAGGGGGGGGGTGCTTGGGTATTTATATTGGGGAGGGGAGGGTTTTTGCTTGGGGTAGGGGACAAGAAATAGACTAGGATTAGGAAACAAGAGGGAAAAGATCTAGAAACAGATAGGGAATAAACGGAAATAGGACAAGAGTCCTACTAGGATTGGAAAAGGAGCGGCGGCTCCCTGGCTCCCTGGTGCGCGCGCGCGATGGCCTTCTGGGCAGCCGGCTCCTTGGCGGCTTGGGCCTTTGGCCCAAGGCGCTGAGGTTTTTTTTTTAAACGGTCTCGCGCGCAGAAAAATAAAAAATAAAAAATCTAAACGAACTCCAAAATTAATAAAGTAAACTTTCCCCGACTCCTAAAAATGAGTCGAACAAAATGAACTTTGCTCGGGGCCAAAAATGCAATTTTTGAAAACACGCATTTTTCCCTAAGGCAAATAAACTCCGGAAAAATCCAAATTTGCTTTATTTATTAAATCTTCATTTTTCCTAAATTTTGGGAAAGTCATATTATTCCCTCTCTTATTTTTGATATTGGAAAAATATTTGAAGATAAAATAAATAAATCCAATGATCCTCTTTTCATGGTTTTGAGAGAACTCAAATACGAAAGTATTGAAATCTCCAACTCTCTCCGAGGGTCCTTGAGTTGCGTGAAATTTCTAGGATCAACAAAATGCAAGAAAATATGATATGCATGATGATCTAATGTATAACATTCCAAATTGAAAATTTGGGATGTTACAGATATTTAGTTGATTCTTTTTGAAGATGATTACTAGACAAATTCCTCAGGTCCATCAATTTATTTTAGAATTTTTGGAGTTCGAAGTTTTAAATCGATTCTGATTACTACACACTATTCTGTTTTTGACAGATTCTGTTTTTCGTGTGTTGTTTGCTTATTTTGATGACTCTATGGCTAGTAAAATAGTTTATAAACCAAGAGAAGTTTTAATACAGTAGGTTTAACACCAATATAAATAAATAATGTGTTCATTACAGTACCTTGAAGTGGTGTTTTGTTTTGTTTCGCTAACGGAGCTCACGAGATTTTCTGTTAAGTTTTGTGTTGTGAAGTTTTCAAATTTTGGGTAAAGATTCGATGGACTACGGAATAAGGAGTGGCAAGAGCCTAATCTTGGGGATTCCCAAGGCAAACCAAGGTAATATTCAAGGATAACCAAGCGTCTAAGCTTGGGGATGCCCCGGAAAGCATCCCCTCTTTCGTCTTCGTTCATCGGTAACTTTACTTGGAGCTATATTTTTATTCACCACATGATATGTGTTTTGCTTGGAGCGTCATTTTATTTTCTTTTGCTTTGCTTGCTGTTGAAATAAAATACCAAGATCTGAAATTATTAAATGGGATAGTCTTCACATAGTTGCATAATTATCCGACTACTCATTGATCTTCACTTATATCTTTCGGAGTAGTTTGTTGTTTGCTCTAGTGCTTCACTTATATATTTTAGAGCACAATGGTGGTTTTATTTTGAAGAAATAGATAATCTCTCCTGCTTCACTTATATTATTTTTAGAGTCCTAAATAACATGGTCATGTGCTTAATCCTATTAGTCTAGGTATTCAAGACTAGTAATAACTTTGTTATGAGGGTGTTGAATACTAAGAGAAGTTTGATGCTTGATGATTGTTTTGAAAAATGGAGGTAGTGATATTAAAGTTGTGCTAGTTGAGTAGTTGTGAATTTGAGAAATACTTGTGTTGAAGTTTGCAAGTCCCGTAACATGCACGTATGGTAAACATTATGTAACAAATTTGAAACATGAGGTGTTATTTGATTGTCCTCCTTATGAGTGGCGGTCGGGGACGAGCGATGGTCTTTTCCTACCAATCTATTCCCCTAGGAGCATGCGCGTAGTGCTTTGGTTTTTGATGGCTTGTAGATTTTTGCAATAAGTATATGAGTTCTTTATGACTAATGTTGAGTCCATGGATTTTACGCACTCTCATCCTTCCATCATTGCTAGCCTCTTGATGCAGTGCATTGCCCTTTCTCACATTGAGAGTTGGTGCAAACTTAGCGGTGCATCAAACCCCGTGATATGATACGCTCTTTCACACACAAACCTCCTTATATCTTCCTCAAAACAGCCACCATACCTACCTCACTACAAAAAAATACACTTCCGTGATGATATGTGTTTGTCACATGAGGTCGCGTTTTTGTCATGCATGTACATCCATGACAAATTTTGGCGTAATCAAGATAGTCATACTGTCTTTGTCGTAGAAGTGTTCCATGACATTACCAAAATTATCATCACGAAGTGTCCACTTCCATGACGATAAATCGCGTCCAGAACTGCTTTCGTCAAGGGTGACCGACACGTGGCATCCATCATAACGGAACGCCGTTAAGCTATCGGGTCGGGTTTTGGATCCGATAACCCATTAAGAGCCCCGACCAATGGGGATTTTCCACGTGTAAAATCATCATTGGCTGGAGGAAACACGTGTCGGCTCACCATTGGGACAGATGTCATCCGCTCATTGGACCGAAGGCGCCTATGATACGGCGACACGTTGCACGGCCCAACAAAGGCCCATTCATGTGAAAAGGCCGGCCCGTTTGACTTGGTCAAAAGGTGGCGGGCCGGCCCACGGAAAGCCTGTTAACAGCCTGTTCGCATATAGCCCATTTACAGCCCGCTAACCCAGGGCCCGTTACGCCCTATCCGGATTAGGCCCAGTAGCATCATCTGGGCCGTCCAATATGATTCAGCCCGTTTTAACTTTCGACCCGTGTGTGGCCCATGACTTCTTTCGGCCCATATGAGAACCTTTGTAACTCTTGGCCCATTAACGGCCCGTGGTTAAACTAGCCCGTAATGAACAGTGTATCACTTTATACCCATTAACGGCCTATTATTCCATTGGGCCGTTTCCAGCCCAAGTTATCTTTCGGCCTTCTCAGGGCCCATTCATTCTTGGGCTCATTTGCAGCATTCGGTTACATACGGCCCGTTACTGTCATTTTCTGCTTGTGGGCCAAATTCAGCCCGTGTTACAGTCGGCCCGTTTGCAGACCGTTAATACGTTGGGCCGTTTTCATGTCAAAAAAACCCGTTGGGCTGTTTTCATAGAGTTATCAAATACGGCCTATTAACGGCCCGTTATGGTCCACGAATAGTACGACCCATGATTGGCGAAATGAGGATACGCCCCGTAGAAGGCCCATGGATCCTACGGCCCGTATGAGGCCCATGGATAGTGCGGCCCGTAGAAGGCCCATGGACCCTACGACCCGTAGAAGGCCCATTGATCCCTAAGGCCCGTATAGAAGGCCGATGGATCCTACGGCCCGTATAGAAGGCCAATGCTCCTACGGCCGAACGAAGGCCCATGGATCATATGGCCTGCAGGAGGCCCATGGTTACAACAGTCCGTGTGTTGCCATGATTATTTCGGCCTAGTTACCAAAAATAGGCTATTGTGGCCACTAGAAAACACGAGAAAAAGAACTGCAGTGACTACAAGCAAACAACTAAACAAGACAATAAGGAAATAAATAAGCAAGCAATTAAGGCTAGCCTATTACCGCTATTACACATATTACATCCACTGGGCATCAAAGTTCGCCACCAGTGCAAATATAGGGAACAAAGCAGCATATTACATACACTTGGCCGTCAAAATTGGCCACCAGTGCAAATAAACGCGGCAGCAAAAGCGAGAGCATAAGCGAAACAACCCGGAAGAGCTCAAGAAGCGTTATCACAGGTATCCACCATCTTTGGCAATAAGCAGCAAGCTGATTTGCTTTGTCTGTTTGGCGCTAAAATCCTCCAACACTTGCCGTTGCACCGAAAGTATGCATCCCGAATGCTCCGGGGACTTCCATGATCCCTCCGCTTGTCGCCAAGACACTGGTGATCGATGTCTTTCGACTTGTAGTTGAGACTCAAGAAACCGAACTGATTCAGCAAAGTGAGTTTGAATAGCTTGTGCATGCGGTAGTGGCGATGCTTCGAACACTAAACCAAGACAGGACTTTGGGGTTGTCTCATTGTCTTCAAGATAGTCTTCCTTAGCTGTTTTATCAGCTTTGTTGGAGACCAACAAGGATGTGTCACTATCATGAACCTTATCGCATTACTTCCTTTACCATTGCTTAATAAGGCACTCTTCCCCAATATTCATCACAACATTCTAAAAGAAGAAACAAGCGGACACATAACAAGTTTAGCATGTACTAGTATATGAAACTCATTTCGGTGAACCAGTTCATTAGTAAGGTGGACAGGATTAAACTACCAAGTCTTCTATTGCCAAGTACTAGTACATAATAAAAGCATCAAACAAACATATATCTATGTCCTATGGTCCTTTGCATTGTCTTGCCAAATCAAAATAGAGACACGGTTCAAATCATATCAGTTCAAGACAAAGCAGCAGTGAAAGAATACAAAGCGTGGGAGACTACACGGCACAACAAGATTTCAGATGGGTACCACGGGTCTACATGTTCAACAACACTATTGGCTCTGTTGTGATGCTAGTAATGTGCATGATATGAAAGTCAACTGTATACACAATTGAAATTGAAATCAAAAGAGCTATTGATAAGAGCAAACCTGTTAAAAAAAACATGCGTGAACATACCTGCCGTGCCATTGGAGTTTCGATTGGATCCTTCAATTTAAAAATAAGTTTGTATGAGTAAATACAATGATACAAGAGCAAAGCAATCATAATTAAAAAAGGCATGCCTAAGCGAGCGCTTAAGCGCGCCTAGGCTCTAGGCATTGGCAAAATGCATTACGCATAACTATGCTTAATCTGTGCATAACTGCGCATAAGCATGCGCTTTGGTCAGTAAAGTGCAAGGCGGTGGCAAAACACACAATTAACGCCTAGCGCTTTTTTGAACTATGATAGCAATGGAATCTTAAATTAGAACAGTTGTTCTTCAGGTTTAGGCACTTGTTCTACATGAACAGAGTACAGTAAGAGGCAAGAATATGATACTTCAAAATAGAAAATGAGCTCATAGACCTTACCACATTCTTGGTTCGGGACCAAGATGAACAAAGGCGTTCCCGGTCATCGTCCGATAAATGTGTCTCAGGAGAACATAAGGGAATTTGATGAGTTTCTTTGCGGTGAAGTACTTTTCTTGAGTAATTTCGATATTGCCACCAAGCATTCTTGAAGATAGCAGAGGTATTAGCACAGGTTACCTCATCCCGAGTTTCCAAATCGGTCCTTCTCTATAGAGAAAATGGGAAAATTTGCTCTATTATAACCATCATGGAGGTAGGATGTATGGGACGAAGCAAAGTAATTGCCATGAATAACATTACTTACACATAACTCTGGACAAACACACCTGAATGGCATTTTCCTTCATCTTGAGTATAATATTTCCAAGATGGGAAGATACGCTTTTACTGATTTAACAACATCAAATCGACGGATGCTAAACTACTGTTGGCTGGTTGTGCTTCCTCCACGGGAATAGGCGTACTAACTGGTGGAGCTGGGGTTCGCCGTGATAGTACTGGCCCTTTGGACACTGGAGCTGCCTTACTAACTGCTCTTGTTTGGGAGCTCTGTGGTGGAGATGGTGTTGTGTCAATAGGAATTGGGTTACTATCTGTAACATCCCAAAATTCTAAATTTTGGAATGTTATAAACACATAGATAGTTTTGTATGTTTGTTTGATTGATTGGTGAAAGTGAGTGAATTTGAAACTTTTGAAAGTTAAATGAGAGGAATAAAGGACTTTCCTAAACTTTCATTTTGCTTTTATGATCTTCGGGAATTCAAATTCTTTTCATCACAAAACCCTGGAGAGAAGATGACATGACTTCTTCCATTTACTTAAATGACAAGGGGTGTTGAAAATATTTGAATTTCATTTGAGAATATTTCAAACCCAGGAACTTTATGCAACTCAATGATTTTCACGAGCGAAGATAAAATGACTTCTTCAAAACATATGAAATACGAGTTGGGAGTTTCAAAGAATTAAATTCAAAGTTCTTTTGAATTTATTTCCAATTTTGGAGTTATTTGAGTTTTATTCAAATTATTTTTCTCCAAAAATAAAATATATGGAAAATAGGGTAAAATGATTCCCTACATCAGAAAATTGGAGAGAAATTAATTTGAAGTCCTTTTGGTATTTTAAAAATGATTTTTACTGGATTTTATTAGAGCAGAAGCACTCTTTGTTTTATTTGAATTTGTGTGTATTTTATTTGAAGCTAGAATAATGTTCAGGTTGTTGGAAATCTTTTTCTGAAAATTTTGATATATTATATGCCTATATAATATTTCTAGTTCTTTTGTTTTTTATTTTGTTTTCTGCATTTTATTTAAAAAACTTTCTCTCCGAATCTGGGCGGCCCACCAAGCCCGAGCCACCCGAGTCCGCCGCCACACCGCCATGCTCGCCCCGGCCTCCTCTGCCCCCTTCTCCACGCCACCGCGGCTCCCCTCCTCCTTAAATACCTCACCCCGGCCCCGCCTCTCTCCCCTCGTTAAGCGCGCCGCCACACGGATCTCGCCCGCGCCCGCCACCGAGATCTCCGAGCTCCGCGCCTTGCAGCGCCGCCACCCTCCCTTCCGATCACCTCCGCCACCACCATCACGTCTGTGTTGCGCGCCGCACCTCCCGTGCTCAGTGCGAGGCGGAGGACCCGAACCACCGCCTCGTCACCGTCGTCCATGACCAAGCTACTGGCTGGAGCCACGGTCGCCTGAACTCCACCAGCGTCGCCTCCTGCACGACCCCGTCATCCAGCGCCGCCCGATCCCACGCCAGAACCGCCGCCCCTCGCCTCGCGACCCGCCGCCCCTCCTGCCTTCGCCTGCCTTGCCGGAGTCGTCGCCTGAGCCGGCGACCATGCCCTCTGTAAGCGCCTCCCTCCGTTTGTTTATTTTTATATCTGTCATCGTAGAGTTAGGTTTATTAGAACAGATCGGTTTAGTTTTTCTTAGGGTTTAGTTAAACCGAACCGCCCCGGTTTTTTTTGACGAAAACCGCCTACGGTATAAAACCGTCCATGTTCCCCGTTTTTGTTTTATAAAACCGGTTTCTTTTTTTGTTTAGTTATACAGAGAACGTTTTCTGTTTAGGTAGATCTAGCGAACGATTTCGTTCGTTAGCGTTCTGTAACGAACGTTCGCTATTTAGATTTTTCTTTTTATTTTAGTTTTCTGCCAGGGACCCGTATGTAATTAGTTTCTTCACAGATTAGTCCCTAATCTTCAAACGACCCTAACTTTTTACTCGTTAGTCCAAATCCAACGAAACCAATGCCCACTTCTCTGTTACGATCTCCTCTATCCAGTAATCCAACTCAAACATGTTTTTGAAAGTTTTAAAATTTAAATTCAAATTTCGTTTGATCGTAACTTGAGTTTCGTAGCTCCGTTTGAGTTGATTCTTTTTGCAAATCGAAGCTCTTGACCTAAATTTTCTGATAAGGCCAAACTCACATAATTTTGGTACTATTAGAAATTGTTTTATGTTGCAAGAGTTATTTGCTTGGTTTTGATGTTTTCTGAATCGTCTTCTTCGTTCTTTCTGATGTTTTGAGCGATTGCTAATGTGTGGCTACTATTGCTTAATTACGATAGATTGACCGGAGTGTGACGAGTAGATCTATCAAGAGTTTTGAGTGCGAATCATCTTCATCAACTTTGCAGGCAAGTAACACTTTGATCATACTTTTCTCATACCCAGTTTTTATGCATTAGATCTATCCTCAAACACTTGCATGATTAGGATCTAATTAAATTGTGGGTTATGGGAAGTAGTTGAGGTAGTACCTATTACCTGTTTTATTATCAAACCCTTGGGAGTTACTTCTACGTTTGCTTATTATGCCATGCTATGCTAGTAGACGGGGATTGGGTGAGTGAATCCATGACAGATGGAGATTGTTATTTAATGGTTTATTTAAGGTGGCAACTTAAACACACATCTGGGTGGATTGAGGCACCTGGTTTCTATCAGGACTTGCCTGTATTTCTTCGGACCGCCACCCAGGCTCAAAGGGATCATGAGATTATTCAAACTAGAAACTTCCGTGTGCAGCCACAAGCCATTATGGGCTCTGGCATAGTTGATTAAGTTGTGCGAACTCTTACGGGTAGACTAGCAGATGTAGGGGAAAGTAGGTGTACCCGTCTACCCACAAGTAAGGTGCTAGTGCTTCTGAAAGACTATGTCTCGATCATTCGTTTCTCAAACACCATGTAGTGCGAGAAACCAAACGGAGGCGATCGAGTCTTGTGGGGAAAAGTCATAAACCTCTGCGAGTGTATAAACTAATCATGGTTAGCCGTGTCCCGGTTATGGACAATTTTGAGTATCTAGTTCTTGGATTATCTGTTGATCTCATCACGTTACTTAATATAATTTGTTTGGGTTTAATGAGTACTTTTTAATTGGGATTGAGAATCTGTCAACCATTCTCAATGTTTCTAACCACCATGATAGTTAAATAAATTTATTCCTTTGCGATAGGGAAAAAATTGGCTTTATGCAAAACTGTAACCATAGAGCTTTCCACCAACCATATATGCATGTAGTATAGGCTTATTCTTTCATTACTCTCTATGTGTTACATTGCCATATTCCATGTCTTGACCCGTTTTGGGCTGCAACTTTTCATGTTGCGAGACTTTTTGAACGACGAGTAAGTGATACGTTAGGGTTCGATTTCTACACTCAACTTTGCCGTTGGTGTTGATGGGAATCCACAACCTTGTTGCTTCCGCCATATTTTGGATTGAGGTAATAGTATTTACGTTACTTTATACATGTGATTTACCTCTGTTATAAATCCTCGAAGTCTTGTGTGTCGACATACAGATCGAGGATGACACTTAAGCACAGAGACTTGACCCATTCGGTCGGGTCGCTACAAGATGGTATCGAGCACATGTTGACTGTAGGACGTGACCCTAGAAACTAACAAGCCCATAGGAAAGATTTTTTCTCTACAACTTCATTTTCAAAAAGATCTTTTACCTCTCTTCTCTTCTGAGCTTATTCAAATATTCCCTTTTAGTGAGACCATACCCCTTTTCCATTTTGACCGCTCGAAGATTTGACTGATAAGACCACTCCAAGAAGTACAAGATATCGGACAACTAAGACCATTTGGAATGAAGAGGATTTTACCGCGTAAATGGAAACTACAACGGTGAAGACTCCGAAGACTAGGAGAATTTGAAGGCTCTGAAGAATTTCCCAGATTTTTTATGACCTAGGAAAGCTACCTTTATGGAACTTGGCAGAATATGGAAGCTGCCAATACCCGAGATCAAGGTGTATCGGAGAAAGACCGGAACATGGAGAGTTAGAAACTCAAAGTTTTGTCAAGGAAAACCCTAAGGCAGGAGATATCAACTATGGAGAGATAGTTCATGGAAATGACAAGAGAAAAAGGACGGCTATCCATGATGTTATCGTCCATTTATGCTATTGCCACCGTGCTGAGTTAAGCATGCATATGCATGGAAGGATTGGATGGTAGAAGGCTGATGGAGCACCTATCAGCAAGACGAAGTGTTAATCTTAGCTGGTGTATTCACCAGGATCTGGAATATTACATCAAGAAGTTTAGGATGGACTGCAGAAGCAGTATTTGATAAGGAAGTGTTTCGTGAAGAACCCAGGTCCCAGAAGATTAAAATAGCCAAGCAGGAGGAGCTAAACCACGAGATACTGGAGATTCGTCAGGAATTGAAGGACAGTAGGACCATGGTTCATGCCAGTGATGTGAAATCCAGAAGTTTGGAATGCAATTCCAGAATATTAAAGGACGCCATGAGAGACTTTGCGACAACAGAGATGATTTGGCAAAAGAACTTGAGAAGGACAAGCATGATCAGAAGGAGCCATCGGAGACATGACCAAGACTTGAAGAGTTTGATGACGTTGAGATCTATAGACCTTTAGAAGACCCAACCCCTGTTATATACCTGCGTTAGATGCGACGATTGTGAGCTGTCATTTGTTTGGTGTTTATTTTCGACAGCCACAATAAAACCCGTCTTTTCAAAACTATTGTTTGCATTGTGTGTATCCCTCCCTGTCTATCTCTCTTATCTCACCCCAAAACCCATGGACCCAATAGAGGATGAATGGAGATGAGCTCGTATTTTCGAGACCAATGAGTCAATTGGAGACGGACCGATGGATTCAGAACATGGAGGATCACATGGAGAATAACCCTATAGCCGGAAAGGATATGGCCCAGCAAGCTCTTCAATGCTTTGAAAGAGGTGCTGCTACTTGGTGGAGGATGTACCAAACCATCAATGGATGGCAAGGAGTAACCAGTTGGAAAGAATTTAAGTTGACTTTGTCAAAATCTTGGTTCGTATCCCAGAAATTGGAGCCTTATGGAAATGATATGAAGAAACTTTGCCCATGCAAGATTTGTGGAGAAATGGGACACAACCATAAAGAAAATAAGGATGAATACCCTCATAAGTGGGGATTACCAAAGGAGTTAGCCGAGGAACTAAGGGAACTTCGATTGGAGATTGTTCCCAAAGGTTTTGTTGCAGCAATGGAAGTTCAGTCTACATTGTTGGGAATGATTCGTGAAGCTCAGAAGGATGAGCAAAGGAAAGGCCAAAGGTTTTCGTAAGGATGAGCACGACACCTTATGGTTCGAGGACCGTGTGTATGTTCCCAATAATGCAAAGATCAGGAAGTTAATACTTCAGGAGGCTCATGACTCACCATACTCGATTCACCCAGGAAACACCAAGATGTATTTGGATTTGAAGGATCGTTTCTGGTGGACTGGTATGAAGAAGGATATTGCCGAGTATGTAGCTGTATGTGATGTATGTCAGAGAGTAAAGGCAGAGCATCAGAAGCCAGCAGGATTAATACAGCCTATGCCGATACCCAAATGGAAGTAGGATAGGCTAGGCATGGATTTCATTACCGGATTTCCCAGAACCCGATCGGGATATGATTCTATCTGGATAGTAGTTGATTTGCTTGACCAAAGTGGCTCACTTTATCCCAGTGAAAACCACCTATACAAGTGCGAAGTTGGCCAAGATATAATTGACAAGGATCGTATGTCTGCATGGAGTTCTGAGGACCATCGTAGAGGAACACAGTTTACCTCAAAGTTTTGGAATCAGCTGCACCAGACTTTGGGTACTAGGCTAGAGTTCAGTACAGCCTTTCATCCGCAGACAGATGGATAGACCGAGAGAGTCAATCAGATTCTGGAGAACATGTTGAGAGCGTGTGCGCTAGATTATGGATCTAGTAGTGGTGATAATCTACCTGACGCGGAGATCTCATACAACAACAATTACCCAGCCAGTTTGGAGATGGCGCCTTTTGAAGCTTTGTATGGGAGAAGGAGCCAGATACCGACGATGTGGAACGAAGTTGGAGACCGTCAGTTGTTTGGACCAAATGTGATCAAGGAGTCAGAAGAGAATGTTAAGTTGATTCGAGATAGACTGAAGGTAGCTCAGTCCTGGCAGAAGGGTTATGCAGACTCAAAAACGCAAGGAGGAAGTCTATGAAATTGGAGACAAAGCATGTCTTCATGTGTCCCCTCTACGAGGAGTTAAACGATTTGGAGTTAAGGGAAAGTTAGCCCCGAGATTTGTAGGACCATACCGAGTTGGAACGTATGGGAGAATTGGCTAACAATGTTGGAGTTACCCGAAGGACTGTCAGGAGTTCAGGATGTGTTTCACGTTTCCCAGTTGAAGAAGTGCCATGCAGAGATGGCCAATATTCCACTGTAAGGACGCTTGAACCTGGAAAACATAATGAGGTTCCACGAAGTGGAGTATGGACTTCATAAGTATGAGTTTTTATCTCGGTATGTGGGACATCCCACGAGGATGAAGAGATGAATTTACCATTGGATATAAAGGAGGTATGATGTTGGAAATATGGATCAATGGAAATTTCATGATGAGTCTGAGTAACCACGTCTCAGTTTGGTACAAATAGAAGGAAGAAAGACATTACAATTGGATGGATTTTAAGTATGCTAGGAAGCTGGAAGTTGAATGTTGGAATAACGATCAGTTGCCCGCGATGATGAGTTCAATGTTTACAAGTGATGAGATGGGCCATAACCCACAGGGCCCAGGACCTGCCAAGAGGCAAGCACAATCTTGATGAAGGAAAAACCCTGGAAGAAGTTACGATTTTTATCAACCGACGATTCTATAGGAGTTTACGCAAAACCTGAGAGTTGTTAAGGAATGATAGATGTTTGTTTGGCTTGCAGAATCAATGGATTTATCCGAACTTGGTTCGTCGACAAGAGAAATTCTGCAATGCTTGTGAGGATGACCGAGTGTTAGAATGCGAGATTCGCTAAACCATGTACAAGGTAATGATTTGGGTGCGGGATGGATTGATCACCATACCGACTTACTCTTATTATTCGCCTTGCTATACGGGATGGTAAATCTGAGTGACTTACCTATAGTAGAGTGACGATGATCAAAACCTTGTTTAAACCTTAGAATGGTATAAGAATTTTTTCCCTTGTACACGGAAGTTGTTGCCAACCGTAAGTCATACGGTGAGGTTCAACCCAGACCAATTTCCTGCAGGACAAACCATAAATTGTTGACCACCATGAGATATCGATAGCTGATTAGTATTGGCGCCAGACCCGTCAGCTATGAAGACCCAGTTTCGGGATAACCTTACCAAGAGGAAAGGACAGAAGAATTGAGGAAAAGGTTATGCCGCTACCGGAAGAGCCCAGAGAAGGAATTATCCTTACGATCTGAGAAGACCGACACTGTCAACGATAAGGATGGAGTATATGAGTTTTGATGGAACAGTAACCATGTTTCTAAGGGTGGTAGCACCCCAGACCCCTTGTGATGATCGATGGATTTTTGAGCAGACCCCCAAACCTAACCTATTTCTTTCTAGCCTCTCCGAATCTCGAGGACGAGATTCATTTTAAGGGTGGTAGTTTGTAACATCCCAAAATTCTAAATTTTGGAATGTTATAAACACATAGATAGTTTTGTATGATTGTTTGATTGATTGGTGAAGGTGAGTGAATTTGAAACTTTTGAAAGTTAAATGAGAGGAATAAAAGGACTTTCCCAAACTTTCATTTTTGCTTTTATGATCTTGAGAATTCAAATTCTTTTCATCACAAAACCACGGATAGAAGATGACATGACTTCTTCCATTTACTTAAATGACAAGGGTGTTGAAAATATTTGAATTTCATTTGAGAATATTTCCAACCAGGAACTTTATGCAACTCAATGATTTTCACGGCGAAGATAAAATGACTTCTTCAAAACATATGAAATACGAGTTGGGAGTTTTAAAGAATTAAATTCAAAGTTCTTTTGAATTTATTTTCAATTTTGGAGTTATTTGAGCTTTATTTAAATTATTTTTCTACAAAAATAAAATATATGGAAAATAGGGTAACATGATTCCCTACATCAGAAAATTGGAGAGAAATTAATTTGAAGTCGTTTTGGTATTTTAAAAATGATTTTTACTGGATTTTATTAGAGCAGAAGCACTCTTTGTTTTATTTGAATTTGTGTGTATTTTATTTGAAGCTAGAATAATGTTCAGGTTGTTGGAAATCTTTTTCTGAAAATTTTGATATATTATATGCCTATATAATATTTCTAGTTCTTTTGTTTTTTTATTTTTGTTTGTCTGTTTTATTAAAAAAAAAACTTTCTCTCCCCGAACTGGGCCGGCCCAACCGAAGCCAGGCCAAGGCCCAGCTCCGCGCCGCCTCGCCCGTCGTTCCCCACGGGGACTCCTCCCGAGTCCGCCGCCGCACCGCCATGCTCGCCGTGCTCGCCCCGGCCTCCTCTGCCCACTTCTCCACGCCACCGCGGCTCCTCTCCTCCTTAAATACCTCACCCCGGCCCCGCCTCTCTCCCCTCGTTCGCCGCGCCGCCGCCACCGGATCTCACCGAGCGCCGCCGCCTTGCCGCGCCGCCACCCTCCCCTTCCGATCACCTCCGCCACCACCATCACGTCCGCGTTGCCGCGCCGCACCTCCCCGTGCTCTCGTACGAGACGGAGGACCACCGGAGCCACCGCCTCGTCACCGTCGTCCATGACCGAAGCTACCTGGCTGGAGCCACGGTCGCCTGAACTCCACCAGCGTCGCCTCCTGCCCGACCCCGTCATCCAGCGCCGCCCGATCCCACGCCAGAACCGCCGCCCCTCGCCTCGCGACCCGCCCCCTCGCGCCTTTGCCTTGCGGAGTAAATCGCTGAGCAGCGACCATGCCCTCTGTAAGCGCCTCCCTCCGTTCGTTTATTTTTATCTCTGTCATCGTAGAGTTAGGTTTATTAGAACAGATCGGTTTAGTTTTTCTTAGGGTTTAGTTAAACCGAACCGCCCCAGTTTTTTTTGACGAAAACCGCCTACGGTATAAAACCGTCCCGATTCCCCGTTTTTGTTTTATAAAACCGGTTTCTTTTTTTTTGTTTAGTTATACGGAGAACATTTTCTGTTTAGGTAGATCTAGCGAACGATTTCGTTCGTTAGCGTTCTGTAACGAACGTTCGCTATTTAGATTTTTCTTTTTATTTTAGTTTTCTGCCAGGGACACGTCTGTAATTAGTTTCTTCACAGATTAGTCCCTAATCTTCAAACGACCCTAACTTTTTACTCGTTAGTCCAAATCCAACGAAACCAACACCCACTTCTTCGTTACGATCTCCTCTATCCAGTAATCCAACTCAAACATGTTTTTTGAAAGTTCTAAAATTTGAATTCAAATTTCGTTTGATCGTAACTTGAGTTTCGTAGCTCCGTTTGAGTTGATTCTTTTTGCAAATCGAAGCTCTTGACCTAAACTTTCTGATAAGGCCAAACTCACATAATTTTGGTACTGTTAGAAATTGTTTTATGTTGCAAGAGTTATTTGCTTGGTTTTGATGTTTTCTGAATCGTCTTCTTCGTTCTTTCTGATGTTTTGAGTGATTGCTTATGTGTGGCTACTATTGCTTGATTACGATAGATCGACCGGAGTGTGACGAGTAGATCTATCAAGAGTTTTGAGTGCGAATCATCTTCATCAACTTTGCAGGCAAGTAACACTTTGATCATACTTTTCTCATACCCAGTTTTTATGCATTAGATCTATCCTCAAACACTTGCATGATTAGGATCTAATTAAATTGTGGGTTATGGGAAGTAGTTGAGGTAGTACCTATTACCTGTTTTATTATCAAACCCTTGGGAGTTACTTCTACATTTGCTTATTATGCCATGCTATGCTAGTAGGCGGGATTGGGTGAGTGAATCCATGCGGATGTGAGATTGTTATTTAATGGTTTATTTAAGGTGGCAACTTAAACACACATCCGGGTGGATTGAGGCACCTGGTTTCTATCAGGACTTGCCTGTATTTCTTCGGACCGCCACCCAGGCTCAAAGGGATCATGAGATTATTCAAACTAGAAACTTCCGTGTGCAGCCACAAGCCATTATGGGCTCTGGCATAGTTGATTAAGTTGTGCGAACTCTTACGGGTAGACTAGCAGATGTAGGGGAAAGTAGGTGTACCGGTCTACCCACAAGTAAGGTGCTAGTGCTTCTGAAAGACTATGTCTCGGTCATCCGTTTCTCAAACACCATGTAGTGCGAGAAACCAAACGGAGGCGATCGAGTCTTGTGGGGAAAAGTGTGCAAACCTCTGCAGAGTGTATAAACTAATCATGGTTAGCCGTGTCCCCGGTTATGGACAATTTTGAGTATCTAGTTCTTGGATTATCCTGTTGATCTCATCACATTACTTAATATAATTTGTTTGGGTTTAATAAGTACTTTTTAATTGGGATTGAGAATGCTGTCAACCATTCTCAATGTTTCACAACCACCATGATAGTTAAATAAATTTATTCCTTTGCAGTAGGGAAAAAAATTGGCTTTATGCAAAACTGTAACCATAGAGCTTTCCACCAGCCATATATGCATGTAGTATAGGCTTATTCTTTCATTACTCTCTATGTGTTACATTGCCAGCATATTCCATGTGATGACCCGTTTTCAGGCTGCAACTTTTCATGTTGCAGACTTTTCAGACGACGAGTAAGTGATACGTTAGGGTTACGATTTCTACACTCAACTTTGCCGTTGGTGTTGATGGGAATCCACAACCTTGTTGCTTCCGCCATATTTTGGATTGAGGTAATAGTATTTACGTTACTTTATACATGTGATTTACCTCTGTTATAAATCCTCGAGTACTGTGTATGTCAGCATACCGATCCAGGGATGACACTTAAGCACAGAGACTTGACCCATTCGGGTCGGGTCGCTACACTATCGGCTAGGGTTGGAGTTAAATTGGGTGAAGCTGGTTCTCTGTCCATCGCAGTAGGGGTACAATCTGCGAGAGTTTGGGTTATGTGTGGTAGGGCTGGTTCTTGTGCATGTACAACCGGGGTGCTATCTCCACCAATAGGTAGCACTGTTTTATTTGAAGACCGTGTTTTATTACGCTGAATCTGGCATCACCCGCTCCAATTCAAATGGCTGATAAACAGGAAACATAGTTGAATGTACAGAAATTGTATGAGAGATAGATGCAATAGATAGTGTGGAAAAAAGAGGGCATGAAATAGTTGACATGTATATTGTTTAACTAAAACGGATAGCATGACATAATTTCACATATATGATGTCTATCTAAACTGGATAGCATAACATAACATAATTCAAAGATATGATGAATAACAAAACAGGATCGCATGACATAGTTCACATATATGTTATCTAAGTAATCAGGATCGCATCATTTAATTCACATATGTGATTTATATGCTAAACAGAGGGAATTTGATATGATGTCTGAACTAAGAATATGGTGTTGAATATTGTGTATATGATGTCTAAACTATGCAATGCAAGACACCGTATGCATGATATGAGCAGTATAACCATGCCAAGTTAGAGCATACACCTCGGTGAGGGAATAGGACTGGTCATCTGTCTCTGAATCCATCTCGAGGAGCTATCGGGACCCAACAAGAGATCTGCTTGACGGTAGCACTGCGCTCTGAAGGCCTTGTTTTCCTCCAGATTTTTCCATCTCCCACCCAAATGGCTGATTCAAAGGAAGAGTAGTTTAATGTACAAACATTGTCGACAAATGGAAATGTAATGAAGAAAAGGATGGGCAAGATATCATTCAAATATATGATGCACGGTTAAGCAGGATGGCATTGCACATTTCACATATATTATGGCTGGCTAAAAGACATGAGACTGCATAATTCCCATATATGATATAGAAACTAAGCAGATGGCATTCTGAACATGTCTAAACTAAGCGGATGACATATATGATGTCAAAAGTAGGCACTGCAAGGCAACATATGCATGATATGACTAACATCAACATGCCAAGGTAGAGCAAACACCTTGGGGGTAAATAGGAGTGGTCAGCCGTATGCGAATCCGCCTCGAACAGATATCTTCCTCTGGATTACAATCTGGAGAGGGGTGAGGAGGGTTTGCCATTGAACCCACCATGGAGCGATGTCGCATGACATTGTATTGCCAGCATAAAACTCTTCTCTTTTCTCTACATGTTCGGCATATTTGTGTACAATATCGACATGCATATGAAAAAATATGGTGAGATTATGTAAGGAGAGCATGTAGAAATTTAGAGTGATGGTAACAACCAGTGGATGGATCCAAAAATAATGATAGCAGGCTGATGATTGCTTTAAATTAATAAAAAGACATATGATGATTGCTTTACTATTTGTTTCCCACCCAAGATGAACAACATAGGCATACCCTAGGTGAACCAGATATTAGAGCAGACATACTATTCATTGCTGCCTCGATATGTGCCCCACAACTAATTTAGAACTCAAGTTTGAACATGAATTTGGACTGAGTGGGAGTCCAAGAGCTGAACAGACGATAAAGTAGCAGGTAAGTTTAAGCAATGCATAACATAAGCGAAACAAAAGAGTGCGACCTCTCTTGTGGACCCGTGTACTCCTCGGGTTCATCTCTTTGAGTCGATGATGGTGATGCCGTTGGGGCGTGCGTGCGGCGAGGAAGGAGATCTGAGGCGGCGAAAGACGGTTAGGACTCGTGATGTCTGGTTTGGTGGATGCTTCTCTCGATGGAGCAGCTCAGGTGAGGTGGACGACGTCACGGCAGGAGCAGGACAAACCACACAAAGTTCCCTTCGACACATACCTGTAACTGAAGTAATTCTGTAAGGGCTCATTTGGCTTGCATGATTCTTAAAAGCAGGGATAGGAAAAACACGAATAGGATAGGAAAATGCACATGGTAAACATAGCATTTGTAAACACAGATTTCTATCAACTTGGGTGTTTGGTTTACAGGAATTGGAAGAGCAGAGGAATGCAAAGAAACATGGCCAAAATAAAGAGAAACCATATGAAAGCGTGTGCAGTTAGAATGTTATTCGGCACTAATGCACTTGGTCTTGTTTTCATGCATAGGATTTTGAAAAGTAGGTCGGTGGATGTTTTGCTTCATTCCTTTCAACAAAATGCATGAATAATTGAATAGTAGAGTGCCATTGGAAAATTCCCTATTGCTATGTTTTTCCGTTGAACCAAAATAGCCCTAATGGATCGGCGTGAATGTATAGTAATAAGTGGCCTTAACAAGTGTACAACCTCTTTGCCTAGCCATGTCGACCTCGGCATCATTGCGTTGGTCATTTGAAGCGATTGAGGCAGAGGTGGCTGTCGGAGGTGTGGAGGAAGATCTGAGGAATCTGTAGACGGCGTCCAGGGCACTGCTCTGTTGTGATGGATCGTTCTATCGTTGGAGCAGCTCCGGTGAGCCGTAAGACGTCAAGGCTGAAGCAGCACAAGACAGACATCGTCAATCTCAAGTGGGATTCTAATAGCATCTCCAATAGATGATGAAAAATGGATGTAAAATTAACATCACCAAAAACCACCTGACTACAACAGATGAGGTAAAAACTGTTGACTCTGAACTTAACTGTCGAAACTCAAATTAACTATGGAATCTGAATGCTATTGTCGAAACTGAACACAATGGTAGCAGAGAGACACTTGACATGTAGTTTAGGGAGGGCCTGCAGTTCATCTTCAACCTGCACACCCCTGAGCCGTCTGCCACCATCGGCCGAACCGCCGGCCCAGCGCCCGCCTCGCCGCCTCAAACAACTCGCCACCGCCGCCCGGCCAGCCCTCTAGGCCCCCACCCTGAACCCTAAGATAGATAGTGGGGTACCTCTCCGTGAGCCCCGTCCCTGCTGCGGGTGGTTCTTCCTTAACTCGTGAGCCCCCCAACCCCTGAAAATTGGTGACCCAAAAGTCGATTCGGTCGATGAAGTGTGGCTTAATCGAGCAGAGCAGCAGCACGAGCGAGGGGGAGAGCAGCAGCAGCAGCTGGGCGAGCGAGTGATCTAGTGAGAGCCGGAGCCGGAGCAGCAGCGCGAGCAAGCGAGCGAGAGCCGGAGCAGCAGCAGCAGATCCGGCTGGTATGGACGCCGCTGCCGAAGGGGCCTCGCACTGGGGGAGAGCCACCATGGAGATGTCGCCCGCGGCGCCAGCTTCAAGGTAGCCGCTCCATGGTGGTGCGGGATGGAGCACCGTCGGCGCCGGGAAGTCGAGTTAAGGAGAAGGTGCGATGCGATGAGTGTACAACCTCTTTGGTGGCGCCGAGTAGGCCTCGGCTTCGTCCGAGGAGTCGGTGAGGATGCTGCGGTTCCGGTGGAGTAGGTTAAGGCGGCGCTGTGGGGATGGAGCAGCCGTGATAGACGAGGCGATCATCGAAGCAGCTCCTTGGAGGTGGAGGTCAGGGCGGCTGAACCGGCGGGACGGCGAGATGGACGACGGATCCTCATCCGAGGAGGTGGACGAGGGACGTCGAGCTGTTGCGGTGGACGACGTCGTCGGGGAAGAGGCTCCGGCTGGGCAGCGGTGACGTGGTGGACGAAGGAGGGTGGGGTTTAGCGGCTGGAGCGGAGAGGTTATGGCGGCCTGGGATTTCGAATGGCGAAAAGGGGGCGATGGGAGGGGGTGAAGCATGACTTAGGGACGCGCTTGTCCAAAATGTAGGGTGTGTTACAAAAGTACCCCCCACCGATTTGAACTAGCGGCCCTTTCGCTTAGGGTTATAAGAGGATTTCGCGTGTCGGATTTGGCAGCTGGAGGGAGTTTTCGCGTTGTAATTTCGGGATAGCAAGCGCGGGTTGTGAAGGCGCCGATTTGGGAGCACGATATCTGAATTTTGGGATATAACAAGACGCGGGTTGAATTTTAGGACAAGCCTAACATGTAGTAATATTGTACTTATGCGTACCAAATCAATTCGCACTTCCCTCAACCAAAAAAAAGCGAAAAAAATAAAACTATTCACACCACACAAGAGAGAGTCTTTCCCGTTTTACTATACAAATGCTATTCAAAGCTACTCCTCCTTCCATATATATAGGGCCTAATCGTTTTCGATGCTAACTTTGACCAAATATTAGAGCAATGATATATGACATGCAACTTACACAAAGCACACCGTTAACTTCGTCTGCGTGAAAGGTTCTTTCAATGATATAATTTTCACATTGTGCATGTCATGTACTATTAATATTGTCAATAGTCAAAAGCGGTCTTAAAAATCTCATTCGCCCTATATAGATGGAAGGAGGAATATGAATCCATGTTATGTCCGATTAATTTTTTCGCTTTGCTGTATAATGCATGTAACCTACTCATACCAACATTTTAGTGCATTCCAAATGTCTATACTACGCTGCAATTGAACTAAATTTGAATTTGTTTCTCTATTTCAATAAGAATCTACAATCATGATTGTTGCCAACTTCAACCATCATTAGTGTATTACCTAAATAACACACCACATGATTACTATAGAGATAGATATGAACTATGTGTACTACATGAACTCAAATTCTATTTTTTTAATACACTTGATGTTGATTCCAAGTAATAGTACATTTCATGTACTAACTATATATTCATAATCTAAACCATGTTCCATACGTACACCGTGTTTATCACACAAAGTATAGTGCCCCGCCCCCTACATTATGACAAGTATTTAGACCTGAGTTGCAAAAGCCACACATTAGCCCAAATTATAATCAATGTTGTACATTATGATATCTTCTTCAAGTATCCGTATCCACCTTTTTATAATGAATTATGATCTTTGTTCGTCTTTTACACCTTCACGGTCCTCTTCTATTTGTAGCTAGCTAGCGCTAACTTTCTATCGTGCATGCACACGCCCGTCCCCTCACACACCCTTAGCGTCCCCTCCATCAGCATACGTTCATTATTTCTCTTTAGGTCATCCCAGCGGTGTGTGTAGGCCCCGGCTCCTTCTTTTCTGCACACACGGTCGATATACCTCTCTAGCCAAGTGTGCCTACAACAAACACATATATACTTCCCTCTTCTCTTCTCACCGTCCATGCCCCCATATGTCCAATACGATTCCACATAGGTGCACCTCCGCCCCTCTTTTCATTAGTCACATGCTGCACCTCCTCCCCCTCGACATGGTAGGCCTCTCGCACCACCTCCTAGCCACACTCTCTCCCCCTGTGCCTCTCCGGACCTTATTTGCTTCTAACACATGCAGGCGTGTATATGAACTGATCTCCCTACATATAGCCAGGTCGACTATAATTCGTTTTCACCAAGCACCGATACACTTACCTCGCTAGTTATGTCTCTCCTTTTCTCGGACACACGACGGTTGATCTTCCTATGTAGTTATGCATGCTTACCACAACCATATCTTCTCCCCTCATCATCCTTGAATACCTCCCGACCCGTCTCTCACACGCACGTGCATAGACAGACAGACATCCCCCGCCCTCTCTTATTGATATTGCACTCATACCCTCTGTTTGTCTAGCAGGCCTCTCCCACCATTTGTGAGACGCCACTCCACCACCAACCCTCCGATGCTCTACCTTTGTCTTTTTCCCAACCTTATTCCTCTGCTACACATATCTATGGATGTCGATCGATCTCCCTCAGTACATAGCTAGGCCTCTCTCATTCCCCAGACATATACTAGTCGACCGGTCTCTACCCCCCCCCCCCACACACACACCGATAGTCGAACGTTGTAGGTAGGTATCCATGCCACGGAGAAGAACTACACCTCTGCCCTCTCAAATTCCAGTAGGCCAGCCGCCCTGTATCTTTGACGTGGGCAAACACAAATTCGATGGCACTCTTTATCGATCGCGCAGCCACATAGTTCATCCCTGTTTTCAATTTTACCGATATCTCACGTCCATGACTCTGTTTCACACACATTGCATATGTTACGTTTTTCTGATTGAGATATCATCAACACATTGCCTCTGTTTCGCACAAACCATCTCTCTCACACCCACCCACGTACGTACCTGCACCTAAAGAAGAAGTGCACGCAGGACGCACGTACTCACGTCTCGTTCCCGGCCACACCCGCGCGGGTACACGGTGGAGTTTGTTTCTGTATGAAAAGGCAGCCCACGTGATAATTTGACGCGTGTAGCGGTTGTTTACTCAAAGGAGGGTCGGTACCACGCCTAGAATATAAAACGATTACCGTGGGGAAAATGGAAAAATGGGTTTGTCTATCGTGAGTCTCGTCACACAATCTCACATAAGGCCGATGTGGCCTCTCTCTCTCAACGTTGGTCAGTGATCCGGCCGCATCCCATCCGCCGGCGGAAAGGGAGGACGTGCATCGTCTCTCCGTTCGATGGCGTTGAGGCAGCTCGTCCCGATCTGCGGTACCCGTCGTTCTCTCGGACCAAGCTCCGGCGCGGTAGGGCCTTCGCCACTTGCTTGCTGCCGCAGTATGGGCAGATCCCGGCCGCCGGCGCCCTCCTAGTAACATCCCGGCGACCCTCGGTACAACTTCCTCGGCCTTGCTCCTTGCCCATCTTCCCACGTTGCTGCATGTGGATCTTCTTTAGTTGTTTGCTTAAATCGTATCTCGGCTGGCGTACTTTCCATCTTGCAATCTCGTCCTCAAACCATTTTTGATAAACCACCATGTGCTATCTTTCCCTTTTTACATGGAACATGCTTCTTTTTTGTCGGCGTATGTGTCTTCAACTCGTGTTATTGGGCAGTAATTGTTTCCTTTCGACCTCCTTTTGCAAACAGGGCTATCCATTTTCACCTCGTTGCTATTGCAACCTTTTGGTGAACTGCACAAATCACTTTTCTGAAGATTGTTTTGTGCAGTTCCGCCAAAATGTCACACGAACAACGTTTTTACATTTCGTGGGATTGCGGAAAGGAGATTGGTTTTGCTATCCTCCTCATCCAACTCCGTGCCTAATCTTCTCCGACAAGAAGTTAGTCCTAAAGAGAGATCGAGAGGTGATCGGCTTCTATTTATGTGTGTTATGTTTCATCATCTAGTTCCACTATTATTGTAATCACCTTGTTGGATATCTTTGCAAACAGGGATGGTCCGCCCGATTTTAGTGGAGTTGCACAAAATGATCGGATTGTGGTGTCCTTCATACACCTCTTTTTGGCTCTGAGCTGGGTGAAACTAGCAGCCAAGCAATGAACAACTGTGCCAAGGAAATGGGGCCATGCCTACGAACAGCATCGATCAATTATATTTTTTTCTTTATTTGTACACCTTCTCACAACTTTGTCTTCAGTTGTGATGTGAATATTGGCGCTGATCTGCGAACCATTGAGATGCATTAGCCATGGTAGTTTCATTTGTATTTTATGGAATGTTGTAACGAGATAATCTCGAGGCAAGACACATGAATCCTAAGTTGAAACCTTTTTTTTCCTGCGGGAACCAGAGTTGAAACCTTCATAGCATCACAGTACAATTTCATCAAAATTATGCGTACATATAAAAAAATCCTGAAGGATTAATATCAATGCCAGAAACAATTCAACTTTGTTTCGCCGACATGTTGGACATCCTTCATCCGACTCCACCTGCCATGCAGCAATATTGAGTGCACAACACAACTTCAGGGAAAGATTCACCCGGTCGTTATACCGCAGATAGTAATGACTATTGAGCGGTCAAATCACAGAGCCCCACCTTCGCCCACGATAAGTTGCTTTGGACGAAGCAACCATCATTCTCTATTCCTTGAATCTGTTGGTACTCCCATATTCCCACAAGTAAAGTTGCTCAGGCGAATCAACCATCACTATATCTGCTCACGTGTGATGACCACAGGAGCTATCCATTCAGATTGCATGTTAAAAAAATAATGGTCGATAACTAATGCGGCAAACTTTCAAAAAAAACTAATGCGACACTTCGGGCCAACGCGGCCAGATCGCATTTTGCACGAGAAATTACACACCATGTTTCGTTGACATGTGGTCCCGTTCCAACATATCGGTGAGGACGACAACAGTAGTAGGAGTATTTCGAACCGGCGTGTAGGCGGGCGCCTTCGTGAACCGTGGCAAGCGGCAACCGCCCACCGACGCTTCGCCTTTCCTCTCGATTTGGAACTGCTGTCGACGCTCTTCCTCTCCCTCCTCCATTTTCCTTCACCGTTCACGCTTTCTTACGCCATTGTTCTATCATCTTCTCCATGGAGGAACAGGACGGAAGCGACCCGTTATTCTTACCCGATTTGAAAGATGGCGTGGTGGAGGAACTCATTGATCGGTGCGACGTCATCACCTCGGCTAGCATGGCAGGTTCGTTCAAGCCCATTCTTGACTCAACTAATAACATCATTACAAGGAACCCAAGAGTCAAGGAACAGTTTGATCTCCCCTATCTTCTTCGCCGTGACCCTGATGACCGGCGCCGTCACGACGGAGGCCTCGCCCTGTGCAAGTTGATGCCGCTTGATAATGATACGGATGATGTTAAGATGCCATCGCTTGAGGGCAAGGCCTGGGCAGGCGCAAATGGAGATTGGGTTGTTTACATTGGGTCCAACTGCGAGTGGGTGTGTACACTCGTGATCGGGTTCCACTTCCAAAAATCTCAGCAGACTTGTCAGGACCCCGATTCCAAGTCACATCGATCTAGCCGGTAACACCTCATATCACTTTGCGGCCTCACGCACGGTATTCCCACGGGTGTCGCCTTACCATGGCCCGGGACCATTTGCGCCTTTTGGCTCACGTATATGATAGTGTCGCTAGCATCCATATGACAGAGAACCCAGACTGTCATGGCTAGTCGTGAACCCAAAGCGGCACTAACCCATGGGGACAGGCATACATGAATCACATAGAGCATGTCGGTCAGCAGCGTGTGAATCGGGCTGTAGCACTAGGCTAACGGGACTCAGGAACCCGGGCTGTAGCAGCTAGGCAGGACTCCGGATGTCACCGCGTGACATTTCCTCGAAGGATGAACACAAGAACGAAGTGAAACACATGCCGGCCGATCAAGTGTCACGAGCGGTAGTCTTTGGGCTAGCGAGGACTCCGGTGAACAGGGCTATCTTAGGACTACTATGGCTCATGGAAGCACAAGACTACATTTCCCCATAATAGAGGCTACCAAGGATAAACAACTAGGTTGTCGGATCCCACACATACCAAGCATTTCAATCATACACACAATATGCTCGATATGTGCAAATACAACTGACATCACAACAAGACTCTCGACTCGAGTATTTATTCATTAGGCTCCGAGGGCGAGATATTACAAACATGGGTCTCATGACCCAACATTGAAACATACAAATCAAAGCACATGCGGAAGCTTAACATGTCGAGTACGACATCTACAAATGAAAAGGCTTAGAAACGTGACTATCTACCAGATCCTGCCGAGGGCACAAGATCGTAGCTGAGGTATCAAGCTAAACGTCGAAGTCCACGCGGAACTACTAGTGAGACGGAAGTCTCTGCAAAAACATAAAATAGGCAAACGTGAGTACAAATGTACCCAGCAAGACTTACATCAGAACTAACTACATATGCATCAGTATCAATAAAGGGGGGTGGTGGAGTTTAACTACAGCAAGCCAGCTTTGACTTGGTGGCTATCTGAACTACATTGCAAGTAACTCTTTTGAGGTGGCGCTACGAGTCCACATATTCACCATATCAATACACCACTATGGATCCGCTCCCGTCTCCCTGCGAGAACGCCATCCATAGCACTCACGCTTATCTTGCGCATTTTAGAGTATCCACTTTCACTTGTCTATGAACTATACGGGCAACCCAGAAGTCCTTTTTCGCGTACACGGCTATTCGAATATATGATGCTAACCCTGCAGGGGTGTACTTCTTCACACACTCTCACCACTTACCACCATGTACACGTCGTGTATCTCGGCAACCTTCAAGCGGAAGCTTTGGCGAGGAGTCGGCCACGACGACTAACCACACAAGTCCCTAGTCCAGGTTTATCGCCTATTCGGGTTCCATCCGCAAGGAGATCCGGCGGGGTGTCGCTCACGGCCCCAAATGATGTTTGCAGGTTCCCAAGTCCACCATCCGGTGCCACTTGGTACATCAGGCCTTGTGCCTAGTCTGTCCCAAGCCCACATGCACGGGTGCCACTTGGTAGACTACTAACACTACCTACAAACACCGAAACTAGTTGCAACTCTGGACAGAGATCATGTTGATTAATAAGTCGAGAGGGTCGAGTTACCGGAACCCAATGTGTGGTAGTAACTGTTCATGGATCACAAACACGGAACTCAGTTCCTGAGGACGGCTGCAATGAGACAACCCACCATGTACTCCTACATGGCCTCTCACTGCTACCTTTACCAAATCGTGTTCACACACAGTAGGACATGTTCACACACCTCCAATTCATCCCTGATGAATCAGACCTGACACAACTCTAAGCAATAGCAGGCATGACAAACAAGCATGAATGAGTAGGCACATCAGGGCTCAAACAACTCCTACTCATGCTAGTGGGTTTCATCTAGTTACTGTGGCAATGACAGGTCATGCAGAGGAAAGGGGTTCAACTACCGCAGCATGTAACAGTTGAATCATTGTTGTCCTAATGCAGTAAAAGAGAGCAGGAGCGAGAGAGTGGGATTGTATCGGAATGAGCAAGGGGGTTTTGCTTTCCTGGCACTTCTGAAGATAGTATAGTTCTTCATTGGTGTCATCGATCACAATGTCGGTACAACGTCTACCGAGGGGGAACAACACCGGCAAACAGAGAAGAAACACGATCAATGCAATGCACAATATGATGCATGCTATGACATGGCAATATGAATGTGTTTTGGGCTAATGCAAGCTAGAACAGATTGAGATGAGTCTATTTGAACCAAAGATTCAAATGCAAACCCATTTTAAGAGGTCATATTAGTGCATTAACTTGTTTCACCTAAACAGCAAGGTTAAAGTGTTCTAACATGCATGAAAATTGTACATATGGATAGATTGCATTTTTCTGATAATTTTTCATATATAAATTGTTTGATTTGGAGTTACGGATGAATTACTATGAATTTTTGAAGTTTGCAACATTTTCTGGAATTTCCTGTAAAAAAATAAATCCAGAAAATGATTTACTGCGTCAGCATGACATCACTGTGATGTCAGCAGGTCAACGGCAGCGGTCTAGGTTAAACCTGACCAGTGGGGTCCACTGGTCAGTGACACAGTGCTGTTCAGCGTCAATGACAGGTGGGGCCTAGTAAACGGCCACGTAAGCCGGGTCAGCACTGACTTGTGGGGTCGGTCAACGCTGAGGTGGCAAGGTCAAACAGACCGGTGGGGCCACGGTCATTAGCTTAAATTAAACAGGGAATAACCCTGTGGTTAATTAGCGGGTGGGGCCCGTCTGTCAGCGTCTGTTAGGGAGGGATTAGTGGTGATTTGCCCTAATTAAGCGACCACGTCAGCGGTCGACGCTGGCGACCAAAAGCACGGCGGTGGCTCGCCGGAGATGCTCGGGTTTGAGCTACGGGCGACTAATTGAAGCGCGGAAGGGCTCGCTGGAATGCCCGCGGAGCGGCGCATCCAACGGTGGTAGCGGTTTGCGCGGGGGAGGGCTCTAGCGGCGGCAGCGAAGTCGCGGCGGCGAGCTCGGTGCTTTCGGATTTGGCGCCACGGCCTGCGTTCGAGCAAGTAGCGAGCTAGGAGGTACTACGCATTTACGTGAGTGCAACGGCACACGCAGGACCAGCTGGTCATCAAGCGTGGCGACGATGAGCTTCGTCTTGTGGCGCGATTCGGTCTTCAAAGGCGGCAGCTACGGAGAAATCGGCGGGGAGGAGGGGGGTTTGGTCCATGAACTCACAAAGGGGGCGATGGGATGGTCAGCGTGCTCGGGGGAGGCCTGGAGGCGATGAAACGATGACGAAGATCTCCGGCGTCGGGAGGTTCAAGATGATGTCGATGGCGGCGATACAGCGCGTCCCCGGTTGGTTGGCTATTCGAGGGCGTAGAAGACGTCATTGCGGAGCTCTCGGGCACGTCGGTGAGGCGTGGGGTGGCCGGTGGCCGCGGGAACGGCGAGCGGCGCGACGGTGGTTTCGGGTGGCTGTGCATGGGAGAGACAGAGGAGGGGAGAAGCACGGGGAGAGGTCGAGGGGTTTCCAGGGGGTGCGTGGCGTCGCCAGCCCGCTCCAGGCGATCGGCGGCAAGCAGGAGGAGGTGTGGCACCTCACGCGCGCGTGCGCTGTCTCCCTCCTCTGCCTACCTGTAACACCCTGGATGTAAACTTCCCTTTTTGGGCAATATATCAACTTGACCTCATCCAATTCTTGTGGGTTTTGTCATGCTTGGCCTCATCTTGTTTGGTTATGTGGGTTTCTCTTTTCTTTGTTTTGCTCTTTTTACCATACTGCATTTGTGTCTCTTGTCATCTGGCATTCCATTCTTATCATGTGTTTGTTGTGATCTCTCACATGTTAGGTTGTTGCATGTTCCATTCTCAAACTTGCTTTACCATCTCCTCCTTCCCTCTACTTCTTTTCTTATCAAGTGCTATCTTTTCCTTTCTCAATTAATGTTCATCTTCTCCTGCAATTCTTGCTCCTTACTTTGAACCTCTCTCGCCAAAAATCTCCTCATTTGAAGTTGTTTTGGTCAGGTTCAAAAATGACACAAGTTTGAAATATTTCCAAACTTGTCTTATTTTTCTACCTCTAAAAATGCCCATTACAATTTATTAAAATAGTGGGGAATTCCAGGAGTTTGGAGATATTTTCTTTTTACTCCAACACCTCTTGTTTTTTTCACTGTGCTTTTCTTTTCTTTTCTTTTTGGTTTTAATAAGGAAAGAGAAGGGAAGCAGCAACAAGATGGCAGCCAGTGAGGCTTTCCACAGGCTCGGCCTCCCAGTGGCCCAGCCCTCGCAGCCTGTGGAGGCGCCCCAGCCCGCTCGCTTCTCTCTCCAAGCCCAAGATCCGCTGCGCGCGTACCCCGCTAGTGCCACTCCACGTGGGCCGCGCCCGGCCCCGCCTGGCAGCGGCTGTCCTGTTCTCCTCACCCACCTTTTCCCCCTCTTCTCGCCGTCGCCATGGGGACCCGAGCACGAGGCGCCTGAGCTTCGACCCGTCGCCCTAGCCTCCTACTTATCCCTCTCTTTGCCCTCAAGCCCCTAGGGTTCCCTCTTCCTCTCGCCGCCAGTGAGAGGACCACCAGATCCATCGCGTCGACTCCGTCCCGAAGGCAGCTGAGAGCAGCGTCGTGGCGGCGTGCTCTCCCGCCACCCCAACCCTGCGGTCCGTGTCCAACTTTGTCCCCGTCGCCTTCTCCTTCCACGACGTCGACTACGGTGCGCCGGATCGTCAAGTTCGTCGACGTCCCTGGCTTCCCCCTCCCTCTCGGTCAGAAGCGCGGCAAGTTCAGAGCACGACTCCGTCGCCGCAGGCCCGACTCCGTCGCCGTATTTTTTGTCCTTGGGTAAGGAGGTATAACCTACTTCCTCCCTGCTCCTTCCTATCGTCGTTTGATCACCATAGGGCGCGTTCCGATCCGTGTTTTTCTCGTGCTCGGCGTGCTCCGGCATGTCTGTAGGTTTTGGGTTCAGTGTAGTTGGCCGTGCGTGGGTGCCGTGATTTTCCCCGTTCGGGTTTGTCCTTCGTGCTCCGTGGTGTCCTCCGCGCACACCAATTTGAGCAGGTCGCAGAGCCGCCAGAGCCGCTGTTGCCTCGCCCGGCGTCGTCGTTTCTTCTCTGTTCTTAGGTCAGGGCCGTGTAGTTTGGTCAAGTAGGCCAGAGTCCCTGTTCTTACCGACCTCCTAGCCTAGCCGAGCTGGTTTGCACCAGCAGCATGCGGCGACACAGGTTCGAATCGGTAGCGCCTTTTATTTTCTTCGTTTTGTTCTTATCAGCAGTAGCAGCAGTTAAGGGGCCGAAGCCCTTCTCTGTCAGTCGCCGCCGCCTAGCCCAGTGGTTGTTGGGGCAGAGTCTCACCGGGGAGACCCGGGTTCGATCCCCCCCCGAGGCTGCATTTTCTTCCCCCTTTTTTTAAAACCTGCTCTGTCACTGTTTCTATGACAGTAGGGTCCCATCAGTCAGCCTCTCAGCGCCTCCTCCATATATATATATATATATTTTTCCCCTTACCTCACGTTTCCGTTTCTGGTTTGCTCCTCTTTCCGTTTTAGGCAAGTCCATTTCTGGACATTTCCAAATCTGGAATATGCCATTTCAGTTAACTACCATTTTAGGCAGGTTTTGACTTAGTGCATTTGTGATGATTTCTCTACTGCAACCCTAACATATTATATATGTTTTTGGGGTAGAAAAATCCCACCAACTCAGTGGTGGCATTAGTTTCTGCATTTGAGCAAGTTTATGATCATGTCTTTTGCATCATGTTGATGTGTTGTCTTTCATGGGTATATTTATTGCTTTTATGCTATGAGGTAGTTTGCACACGAACATGGCTTTGTACATCATGCTGTTATTGAAGGTTTCGCGCCATTCTTGTTTTGCTCGCCATTTCCAACCCGTGCATCCGATTCCGGTGATCTTTATATCGATTTCAACCGAAATCATCTTATCTTTCCAGTGGCACACTTGGGTTGCCAAGTTGATGCCTGGTTCATCATTTACCTTCGGGGCCTTTATACGCATTGCATATCACATCCGCATATCATGTCATGTTTTGCATCATGTTGATTGTGCATTGCACCGTGATTTATTGTGGTTCCTTTGTTTGTGTTGTTGCTTTGGGTAGAGCCGGAGGCGAGTGCGTGAGCGAGGAACCTGTTGAGAACGCTTTCGAGGATCAAGCTTTCGACAACTCTGAGAACATTGCAGGCAAGATGACCATACCCTCGAAATCACTTCTATCTTTGCTATGCTAGTTGCTCGCTCTTTTGCTATGCCTATGCTGCGATGCCTACCACTTGCTATATCATGCCACCCATATTGCCATGTCAGCCCCTAACCATCCTTTCCTAGCAAACCGTTGATTGGCTATGTTACCGCTTTGCTCAGCCCTCTTATAGCGTTGCTAGTTGCAGGTGAAGCGGAAGTTTGTTCCTTGTTGGGACATGGAGATGTTGTTCCATTTTGGAACATGTTTACTTGTTGGGGATATCACAATATATATATCTGCTATAATTAATACATCTATATACTTGGTAAAGGGTGGAAGGCTCGGCCTTATGCCTGGTGTTTTGTTCCACTCTTGCCACCCTAGTTTCCGTCATACCGGTGTTATGTTCCTTGATTTCGCGTTCCTTACACGGTTGGGTGATTTATGGGACCCCCTTGACAGTTCGCTTTGAATAAGACTCCTCCAGCAAGGCCCAACATTGGTTTTACCATTTGCCACCTAAGCCTTTTCCCCCGGGTTTTCGCGAGCCCGAGGGTCATCTTTATTTTAACCCCCCCGGGCCAGTTCTCCTTCGATTGCTGGTCCAACTGGCGATGTCCGGCGCCCCGGGCAATCAGGGTCTATGCCAACCCGACGTCTTGCCCATCCGGTGTGCCCCGAGAGCGAGATATGTGCAGCTCCTATCGGGATTTGTCGGCACATTCGGGTGGCTTTGCTGGTCTTGTTTTATTCTTTGTCGAAATGTCTTGTAGTCCGGGATTCCGAGATTGATCGGGTCTTCGGTAGAAGAATATCCTTCGTTGACCGTGAGAGCTTATAATGGGCTAAGTTGGGACACCCTGCAGGTAATATCTTTCAAAGCCGTAACCGCGGTTATGAGGCAGATGGGAATTTGTTAATGTCCGGTTGTAGAAAACCCAAAGTTGACCTCAAATAAAATACACATCAATCGCGGTGTAACCGTGATGGTCTCTTCTCGTGAGTCCGGAAGTGAACACGATGTTGGAGTTATGTCGGCGTAAGTAGTTCAGGATCACCGTGATCACTACTAGTTTCACGTCCGTGCTTTGCTTCTCTCCTCGCTCTCTTTTGCGAAGTAGCCACCATATATGCTAGTCGCTGCTGCAGCTCCACTTTACTACTCTGTCCTTCCTATAAGCTTAAATAGTCTTGATCTCGGGTGTGAGATTGTTGAGTCCCGTGACTCACAGATACTTCAAAACAGTTGCGAGGTTCCGATGAGGCGGTGCGGGTGATTCAACCGAGCTCACGTGGGAGTTCGGCGAGGAACGTGGTCGTTACTATGTGTCTTTTCTCGATGATCGAGAGTGGTGCCCAGTTGGGACGATCGGGATCTGTGTAGCATTTGGGGATCTTCTTTTATTTTGGTTCCGTAGTCGGACCTTGAGTGTACTCGAATGATGGATGTTTATTTATGTTTGTGTGAAGTGGCAATTGTAAGCCAACTATGTATCTCTTTCCCTTAATTATTACATGGGTTGTGTGAAGATTACCTCACTTGCGACATTGCTTTCAATGTGGTTATGCCTCTAAGTCGTGCCTCGACACGTGGGAGATATAGCCGCATCGGGGGCGTTACACTACCGGCAGAGGTAGGTGATGACTGGCACGGGCCAGGTGGGCCGGCCCAGCCAGGTAAGTTGGCCGGGTTAGTCTCTTTCTCACTTTTATTTGTGTTTTCTATTTTTCTGCAACTCTGTGGCTTTACTAAAAATACTAGATCAATCCCAAAAATCATGAAACTGCTCATGACCACTGTTGGAAATATATCCTGCAGTAAACATTTCAGTTTATGATTATTTGGGCACTTAAATATTTAATAGCATTTCAATGCCCAAATGCAAATAGAGTATGATTTAATCCAGAGCCCAAATATGTCATGGAAAAATGTGCATCACCTCCGGTTACTGTTTCCAGCATTTTCCAAGAATGATGAACATTTTTGGAAGCCATTTGGATTTACTGAAAATATTTTGGTTGAACCTAGTGAATTCCTTTAATGCTAGGGTTTAGGCAATCACCATTTCAAGTTTAACTGAAATTTAAACATGATGCAACACCAGATGCTAGCACTAGGCATTAATAGAACTAGGGATGTGACAACTCACCCCCACTAAACAAGAATCTCGTCCCGAGATTCAAGACGTGAGGTAAGAAGACAGAGGGGATACAACGCTATCATGATCTTCATGATCCAACTGCCCTCATCGTTGATATTGATTCATTGCTCCAAATTGATCTTGACATCTTTGATTTTGACATCTTCATCCACGCGATGACGACTTAAAGAAACTCTACTAGGATTGATCTTCTCGAAGATCGAGCTATACCATATCAACTCACGGAATGAGATGTTGAAACATCTCGAGTTGAGACACAAAACACATCGAGAGGGATGGAAGAACAACGACGGGGTTTGATTTGGTGGGCAACAATTCCACGCTTAGAAGATGGTGGATGGTGTCAAGGTGGCGAGGAAATAATTGCCATGATCCCGTAACGGGGCACCTTGGAAGAGGTGACTCATTGGACTGTTCCCTTAAGTGGCAAAAAGAATTACTTTTGATCCATAGATCATTGAAACTCTTCATACCATCTTAAGGCAATTTATAATTGATCATTTGGCGGAGTTCAAAGGAATGGCATATCCGGATTCGAATGGATGATGTGGACTACCTTGTTGAAGACAACGCGATGGATGATTTTGCTTATCATCGGGAATGGATGGGACCCATGGTAGGACCACTGTTGAAGGCGATCCTGACCAGAAATTACCGAGAAGGGTAGTCCATGGTTGGATGGCACAATGGCGGTGCAAGCTAGGGACAAAGTGCTAATGCTGGGAATGTTCCAACCATCATATCTGCACGAGATTCAGATCTGGTTGGTGTCGAGGATATTCCGGACTCATCAAGTCTAGAAAGAAAATGAAGGTTTGCAACACAAATCGGCGAGATGGCGTTGCGAGATTCTCGGGAGTGAACTACGATAGCAAGCTCCAAAACATGAGCTGGTTCTGCTACATACATGTGAACACGCTGTCCCGGACAAGCATGACCACATAGTAGTCTTACAACAAAACACTGCCGAGTTCTGGTTGGGAACCATCATTGTGGAGAGCGAAGCCCTTGCATAAGTCATATGATTAGCTCTTATGAAGGAACTTCTTCTCCTTGAACAAATCAATCAGTGGCTTGGTGTGCTAGGAACACATATGGAGTGGAGGTAATTAATCTACCAAACCATAGAATACTTCGCACGTATGCATGACTGACTTGGGATGATTCCAAGGGAAACAAAACAAACCTTCCTCAAATTCATGGCGGCAACTTACACCTAATGCACGTGAATTAGAGGAAGTCACTTCTTCCATCCAAGCATAAGCTTCATGAACGGAACACAAAGGCATTGCTTACAAAGTTTCCAACACTAGGTTGATGTTCAACATGAATCATGGGGAAGACAGAATCTGGCGATGGGCTTAATGACAATTCATCGAATTTCCATATCACTGGACTTCCACCATCATGTGAACACGGTGATAGCATTGGTCAGACCAAAAGATGTAATGGTGTATGCTCGAGGGATCAACCACGAGTAAGACAACATTACGAACATCGCTGGTTCTGATTTGACTTGATGATAGCCCATACTCAAGTCAAAGTCTTGGCAAGACAACAGATCCAACAACTGATCACGAGGACCAATTGGTGAAGGTATCATCCTTCTTCAACACACACACACACACGAAAGGATATCCCTTAAAATGAACTAAGTCGGGCAAGCTTTTATCTTCCAACTCTCCAAGTTGTTGTTTGGCTCAACCAACTAGCTTAGGGGTATCCAACACAGATTCTTGGAGAATGGGTGGTTTGGAGAAAACCAGCATGATCACGAACTCAACATAGCGGTCAGGTGACAACCTGGTAATACTTTCGAGAAGATATTCGGAACATCACGGATCACCGATATGTTACTAAGCTCGAGAACAATCTTGCTTTTCAGAGCAAGACGATATGAACAATAAGCAAGGGATTGGATAATCCTAACTGATTGATCGAAGAGTGCACCGGAAATAAGGACTAGGTAGCACAGTCTATCTTAGAATGATGATTCAATAACTGACGCGCTAAAAATGAGAATATTGTCCAATAACTACCAAGCAACGATGTTGCTAGGAGTATCGATTTCACACATCACGGTTCACTTGTCGGTATTCCAGTTATAATAACACGGAGACCGAGGAATGAGCGATGATGGCGAGAAGTATCACTGTATCAAGGGATCATTGGAATTGGTATGATATTCTTGACATAAAGAGGGCAATACTTCGGGGTGGAACAGAATCAAAAGCTGGATTGGCATTTTGACCTGCGGAATACAACTACTTTGACCCAATCCTGGATATGGATGAGGTACTGGAGTTTGTTTCTCCTAGTCATTCCAGAATAGAATGGCTTGACGGACCACAAGAATAATAGGCATCGATGAACGGATGCACGCATACTCTTGATTATCAATTGATGGACGATGGTCGGAATACAAATGAAGAGGGACAACTCAAGAGGACATATAACTTTCTGAGTTGTGGATGCATAGATTAGTATGTCGAACCAAGTTCAACATGTTTCTTCCGGTTAACCCATGCAGAGAGGTAGGACTGGCAGAGTCACAATTATGAATGGAGAACTCCTCAAGAGTACTCTGATTGTGATCTTTTGGTTCAAATAACTTCTGCCTTAATGGTTCATGGTATTTGGAAGAAGGAAATACCACAGACCTCGAGGACTAATGCAAAGGTTACTAATATCCTAAAGGTACGAGCAACACTATCAACATGAAGTAAGTAGGGTGAATCTCGGGTTCAAGAACCCAGGAATAGAATACCTACTAACTAAATGGCATCACGGGATGCTTTCGAGAATAATGGCCAGAATCATCACACCCGGAACACAAAACATGGCTAGATTACTAGGTGACTCCCTAAAACACCTAGGTTCATAATAATAGCTCCAACATATATGCCGAGGCAGCGGAGTACCTCAACACACTAATTTGTGTGATTAATCTGGCCCAAATGAACATTAGAAACGGAGAGAAGGGATTTGCAAACGCATCAGACTATGTAGAAATCTGGGATGACTCGGACAGCATAACGGCTGTAAATGCTCAGATAAAGATTTGAGACATTCACAAGGATTTGCATAGTCACTTAACAACATCATAACAAGGTTCTGGTTCAATTGACAACACACAGAAGTAGTAGAAACTGAACTGGGGCTTAAATCCGTCAATCCTATAAGTCTCTATCATAGTAACTCGTCATCCTAGTAGATAGATGAGAAGACCTAGTTCTTAATCCCCATAGAAGAGAAAAGGATGACCTAGACCAGAAGGCCATAAGGTAAAGGAGTAAAAAGAGCCTTACGTTCCCATCCACAATCAATTCCCTTACATAACTAAAGAATTTCTAGACTCAACTTCGACCAGTTTGGCATGGTAATCCTACAGGCAGTCTGGCTCTGATACCAAAGCTGTCAGAACCCTGATTCCAAGTCACATCGATCTAGCCGGTAACACCTCATATCACTTTGCGGCCTCACGCACGGTATTCCCACGGGTGTCGCCTTACCATGGCCGGGACCGTTTATGCCTTTTGGCTCACGTATATGATAGTGTCGCTAGCATCCATATGACGAAGAACCGGGATGACATGGCTAGCCGTGAACCCAAAGCGGCACTAACCCATGGGGACAGCATACATGAATCACATCGAGCATGTCGGTCAGCAGCGTGTGAATCGGGTTGTAGCGGGCTAACAGGACTCGGGAACCCGGCTGTAGCGAGCTAGGAAGGACTCGGATGTCACGCGTGACATTTCCCGAAGGGAACCACAGAGCAGAAAGTGAAACACATGCCGCCGATCAAGTGTCCCGGCGGTAGTCTTTGGCTAGCAGGAATCCGGTGAACCGGTCAGAAGCGGACTACTATGGCTCATGGAAGCACAAGACTACATTTCCCCATAAGAGAGGCTACCAAGGATAAACAACTAGGTTGTCAGATCCCACACATACCAAGCATTTCAATCATACACACAATATGCTCGATATGTGCAAATACAACCTGGCATCACAACAAGACTCTACGACTTAGAGTATTTATTCATTAGGCTACGAGGAGCGAGATATTACAAACATGGGTCTCATGACCCAACATTCAGAGCATACAAATCAAAGCACATGCGGAAGCTTAACATGTCTGAGTACAGACATCTACAAATGAAAAAGGCTTAGAAGCCTGACTATCTACCAGAACCTGCCGAGGGCACAAGATCGTAGCTGAGGTATCAAGCTAAACGTCAAAGTCCACGCGGAACTACTAGTGAGACGGAAGTCTCTGCAAAAACGTAAAATAGGCAAACGTGAGTACAAATGTACCCAGCAAGACTTACATCAGAACTAACTACATATGCATCAGTATCAATAAAGGGGGGTGGTGGAGTTTAACTGCAGCAAGCCAGCTTTGACTCGGTGGCTATCCTGAACTACGACTGCAAGTAACTCTTTTGAGGTGGCGCACACGAGTCCACATATTCACCATATCAATACACCACTATGGATCCGCTCCCGTCTTCCTACGAGAACGCCATCCATAGCACTCACGCTTATCTTGCGCATTTCAGAGTATCCACTTTCACTTGTCTATGAACTATACGGGCAACCCAGAAGTCCTTTTCCACGGACATGGCTATTCGAATAGATGATGCTAACCCTGCAGGGGTGTACTTCTTCACACACGCTCTCGCCACTTACCACCATGTACACGTCGTGTATCTCGGCAACCTTCAAGCGGAAGCCTGGTGAGGGAGTCGGCCACGACCTGACTAACCACACAAGTCCCTAGTTCAGGTTTATCGCCTATTCAGGTTCCATCCGCAAGGAGATCCGGCCGGGGTGTCGCTCACGGCCCCAAATGATGTTTGCAGGGTTCCCAAGTCCACCATCCGGGTGCCACTTGGTACATCGGGCCACTGTGCCTAGTCTGTCCCAAGCCCACCTGTACCGGGTGCCACTTGGTAGACTACTAACACTACCTACAAACACCAGAAACTAGTTGCAACTCCTGGACAGAGATCATGTTGATTAATAAGTCGAGAGGGTCGAGTTACGGAACCCAATGTGTGGTAGTAACTGTTCATGGATCACAAACACGAACTCAGTTCACGAGGGCGGCTGCAATGAGACAACCCACCATGTACTCCTACATGGCCTCTCACCGCTACCTTTACCAAATCGTGTTCACACACGTGGGACATGTTCACACACCTCCAATTCATCCTCGTGAATCGGACGACACAACTCTAAGCAATAGCAGGCATGACAAACAAGCATGAATGAGTAGGCACATCAGGGCTCAAACAACTCCTACTCATGCTAGTGGGTTTCATCTAGTTACTGTGGCAATAACAGGTCATGCAGAGGAAAGGGGTTCAACTACCGCAGCATGTAACAGTTGAATCGTTGTTGTCCTAATGCAGTAAAAGAGAGCAGGAGCGAGAGAGTGGGATTGTATCGGAATGAACAAGGGGGTTTTGCTTGCCTGGCACTTCTGAAGATAGTATAGTTCTTCATTGGTGTCATCGATCACAACGTCGGTACAACGTCTACCGAGGGGGAACAACACCGGCAAACAGAGAAGAAACACGATCAATGCAATGCACAATATGATGCATGCTATGACATGGCAATATGAATGTGTTTTGGGCTAATGCAAGCTAGAACAGATTGAGATGAGTCCATTTGAACCAAAGATTCAAATGCAAACCCATTTTAAGAGGTCATATTAGTGCATTAACTTGTTTCACCTAAACAGCAAGGTTAAAGTGTCCTAACATGCATGAAAATGGTACATATGGATATATTGTGTTTCTCTGATAATTTTTCATATATGAATTGTTTGATTTGGAGTTACGGTTGAATTACTATGAATTTTTGAAGTTTGCAACATTTTCTGAAATTTCCTGTAAAAGAATAAATCCAGAAAATGATTTATTGCGTCAGCATGACGTCACTGTGATGTCAGCAGGTCAATAGCAGCGGTCTAGGTCAAACCTGACGGTGGGGTCCACCAGTCGGTGACACGATCTTGTTTAAGCGTCAATGACGGTGGGGCCTAGTAAACGGCCATGTTAGCCGGGTCAGCACTGACTTGTGGGGTCGGTCAACGCCGAGGTGGCAAGGTCAAACAGACCGGTGGGGCCACGGTCATTAGCTTAAATTAAACAGGGAATAACCCTGTGGTTAATTAACGGGTGGGGCCCGTGTGTCATCGTCTGTTAGGGAGGGATTAGTGGTGATTAGCCTTAATTAAGTGACCACGTCAGCGGTCGACGCCAGCGACCAAAAAGCACGGCGGTGGTTCGCCGGAGATGCTCGGGTTTGAGCTACGGGCGGCTAAATGAAGCGCGGAAGGGCTCGCTGGAACGCCCGCGGAGCGGCGCATCCAAGGGTGGTAGCGGTTTGCGCGGGGGTGGGCTCTAGCGGCGGCGGCAACGAAGTCAACGGCGGCCGGAGCTCGGGTGCTCGCGGATTTGGCGCCACGGCCTGCGTTCGAGCAAGTAGCAGGCTAGGGAGGTACTACGCGTTTCTGTGAGTGCAACGTGCACACGCACGGGACCAACTGGTCACCGAAGCGTGGCCGGCGATGAGCTCGTGCGGCGGCGCGATTCGGTCTTCAAGGGGGCGATGACTACGGCGAGAAATCGAGGCGGGGAGGAGGGGGTTTTGGTCCGTGAACTCACAAAGGGGGCGATGGGATGGTCAGCGTGCTCGGGGGAGGCCTGGAGGCGACGAAACAACGACGAAGATCTCCGGTGTCGGGAGGTTGAAGATGATGTCGATGGCGGCGATATAGCTCGTCCCCGGTTGGTTGGCTAGTCGAGGGCGTAGAAGACGTCATTGCGGAGCTCTCGGGCACGTCGGTGAGGCGTGGGGTGGCCGGTGGCCGCGGGAACGGTGAGCGGCGCGACGGCGGTTTCGGGTGGCTGTGCGTGGGAGAGACAAAGGAGGGGAGAAGCACGGGGAGAGGTCGAGGGGTTTCCAGGGGGGTGTGGCGTCGCCAGCCTGCTCCAGGCGATCGGCGGCAAGCAGGAGGAGGCATGGCGCCTGCTTGCTGCGCTGCTCTCTCCTCCGCCCTCTTGGCAGAGGTAGGTGATGACTGGCACGGGCCAGGTGGGCCTGCCCAGCCAGGTAAGTTGGCCGGGTTAGTCTCTTTCTCACTTTTATTTGTGTTTTCTATTTTTCTACCACTCCGTGGCTTTACTAAAAATACTAGATCAATCCCAAAAATCATGAAACTGCTCATGACCACTGTTGGAAATATATCCTGCAGTAAACATTTCAGTTTATGATTATTTGGGCACTTAAATATTTAATAGCATTTAAATGCCCAAATGCAAATAGAGTATGATTTAATCCAGAGCCCAAATATGTCATGGAAAAATGTGCATCACCTCTGGTTACTGTTTCCAGCATTTTCCAAGAATGATGAACATTTTTGAAAGCCATTTGGATTTACTGAAAATATTTTGGTTGAACCTAGTGAATTCCTTTAATGCTAGGGTTTAGGCAATCCCCATTTCAAGTTTAACTTAAATTTAAACATGATGCAACACCAGATGCTAGCACTAGGCATTAATAGAACTAGGGATGTGACAAGACTGCCCAGAGGTTGAGCACACCGGTATTGTACGCATGTTCAAATACAATCATGGTGACTGTCTTCTACGGAATATAGCAATTTCTCGAGTTCCCACCCGCTCTTGGAATTACAACAACTATGAAGTTGTTGCTATCTTCGACAAGCTTGTTGCCGTCGTTGCTGGTTTGACTCGATGGACATTGCTCAAAAATCAGTTTCACGTACGGATGAGTCTTGTGATGCAATTGAATCTGAGGGCCTTGTGTTTGCTGCCACCACTGTGGCACTGTTTTTGCATGCAATCGTTATGATTTGATGCGCTTGTCTTCCACCGTAATTATAATTGTTTCATCCACATGCATGCGGGTTAGCAAGTTTCCCTTTACTAATTAACCTTCTTCTTGTGTTTCCAAGGTCCTGTGAAAATTCCACCACCTATACTTGAAAAATTTTATAACCAAGGGGGAGATGACGATGGTGATGATCACGAGCATGAGGACGAGCAACGCCCATATACTCGTTGGCGCCTGGCTACTAATTCCGATGGATCACCTCTTCTCGTGTGTATACAGCCCACTGATGATGTTACTGCTAAGGAAGCAGGTGTAGGATCCCATGGTCGCACTCTCCGGACCTATTCCAACACCCGTTGCATGGTATTCGGGATGGATACTAGTGTGCTAGCGCCAACACCTTCTCCCTGGTACAGAATTGATAGTCTTGGAGAAAACTCGCTCTTCCTTGGACAAAACTATCCGATGATGGTGAAAGGCGATCGAACTGCTGTTGACACAACGTTACTAGCACCATTTATGAGAAGCAATTGTGTCTATACCTCAGACATTAGCGTGGTTCCCTACCCTGGTACTGATATAGTAGGCCGCTTCAGCCTGGATCGACAATAGATGCCCCGTCCCAGAGAATCACTTGTGGTTCAAAGCAAGCGTTTCCAACACCGAGGAATGGTTGAGTTGAAGTTCATTTCATTGGTTGTTATTTGTTGTGTGGTGAAAACTTTAGTATTTATAATGTATACTCGTTGTCGATGTGGGTTGATGACATGTTGTATGTAATAAAATGATATGCCTGTGATAAACTTACTAAATTTATGAATGGCTTTCGAGTTGCTTCTGTGAGTGAGTGGTGCGACGAGGCAAAAAAATATTTTCCTAATAAATAATTGTGCGTGCATTGCAATAGGTTATCGGATGAGGCCAATCATCAACAATAGTAGTACACTATTTGTACTAGCTTCACATGCTTCACGCGTCGTGCGGGTGTTTTTACTATAGGCATATTGTACTACGTAACCAGCACCTCGAATCCTCGATACTAGTAGTACTATATAGTAAGTAGTAGGAGTAGTAGGGTGGCATGGGCCAGAACAAGCATTCACGCCCGTGAGTACGGCACACGCCACCAAAGACAACTTCCATCGACACCACATTTCTTGGAGTCCGTGCTAGAGCAATCTCTTCAACCTCATCGTTTCTCTAACTCAGCCATCATACAAGCAGGCGAGGTGGGGTTTGCCGATAGTCGCTTTCCTCAACTGTGGTCCCACTTGTAAGGCCAACTCCAACGCTCTATCAATATATGGATGTACTCTTCTTCCCAATACAAAAACTTGCATCCATTCTACTCCCTCCGTTCTACTACCTCCGTTCTACTACCTCCGTCCTGGTTTATAGGTCCCCTTTATAGTTTGTGTCAAATTTTGACTAAAGATTTAACTAACAAAATATTAATGCATGTCAAGAAAAATTATCTCATTGGATCGTATTTGAACATAGTTTTCAAAAATATAATGTTTGGTGACATGCGTAAACATTTTGTTATTTTAATCTATGGTCAAAATTTGGCACGAAATATAATGGGGACCAATAAACCCGGACGGAGGTAGTATTTGTCAAAATATATATGTATCTAGACATGTTTTAGTATATAGGCACATCCATTTTTGGACAAATGGAAATCAAGTATTTTGGAACAGAGGGAGTACACAATAAAAATTTTAAGTTAGCACAACTAGTCTAATCCAAGAGCACAACCGAAGATTTGGTCGGGTTCTTCCTCCTTTTGCCGACACGTGGGACATCCAGCATCTAGGTCGTGTCATGAAAGAAAATAGAGTGGTAGTTGATAAGTTGAAGCCACGAGATGTGCATCTTGGGTTAAACTGTAAATAGAATCTTACTACTCTTGAGTAACTCCAAAAGCGGACACCAAGATCTTTCTTGATTTGTTTTTCATCACCAAAGACGTCGAGGTGAAAGATGTGCAGGTTCAATGGGTCCTCTTATGCTTTCACCGACATGTGGGGCGCATGTGAGCAACAGACGATGGGCTCCGCAAGAATCACTGGCTGGCTGAGAAGAGAGATAGAGGAGTGCTGAGCACGGACTGCAGGAAATTTGTTCTACGTAACCAGCACCTTGATATTCGCGTGTGGTTGTTTCTAGAATAAAAAAAGGAGGTACCTCTACTTATGTTACTCCCACTACGCCTAGCCTAAGGTTAGTAGGTGACCTTGCGCTTGGCTCTTCGCCTCTTCCGGAAGTCGATGGTTCTACAGTAGTGCTTCTAGCAATCTGACACCAAATGAACTGCTGCACGTCCACCGCTTGTAAGCAAAAGTTTCTCCTCGTGGTGCGAGCCACCACGCACGCGTTGGCGAGGGAGAAGGCATAATCAAGCTTCTCGTCGTTCTGCGAGTTGACGGGACACATCAAAGTTATTTACTAGTAGTACGTACTCTCTCCAAAAAAGGGCTGACCATGTCATTGCTACCATCCGTGCGTTCGTCGTTGAGTACATGCACTATTCACGTGCCATTCACGTGCCATCGAGGAGAAAAAATATTGCGAGGTGCCATCGAAGCGCACGACTCACTTACGGAAAAGGGTTTCCGCTTCCCCAAGACGACTCACTTACGCATCGCTTATCCGATTATTCCATTTTCTTGCATGACATGTGCACCTTGATGCTAGATGTCTCGCGTGTTGGGAAAAGGATGAACAAAGCTCACGAAAAGAAAAGAGTTGAAGAGCATAGATTCCCGACGACCGAGGAGGAGCAAGGAACCTCATTGTGGAGCCCGCAAGGAACCTTTGCGTTTTCCCTGTTTTTTGCCGCCGCCCACCTATAAACAACTAAAAGAACATGAACTTTTCGCTAACCACTAGAAACGGTACATCGGGATGCTAAGTTGAAGATGTTTTATACTCCTCCGCTCCCAAATATAAGTCTTTTAGATATTTCAATAAGGGACTACATACGTAAACAAAATGAGTGAATCTACACTCTAAAATATGTACACAAGTTTAACGCACTAACTCCATCCGATCCAACTCATGCACATACGCGCACAGCAAGGAGCACACAACGCACGTACACAAGACGTGCATGCACACACGCTCGGCCGCAGAATGCACGTGAATAACACATGCACGCGCACACACTCAGCTGCATGGAGGCGTGCGCTATCCGCGGCGACGTCTGGTTCGTCGTGCTACGGCGAAGCTCGCACGCAACGGCGCATACACATCTCTTGCAGCACCTCTTTGCCGTCATTGCTCAACTACTAGTCGGAGACGAAGATGACCGCAGCCTCGGCCTTAGAGCTAGCACCGATGGAAAAACACGCACGCTGCACGCACACGAGCACATACGGAGTGCCCACAACGTGGTGGTGGTGCGTCCCTAGTCGCCTCTACTCCTTCTGCGCACGTTGTCTATCAAGGCGGTTGCATGCTAATGATGATGTGGGTGAGATCTTCTAGGACTCAGATGATGACGAGGAAAATTATGAGACACAAGGTGACGTACACCGTCAAGGTCCACGGTCAAGGGGGTGCTAGCAAGTGCTTAGATGTGCTTAGAGCAAGTACAATAGAGCTGAGTCAGCGGGCTATAAGGAATAAACAATACAGTATATTTCTGCTTAGTTGGAGGAAAGAGAAGAGGAGAGAGAAGGTAAGCGGGCTCTTCGTGAAGAGCCAGCTCTAGCACGTGCTCCTAGGCACTTTGTAGTACATGTTGACTATAAGATGGGTTGTAGGCTTATAGCCAGCAGCTGGCTATACTATTAATGCTCTTTAGATGAGGTGCTAAGTGCATTAATGGCTTAGTAACTCAAGTGTTCAATGCATAGGTGCTTAGTTTATTGGTGCCACATCATATTTTATGCCTACGTGGCAGGCTTAGCAGCTATACATGGTGGAGCACTGGGAGATGCCAAGGCTGGTCATAGTGGGGAGTAACTTGTACTGTAACATATTACTATGTTACTCTAAACATCTCTATAAACCGGAAAGGAGGGAGTAGTAACATACACTAGTGTCATATGCGCAGTATGGGAGCACATGATATTTCCCGTCGGACCGATCCCAAGTTGGCTTCTCACCTTCTTGGCCCAACAAAACACTCCCCCCCCAAGGCGCTTCCCGCCAGGCGCCAGCTGAGCCCGCCGCTCCACATTGATGGCAAGTCAGGGCGACGCGACCTCTCACTGCTTCCGCCGTTGAAGCGGCGCGGTGACCGAGGGCACCGCCCGCTGCATGCCCGGCATTTCAGACTACACAGTGGATAGTAACTTTTAGAGCAAGTACTACAATAATTAGATAACATAAGCAGGCTATAAGGATTTAAATATAGTATTTTTGCTTAGATGAAAGAGAGAGAAGAGAAGCGGATTGTAAACGATGTAGCGGTTGTACTCCAACATACTCTACTTTGTGAGACAAAAGGTGGGGCCATTATTAATGATATTGTATTTATACTAAAGGGACTAACGGCGCCTTTAATTACTCCGGTTTTTTAGACAAACCTTGGTGGGGCTATTATTGACTTTTTGAGCTATTATTGACTTGGACGTGGGGTTTGGGGCCAAAGGCCTACTATTATACTCCGACCGACATGCTCTACCCTAGCCGCCGATGTATCATATGGTTTTGCACCGTTCTGCATCTTAGCGCCACCACGCAATTCTTCTCCAGCCCTCCTTCCGGTGCACCGCGAGAAGGGACAGCAGATCCTCGAACCCGCCTTCGTGATCACAGAGGGAGAGGGCAATCAGGTTTTGGGAGCACACTCCGTGATCGCTGCCGGCGACGACTTCCTCAATGACAGCCTTCTTCCCGACCTCGGTAACCTCTTCATCAACGACATGAGTGACAACATCAACCACATCGGTTCTGCTCTCCCGCTGTCACAAGATGTGATTCTGTCCTCTGGTTTAGTCCGCATCATTACTTTGATGTTTACAATTGTCGCCATGATCTATTTACTGCTGATTCGGATTAAATCTCATACTAAATTGCTCATATATTCAACAATCCAATCCAAAAACCTGATCACGTGCAATTTACTCGAGTTGTTTTGCTGCGCTTTTGAAGCCGCCTACTTTTAAGGGGTGCAATATAAAAGGTGGAGCACAAGAGCAGTATATTGGTTTCAGATCATGTGCTGCTATGACGCCACTAAGGGTAAGCCCGAGGCGATCTTATCCTACACAGCAGGAAGCTTTTGAACATGGATACCCTCTTCAAAGCCGCCCTGCTGAGTGTTCTTGACGATTCCATTGTGGATTCGTATATGTTTTTTGACAGCGGCAAAGACATGTGGGCTGCGCTCGAGGCCACGTTTGGGCCCTCGGGCATTGGCAACAAGTTGTATGCCATGGAGCAATTCTGTGACTACAAGATGACTGATGAGCGCTCTGTTGTTCAGCAGACTCATGAGATCTGATCCTCTCTAAGGAACTTGAGTACTTTAAGTGTGTGTTGCGGACAAATTTGTTCTTTGGGACCATCATTGCCAAGCTTCCACCTTCGTGGAACGATTTTGTTACTTCTTTGAAAAACAAGAGACATGAGTTTTCTGTTTTGGATCTCATTAGCACTCTTGATTTTGAGGAGAAGGCGAGAGCAAAAGACACACGTGCTCGGGTCGCCGAGGGAGATTCTAGTGCCCACATGGTACACGAGAAGAACTTCCAGCCAACCAGCCCCAAAACAACAAGAACAAATCTCAGGGGAAAGGGAAGTTTGATGCAAAGAACAAGCCGTCACATTCTACCAACTTCAAGAAGAATTCTCATAACGGGAAGGGATACAAACCTCAATTTTGGTAGCACCGCACAAAATTTATATGGTTGCATCTACCTGCTGTCAGCTAACCTCATGGTGCTCCAGGTATTCCTACATTCCTAACTAGGTATAATGACCACCGCAAGATGAAATTAGCTTATTCGTACGTTGACTTGCTGAATGCAGTGTGGAACAATCCTGTCATGTCCGGAGGAGCAAACAAGCGGGCAGCCAAGGTGGAAATCAACCAAGGACTTATGAAATTATATGTAATCTTCCTCGGGCAGGTCAAGATCCCTTCGTCCAGATGATCGTGTTTTGTCATGCCGAGCTATTGATATGTGCTACTGTTTTGCAACACCGTTTAAGTATAGCTACTGTTTTCCTATCTTTTCAGATTCGGGACAATGAATAGGATATCAGAGGCGCACAATATGGACCCATGTTGAGTCATCTCTATTGCCTCATGTGTTTGCTGCAAATGTGTCAAAGATCAATTGCAAGATGAGGCAGCTAGATAGCTGTGGAGTTGCCAACATGCTCAAAGTGCTCGCGACATTGAGAAGAAACAAGCATGCCAGGAAATTAATGCGCGCTTGCAGGGAGGCCCTTTTCTTAGAGAAGCATCGACCGATTTTCTTTATTTCCACACCTTCTCACAGTTTTGTATATTAGTTATAGTATGGTGAATCATTGAGATGCATAGACATGCTGAGCTTTTGTTCTTCCGAATGTTAGTTTAATGTGAGTGTTCAGATTCAGATCCGCATCCTCTAATTTGGTGGATGCACACAGAGAAAATAAATCTCCTTAATTTACTCCATAACCACCCTATTAAATAGGCCTAGTAACAAACCAGCGCATGCAATGGCGGCGGGCACATGCATCCTGCATGCATGGCGACCATGCAAGAACGCAAAAGAAGAGAGCGGTTCTTGGGAAAAGCGAGTAGTTAGTGCAGCGTGCCTTATAAACACGAACAACTCGCTCTCCCGCCTGCCTCCCCACCCAATTCCCCGCTCCCCAATCTTCCTCACTCGCCCGTAAAACCCCACTCACCTTCTTCCTCACTCATGTAAAACGCCTTGCTCCTCTTCTTCCACTCCTACAGTAAATCCCCAGCCCTCCTTCTTCCCGACTCAAGACCGCCACCAGGCTCGTCTCGCTACTCTGCTCAAACTCGTGAGCTCGGGCGACGCCCACAAGGAAAATGGAGTTGGCTGGCCCCAGCGCCAAGAAGATGAGGTTTCGCCAGCGGGCGACGCCGGTTGTAGATCCCGCACCAGTAGCTGGGAGAAGCGGCGAGCCCCCCACCCGGATCTCGAGGAACGGTAGAATCTCCGTGGACTGCATCAGCGATCTCCGGACGTCATCCTTGAGGAGATCATCTCGCTTCTCCCCACCAAGGATTGCTGCCACACAAGTCCTCTCAACTCGGTGGCGCCCTCTATGGCGCACCGCACCCTCAATCTCGATTGTCGTCCGATATCATCCTTCCTGAATTTGATCTCATCGAGCCATCGTCTCTTCTCACTAGCACGGCCCCGCTCAATGCCTCTCGCATCCCGACAAGCTACCTGCTGTCCATACCCGCAAGGTGGACGCTGGTGACATCCCCTGAATTCGGAAAACTCCAGCAGTTTGAGTTCTACCATTACCATGAAAGTTTCATACCACGAACATACCAAGAATTCGTGCCCACACCACCATTGTCCATCTCACGGTTTTCCTCCTCTCTCCACACCGCCACCTTCACCTGGTGCCATCTACGAGACGATCTGGTACAAATGCTTGACTCCCTTCGCTAAAAAACTTTCGCTTGTGGTGGTTTATCCGTCGGAGGCTTCATGCACAACATCATCCACTCTAGTTGCCCTGCCCTAGAGCGCTTGCTGATTGTTTTGGGAATAGAAATCGTATCGCTTGTCTCCAAATAAAGTCGCTCACCTTAAAAGCATTGGAATTTTTTTGAAGGACAACAGCTCATCATCGAAGATGCCCTTCACTTGAAAGGTTGCTCCTTCATAATTGTTATACACCGTCAGAAATAACTGCTGTCTCTCGCGCCAAACTGGAGACCTTGGGTGTAATTTGTGACCCATTTAATAATCACAAGGAGTTGGTGTTTGGCTCCTCACCTTTTCAGGTACCGTATATTATCATCTACACATTTGTAATCATATGCTGCATTTTTCATTTATGCACATAAGTTTTATATCATATTGGAGTACACTTTGGGTACTAATATTATGTTATATGCTCAATGAAGAGTTCGTCCATTGATAGCCTATCAATGCTGCTAGATTCTGTCAAGATCATATATATCGGAATGTATAGTTTTGATCTGGATATAATTATTGGCTTGCTGCGATGCTTTCGTTCTCTGGAGAATTTATACATAGAGGTGATGATTTCATGCACATTGAAAGCCCGTATATATTGTACTAGAATTAACTGTTCAGCTGTCGTTCTTTCGACATACTCTTTTTTCAGACCTTAACTGTTTTCAATCTTCATGTCTACTTAGGCAGAACCACATGGACAAAAACATATAACCAATCGTTGGCGTAATAAGCACAAGGATTTTCTCAGTTCTCATGACATTCGTTTGAGGACAATAACGATGGGACGATATGCACCCAAGCAGGCAAACAGAAGCTTTGTCACATTCTTCCTGTTGAATGCGAGGTTACTATTGTCCATGAGGCTTAATTTTTACAGCAAGAGATTTCTCACGGACGAACATGTTGAACAGCAAAAAAAGAAGTTTCAGGTGGACATATGGGCTTCTAAACATGCTCGGCTTCTATTTACAACAAGTTGTAGACATCCTAAAATAATTTTTTTTGCACACGATGTTGATTTTATGGATCAGACCGACCCATTTGTTTGTGACTGCAAAAAAGAGTGGTTGGGTTAGATGTTACTGTCATGTTCAATCTGGGTTTTGTCTAAAAATTTGATGAATAATTAATCCTTGGGCTTTTTGTACCATTTGTATGCTTGAATTGCATGTTGTTGCCCTCGTACTCCCCTCGACCTGCCACTACACTGCCGCATCTTTCATGGCTGTTGTTCGTTCCCGTTCGAGGCCTTGCCGTCGTTCTCCGCCTTGGTTAGCTCGCTGTGCTCACCGCCGTCTGGTGTTGTCAACATGGTCAACAACCAAGAGGAATCAGGAGATAACTGACGTGGAGAGGTCGATGAGGGACCCACCAGGGTCATTGCATTTCGCAAGCAGGTGCCTCGTTATTACAAGCCAAAACAATACTTCCTCCTAATTGTTTGACAACTAGGTTCCACGCCATTGTCAATGTAGTCAATAAATGAGAAAATTACACAACGAGCGGATAACACCAGGGACCCAGCAGCTCGCCCAGTTGTTTTTCAGTTTCAGAGACGGAGCTCAACTGCGTGTTGGGCGGGGGCTGTGGCCCGTCTAGCCCACGCTTACGCTTTTATTAAGCACATGACAAGCCCAGTTGATATTTTTTTGTTTCCAAAATTGGCTAGCCTAGTTCTTTTTTTTTGGAGAATACCAAAACCGAGGCCTACTTGCTTTTCTCAGCCCTGCTGGGCTCCAAATCTTTCAAGACGAGGAGGGATAAGAAATGGGCTTCCCCAGAAAACGGGCTATTAGTTGTAAGAAATGGGCTGTAAATTTTTAAACCAAAGCCAACCGGCAATTGCATTAAAATATCCTTTTTTTCAGGATTTCTCTACTCTCTACTCTTATAAAAACCAAAGCCAACTGGCAATTACATTAAAATATCATCTTTTCACCCACAAGATAAACTACTCATACAAATGCATCTTCAAGTTCCGTGCAACGAACGGGCATCTTGCTAGTTAAGATTCTAAAATTCTTTCATTTTTTTTTTGCAGAGAATTGTTTTTTGAATTTTATTTTGACATAATTTTTTGAAAAATATTTTTAACGTGACTCGAAATTTCATGATTAAAAGAGTTCGGACCCCACCGAAATATACAAAATTTCGTTGAATTTTTTAGCAGTGCCCAGAATATATGCTCTGTAATGCTAATAAAAAGAATATGAGCTTCAAATATCCTTAAGAATTAGCAAATGGGTTGTAAATTATTGAAAATAATGGATAATGGGCTGTATGCTGTTTTCCACAGATTTGGAGGCTGACTTCTGGGCTTACTAGGTTGACGATGACGCTGTCCTAATTTTTTTTGACGCATACGCAAGGCTTTGTCAACTTAGTCAACACATAGCAGTGACTGTTGGATGTCCATCCAACGGCCGCCGTGCTTCTTCAATCTCTCGATCTTCTGCTCCGGCCGCCCAAACCAGCGCCAAGGGACTGCTCCTCCCTCCTCCCGTGGCTGCTTGTGCTGCCGCCAGGCCATCCCTCTAACCACCCACACATCCTGTTATTTTCCGGCGACGTTAGCCTCACCCCGCAGCCGACCAGTCAGCGCTCATTCTCCCCTCAGCGTGGGAATGCGCTGCGGTGGCTTCGCCAGCTCCGGGTGGTTCTCTTCCTGGGCCCCGCCCTTGTCCACCGCGTTTGTGCTCTCGGTGCGGCAAGGTCAACATGGTCAACAAACAACATCCATCGGAAGAGGCTGACAGTAGGGGCCCACACAGGAAAATGCCTCCTTATTATGCGCCAAATAATGACTCCTCCACCTGATAGCTGGGACCCACCGGAAGGGTCTCTGTATTTCGCGAAAAAATGTTCCCCCCGCTGTCAGCTCGGACCCACCGGAAATGCCTCCTTATTACGCACAAAAAAATGAATACTCCCCCTGCTAGCTGGGACTCACCTTGGTGGGAGGCTGACTTGTGGGCCTACTAAGTTTACGGGGACGGAGGGCTTTGTCAACTTAGTCAATATGAACGAATCTAGCTCCAGTGACCGTACGATGCCCATCCAACAGTCGTAGTGCTTCTTGAACCTCTGGTCTTCGTGCTCCAGCCGCCCAAAGCAGCGTCGGTCGTGCCGCGTGCTCCTGCCTCCCGTGGCTGGCTGTGATGCCGCGGAGGCCTCACCGCCCCCTGCTACTCCCACCGCTGGCCAGGCCATCCCTCTACTCACCCACACCCCGTGTTATTCTGCGGCAACGGCAGCCTCACCCTCGTACTCCTCTTCGCGTGGGCATCCACTGCTGCGTCTTCCCCGGCTCTGTGTCGTCCCCTTCCTAGGCCTCGCCTTCGTCCACCGCCGTGGTGCTCTCGGCGCGGCGTGGTCAATGTGGTCATGACCGACTTCCATCGGAAGAGTACTATGCGTGGAGAGGCTGACAGCTGGGTCCACAGCGGCCGGAAGGAAGTGCCTCCTTATTACACGCAAAATAATTATTCCTCCACCTGACAGCGGGGACCCACCGGACGGGCCACCGTATTTCACGAAAAAAACGTTTCCCCCTGACTGCTGTGACCCACCAGCTACATCTTCGCACGCAAGGAAGTGCGTCCGGGCAAAAAACACCACACCGACCGCTGGGACCCACCAGCTACATCTTCGCACGCAAGGAAGTGCGTCCGCAAAAAACGATTCGCCCGACCGCTGGGACCCACCAGCTACATCTTCGCAGCAAGGAAGTGCTCGACGGTCGGGACCCACCTGGTCGAAGCGTACGTAGCGTTGTCATTCTGGTCGCAAACGTGTACGTACATACTGGTCGCAGTAGAGGCGCGCACGTACACGTACGTACAGCGGCGAGGGTGCAAGAAAGAAAATACGGCCACGTACGTACATACGGGCAGGGTCTCGAACGCCTACTCGCACATACGTACATGGCTGGGTTGGAACGGAGAAACATCGTCGTCGTCGTGTTCATGGGGAGGCAACGGAATGCGTCGTGTATTCATCGGGAGGCAACGGAACGCGTGGGAGCCAACCGGCTGGGTCGGAATGGAATGCGTGGTCGTGTTCATCGGGAGGGCTTGGACGGAACAGGTGATGGAAACAAGGTCTGGCGTGCCGCACAACGGAGGAAACGACCTTGTGTTTGACCGGCCATGTTCGAAACGGGGTCCTGTTCATCGGGAGGGGTCTGGCGTACCGCAAAACGGAGGAAACGGTCCTCCTATGGTCGAAACAGGGTCCTATTGATCGGGAGGGGCCTGACATACTGCAAAACGGAGGAAACGGACCTCCTACGGTCGAAACGGGGGTCCTGTTGATCGGGAGGGGTGTGGCGAACCGCAAAACGGACGAAACGGACTTGAGTTGGAGCGCTACGGTCGAAACGGGGCGGGGGGGGGAGAGGTGTGGCGTACCGCAAAATGGGACTCCACGGGATACTGTTCATCTCCACCGTCGACCTCCTCCGGCCTCCACGCGCCACCGTCGACCTCCTCCGGCCTCCACGGGCTCCTGTTCATCCAGCCTCCACCGCGCTACTCCACCGCTCTCGTTCAACCACCCTCCACGGGCACCCCTCCACCATCTACTGCTCATCCATCCCTCCACACCACGGGTCCCTGTTCAACCACCCTCCACGGCCACCCCTCCACCGCTCATGCTCATCCATTCCTCCACACCACGGGTTCCTGTTCATCCGGAGGCAACGCCACCGCCACTGCTCATCCACCCCCCCGCAACACTCACTGCTCATCCCAGGCAGCATCGATCAGCTTGATTAGCAGCAGAGCGAAGAATCGCCCATCGGGTTCGATTAACAGCCATCGATCGATCGCTCGGGTTCGAGCACCGCGTAGCTTTGTAGTGCAATCGCCGGGTTCGATTAGAGCCCAACGCCTCGCTTCGGCTTGATTAGAGCCAACGCCGCACACACGCTGCAGCGTCGCACTGAGAGAAACGCGCATCGCTTCGCCCCGACCTCCCACCGTAACCGGCAACTCCCCGAAATTTTCCTCCCCCTTGCTTCTACCACGGTTTTTTCCATCATGGACGGCCCAAAGAATGTCATGCAGCTGCGTCTCCGGCCCGCCCAGGACGAAAAGCCCATTTTTTGTCATAGAAGTAGGAGCCCACCACATCTATGATGATACCGGGTTTTGTCACAATTATCGTCATAGAAGTGTCATATGTATGATAGAAAAAAATTTCATTCGGCCCAAAATGTTACGGATGTGTCTTTTTTTGTAGTGCCTATTATGGCATTTCCATAGCCATTCCGAGATATATTGCCATGCAACTTTCCACCATTCCATTTATCATGACACATCCATCATTGTCATATTGCTAGCATGATCATGTCGTTGACATAGTATTTGTGGCAAAGCCACCGTTCATAATTATTTCATACATGTCACTCTTGATTCATTGCATATCCCGGTACACCGCCGGAGGCAATCATATAGTCATACTTTGTTCTAGTATCGAGTTGTAATCATTGAGTTGTAAATAAATAGAAGTGTCATGATCATCATTCAATAGAGCATTGTCCCAAAAAAAGAGAAGAGAAAGGCCAAATAAAAAAAGGCCCAAAAAAAGATATATAGAAAGGGGCAATGCTACTATCCTTTTTTCCACACTTGTGCTTCAAAGTAGCACCATAATCATCATGATAGAGAGTCTCTTGTTTTGTCATTTTCATATACTAGTGGGAATTTTTCATTATAGAACTTGGCTTGTATATTCCAACAATGGGCCTCCTCAAGTGCCCTAGGTCTTCGTGAGCAAGAATGTTGGATGCACACCCACTTAGTTTCTTTTGTTGAGCTTTCATACATTTATAGCTCTAGTGCATCCGTTGCATGGCAATCCCTACTCCTTGCATTAACATCAACCGATGGGCATCTCCATAGCCCATTGATTAGCCTCGTTGATGTGAGACTTTCTCCTTTTTTGTCTTATCCACATAACCCCCATCATCATATTCTATTCCACCCATAGTGCTATGTCCATGGCTCGCGCTCATGTATTGCGTGAAGGTTTATAAGTTTGAGATTACTAAAGTATGAAACAATTGCTTGGCTTGTCAACGGGGTTGTGCATGATGAGAGCATTCTTCTGTGACGAAAATGGAGCATGACTAAACTATATGATTTTGTAGGGATGAACTTTCTTTGGCCATGTGAAAGTGCAACTATCCCTAGGTGGTTTTGGTAATTCATAACAACATATAGCTCATTGAGCTAATGCTATTCCAAGACAAATATTTTAGGAAAGCTCAATGAATGGCATGGCATGGAAGATGAAATTGGATCCCTCAAAATATCAAGGACAAAGGATTGGCTCAAGCTCAAAAGCTCAAGACTCTACATTTTACATTTTAGTGATCCAAGATCACATTGAGTCTATAGGAAAATCCAATACTATCAAGGAGGGATGAGGTGTTGCTTAATGAGCCTTTTGCTTCATGTGCTTAGTGATATGCTCCAAAACCCTCCACTACTTTCTCACATCCACAAATGACCTAAACCTAAAGTCAAACTCGGCCCTACCGATTCTTTCTATCCGGCGCCACCGAGTTCAGATGTCATAGCCACTGCCACAAACCCTAGGCAAATCGGTTTCACCGATAGGGATCTCGGTCTCACCGAGATGGGATTGTAATCTCTCTGTTTCCCTTTCGAACTTTTCGGTCTCACCGAAAGAGCGAATCGGTCCCACCGAGATTACAATATAAACTCTTTATTTCCCTTTTGTAACTTTTCGGTCTCACCGAAAGAGCGAATCGGTCCCACCGAGATTACAATGTAAACTCTCTGTTTCCCTTTTGTAACTTTTCGGTCTCACCGAAAGAGCAAATCGGTCCCATTGAGTTTACCTAGCCAACTCTCTGGTTAGCTAATTACCAAATTCGGTCTCACCGAGTTTGTGTAATCGGTCTCACCGAGATTACATTATGCCCTAACCCTAACCATATCGGTCCTACCGAGTTGCATATCAGTCCCACCGAAAACCCTAACGGTCACTAGGTTTACTAAATCGGTCTGACCGAGTTTTATGATTCGGTCCCACCGAGTTTGGTAAATTGTGTGTAACGGTTAGATTTTGTGTGGAGGCTATATATACCCTCCACCTCCTCTTCATTCGTGGAGAGAGCCATCGAACAAACCTACACTTCCAACTTACCAGTTACGAGAGAGAACCACCTACTCATGTGTTGAGGCCAAGATATTCCATTCCAACCATATGAATCTTGATCTCTAGCCTTCCCCAAGTTGCTTTCCACTCAAATCTTCTTTCCACCAGATCCAAATCCTATGAGAGAGAGTTGAGTGTTGGGGAGACTATCATTTGAAGCACAAGAGCAAGGAGTTCATCATCAACACACCATTTGTTACTTCTTGGAGAGTGGTGTCTCCTAGATTGGCTAGGTGTCACTTGGGAGCCTCCGACAAGATTGTGGAGTTGAACCAAGGAGTTTGTAAGGGCAAGGAGATCGCCTACTTGTGAAGATCTACCGCTAGTGAGGCAAGTCCTTCGTGGGCGACGGCCATGGTGGGATAGACAAGGTTGCTTCTTCGTGGACCCTTCGTGGGTGGAGCCCTCCGTGGACTCGCAAGCACCGTTACCCTCGTGGGTTGAAGTCTCCATCAACGTGGATGTACGATAGCACCACCTATCGGAACCACGACAAAAACATCCGTGTCTCCAATTGCGTTTGAATTCTCCAAACCCTTCCTTTACATTCTTGCAAGTTGCATGCTTTATTTTCCGCTGCCTATATACTCTTTGCATGCTTGCTTGAATTGCGTGATGATTGCTTGAATTGTTCAAAGATAGCTAAAATCTGCCAAAGTCTAAAATTGGGAAAAGGCATAGCTTTTAATTGGTCAAGTAGTCTAATCACCCCCCTCTAGACATACTTCAAGGTCCTACAAGTGGTATCAGAGCTTTGGTCTCCATTTGCTTTGATTTCCATAGCTTTTGGTGGTCATAGCCTTGGTTTCACAACCTAGAAGAGTATGGCGTCTAGCGAGGGAAATTATCACCGTAGAGATCCTTACTTTGATGGCACTAATTTTGCTAGTTGGAAGCATAAGATGAAAATGCATATTCTCGGACATAACCCCGCCGTTTGGGCTATTGTGTGTATTGGCTTGCAAGGTGAATTCTTTGATGGGAGAGAACCGAACCGTGAAGCTAGTGCGGAAGAGTTTAAGATGTTGCAATACAACGCTCAAGCTTGTGATATCCTCTTCAACGGATTGTGCCCCGAAGAATTCAACAAAATCAGCCGTCTTGAGAATGCAAAGGAAATTTGGGATACTTTGATTGATATGCATGAAGGTACCGACTCCATCAAGGAATCCAAGTTGGATGTGCTCCAAAGTCAGCTTGACAAGTTCAAAATGAAGGATGGTGAAGGTGTCGCTGAAATGTACTCTAGGCTTGCTCTTATCACAAAAGAGATTGCCGGCTTAGGAAGTGAAGAGATGACCGACAGATTCATCATCAAGAAGATCCTAAGAGCATTGAATGGAAAATATGATACCGTGTGCACATTGATCCAAATGATGCCAAATTACAAAGATCTCAAGCCAACGGAAGTCATTGGAAGAATTGTTGCTCATGAGATGTCACTCAAGGATAAGGAGGAACTTCACAACAAGTCAAGTGGTGCTTACAAAGCCTCATGTGAAGCCCCCACATCATCAAGTGAGAAACAAACCTTCAATGAAGAATTGAGCTTAATGGTGAAGAACTTCAACAAATTCTACAAGAGTAGAAGCAAAGAAAGAAGCTCCAAGTCAAGGTCCTACAATGACAAAAGATCTTCTAGTCGAGAGCGAAATTGCTACAATTGTGGGAGACCCGGACACTATTCCAATGAGTGTACGACACCCTACAAAAGAAGAGAAGATTCTCCCAAGAGAAGAAGTAGAAGAGAAGAATCACCACCAAGAGAGAGAAGGAGTAGAGATGATCGTTATGAACAAAGACCCTCACGGAGAAGCAAGGATTCGGAAAGGAAGGATAAGTCATCAAAGAGCTACACAAAATGAAGACATCAAGCTCATGTTGGTGAATGGGTATCCGGCTCCGACTCCGACAATCACTCCGAGAGAAGCTATCACTCTGACTCTGAATACACTCAAGATGAAGGTGTTGCCGGCTTAGCACTTGTGTCCACCAACTCCTACGACATATTTGAATCACCAAATGAAGGAATTGGAAGATGCTTCATGGCCAAAGGTCATAAGGTAACACACCCGAGTATGTTGATTTTAATAGTGATGAAGATGACTTGCTAGGTGATGATGATTTACTTGTTGACAACTATAGTGATGAATACTATGATGAAACGTCAATTAATCATGCTAATCAAGATGAAACGAATGACAATGATAAGGAGAAAATTGAGCGTCTAACTAAAGAACTAAACACTCTTAAGTTAGCTCATGAAACTATCTTCGAAGATCATCGAGAACTTTTAAGGGCTCATGAAAAGTTACGCTTTGAAAAGCTCAATCTTGAGCAAGAGCATGAGTTCCTAAAAGCGATCAATGATGATCTCCGTAAGAAAAGTTCTTCTTACATTGCCAAGTGTTTACTCTTATCTACGTACATGCCTCAAGTCAAGTCTAGTAACAAGAACAAAAAGGATTCTTCTTCTAGTAGTAACAATAACAATGCTAAACCCAATATTGTTGCTTCTAGTAGTTCTCTTGATTACACTAATGATTCTCTTAGCCAAGTTACACTTGAGCAAGAAAACAGCTTATTGAAGGGAATTATAGAAAGGTGTATACAAGAGCCTTGCGGGAGTAAGCAATTTGAGGAAATTGTACGCAAGCAACGAAGGCACCGGAAGAATCAAGGTGTTGGTTTTGAACGAAAGTTCAATGCCAATGGAGTTGAGTGGGAAGAAGATCAGTACCCCAAGACGAAGTTTGTTCCTCAACAAGAGAAGTATGATCCTACTTCCTTCAAGGGAACACAAGCTCAAGATGATCTTCCACCACAAGACCACAAGAACAAAGGCAAGGACAAGCTTCAAGAGGAGATTGATGCATTTGAAGAAGCACCTAAGGCCTTGGTCAAGTGGGTTCCCAAGACTACGTCAAGTTCTATTTCATCAAGCACAACTACTACACCAAGGATTCCCATCAAGATGATGTGGATCCCGAAGAACAAGAACTAGATAGTTTGTGAGGGTGACTCCGCCAACATCTTTCACTCATATCATTATGGCAAGGACAAGTGCAATCAACTTCCATATTTTGCACTAGTTCAAGGAGTCACAAACCCTCATGTTGGTAAGGCAAGGGACAAGGTAACCTAATGTTTTCATGGACATCATTTTGTGTGTGCATCACTCTATGTCTATGGATATTATTGTTTGTTCCTTGTGGGACTAACCCGTGTAGGTATTGAAAGTGCAACTCACTCCAAAGGATTGCTCCAAAATATCTACATCAACATTGAGCATCCACATATTCAACATCTACATGAAGTCATCATCGACAAAACCCAAGGTTAGTTCATCCCTCTAAGGGGGGATCTCACATCTAGGGGGAGCTTAACTCTAAGAATTGAGTCAAAGCAACTCTAATGATGTGAACACATAGATGCTTTATGTAAAAGTGGTAACCCCACTTGAGCTTAAACAATGAGTATGACCTATGATCAAATGTTCTCATTTGACTCCTAAGTCAATATACTCATATATAGATGACCTAGTCATCGCCAATTGTTTGATAGATGCTAGAATTGGTTGTGCATGCTTTGTCACATATTTCATTTGTCATTTTATTGTGTGAGCATGTTGATTGCATATTTTACTCATTCGAGGACATCCACTTGTTGTTTGATTGATTGGTTTCTTTTTCTTTGGCCAAGTGGATGGACAAGCATGCCTAGGAACCTTCTCTAGCTATCTATGATTTTCTCGTCTCAAACTCTATTCATGCTACATCACAAAATTTGATCAAGTCAGATTCGAACCACTCTGTGTGAGGAGCACTCGGAGTCCCCGATTCGTCATAGACTTAAACTTCCAAAACTTCTTTGTGATTTTCGGTCTGACCGATTCCGCCATTTCGGTCATACCGAGATTACTAAGTCGATCCAGGTTTTCAATCTCGGTGCAACCGATTTTAACTTTTTGGTCACACCGAGTTGTCAGAATCATATCAGTTATGCATCTCGGTGCCACCGAGTTGTTCAACTCGGTCACACCGATAGTGTCGGGCTATATATACACACGGGCAAATTTTTGGAAAATTTTCTCCAAAACTTCTCGCCCACGCATAGCTCGCTCTGCCTACTTGGTCTACGGATCGTCGACTTCATCGCCAGCCGCCTCCTGTTGCTGGTCTCCGCCGCCGTCAACAGAATTCTCCTCCGTCGTTGCCGCCATAGCGAGTTCACCGCCGAACTAGGGTATGAACTCGATCTCTGTGCTATCCTCGTCCGATTCTCAGCACATTGTATTCGTAATGCATCTTGCCACGATTGAAACACTTCTATCCAGTCAAAACAATCCTTAGAATAGGTATGATTCGAAAATATAGGGTTAGGTTTCCGCCGAAACCATCTCGGACCCACCGGGTTGAAAAACTCGGTCCCACCGATTTGGATAACGCCATTGCACTAGTAAGTCTCGGTCTAACGGAGAATTACAAATCGGTGTGACCGATTTTAGAACTTTGTGAAACCCTAGCAGTCTCGGTTCCACCGAACTGTGACTCGGTCTGACCGAGTTCACTAGTTTAGGTTCCAAAACTGCCCGGTATCACCGAGTTTGAAAATCGGTAGATCCGAAATGCTTTCTGTGGAAACTAAAACTAAGTTTTTGGAATCATTCTTTTGCAAAAATATCTGCATTTTGTGATGCTCATCCACTCTACCTCATCTATAACTATTCACAGGGTCAGCAGTCAGTCAGTGCAGCATGTCAGACCAAAGTGACAGCCAGAACAGGTCAGAAGAGCAAATTCACATGAGTGAGGGCACTAGTCCCTCTAGCAGCTCAGATGAGGGGAGCAGAAGCACTCCCAGCAATTTGCCCAAGGCTGCCATAAGGACAAGGAAGAAGAAGACCTCAGAGTCTGAGGATGAGGATTATGTGGCAGCTGAGGATGAGGCCAGTTCCAAGAAGAAAGTGCTCAAGGAGTACAACTCGACAACAGTTAATCCTGGAATGAAGATCAAAAGGCCAGCAGGTAGACAACCCATGTCCAAAGCCAGAGTCTCCACTCAAGCTTCTTTGGAATCCCATCCCAAAGAACCTGCTGCTGCTGAAGGAAAGAAAAGGAAGGAAAGGGTCAAGAAGACCATGGCCAGAGTGATTGGTAAACCATCTATGATGGAGGAAGAGGAAGAAGAAGAGGTTGTTGAGCCTGCACCCAAGGCACAAAAGCTGATGGGTGATGCCATAAAGTCAGGAGCTGCAACATCAAAGCCCAAAGCTGCCCCCAAGCCCAAGAGTGCACCAAAGAGAAATACCAGGAGTATACCAGCAACTGAGAAGAACAAGGCTCCAATGCCTGAGATTGATGCTGAAGAAGATGAAGAAGGGCAGGTCCTAAGGAAGCTCAAACCCAATATCCCAGACCACAATGATGCTCATCCTGTGGCTGAGAACATGAAGATCAGGAGATATCAAGGGTTGAGGCTATGGAGAGAGTCAGATCCATATGCCACCAGGAGAAGGACTGCTGTGGATTACAGGTTCCACACCAAGGAACAGCAGGACTTCTATGAGACTATCTTGTTGGATAAGAAGCCAATAGTTTGTGATATGAGGTGGGTCAACTGGACCTACATTCAGGAGAATGAAGAACACTATCCTGGAGTATATGACAGCTTCAGTGCTTGTGGAGTTGCAGATTTTGTTGGGCAGAAGCTCACAAATTGGAACAACGAGCTCATAATGCAATTCTACTCCACAGCACATTTCTATCCAGATGGCAGGATAATGTGGATGTCTGAAGGAACACGATATCAGTCAACCATAGAGGAATGGGCAAGTCTGATCAATGCCCCAAAGGAATATGAAGATGACTTGGACATTTATGCCAAGAAGAAGATGGGACACAACTCAATGTCACACATGTACAAGGAACTCCCAGATGATGCACTTGAGTCCTTCAAGTTTGGATCAGTTCATTATCTTCTGTCAGGGCTGCCTACAATCAACTGGATTCTAAGGCACACTCTTTTGCCCAAATCAGGTGACCACAACATGATTAGAGGGCATGCAATCAATTTGCTTCACGTTTTTGATGTGCCTCAAAAATTCAAAGTCATGAGCCTCATAGTTGAAACTATCAAGAGGACTGCAGCAGACCAGAAGAGGAGCTGTGGATATGCCCCACAGATTCAGGAGTTGATAAACTCAAAGATGGGCACAAGGAAGTATCTGTTGGATAAGGAACACATGGTTCTCTATCCTGACTTTGAGGACAATCAAGTTGTCATGACTGAGAATGAACCAACATCAGTGCAAGCGCAAGAGAAGAAGGAGAAAGCTAGGAAAGAGAAGGCTGCCAAGATGCCAACTCAAGCAGAGGCATCTGAATACTTTCTGAAGAACAAGCTAGGAGCAGCTTGGTTACTTGATAGCTCAACTCTGCGGATTGAGAAGGGGTTGGCCACCCTAACTCAAAACCGGAGAGCACGGAAAGAATCATGGAACAAAAATTCTATGATCTTGATGTCAAAGTGGCGAGATTGATCGGATGTGGAGCAGCTACATGATGACATGCAGGAGAGGAAGGGCAGGACAATGATCGATGCATTTGCAGAGTGCCACGAGCTCAAAGATCAGCTGCAGAGCAGTTCAAGACACGAGTCACTTCATCAGCTCCAGCTACAGCTCCAGCACCACCAGCTCAAGACCAACTCCTTCAGCTCCGTCTACATCATTGAAGCCTTCGTTCTTGGAGTTCTCCGGACACCACCACCACCGAAGACCAAGCACGAGAGACGATATAGTCCTATGCATTTTCTAGGAACTTTTTGGTAACTTGTTTCCAAAGGGGGAGAAAATGTATAGATCATAGGCTTCGAGAGAGAGAGATTTGCTTTTGTTCTCTCTTGCCTTTTTGGTTGAACTTTATTTGCTTTTGATTGGTTGAGATACTATGCAATTACCCGTGAGACATTGATGATCATGTGTTTGATCATAAGCTACACTTATGCTCGTTATGATATTATCTTACTTATCCTTATATGATCATTCACTTTGCTTGGTGATGAGTGCATGTATTCAATCTTTGTTATTTTGAGCGCTCCACCAAGATGTATGTGACATGGAAGAGTAACCCATGAGCCTAATTCCTTGCGCATTTGCAGTCCAAAGCAAATATTACTATGCACAAATTTAGGGGGAGCTCTTGCTTATCACATAATTCTCAAAGCGACGATGTTTTTCAAATTTTATTATCTTTTGTCGAAGCTTTGATCTATATGTTGTCATTAATTACCAAAAAGGGGGAGATTGAAAGTGCAACTATCCCTAGGTGGTTTTGGTAATTCATAACAACATATAGCTCATTGAGCTAATGCTATTCCAAGACAAATATTTCAGGAAAGCTCAATGAATGGCATGGCATGAATGATGAAAGTGGATCCCTCAAAATATCAAGGACAAAGGATTGGCTCAAGCTCAAAAGCTCAAGACTCTACATTTTACATTTTAGTGATCCAAGATCACATTGAGTCTATAGGAAAAGCCAATACTATCAAGGAGGGATGAGGTGTTGCTTAATGAGCCTTTTGCTTCATGTGCTTAGTGATATGCTCCAAAACCCTCCACTACTTTCTCACATCCACAAATGACCTAAACCTAAAGTCAAACTCGGCCCTACCGATTCTTTCTATCCGGCGCCACCGAGTTTAGATGTCATAGCCACTGCCACAAACCCTAGGCAAATCGGTTTCACCGATAGGGATCTCGGTCTCACCGAGATGGGATTGTAATCTCTCTGTTTCCCTTTCGTAACTTTTCGGTCTCACCGAAAGAGCGAATCGGTCCCACCAAGATTACAATGTAAACTCTCTGTTTCCCTTCTATAAATTTTTGGTCTCACCGAAAGAGCGAATCGGTCCCACCGAGATTACAATGTAAACTCTTTGTTTCCCTTTTGTAACTTTTCGGTCTCACCGAAAGAGCAAATCGGTCCCACCGAGTTTACCTGACCAACTCTCTGGTTAGCTAATTACCAAATTCGGTCTCACCGAGTTTGTGTAATCGGTCTCATCGAGATTACGTTATGCCCTAACCCTAACCATATCGGTCCTACCGAGTTGCATATCAGTCCCACCGAAAACCCTAACGGTCACTAGGTTTACTAAATCGGCCTGACCGAGTTTTGTGATTCGGTCCCACCGAGTTTGGTAAATTGTGTGTAACGGTTAGATTTTGTGTGGAGGCTATATATACCCCTCCACCTCCTCTTCATTTGTGGAGAGAGCCATCAGAACAAACCTACACTTCCAACTTACCAGTTGAGAGAGAACCACCTACTCATGTGTTGAGGCCAAGATATTCCATTCCAAGCATATGAATCTTGATCTCTAGCCTTCCCCAAGTTGCTTTCCACTCAAATCTTCTTTCCACCAGATCCAAATCCTATGAGAGAGAGTTGAGTGTTGGGGAGACTATCATTTGAAGCACAAGAGCAAGGAGTTCATCATCAACACACCATTTGTTACTTCTTGGAGAGTGGTGTCTCCTAGATTGGCTAGGTGTCACTTGGGAGCCTCCGACAAGATTGTGCAGTTGAACCAAGGAGTTTTTAAGGGCAAGGAGATCGCCTACTTCGTGAAGATCTACCGCTAGTGAGGCAAGTCCTTCGTGGGCGACGACCATGGTGGGATAGACAAGGTTGCTTCTTCGTGGACCCTTCGTGGGTGGAGCCCTCCGTGGACTCGCGCAACCGTTACCCTACGTGGGTTGAAGTCTACATCAACGTGGATGTACGATAGCACCACCTATCGGAACCACGACAAAAAATCCGTGTCTCCAATTGCGTTTGAATTCTCCAAACCCTTCCCTTTACATTCTTGCAAGTTGCATGCTTTATTTTCCGCTGCCTATATACTCTTTGCATGCTTGCTTGAATTGTTCAAAGATAGCTAAAATATGCCAAAGTCTAAAATTGGGAAAAGGCATAGCTTCTAGACATACTTCAAGGTCCTACACCATGTTATTTTGAGAGGACATAATTGCTTAGTTAGTATGCTTGAAGTATTATTATTTTTATGTCAATATGAACTTTGGTCTTGAATCTTTCAGATCTGAATATTCATATCACAAGTAAGAAGAATTACATTGAAATTATGCCAAGTAGCATTCCACATCAAAAATTATCTTTTTTATCATTTACCTACTCGAGGACGAGCAAGAATTAAGCTTGGGGATGCCTGATACGTCTCCAACGTATCTATAATTTTTGGTTGCTCCATGCTATATTGTCTACTGTTTTGGGCAATATTGGGCTTTATTATCCACTTTTATATTACTTTTGGGACTAACCTATTAACCGGAGGCCCAGCCCAGAATTGTTGTTTTTTGCCTATTTCAGTGTTTCGAAGAAAAGGAATATCAAACGGAGTCGAAACGGAATGAAACCAACTAGAGAAGTTATTTTTGGAAGGAAAGCTACCGGAAAAGCTTGGAGTGCATGTCGGGAAAGAAGGGAGGTGGCCACGAGGGTGGGGGCACGCCCCCTGCCTTGTGGGCCCCCCGATGCTCCACCGACGTACTCCTTTCACCCATATATACCCATATACCCTAAAAACTTCGGGGAACAGAATAGATCAGGATTTCCGCCGCCGCAAGCCTCTGTAGCCACCAAAAACCAATCGGGACCCTGTTCCGGCACCCTGCCGGAGGGGGGAACCCTCACCGGTGGCTATCTTCATTATCCGGCGCTCTCCATGACGAGGAGGGAGTAGTTCACCCTCGGGGCTGAGGGTATGTACCAGTAGCTGTGTGTTTGATCTCTCTCTCTCTCTCTCTCGTGATCTTGATTTGGCACGATCTTGATGTATCGCGAGCTTTTCTATTATAGTTGGATCTTATGTTTCTTCTCCCCCTCTACTCTCTTGTAATGGATTGAATTTTCCCCTTGAAGTAATCTTATCGGATTGAGTCTTTAAAGATTTGAGAACACTTGATGTATGTCTTGTTGTGCGTATCTGTGGTGACAATGGGATATCACGTGATTCACTTGATGTATGTTTTGGTGATCAACTTGCGGGTTCCACCCATGAACCTATGCATAGGGGTTGGCACACGTTTTCGTCGTGATTCTCCGGTAGGAACTTTGGGGCACTCTTTGAGGTTCTATGTTGGTTGAATAGATGAATCTGAGATTGTGTGATGCATATCGTATAATCATACCCACAGATACTTGAGGTGACATTGGAGTATCTAGGTGACATTAGGGTTTTGGTTGATTTGTGTCTTAAGGTGTTATTCTAGTACGAACTCTAGGGTTGTTTGTGACACTTATAGGAATAGCCCAACGGATTGATTGGAAAGAATAACTTTGAGGTGGTTTCGTACCCTACCATAATCTCTTCGTTTGTTCTCCGCTATTAGTGACTTTGGAGTGACTCTTTGTTGCATGTTGAGGGATAGTTATGTGATCCAATTATGTTATTATTGTTGAGAGAACTTGCACTAGTGAAAGTATAAACCCTAGGCCTTGTTTCCTAGCATTGCAATACCGTTTACGCTCACTTTTATCGCTTGCTACCTTGCTGTTTTTATATTTTCAGATTACAAAAACCTTTATCTACCATCCATATTGCACTTGTATCACCATCTCTTCGCCGAACTAGTGCACCTATACAATTTACCATTGTATTGGGTGTGTTGGGGAAACAAGAGAATCTTTGTTATTTGGTTGCAGGGTTGCTTGAGAGAGACCATCTTCATCCTACGCCTCCCACGGATTGATAAACCTTAGGTCATCCACTTGAGGGAAATTTTCTACTGTCCTACAAACCTCTGCACTTGGAGGCCCAACAACGTCTACAAGAAGAAGGTTGAGTAGTAGACACCAAGCACTTTATGGCGCCGTTGCCGGGGAGGTGAGTGCTTGAAGGTGTATCTTTAGATCTTGCAATCGAATATTTTTGTTTCTTGTTTTAGCACTAGTTTAGTTTATAAAACAAAACTACCAAAAAAATGGAATTGAGTTTGTCTCATACGCTTCATCTTTTTAATATCTTTCGTGAGTATGATGGAAAGGAAAATTGTGCCAAAGTGTTAGAAGAAGAATGCATTGCAATACCGTTTACGCTCACTTTTATCATTAGTTACCTTGCTATTTTTATATTTTCAGATTACAAAAACCTATATCTACCATCTATATTGCACTTGTATCACCATCTCTTCGCCGAACTAGTGCACCTATACAATTTACCATTGTATTGGGTGTGTTGGGGAAACAAGAGACTCTTTGTTATTTGGTTGCAGGGTTGCTTGAGAGAGACCATCTTCATCCTACGCCTCCCACGGATTGATAAACCTTAGGTCATCCACTTGAGGGAAATTTGCTACTGTCCTACAAACCTATGCACTTGGAGGCCCAACAACGTCTACAAGAAGAAGGTTGAGTAGTAGACATCAGTAACTCTTTACGACGATCTCTTTATCACCTCTATAACCGAGAAATATTTCCTTAGTCCTCTAAGGATAATTTTGACCGCTGTCCAGTGGTCTACTCCTGGATCACTATCGTATTCCTTTGCCAAACTCATGGCGAGGTACACAATAAGTCTGGTATACAGCATAGCATACTTTACAGAACCTATGACTGAGGCATAGGGAATGACTTTTCATTCTCTTTCTATTTTCTGCCGTGGTCAGGTTTTGAGTCTTACTCAACTTTATACCTTACAACTCAGGCAAGAACTCCTTCTTTGACTGATCCATTTTGAACTCCTTCAAAAACTTATCAAGGTATGTATTTCATTGAAAGTCTTATCAAGCGTATTGATCTATCTCTATAGATCTTGATGCTCAATACGTAAGCAGCTTTACCGAGGTCTTTCTTTGAAAAACTCATTTCAAACACTCTTTTATGCTTTCCAGAAAATTATACATCATTTCTGATCAACAATATGTCTTTCACATATACTTATCAGAAAGGTTGTAGTGCTCCCACTCACTTTCTTGTAAATACAGGCTTCACCACAAGTCTGTATAAAACTATATGCTTTGATCAACTCATCAAAGCGTATATTCCAACTCGGAGATGTCTGCACCAGTCCATAGATGGATTGTTGGATCTTGCATATTTCGTTAGCACCTATAGGATTGACAAAACCTTCTGGTTGCATCATATACAACTCTTCTTTAGTGAATCCATTAAGAAGACCCCCCCCCCCACCTCTCCAGCTTCTGGCACTTACCCGGCCACCCTCTCGCCAGCGCTCCTGGTCACCGCGCCCCACCTCTCCGGCTCGCCCTCCCCGGCGCTGGTCCCAGAGGACCCCCACCTCCCCCGGCAGCCATCCCCACACCGTCGCCGCTGCCGGCGGTAACTGGGGTTCCTCCCGCCTCTGATCCCGTGCCGCCAGCTTCAGCTCCATCCCCCCTGCGCCTCAACTGCACCCAGACGACTCTCCTCCTCGCAGATACGGCTGACCCCGACGGGGAGGGCGGGACTCGGGTGACCACCCCGGTGGCTTCCCAGGCCCCTCCCCCAGGGTCCGCGGCCTACTCCCTCCATGGTCAGTCCTCCTCCACCCCGGTGACGGCCTCGCGACGGAGTGTCCGGCTTGTGGCCGCCCGGCCGGACGGTAGCCTTGCTCTGCCCATCCCCGAGCTGGCGGAGCTTTGGGCCGCTGCCCGGAACCTGGAGCCAGGTACGCCTGCCCCCCCCCCCTCTGCTTCTACTTGCTCATTTTTGTGCTTGAAGCGGTCCCTCTAGGTCACCTTGCGAAGGTTGTGTCAAATTCCGCGATCGTTTTCAGGGGGGAAGCCGCCCCCCTTAGTGCAGATTGCGGCCATCCAGGCTCGCGAGATTCTTGATGGAAAATTGGCGGAGGCCCGCCATGCCCTCCTCGCCCCCTCCATCCCCTCGGCCCCTTCTCTGGTGGCTGCACCGTCACAGCCCCGTAGGGCTGCTGGCCGCCCCCGGTGGTGGCGGCCGAGCCTCGTGGCCGCACCCGCTCTCGCACTATCGCTCTCCACGCCCAAAGCGCTTCCCGCGTCCTAGGGTCAAGCAGCCCCCCAATGGCTCCTTAATGTGTGCCTTATTCTGGAACATCCGCGGGTTCGGCCATGATGGCTGACGCCGCCAACTCATCGAGTACTTGCGCGATGAGCATATTGACATAGTGGCGATCCAGGAAACGATGCGCTCCGACTTCTCCTTGCCGGAGCTTGATAGGTTGAGTTCCCACCTCTTCGCGTGGCACCGACTCCCTTCTAGTGGGAACGCCGGCCATTCAGGTGGAATCCTTTTAGGTGTGAAGGATGCCACCTTCGAGGTGGGGAGTATGAACCGGGGCTAGTTCTTTGTTAGTATGGAGCTCTATGAACGGGCCCTAAATTTCAAATGGGAGGTTATCATCGTCTACGGCCCGGCTGACCACAGTAGATCCGCGTCCTTCCTCGAGGAGCTTAACCGGAAGGTCTCTGCGGCCTTCATGCCGGTGGTTGTCGGAGGCGATTTTAACATCCTCCGCTTCGCAGAAGACAAGAGCAATGACCACGTCAACTCTGCACGTATGCAAATGTTTAATGACTGCATTGCCGATCTTGGTCTTCGCGAAATAGACAGGATTGGTGCCAGGTTCACCTGGACAAATTGGCAAGCCTCCCCGACCCAATCCGTCCTGGACAGGGTCTTAGTCTCCCCGGAGTGGGACCTCCACTGCCCTCTATCTTCTCTACGGGCTATCACTCGGATTGGCTCCGACCACGTTCCTCTTCTCTTGTCCTCCTCCGACGAGCGTCCTCCGATCCCTCCATGATTTCAGTTTGAGACATTCTGGTTGTCCCAAACTAGATTCGTGGAGGCTGTTGGGGCTCGTTGGGTGGAGACCAGGTCTCTTCCTCACCCCCGCCCCCTCTCGGCTATTGACTCTTGGCAACTCTGTGCCAAACGCGGCCGGCAGTTCATGAAGAGATGGGGTGCGGAAAAAGGCCTTGTTGACCGCCATTCAGGCTCTCGATCTCCATGCTGACATGGTCGGCCTCTCCGCTGATGAGTGGCTCTCTTGGTATGACCTGGAATACCAACTCTCCATCATCTACACAGACGAGGAGGCTTACTGGCGCTTGCAGGGTTCCCAGGAATGGGTCCTGAAGGGCGACGCGAACACTGCCTACTTTCAGGCCATGGCGAATGGGCGTCGTAGACGCAACACCATCCCTCTCCTATGGGACGACCCGTCTCTTCTGCAGTCCCCGGGTGACATTAGGGCCCATGTCGACGGGTTCTACCGATCCCTTTTCTCCGCTTCTCCTAGGATCGGCCTCTCTCTGGCCCTCGATTGCTGGTCTGGCCACCAGCTTGTCTCCGCTGCGGAGAATGTGTATCTCACAGCCCCATTCTCCGAGGATGAGGTCTGGACGGCCATTAGAGGCATGAACCCCTCCTCGGCCCCGGGACCGGACGGCCTTCCGGTTAAATTCTTCCCGATCTTCTGGAATGTGATTAAGCCGGAAATCATGGCCATCTTTGACGATTTCTACGTTGGGACCATCGACCTCGGTCGCCTCAACTATGGGATCATTTCTCTCATTCCCAAAGTGTCGGGGGCCTCCGACATTCGCCAGTTTCGCCCGATCATGGTGATCAATGTGATCTTCCAGATTCTGGCGAAGGGGTACGCCAATAGGGTGACTCTGCTAGCTGACCTCATTACCCACCCCAACCAGTCCGCCTTCGTGAAAGGGCGGTATATCCTGGATGGGGTATTAGTTCTCCATGAATTCCTCCATGAGGTCCGGTCTAAACACCTCAAGGCGGTCTTCCAGAAAATCGACTTTCATAAGGCCTACGACACTGTTAGTTGGTCCTTCCTTCGGGAAGTTTTGCTCCGGAAGGGCTACGATGATCGATGGATCACCCGGGTGATGCAGATGGTGTCCTGCGGCCGCACTGCCGTGAGCATCAATGGGGAGATTGGCCCTTACTTCCCCACCCTCTGTGGGGTTAGACAAGGTGATCCTTTCTCTCTGTTCCTGTTCAATATGGTGGTGGACGTGCTTGCCGCCATCCTAGATAAGGCCAAAGCCGCTGGCCATATTCGTGGGATTACCCCTCATCTGGCTGGCGGCTCCGGGATCTCCATGCTCCAATACGCCGACGACACCACCATCATGGTCGAGGGCTCGGACACGGACATCGCTAACCTCAAGTTCCTCCTTCTATGCTTCCAACAAATGTCTGGCCTTAAGATCAACTTTGACAAGAGTGATGTGATGGTTATGGGCTATTCTCCGGCTAAAGCCCTTGACATCGCCAACCGCCTCAACTGCCGCCTCGGCTCCTTCCCCATGACTTACTTGGGAACCCCCATCAGTGACTCTCGGCTCACCGCCGCGGACTTGTGCCCCACGGTTTCCAAGTTGCAAATGCGCATGGAGCCTTGGCATGGTAGGTGGCTGTCGAAGGCGGCTCGGACGATCCTCATTAACGCCTGCCTCACTAGCCTCCTCCTGTTTCTTATGAGCTTCTATAGCCTCCATGAGACCCTTCACCATGAGATCGCCAAAATCCAATCTCGCTTCTATTGGGCTGGCGACAACAATAAGCAGAAGTACCACATGGTTAGCTGGCCGGACATCTGCAAGCCCCGAGAACAGGGAGGCCTCGGTATCATGTGCTCTAAGCGCATGAATATTGCCCTCCTCACCCGCTGGCTCGGGCGCATTTTGCAAGGGCACGATGGTATCTGGCTTGACATTATCTGGAACAAGTACCTGCGTGGACAACCCCTCGCCTTTTGTCAAAGGTCCGGCGGCTCCCAGTTTTGGCAATCGGTCGTCCAACTTCTGCCCGTCCTACGCATTGGAACCTCAATCTCGGTTGGATCGGGTACAACAACGTTGTTTTGGTTCGATCGTTGGGCGGGAGACTCCCCCTTTGCAGCCCACTTCCCCGACCTCTTCTCCATTGTCGTCGCCCCCTTAATCTCAGTTGAGAGGGCCCTTATTGACTTAGGGCGCCTCGCCTTTCGGAGGCCATTGCTACCTCTTGAGCACTGCGTTGGTTTTCCCTTGAAGAGGAAAGGGTGACGTAGTAAAGTAGCGTAAGTATTTCCCTCAGTTTTTGAGAACCAAGGTATCAATCCAGTAGGAGATCACGCACGAGTCCCTCGCACCTACACAAACAAATAAGAACCTCGCAACCAACACGATAAAGGGGTTGTCAATCCCTCAACGGTCACTTACGAGAGTGAGATCTGATAGATATCATAAGATAAGATAATATTTTTGGTATTTTTATGATAAAGAGAAATAAAGATGCAAAGAAAAATAAAAGGCAAAAGAAATAACTAAGTGTTGGAAGATTAATATGATGGAAAATAGACCCGGGGGCCATAGGTTTCACTAGTGGCTTCTCTCAAGAGCATAAGTATTACGGTGGGTGAACAAATTACTGTTGAGCAATTGATAGAATTGAGCATAGTTATGAGAATATCTAGGTATGATCATGTATATAGGCATCATGTCTGTGACAAGTAGACCGACTCCTGCCTGCATCTACTACTATTACTCCACACATCGACCGCTATCTAGCATGCATCTAGAGTATTAAGTTCATAAGAACAGAGTAACGCTTTAAGCAAGATGATACGATGTAGAGGGATAAACTCATGCAATATGATATAAACCCCATCTTGTTATCCTCGATGGCAACAATACAATACGTGCCTTGCTGCCCCTGCTGTCATTGGGAAAGGACACCGCAAGATTGAACCCAAAGCTAAGCACTTCTCCCATTGCAAGAAAGATCAATCTAGTAGGCCAAACCAAACTGATAATTCGAAGAGACTTGCAAACATAACCAATCATACATAAAAGAATTCAGAGGAGATTCAAATATTGTTCATAGATAAACTTGATCATAAACCCACAATTCATCGGTCTCAACAAACACACCGCAAAAGAAGATTACATCGAATAGATCTCCACGAGAATCGCGGAGAACTTTGTATTGAGATCCAAAGAGAGAGAAGAAGTCATCTAGCTAATAACTATGGACCCGAAGGTCTGAGGTAAACTGCTCACACATCATCGGAGAGGCTATGGTGTTGATGTAGAAGCCCTCCGTGATCAATGCCCCCTCCGGCGGAGCGCCGGAAAAGGCCCCAAGATGGGATCTCACGGGTACATAAGGTTGTGGCGGCGGAATTAGGTTTTTGGCTCCGTATGTGATAGTTTGGGGGTATGTAGTTATATATAGGAGGAAGAAGTACGTTAGTGGAGCAATGTGGGCCCCACGAGGGTGGAGGGCGCGCCCAGGGGGGTAGGCGCGCCCCCTGCCTCGTGCTCTCCTGGTTGATTTCTTGACGTGGACTCCAAGTCCTCTGGGTCATGTTTGTTCCGAAAATCACATTCCCAAAGGTTTCATTCTGTTTGGACCCCGTTTGATATTCTTTTTCTGCGAAACACTGAAATAGGCAAAAAACAACAATTTGGGCTGGGCCTCCAGTTAATAGGTTAGTCCCAAGAATAATATAAAAGTGTATAATAAAGCCCATTAACATCCAAAACCGAATATAATATAGCATGGAACAATAAAAAATCATAGATACGTTGGAGACGTATCAAGCATCCCCAAGCTTAATTCCTGCTCATCCTCGAGTAGGTAAATGATAAAAAGAGATTTTTTGATGTGGAATGCCACTTAGCATAATTTTCAATGTAATTCTCTTAATTGTGGTATGAATATTAAGATCCGAAAGATTCAAGACAAAAGTTTAATATTGACATAAAAATAATAATACTTCAAGCATACTGGCTAAGCAATTATGTCTTCTCAAAATAAATGGCCAAAGAAAGTTATCCCTACAAAATCATATAGTCTGGCTATGCTCTATATTCACCACACAAAGTATTTAAATCATGCACAACCCCGATGACAAGCCAAGCAATTGTTTCATACTTTTGGTGTTCTCAAACTTTTTCAATCTTCACGCAATACATGAGCGTGAGCCATGGATATAGAATTATATGTGGAATAGAATGGTGGTTGTGGAAAAGACAAAAAAGGAGAAGATAGTCTCACATCAACTAGGCGTATCAACGGGCTATGGAGATGCCCATCAATAGATATCAATGTGAGTGAGTAGGGATTGCCATGCAACGGATGCGCTAGAGCTATAAGTTTATGAAAGCTCAACAAAAGAAACTAAGTGGGTGTGCATCCAACTCGCTTGCTCATGAAGACCCAGGGCATTTTGAGGAAGCCCATCATTGGAATATACAAGCCAAGTTCTATAATGAAAAATTCCAACTAGTATATGAAAGTGACAACATAGGAGACTCTCTATCATGAAGATCATGGTGCTATTTTGAAGCACAAGTGTGGTAAAAGGATAGTAACATTGTCCCTTCTCTCTTTTTCTCTCATTATTATTTTTCTTTTTTTATTTGGGCCTTTTCTCTTTTTTTATGGCCTCTTTTTTTATTTTTTATTTTTATTTTTCGTCCGGAGTCTCATCGCGACTTGTGGGGAAATCATAGTCTCCATCATCCTTTCCTCACTTGGGACAATGCTCTAAAAATGATGATCATCACACTTTTATTTACTTACAACTCAACAATTACAACTCAATACTTAGAACAAAATATGACTCTACGTGAATGCCTCCAGCGGTGTACCGGGATATGCAATGAATCAAGAGTGACATGTATGAAAGAATTACGAACGGTGACTTTGCCACAAATACGATGTCAACTACATGATCATGCGAAGCAATATGACAATGATGGAGCGTGTCATAGTAAACGGAACGGTGGTAAGTTGCATGGCTATATATATCGGAATAGCTATGGAAATGCCATGATAGGTAGGTATGGTGGCTGTTTTGAGAAAGGCATATGGTGGGTGTATGATACCGGCGAAAAGTGCGTGGTATTAGAGAAGCTAGCAATGGTGGAAGGAAGAGTGTGCGTATAATCCATGGACTCAACATTAGTCATAAAGAACTCATATATTTATTGCAAAAATCTACAAGTACCAAAGCAAAGTATTACATACATGCTCCTAGGGGGATAGATTGGAAGGAAAAGACCATCGCTCGTCCCCGACCGCCACTCATAAGGAAGACAATAAATAAATAAATCATACTCCGACTTCATCACATAACGGTTCACCATACGTGCATGCTACGGGAATCACAAACTTTAACACAAGTATTCCTCAAATACACAACTACTCAACTAGCATGACTCTAATATCACCATCTTTATATCTCAAAACAATTATCAAGCATCAAACTTCTCATAGTATTCAACACACTCATAAGATAATTTTTACTAATCTTGGATGCCTATTACTTTAGGACTAATTTCTAAATTTAAGCAAATTACCATGCTGTTTTGTAGGACTCTCAAAATAATATAAGTGAAGCATGAGAGAACAATAGTTTCTATAAAACAAATCCACCACCGTGCTCTAAAAGATATAAGTGAAGCACTAGAGCAAAAACTATATAGCTCAAAAGATATAAGTGAAGCACATAGAGTATTCTAATAAATTCCGAATCATGTGTGTATCTCTAATGTGTACAGAAAGGATGATTGTGGAAAACTAACAAATAAAGACTCAAATAATACAATACGCTCCAAGGAAAACACATATCATGTGGTGAATAAAAATATAGCTCCAAGTAAAGTTACCGATGGAAGTAGACGAAAGAGGGGATGCCTTCCGGGGCATCCCCAAGCTTTGGATTTTTGGTGTCCTTAGATTATCTTGGGGTGCCATGGGCATCCCCAAGCTTAGGCTATTGCCACTCCTTGTTCCATAATCCATCAAATCTTTTACCCAAAACTTGAAAACTTCACAACACAAAACTTAGCAGAAAATCTCGTGAGCTCCGTTAGCGAAAGAAAACAAAACACCACTTCAAGGTACTGTAATGAACTCATTATTTATTTATATTGGTGTTAAACCTACTTTATTCCAACTTCTATATGGTTTATAAACTATTTTATTAGTCATAGATTCGTCAAAATAAGCAAATAACACACGAAAAACAGAATCTGTCAAAAACAGAACAGTCTGTAGCAATCTGTAACTAACGCGAACTTATGGAACTCAAACAAATCTACCAAAATAGGAAGACCTATAAAATTTGTTAATTGATCAGCAGAAATTGGAATCAGTATTTTATCATGTTCTAGTGATTTTTAACAATTGTTTTCGTGAACAGAAAGTTTCTGGAATTTTCAGCAAGATCAAATAACTATCATCCAAGAAGATCCTATAGGTTTAACTTGGCACAAACACTAATTAAAACATAAAAACAAATATAACCAGAGGCTAGATCAAATATTTATTCCTAAAAAGAAGCAAAAAGCAAAAAACTAAAAATAAAATTGGGTTGCCTCCCAACAAGCGCTATCGTTTAACGCCCCTAGCTAGGCATAAAAGCAAGGATATATCTAGGTATTGCCATCTTTGGAAGGCAATCCATAAGGGGCTCTCATAAAGATTCATAAGGTAATTTAATATTATTTCTAGGGAAGTGTTCCATGCCTTTCCTTAACGGAAATTGGAATCTAATATTCCTTTCCTTCATATCAATGATTGCACCAATCGTTCTAAGGAAATGTCTACCAAGAATAATAGGACATGAAGGATTGCAATCTATGTCAAGAACGATAAAATCTACGGGAACATAATTCCTATTTGCAACAATAAGAACATCATTAATCCTTCCCATAGGTTTCTTGATAGTGGAATCCGCAAGGTGTAAGTTTAAAGAGCAATCATCAAATTCGCGGAAACCTAACAAATCACACAAAGTTTTTGGAATCGTGGAAACACTAGCACCCAAATCACACAAAGCATAGCATTCATGATATTTAATTTTAATTTTAATAGTAGGTTCCCACTCATCATAAATTTTTCTAGGGATAGAAACTTCCAACTCAAGTTTTTCTTCATAAGATTGCATCAAAGCATCAACAATATGTTTGGTAAAAGCTTTATGTTGGCTATAAGCATGCGGAGAATTTAGCACGGATTGCAACAAGGAAATACAATCTATCAAAGAGCAATTATCATAATTAAATTCCTTGAAATCCAAAATAGTGGGTTCATTTATATCTAAAGTTGTAACTTCTTCAATCTCATTTTTATCAATTTTAGCATCAAGATCTAAAAACTCTGAATTTTTGGAACGTCTTCTAGGTAAAGGTGGCTCATAATCAATCCCATCATTATCAAGGTTCATATTGAAAAACAAAGATTTAATAGGAGAAACATCAATAACTTTTAAATCTTCATCTTTATTCTCATAAAAACTAGAAGAACACGCTTTCAGAAAGCAATCTTTCTTAGCACGCATCCTAGCGGTTCTTTCTTTGCAATCATCAATGGAAATTCTCATGGCTTTGAGAGACTCATTGATATCATTCTTAGGTGGAATAGATCTAAGTTCAAAGAATCAACATCAAGATAAATTCTATCAACGTTCCTAGCCAATTCATCAACCTTAAGCAATTTTTCTTCAAGCAAAGCATTGAAATTCTTTTGCGAATTCATAAAATCCTTAACACTAGTCTCAAATTCAGAGGGCATCTTATTAAAATTTCCATAAGAGTTGTTGTAGGAATTACCATAATTATTAGAGGAATTACTAGGATACGGCCTAGGATTAAAGTTTCCTCTATACGCGTAAAAAGGTGCATTGTTCCTACCAACAAAATTCACCTCTATACATGAACTTATGAAAGATGGATAAACATTGTTCCTACCAACAAAATTCACATCCATAGATTCATTATTATTCTCAATCAAATTAGACAAAGGCATATCATTAGGATAAGAAGAAACACTCTTATTAGCAAACAATTTCATAAGTTCATCCATCTTTCCACTCAAAACATTATTTTCTTCAATTGCATGCACCTTTTTGCTAGTAGATCTTTCAGTGTGCCATTGAGAATAATTAACCATAATATTATCTAGGAGTTTAGTAGCTTATCCTAAATTTATTTCCATAAAAGTGCCTCTCGCGGCCGAATCTAAAAGATTTCTAGAAGCAAAATTTAATCCGGCATAAATTTTTTGTATAATCATCCATAGATTTAAATCATGTGTAGGGAAATTACGTATCATTAATTTCATCCTCTCCCAATCTTGTGCAACATGTTCATGATCAAGTTGCTTAAAATTCATAATATCGTTTCTAAGAGAGATGATCTTAGCGAGAGGAAAATACTTAGAGATAAAAGCATCTTTGCACTTATTCCATGAATCAATACTATTTTTAGGCAAAGACGAAAACCAAACTTTAGCACGATCTCTAAGCGAAAAAGGAAATAGCTTCAATTTAACAATATGATTGTCCACATCTTTATTCTTTTGCATATCACACAAGTCAACGAAGCTATTTAGATGGGTAGCGACATCTTCACTAGGAAGGCCGGCGAATTGATCTTTCATAACAAGATTCAACAAAGCAGCATTAATTTCACAAGATTCAGTATCGGTAAGAGGAGCAATCGGAGTGCTAAGAAAATCATTGTTGTTGGTATTGGTGAAGTCACACAATTTAGTATTATCTTGAGCCATTGTGACAAAGAAGCAATCCAACACACGAGCAAACAAGAAGCAAACGAAAAAGAGGCGAGAGGAAAAGAGAGAGCGAATAAAATGGCAAGGGTGAACGGGGGAGAGGAAAACGAGAGGCAAATGGAAAATAATGTAATGCGAGGGATAAGAATTTGTGATGGGTACTTGGTATGTCTTGACTTGACTTGACTTGGCGCGAATCTCCCCGGCAACGGCGCCAGAAATCCTTCTTGCTACCTCTTGAGCACTGCGTTGGTTTTCCCTTGAAGAGGAAAGGGTGATGCAGTAAAGTAGCGTAAGTATTTCCCTCAGTTTTTGAGAACCAAGGTATCAATCCAGTAGGAGATCACGCACGAGTCCCTCGCACCTACACAAACAAATAAGAACCTCGCAAACAACGCGATAAAGGGGTTGTCAATCCCTCAACGGTCACTTACGAGAGTGAGATCTGATAGATATGATAAGATAATATTTTTGGTATTTTTATGATAAATAGAAATAAATATGCAAAGTAAAATAAAAGGAAAAAGAAATAACTAAGTGTTGGAAGATTAATATGATGGAAAATAGACCCGGGGCCATAGGTTTCACTAGTGGCTTCTCTCAAGAGCATAAGTATTACGGTGGGTGAACAAATTACTGTTGAGCAATTGATAGAATTGAGCATAGTTATGAGAATATCTAGGTATGATCATGTATATAGGCATCACGTCCGTGACAAGTAGACCGACTCCTGCCTGCATCTACTACTATTACTCCACACATCGACCGCTATCCAGCATGCATCTAGAGTATTAAGTTCAAAAGAACAGAGTAACACTTTAAGCAAGATGACATGATGTAGAGGGATAAACTCATGCAATATGATATAAACCCCATCTTGTTATCCTCGATGGCAACAATACAATACGTGCCTTGTTGCCCCTGTTATCACTGGGAAAGGACACCACAAGATTGAACCCAAAGCTAAGCACTTCTCCCATTGCAAGAAAGATCAATCTAGTAGGCCAAACCAAACTGATAATTCGAAGAGACTTGCAAAGATAACCAATCATACATAAAAGAATTCAGAGGAGATTCAAATATTGTTCATAGATAAACTTGATCATAAACCCACAATTCATCGGTCTCAACAAACACACTGCAAAAGAAGATTACATCAAATAGATCTCCACGAGAATTGTTGTGGAATTGTCACGTCAGATGTCCTAGTGTAAGGACTTAGTCGCGAGGCCAACGCATCTATGTGGTAGCTTGAGAGGGGTTGAGCAGAATCGAGAGACGCAACACACAAGACGAGGATTTAGACAGCTTCGGGCCCCGGGAAACATCATCCAGTAAAAACCCTACATGCTGTTTGAGGCTAGATCTCATTATCATCTTGAGGGAGTCGCCGTAAACCGGCTCTCCTCTTTGTGTCTAGCCCTAAGATTGTTTCTCCTTGCTTGTAACCTCTCTCTCTTTGGGGAGCCCTGCCCCTCCTTATATATGTTGGAGGGGAGGATTACATGAGGAGTCCTATTAGGATTAGGACTAGTCTATCTCTAATACAAACCGGATACAAGTCCAGGTCTTAACTCCTTGTAAGACTAATATTCCTCATGCCTTTCCTCTTAAACCGGCCCACCATAACATGAACCGCCCTTCTGGGCCTTGGGCCTTGTCATCCGTCTGACCCGCCCGCCGAGTCACCAGTTAGTCATAATGACCAGGCGGGTTGCTTGTAAACCGCCAGGTCAGGGCGGGTAGCCAGTAACTCGCCAAGTGTCAGCAGGGTCTTCAGATAAACCGCCAAGTCCGGCCGGGTTACACTTCCGGCCGGTTTACGCCGCGGGGTATATCCCCGACATTAGCCCCCAGTTTAATTGGGATTTATACATGTTAAACTGATCCTGTAAAACAAATACAAGAACAAATTTGATAGATTATGCTCCGAGTTAAGAATTCTTGTAAACCGGCATCTGATCATCCTTAATTCCTTGCCATTTCCTTCTTCTAGAAAATCCAGGTCAATAAGCCAGCTTCATACTCAATTTGCTGACATTGGTTTCTCACAGAGAAATATTGTGAAGAATAATCCACTTGAGTCGGCTTCCAAAGCGCCGACTTAAGAAATATTGGTCTTTGAAATACTCATCTGATATTCAGCCGGTTTGAAGATGTAAAATTTGCCGGTTTAATATTACCAAAATTGCCGGTTCGTAAATAGCAATGGCACTGAGTCATAATATTTTCTGTTGCCGGGTCATAATTATTGATGACGCCGGGTCAATCTAGTTTGCTCAAAACTGAAAATTGGAAGATATTTCTCCCTTATATCCATATTACCTGTAGCCCCCAAGTCTTGAACAGAACAAAGTGATGATTTGAGACTTGTTTCCATATAATTACTGCCACTTTAAAGAAATCCATGTTCATCTCGGTCACTAGTAAAAACTAAATACTCCATATATGTAGCTCCCAAGTGCCGGGTTGTCCTGCTTGCAGCAACCTGGGACTTGAAATTGCCTGATGCTCATAAAAACTTCAACCAGTGTAGCCCCCAAGGGTCGGGTCAGTATGCAAATAATAAGCAGGGACTTTGAAAATATGATCATGTAGAATGTAACAGCAACGTGTAGCCCCCAAGGGCCGGCTGGGTAAGATAATATTGAGCTGGGACTTTATATATATTCCATTGAGAATAACATTATATTATGTAACTCCCATCATGGGGCGTGAATCCACGTCCACAAGGTTGAGAGCTTTGTGCTTTACCAACTGAGCAGTGGATCCATCAATAATAGATGAAAATTTGTGTACCTTGAATTGTTGACATGAGCAATTGGTTGCCTCCAAGGGTCGGCTCATTATGATGTGATGAGTCGGGTCTTCAATAAGACTAATAAAAATGACTTTGCATTAGCCCCCAAGTGTCATGGTGCATGCTTGCGGTGACATGAGACTTGCATATTTGATATAATCTTAAGTTGAATAATGTAGCCCCCAAGTGCCGGATTGTAAGCCTGCAGTGATACGTCTCCAACGTATCTATAATTTTTTATTGCTCCATGCTACTTTATCTATTGTTTTGGACTATAATGGGCTTTATTTTCCACTTTTATATTATTTTTGGGACTAACCTATTAACCGGAGGCCCAACCCAGAGTTGTTGTTTTTTTTGCCTATTTTAGTGTTTCGAAGAAACAGAATATCAAACGGAGTCCAAACGGAATGAAACCTTCGGGAATGTGATTTTCTCACCAAACGTGATCCAGGAGACTTGGACCCTACTCCAAGGAGTGCCAGAGGCGGTCACGAGGGTGGGGGGCGCCCCCCCAGGGGCGCCCCGCCTCGTGGGCCCCCTGACGCTCCACCTACGTACTCCTTCCTCTTATATATACCTACGTACCCCCAACAGATCGGGGACGGAGCCAAAAAACTAATTCCACCGCCGTAACTTCATGTATCCACGAGATCCCATCTTGGGGCCTGTTCTGGAGCTCCGTCGGAGGGGGCATCCATCACGGAGGGCTTCTACATCAACACCATAGCCCCTCCGATGAAGTGTGAGTAGTTTACTTCAGACCTTCGGGTCCATAGTTAGTAGCTAGATGGCTTCTTCTCTCTTTTTGGATCTCAATACAATGTTCTCCCCCTCTCTTGTGGAGATCTATTCGATGTGATCTTCTTTTTGCGGTGTGTTGGTTGAGACCGATGAATTGTGGGTTTATGATCCAGCTTATCTATGGAAAATATTTGATTCTTCTCTGGATTCTTTTATGTATGATTAAGTTATCTTTGCAAGTCTCTTCGAATTATCCGTTTGGTTTGGCCAACTAGATTGGTAGTTCTTGCAATGGGAGAAGTGCTTAGCTTTGGGTTCAATCTTGCGGTGACCTTACCCAGTGACAGAAAGGGTTGCAAGGCACGTATTGTATTGTTGCCATCGAGGATAACAAGATGGGGTATTTATCATATTGCATGAATTTATTCCTCTACATCATGTCATCTTGCTTAAGGCGTTACTCTGTTTTTAACTTAATACTCTAGATTCATGCTGGATAGCGGTCGATGAGTGGAGTAATAGTAGTAGATGCAGAATCGTTTTGGTCTACTTGTCACGGACGTGATGCCTATATACATGATCATTGCCTGGATAACCTCATAACTATGCTCAATTCTATCAATTGCTCAACAGTAATTTGTTCACCCACCGTAGAATACTTATGCTCTTGAGAGAAGGCACTAGTGAAACCTATGTCCCCCGGGTCTATTCTCATCATATCAATCTCCATCACTTTATTTACTTGCTTTGCTTTTACTTTTTACTTTGCATCTTTATACCAAAAAAATACCAAAAATATTATCTCTATCAGATCTCACTCTCGTAAGTGACCGTGAAGGATTGACAACCCCTAAGCGTTGGTTGCGAGTAGCTATCGTTTTGTGCAGGTACGAGGGACTTGCGCGTGGTCTCCTACTGGATTGATACCTTGGTTCTCAAAAACTGAGGGAAATACTTACGCTACTATGCTGCATCATCCTCTCCTCTTCGGGGAAATCCAACGCAAGCTCGAGATGTAGCAAGAAGAATTTCTGGCGCCGTTGCCGGGGAGGCTTACTCAAAAAGTCAACATACCAAGTACCCATCACAATCCCTATCTCTCGCATTACATTATTTGCCATTTGCCTCTCGTTTTCCTATCCCCCACTTCACCCTTGCCGTTTTATTTGCCCTCTCTCCTCCTCTCTTTTCCGTTTGCCTTCCCGTTACCATGCCGAATCAAAAAGAACTACGGGTTTTCTCCCGAGCTCTAGTGCCTTGGATAACCCCTCTATCCTCTCTAAGCTCATAAATAATGATGCTATAGAAAGACCCACCGGGGTCACCAATGAGAGCTTGAATAATTTTGATGAGGATGACTCCGGAATTTTTTGCTATTTACTTGATGAGTCTTTAAAAGATGCTTGGGATAGGTTACTTAGGATTCGGGCTAGCTATGTGCCACAATATCAAATTGAAATTTACTTAAATTTTTTTTATGTTGGCTTGCCCGCTTCCTTCAAACAAGTTTTAGATTCCATCTTTGAAGAAGGTTTTCTTGAAGGGGATGCTATAGATACCTATGAAAAAATGAAAACTATATTTGGGCACCCTATGAATGATAAGGTTGAATCAACTACTCTCATGTGCTTTTATCAAAATGAAATTATTAAAGAGATGAAGTCTAGTTTAGAGGCAAATTTCCGTAACGTGCTTAATCATACTTCTTTCATTAATGGCCATGTGCTTAACTTAAATAGAAGAATGAATGCCATATAAAGGAGATCCTCCTCTCTCCCTACCAAAGATGGCAATACCTAGATCTATCATTGCTTTTATGCCTAGCTAGGGGCGTTAAACGATAGCGCTTGTTGGGAGGCAACCCAATTTTATTTTGAATTTTTTGTTTTTGGTTCTGTTTAGGATTAAATAATCCATCTAGACTCTGTTTAGATGTGATTTTATCTTTTAATTAGTGTTTGTGCCAAGTTGGACCTATTGGATCTTTTTAGATGATAGTTATTTGATCTTGCTGTAATTTCCAGAATCTTTGTGCTCAGTGCCCGAATTGTTAAAAATCACCAGAACGTGATAAAATACTGATTCCAATTGCTGCTGATCAATAAACAAATTTTCAAGGTCTTATAATTTTGGAAGAATTGTTTGGGTTCCAGAAGTTTGCGTTAGTTACATATTACTACATACTGTTCTGTTTTTGACAGATTCTGTTTTGCGTGTGTTGTTTGCTTATTTTGATGAATCTATGGCTAGTAAAATAGTTTATGAACCATAGAGAAGTTGGAATACAGTAGGTTTAAAACCAATATAAATAAATAATGAGTTCATTACAGTACCTTAAAGTAGTCTTTTGTTTTCTTTCTCTAATGGAGCTCACGAGTTTTCTATTGAGTTTTGTGTTGTGAAGTTTTCAAGTTTTGGGTGAATTCTTTTGATGTATTATGGAACAAGGAGTGGCAAGAGCCTAAGCTTAGGGAAGCCCATGGCACCCCCAAGATAATCCAAGGACACCAAAAAGTCAAAGCTTGGGGATGCCCCGGAAGGCATCCCCTCTTTCGTCTACTTCCATCGGTAATTTACTTGGAGCTATATTTTTATTCACCAACATGATATGTGTTTTGCTTGGAGCGTCTTGTATTATTTGAGTCTTTGCTTGCTAGTTTACCACAATCGTCCTTGCTGTACACACCTTTTGAGAGATCCATATATTAATTGAAATTTGATAGAATACTCTATGTGCTTCACTTATATCTTTTGAGCTTGATAGTTTGCTCATAGTGCTTCACTTATATCTTTTGAGCTTGATAATTTTTGCTCTAGTGCTTCACTTAGATCTTTTAGAGCACGGTGGTTGATTTGTTTTAAAGAAACTTGACCTCTCATGCTTCACTTAGATTATTTTGAGAGTCGTTAATAGCATGGTAATTTGCTTAATGTTAATATACTTGGTATTCAAGATATGTGAAACTTTATTTTGAGTGCGTTGAATACTAAGATAAGTTTGATGCTTGATAATTGTTTTGATATATGGAGGTAATAATATCAAAGTCATGCTGGTTGAGTAGTTGTGAAAATTTGAGAAATGCTTGTGTTGAAGTTTGTAAGTCCCGTAGCATGCACGTATGGTTAAAGTTGTGTAACAAATTTGAAGCATGAAGTGTACCTGGCTTGTGCATCCTTATGAGTGGCGGTCGGGGACGAGCGATGGTCTTTTCCTACCAATCTACCCCCCTAGGAGCATGCACGTAGTACTTGAATTTTTGATGACTTCTAAATTTTTGCAATAAGTATATGAGTTCTTTTGACTAATGTTGAGTCCATGGATTATACGCACTCTTACCTTTCCGCCATTACTAGCCTCTTGATGCCGTGCATTGCCCTTTCTCACATTGAGATTTGGCGCAAACTTTGCGGTGCATCAAACCCGTGATACGATCGCTCCATCACACATAAACCCCTTATATCTTCCTCAAAACAGCCACCATACCTACCTATTATGGCATTTCCATAGCCATTCCGAGATATATTGCCATGCAACTTTCCACCGTTCCGTTCATCATTATTATGACATACATTACTTTTGTCATATGGCCATTGCATGATCATGTAGTTGACATCGTATTTGTGGCAAAGCCACCATGCATTATTTTCATACATGTCACTCTTGATTCATTGCACCATCCGATACATCACGGAGGCATTCATATAGAGTCATACCTTGTTCTAGTTTCGAGTTGTAATCCTCATGTTGTAATAAATAGAAGTGTGATGATCATCATTATTAGAGCATTGCCCAAATTTAAAAAAATAAAAAAAAGAGAGAAAGGCCAAAAAAAGGCCAAAAAAGGGCAATGCTATTATCTCTTTTTCCACACTTGTGCTTGAAAGTAGCACCATGTTCTTCATGTAATGAGTCTCATATTTTGTGCTTCAAAGTAGCACCTCGTTCTTCATGTAGTGAGTCTCATATGTTATCACTTTCATATACTAGTGGGAATTTTTCATTATAGAACTTGGCTTGTATATTCCTACGATGGGCTTCCTCAAATGCCCTAGGTCTTCATGAGCAAGCAAGTTGGATGCACACCCACTAGTTTTCTTTTGTTGAGCATTCATAGCTCTCTAGTGCATCCGTTGCATGGCAATCCCTACTCCTCATGTTGACATCAATTGATGGGCATCTCCATAGCCCGTTGATTATCCTCGTCAACGTGAGACTTTCTCCTTTTTTGTCTTATCCACACAATCCCCATCATCATATTCTATTCCACCCATAGTGCTATATCCATGGCTCACGCTCATGTATTGCGTGAAGGTTGAAAAGGTTTGAGATTATTTAAGTATGAAATAATTGCTTGGCATGTCATCGGGGGTATATAAGTTGGGAACATCTTTGTGTGACGAAAATGAAGCATAGCCTAACTATATGATTTTGTAGGGATGAACTTTCTTTGGCCATGTTATTTTGAGATGACATAATTATTTTGATTAGTATGCTTGAAGTATTATTATTTTTATGTCAATATGAACTTTTGTCTTGAATCTTTCGGATCTGAATATTCATACCACAATTAAGAAGATTTACATTGAAATTATGCCAAAGTATCACTCCGCATCAAAATTCTCTTTTATCATTTACCTACCGAGGACGAGCAGGAATTAAGCTTGGGATGCGATCGTCTCCAACGTATCTATAATTTTGATTGCTCCATGCTACTTTATCTATGGTTTTGGACTATAATGGGCTTTATTTTCCACTTTTATATTATTTTTGGGACTAACTCATTAACCGGAGGCCCAGCCCGAAATTGCTTGTTTTTGCCTATTTGGTGTTTCAAGAAACGGAATATCAAACGGAGTCCAAGCGGAATGAAACCTCCGGAGCGTGATTTTCTCATCGAGCGTGATCCGGAGACTTGGACCCTACTCCAAGGAGTGCGAGGCGGTCACGAGGTGGGGCGCGCCTCCCCAGGCGCGCCCCCTGCCTTGTGGGCCCCCGACGCTCCACGGCGTACTCCTTCCTCCTATATATACCTCGTACCCCCAACAGATCGGGACGGGCCAAAACCTAATTCCACCGCCGTAACTTCCTGTATCCACGAGATCCCATCTTGGGGCCTGTTAGGAGCTCACGGGGGGGAATCCATCACGGAGGGCTTCTACATCAACACCATAGCCCCTCCAATGAAGTGTGAGTAGTTTACTTCAGACCTTCGGGTCCATAGTTAGTAGCTAGATGGCTTCTTCTCTCTTTTTGGATCTCAATACAATGTTCTCCCCCTCTCTTGTGGAGATCTATTCGATGTAATCTTCTTTTTGCGGTGTGTTTGTTGAGATCGATGAATTGTGGGTTTATGATCCAGCTTATCTATGGAAAATATTTGATTCTTCTCTGAATCCTTTTATGTATGATTAAGTTATCTTTGCAAGTCTCTTGAATTATCCATTTGGTTTGGCCAACTAGATTGGTAGTTCTTGCAATGGGAGAAGTGCTTAGCTTTGGGTTCAATCTTGCGGTGACCTTACCCAAGGATGTGAAAGGGTTGCAAGGCACGTATTGTATTGTTGCCATCGAGGATAACAAGATGGGGTATTTATCATATTGCATGAATTTATTCCTCTACATCATGTCATCTTGCTTAAGGCATTACTCTGTTTTTAACTTGATACTCTAGATGCATCTTTGGATAGCGGTCGATGAGTGGAGTAATAGTAGTAGATGCGAATTGTTTGGTCTACTTGTCACGGACGTGATGCCTATATACATGATCATTGCCTGGATAACCTCATAACTATGCTCAATTCTATCAATTGCTCAACAGTAATTTGTTCACCCACCGTAGAATACTTATGCTCTTGAGAGAAGGCACTAGTGAAACCTATGGCCCCCGGGTCTATTCTCATCATATCAATCTCCATCACTTTATTTACTTGCTTTGCTTTTACTTTTTACTTTGCATCTTTATACCAAAAAAATACCAAAAATATTATCTCTATCAGATCTCACTCTCGTAAGTGACTGTGAAGGGATTGACAACCCCTAAGCGTTGGTTGCGAGTAGCTATCATTGTGCAGGTACGAGGGACTAGCGCGTGGTCTCCTACTGGATTGATACCTTGGTTCTCAAAAACTGAGGGAAATACTTACGCTACTGTGCTGCATCATCCTCTCCTCTTCGGGGAAATCCAACGCAAGCTCGAGACGTAGCATGCAGCGACTCGGGACTATTCCTTCCATTGTAGAATAAATCATATCCTCTGATAAAATAATAGCCATTGCGCTAAAGCGACTTTGAAAACCTCAATAATATCGGTTATTAATAACCATAATAAAAATCCAGCCATGTTGGCTATTCAAGATAATATAATCCGGTATGAAAACCTTATTCACTCAATATCATAATGAAAATTTAGCCAAGTTTGGCTATTTGAATAATATAACCCAATGATTTATACGAGCATGATTCCAATGACGCAATCCAAATATATACTGGCGACTTATAGTCAAAAGCCAGGCCGGTTTAATAAACACCGGACAATTTCTCATCATAGACTGGCGTTTTATTGTCTTAAAGCCAGACCGGTTTAATAAACACCAGATAATTTATCATCATACTGGCGACATATAATCAAAAGCCAAGCCGGTTTAATAAACACCGATGACTTATAATCATGCTTTATTCAACTTGTTTCTGCATACAACAAGTTTAAAGTGTCCTGGCGGTTTATCGCCGGACGGGTCATAATGCCCAACATATAACCCAGGTTTATAACCAAGGCTGCACTTGAGAATAATCAAATATGAAATATATCATACCCGTGACATTGAATCACATCGTTGGTTTACCAACTTTTTGTAATAGGGGTAATAACCCAAATTTTGAGTACTGATAACTCCTTCCATATGTGCGGTTTATGATAAAACCGTACCGGGTTTGTGATAAACACCGGATTAACCATATATAATACTGGCGACTTGTAGTTAAATCAGACCGGGCTGATAGTCTTCGGATTATGACTTGATCATGTACTGACAACTTGTAATTGACAGTCGAACCGGATTAACAACGTCGGTTTGGAAAAACAACAAAAAATGTTCATCAAGAAAGAGAACAGAATTCAATCAAAAGCAGAAAGCAAATTATTGCAAATGAGGCTTTTGAGCCGATCAAGAGGCATTACCACGGTCGGACAAGACCATGCCCCCAAAAGGCGTAGCTATGGTTCAAGTCATCCAGGTCCCCAAATGATGCTTTGGCATTTACGCTAATCAAGAGGTGTAGCTATGGTTCGGGTTCGACCAAGCCCCCAAGTGATGCTATGGCACGAGGCCGATCAAGAGGCGTGACTATGGTTCAGATGTGACCAAGTCCCCAAGTGATGCTGTGGCTTTACGCCTATCAAAAGGTGTTGCTATGGTTCGGACACGACCAAGCCCTCAAGTGATGATGTGGCATTGCGCCGATCAAGAGGTGTAGCTATGGTTTGGATACGACCAAGCCCCCAAGTGATCAAATAATATGATAAGCCAATAAGGCATGATACCCATGTTTGAACTGCGCATCATGGCAGCAGGTCCTCTTTGGCACCTTTTAACTTTTTGCAAGAGATAAATCCTTCTTGAACCGGGATTTTGAACCGGATATTGAGAGCTTCAAAGCTTTGTGGGAGAACAGATTTCCCTTAAACCGGATTGCAAACCGGAATCTTCATTTTCAGCTGGAAATTTTCTGACGGCCTTTCAACTCGAACTTGCGAGAAGTTAATTCCTTTTTGAACCGGACATTGTTAAACCGGATTTGAGAGCTTCAGAGCCTTGCGGGAGAACAAATTTCCCTTGAACCGGATTGTAAACCGGATATTTGAGAGCTTCAGTGAGACTGACTTCCCTTGAGCCGGATTTTAAACGAAATCTTGTCTGATGACCCGGGACTTCTTCATTGAGCCGGGATTTTGTAACTGTCATATACTCTCTAAGCCGGAGATTTTCTGACGGCTTTTAAATTTTCATCAATATAACAGGAGCCTCCGGGACCGGGTTATCTTTCCCTCCATCGTCCTAGGGTTCTTAATTTTGCTGAAACTGGCAAGATTTGCTGAGTCATTGCTGAGTCATGTCATCGTAGCCCCCGAGTCTCAAAGGTGACTCGAGGAGTTGGCTTGAGACTCTCCATATGTGACCGTGATGTAAACCGACATAAGTTGTATATCATTGTTGTTGATAGCCCGATGTGAATCCACAGAAGATTGAGGTGACTGCGGCGGGTATAAATGATCCCGTATGAGCCGTGTCAGCAACTCGGCCAATGGTTCCTTCCAACTGGTGATTTGAAGTTAACCAAACTGTAGTGGCGGCGACTTGTGCGCCTGCCCATTGAGCCATACAGTGCGGACGGCGATTGATAGTATATGATAATTTGCCTCCATTTTGTTGAAAGAAAAGCCGGGCTACCCAAGCTGTGACTTGCTCATACTCAATAAATATCTCATGCGGACAGGTGCGGCCCGGTGTGTTGATGTAGACCGGATCGCGAGAGATGGACGGTAAAGACGTCCACCGTATCAGAGGCGGCACAGATAGATGAGTCGGCTGCGGCGTTGTAAACCGGCATGGACAGGCGAATTAGCCACGTCATATTGATGTAAACGGGTCTGCAGAATAGCGGTTTGCATATATATTCTTCGAGCTTGATGGCATGGTAAGATACTAGCGCATTCATAATGGTGGCGCAAGTTTATACATCCATGACACAACCATAACTTTTGCAGTGAACAATTGTCCTGCATAAACAATATTGTCGACCAACTCAAAGGTAAACTGTTCTTTGACAAAAATAATATGTGCTAATAAAATATATTTTAAATGGATATCACCTGATGTGCTAGGCCGGAAATTATCCACCATGGAGTTGATGATCACCACAGTGATGCTAAAATTAATCACGGCCGAGTTAACTGTAGAAGCAGACAGATGAGTCAGCCCGGCGTTTGTAAGCCGGTGCGGCCGAGCAATTTGTCCTCGACGTTGTAAGCCGGCGCGTGAACCGGACGCGAGGGCGGACGGACGAGTCATCTGTGGCATTGTAAGGTGGTGCAGACGGGCGAGTCAGCTGGTACGTTGGCGTAAACCGGACCGCGACACCCTGTCCGTGAAGCCGCGCGATACAGCCGAACGTGCATCCGTGGTATAACACTACCCCTTTTTCTTTTAATAGTTGCCCTGTGTAAGAATATTACATGCCAGAGTAATTGTTGTCGGATGAATTAACATGTACTGATAAAATACATAGAAAGGATAGCACCTGGTATTTTTTGCCGGATGCTGGCGCTGGATAATGCATAGTGCTGCTTTTGTTTTTGACAAAAGAGTTGATTGATTATGTGTCTTCTAGTGCCTGAGCTCTCCATATAACCCGGCCGGTACTTTTTGAGCCGGAATTTCTGGAACCAGAACTTCTTGATAATCCGGCCGGAACTTTTGATAATCCGGAACTTGTGAACCGGAACCTCTTGATAATCCGGCCGGAACTTTTGATAATCCGGAACCTTTGAACCGGAACCTCTTGATAATCCGGCCGGAATTTTTGATAATCCAGAACCTTTTGAGCCGGAAACTCCGGATAACCCGGCCGGAACTTTTTGCTAATCCAGAAGTATTTGATAATCCGGAACTTTTCTGTAGCCTAAGTCGGAACTCTTTGATGACTCGGACAGAACCTTTCGGCGATGCGGCTGGAACCCTTCGGCGATTCGGACTGAACTTTTCGTCGAGGCGATCGGAACTCTTTGATGATTCAGACAGAACCTTTCATCGAGACGGTCGGAATTTTTCGATGATCCGGCCCGAACTTTCCGACGAGCCGGCGGGACCTTTTGATGAGCCTGATGGAACTTTTCGGCGAGGCAGCAGGTACTCTCGGACGAGCCAGTCGGAACTTTTCAATCAGCTGGGCGAAACTTTCAATCCCTGGAATAGCGCCCTCCAAGAACTCAACACTACTGTACGCGAGCCCCACGATGGACGCCAACTGTCGTGGAATTGTCACGTCAGATGTCCTAGTGTAAGGACTTAGTCGTGAGGCCAACGCATCTATGTGGTAGCTTGAGAGGGGTTGAGCGGAATCGAGAGACGCAACACACAAGACGAGGATTTAGACAACTTCGGGCCCCGGGAAACATCATCCGGTAAAAACCCTACATGCTGTTTGAGGCTAGGTCTCATTATCATCATGAGGGAGTCCCCGTAAACCGGCTCTCCTCTTTGTGTCTAGCCCTAAGATTGTTTCTTCTTGCTTGTAACCTCTCTCTCTTTGGGGAGCCCTACCCCTCCTTATATATGTTGAAGGGGTGGGTTACATGTGGAGTCCTATTAGGATTAGGACTAGTCTATCTCTAATACAAACCGGATACAAGTCCAGGTCTTAACTCCTTGTAAGACTAATATTCCTCATGCCTTTCCTCTTAAACCGGCCCACCATAACATGAACCGGCCTTCTGGGCCTTGGGCCTTGTCATACGTAGACCCCTACTTGGTCACGATGAATCATAATGACCAGCGGGTTGCTTGTAAACCGCCCAGTCGAGGTGGTCGCTAGTAACTTCGCCAAATGTCGTGAGGTCTTCAGATAAACCGCCAAGTCGGTCGGGTTACACTAGGCGGTTTACGCCATGAGGTATATCCCGACAAGAATCATGGAGAACTTTGTATTTTGATCCAAAGAGAGAGAAGAAGCCATCTAGCTAATAACTATGGACCCGAAGGTCTGAGGTAAACTACTCACACATCATTGGAGAGGCTATGGTGTTGATGTAGAAGCCCTCCGTGATCAATGCCCCCTCCGGCGGAGCGCCGGAAAAGGCCTCAAGATGGGATCTCACGGGTACAGAAGGTTGCGGCGGTGGAATTAGGTTTTTGGCTCCGTATCTGATAGTTTGGGGTTATGTAGGTATATATAGGAGGAAGAAGTACGTCGATGGAGCAACGTGGGCCCCATGAGGGTGGAGGGCGCGCCCCCTGCCTCGTGCTCTCCTGGTTGATTTCTTGACGTGGAATCCAAGTCCTCTGGATCACGTTTGTTCCGAAAATCATGTTCCCGAAGGTTTCATTTTGTTTGGACTCCGTTTGATATTCTTTTTGTGCGAAACACTGAAATAGGCAAAAAAACAGCAATTTGGGCTGGGCCTCAGGTTAATAGGTTAGTCCCAAAAATAATATAAAAGTGTATAATAAAGCCCATTAACATCCAAAACAGAATATAATATAGCATGGAACAATAAAAAATTATGGATACGTTGGAGACATATCAACCATTTGGGCCTCCGGAAGTCGCCGTGTGGCTTGAGCTGCTTGATTGCGTCGCTCTCCACGAGCCGGTGGTGGATGCGGGCCCGGAAAAGGTTCGGTGGCGTCTTGAGCCTTCGGGCCATTCTCCACCAAGTCCCTTTACATGGCCATTGCCCCCTCCTCCGCTCCCCCCTCCCTGCGGTTTGGTCCATCCGCGTGCCATTGAAAATTCAGATATTCATGTGGCAATGGATCCGCGGTAGGATTCCGTCTGGGGTGGAGGTCCGCAAACGCAATGGCCCTGGGTCCGGCCTATCCCCTCTGTGCGGTACCCCCAAAGATTCAAATCACATCTTCTTCTCCTATGTCTCAGCTCAATTCATGTGGAGCTGCTTTAGGGAGGCTGTAGGAGGTGATTGGTGTCACACCAACTTCCCCGACCTCTTCACTGAACTCCAGAACTCCCCTCTACCCTCTCGCCACATTAGGTGGCTCGAGATTGGGGTGCTCGCGTGGACTCTTTGGACGATTCGTAATAAGCTTGTGATTCAACGTATCCCTCTTCGACGGGCTACTAACGTTCTCTTCAAACTGTCTGGTTACTTGCAGCTTTGGCGGCCACTTAGCCGCCCTTAGGACCGCGACGCCATCACCGTCGACCTTCGCTCGATGGCTGTCCTTCTGTCGCCACCGCCCCCTCCGCCTCCCCTGGAGCCAGACTAGACGCCTTGCCTCGGCCGCGTCCTTTTTTCTTCTTCTGGGCTTGTTGAGTTGTGCCCTCAGCAGAACCTTTGTACTTCTCGTTATGTGACTTGGGTGTGTGTGTTCTGAACTAGTCCGTGTATGTGTGCTCTTGGCGGTTTGCTTTATATATAAAGCAGGGCGAAATCCTTTTTCGGTAATCCATTAAGAATGCAGTTTTGACATCCATTTGCCAGGTTTCATAAAATGTGGAAATTGCTAACATGATCGGACAGACTTTAAGCATCGATACGAGTGAGAAAATCTCATCGTAGTCAACACCTTGAACTTGTCAAAAAATCCTTTTCGACAAGTCGAGCTTTTTAGATAGTAACACTACTATCAGCGTCCGTCTTCCTCTTGAAGATCCATTTATTCTCAATGGCTTGCTGATCACCGGGCAAGTCAACCAAAGTCCACACTTTGTTCTCATACATGGATCCCATCTCAGATTTCATGGCCTCAAGCCATTTCGCGGAATCTGGGCTCATCATCGCTTCCTCATAGTTCGTAGGTTCGTCATGGTCAAGTAACATGACTTCCAGAACAGGTTACCGTATCACTCTTGTGCGGATCGTACTCCGTTTGACCTACGAGGTTTAGTAGTATCTTGATCTGAAGTTTCATGATCATCATCAGTAGCTTCCTCACTAATTGGTGTAGGAATCACCGGAACTGATTTCTGTGATGTACTACTTTCCAATAAGGGAGCAGGTACAATTACCTCATCAAGTTCTACTTTCCTCCCCTCTGTTCTTTTGAGAGAAACTCCTTCTCTAGAAAGGATCCATTCTTAGCAACAAATATCTTGCCTTCAGATCTGTGATAGAAGGTGTACCCAACAGTCTCCTTTGGGTATCCTATGAAGACGCATTTCTCCGATTTGGGTTCGAGCTTATCAGGTTGAAGCTTTTTCACATAAGCATCGTAGCCCCGAACTTTAAGAAATGACAGCTTAGGTTTCTTGCTAAACCATAGTTAATACTGTGTCGTCTCAACGGATTTAGACGGTGCCCTATTTAAAGTGAATGCAGCTGTCTCTAATGCATAACCCCAAAAAACGATAGTGGTAAATCTGTAAGAGACATCATAGATCGCACCATATCTAATAAAGTACGGTTACGACGTTCGGACACACCATTACGCTGTGATGTTCCAGGTGGCGTCAGTTTGTGAAACTATTCCACATTGTTTTAAATGAAGGCCAAACTCATAACTCAAATATTTGCCTCTGCGATCAGATCGTAGAAACTTTATTTTCTTGTTACGATGATTCTCCACTTCACTCTGGAATTCTTTGAACTTTTCAACTATTTCAGACTTGTGTTTCATTAAGTAGATATACCCATATCTGCTCAAATTATTTGTGAAGGCCAGAATATAACGCCGCGAGCCTTAACACTCATCGGACCGCATACATCGGTATGTGTCGGTGTAGAAAAGTAGGGGCTCTCCTTTTGACCCCTTTACTTGTGCAGGGGCAGTCAGAGCCGCGCCAACGACCACACCAAGCAGGGAAAAGGAGGGAAGCCAGAGCACAAGACAGCCAAAGCAACGCCAAGACCAAGAGACCAGAAAGAGCAAAAGGGCGAGGCGGACTCCCCCGGCAAGACCCTTGCCGGGGCGGCCTCCGCGGCCCCGGCAAGAGCCTTGCCGGGGCAACTTGCCCAACGCCAGCGGGCGCGCCACCCTTGAGCCCAAGGGTTTCCAACAACCACATTGGGACCAGGGCTCGGGAGGCACCTCTATGATGGCATGCAGATCTTCATCAAGATCATAAACACACAAGATCAGATGAGGACTAGAAGACAACGACCCTCAGCGAGATCCTTGCTGAGGAGATCCACGAGACCCGCGGCAAGACCCTTGTCGGGCCCCTGGAAAGGCCCTTGCCGAGGGCATCAGCGGGACCACAGCCAGGCCCACGCCAGCCGAAACACCACCGCCGTCCCTATGCAGCTGCCAGCTCAACCAGCTGAGCAGGCACCTGCGTGGCGACGAGCGGCTTCCACGACCGACCCAGCAAGCACCTGCGTGGTGGCATGCAGATCTTTGTGAAGGCTCCACCGCCGCGCCAGCCCAGCAGCCAGCCAATGTGGCGCCACGGCGCCTCGTCAGCTCGGACGCGCGTCATAGCTAGGCGAGGCGGCGACAGCTGGGATGAGCTTCCTTGTCGTCCCCGATAAAGTGAGAGGGGCACGTCGGCAGCGCATTAAATGTGTTTGTCCGACGGTGACAGAGGATAGACTCATCCACTGTACGCCTTTCCACCTCCTATGTGCCACTATGGCGACCCCTTTTTGTCTATAAAAGGAGGCCCGAGGCGACCAGGAGGAGGATTTGGATCTTTTGGGCAGTTTACACCCCGTAGCTAGCTCAAGAACACAAGAACACTCGAATACATCCACCAAAGCAGGACTAGGGTATTACGCGTCTCCGCGTCCCGAACCTGGGTAAATGATTTGTGTGCTTCATGTAAGACCCGCTCTTTGCACAACCCCGCGCCCGCCAACCATAGAAGGGATCTCAGCGATTCCATAGGTGTCGATTTCCCCCGACATCTTTGGCGTGCCAGGTAGGGGGCGCAGTTGTGGAAATCTGGTCTGGTCAGAGCAGCGGCTCCATCGTGGCCGTTGTTCCAAGGAAGAGGACGACCATGCTTGACGGCACCATCCACAGATACGGTGGACGCCCGTGCAATGGCAGAAAAGCTAAGTCGTGCGAAACTTTAAGCAATTTCTTTTTACATATTAGGTTATTGTCCTCAGAGATCCCACCCTATGTATGGAAAACCTGCACGCAAAGGGGCCCTTCCATTATTGGCAACACCCTCGCTCTGTTTCGTGTCCGCTCAACAGTTCGGGCGGGCTGCGCCAAGAACGGCAGGGTAGCCTGCCGCAATTGGCAACACTCTCGATTCTGACTCGATTCAAGCTCGGCGATTCGGCGCGCGTTAAGCGGTAAGGTGGTTCACCTGGCAGCAAGCACACCCGGCAGGCCATTGGGGATCCATCCTCAAGGCGCCGCAGCCTGGGTTTACGCGCCGGCAAGCCTACCCGATTAACGTAGGGTGGACATACAAAGGGAGATCAAACGGGAAGATAGCATGCATAATATCAAAAGTACTGCAGAGTTATATTACATCAATTGTGCCACGGTCCTAACTAAAGATAGAAATTGTCTTGGTCATGAACCCGCAACGGCAATGAGAAACGGGGTGCCTAGTCCCGGCGCGGGCCCTCCACCCTCTGGATTCCGTTGATACGACTGATGATGGGCTTGATACACTCCTTGAGCACCGTGAGGTCCGCATCCTCCGGCAAGCTCTCTAGCGCGGCGTCGAAGTCGAGGTTGGGGTTCCAGTGCGCCACCTTGGTGAGGACCTTGGTCATGGCACCCCGGCAAAGCCTCCGGGCCTCATCGGCCAGCGAGGCCGCCCGATTGGAGTGGAGTTGCCCCAGAGCCCCAAAGACACCCTCGAAGAACAGGGTCAGCTTGGCGTTGGGACTCACGTTGCGCTCCGGGGTGTACCTCACATTAGGCATCCCCATGGTAGCCAGCTGCATGGTGATCCTGCCGGCGACATCTTCGAGGCGGCTGATCCAGCGGTTCTCGCCCTCCACAAAATCCTTGTGGTTGGCGGCTTCGTTCTTCCGCATCTGCTTCTCGACCTCGAGATCCTTGGCCAGGGTCTCCTCCCGGGCCTTAGCCTCCGAGAGCGTCTTCTCAAGACCCTCCAGCTTTAGCTTCAGGTCTTTGATGGAGTCATTGGCCTTCGAGAGCAGCTCAGCCTTGCTGAGGACTGTGCCCAGCGCCTCCACCACGGCACCGATGAGTGTTTCCTTTTCTTTGGCCAGCTTCAGGGCCTGATCCTTCAGCCCGTCTTGCTCCACCTCCACCTCTTTCACCTTGCCGATGTGAACCAGAGCCTAGGCATTGAGTGCCTCCTTGTGCCTCTGCTCCAGCTCCTGGGTCCGATGCACGACAAGCTTCTCCACCTCCTCGTCCTTCCCGCGGAGCATTGCGGCGAGCTTCTCCTCACGTGCGGCAAGGTCCTCCTCCTGGGAGTTCAGTTCGGCCTGGTGCTGGTGCCGGGCGGCCTCATCCTTGGCGACCTGCGCCCTCGCCTCGTCCTGGGCTTTCTCGATGTCGGCCTGCTTCATGACAAGCTCCGGCTTGCGCTCAGCCAGCGCGTCCTGGGTGGCCTTCAAGTCCGCGTGGGCCTGGCGAAACCAAGCCTGCGCCTCGGCGACGCGTCCCTCGAGGTCTGCCTCCGCCTTATCCGCCATCACCATCCTGGACTTGGCCTTGTCCAGGCGGGCGCGGTGAAGCGCCTGGAGCTTCTGGAAGTTGGCACTCATGGCCTGGAGGAGCTGCTCTTCCCAGGAACCGCCGCCACCGGCGCTTGGCTCGTCAACAACTTCAAGCCCGGCAGCAGCAAGCACTTCGTCATCAAACACCTCCCCCTGTGCGGGCACCCCGGTGCTCGCCGTCCCTGGGAGGTGGACGAACAGGTCGTCGCCCACCTTCAGGTACCTGCCCGAGCCAGAGGCAGCAGAGGAGGAAGGTTGGTCGTCGACCACCTCCTCCTCGGCGGCAGCCTTGCCAGCCTCCCCGGCAGGCCCCTTGCCGGCCTCCTCGGCAGCGGCTTTGTCGGACCCCCCGGCAGACCCCTTGGCGGCATCCTCAGCAGCGCCATTGGCGGCCTCCTCGGCGGCCATCTTCTCGGCCTCCGTCGCAGCGTTCTTGGCGACATCCTCGATGACGGTATCTATGTCCTCCCGGTCCGCCGAGGGAGGATCTGGATATCGAGAAGGGGATGAGGCGAAGCCAAGACCAAGATTCAAAAGGAAAAAAAGAACGGGTACAGAAGGTGAATTACTTACCCGTGCCAGGCCGAGAAGAAGAGGCCCCCTCCCCACCGACATCAGGCGTCGAGGCGGAGCCACCAGCGCCCAAGTTCACCTCCTCCTCCTCCGTGTGCATGGGCTCGGCGCTTGGCGCCCTTGCCGGGGACGCCCCTCGGGGCGGCGTGGTCGATGGGGGCGGTGTGTTGGGGGTAGCCCTCGGTGGCTCCTCCTGCTGCTGTCCTCCTCCTGCAACCATGGCAAGGTCAACGCCAAGGGATCGTACCCCCAACACACGATTGACGAGGGGCGAGTGATGAGCTTACGCTGGGGGCTGCCCGGGCTGCTCACCACCACCAGGCACCAGCGGCATGGTCGAAGTACCCGTCGGGGGCTGGCCACCCGCCGAAGCTCTGGCCCTCTTCACCCTCTGGCCCAGCGTCTCTGCGTCCCTGCGAAGATGAAAACAAATCAAGATAAGAGGCACAGTCTGAGGAGACGAAGATGACAAAAAAGAGAAAGATACTTACTCATCCTCCACCTCCTCTTCTGTTGCTTTCCTCTTCCTCCTTGGGCTGAGGGACCCAAAATCAAAGACAACCTCCGTGTCGTCATCTGTGGGAGGAGGGGAAGCAGATGGAATCCGAGGATGCTTGGACGAAGAAGAGGCAGTTGCCTTCTTCTTCGTCACCACGGCCTTCACCACCTTCCTCGCTGCCACGGCCCTCGTCTGGCGCACGGACGCCTCCTGGGTTTGCTGCGGCTGTGTAACAGCCCCAAAATTGGGTTATCAATTTTTGCGCTGTTATTCCTTCCTGGCACTCATTTTCAAAATCTTTCTCCTGAGTTTTTTGGACGACTCTGAGAATTCTGATCATTTCCAACCTTTCAAAACCTTGCTCATGTCTTTTTCAGTGGGTGTCGGTGTCAAAACCGGCGGATCTCGGGTAGGGGGTCCCGAACTGTGCGTCTAGGCGGATGGTAACAGGAGACAAGGGACACGATGTTTTTACCCAGGTTCGGGCCCTCTCGATGGAGGTAATACCCTACTCCTGCTTGATTAATATTGATGATATGGGTAGTACAAGAGTAGATCTACCACGAGATCAGAGAGGCTAAACCCTAGAAGCTAGCCTATGGTATGATTGTTGTTAGTCCCCACGGACTAAAACCCTTCGGTTTATATAGACACCGAATAGGGTTAGGGTTACCAGTCGGTTACAATGGTAGGAAAACTACATATCTGATCGCCAAGCTTGCCTTCCACGCCAAGGAAAGTCCTATCCGGACACGGACGAAGTCTTCAATCTTGTATCTTCATAGTCCGAGTCCGGCCAAAGATGATAGTTCGCTATCCGGACACCCCCTAGTCCAGGACTCCCTCAGTAGCCCTGAACCAGGCTTCAATGACGACGAGTCCGGCGCGCATATTGTCTTCGGCATTGCAAGGCGGGTTCCTCCTCCGAATACTTCATAGAAGGTTTTGAACACAAGGATAGTGTCCGCTCGCAAAACATGTTCCACATACCACCGTAGAGAGAATAATTTTTACACGATCCTGCTGACATATTCATGGCGTGACATCACACCACGGCCAGGCCTTTATTGAATCGTTTTTCTTGTCCCACCTCAGTAGCGTTTAGCGGCGGTTTCCTTGGCATGTCTTATCAAAGCGTAGATCGTGCCCCTTATTCCGGGATTCTCATCAATACGGACGTGGGTAACCCAACGCGCCATTGATTGCGGCGCTTGGGAGATAAGCGAGTTTTATCAGGTGGTGGGGGCGATAGCCTCGTCCGTCCATATAAGGGATAAGGATCCACCCTTTTCACCTCGCCTTCCTCCTCCTTGCTCATCCATTTCGCGCCTCTGAGCTCCAGCGCCCAAGTCCACATCCTTCCTCAACCATCTCCAGCCATGTCCGGAGCGGGAGGCGGTGGATGGTCTCCTCCGTCACGGAGGCCAAGTAAAAGACTGCGGAAGGCGGATACTTGTCCGCGACGTCGACATCGGCTGCCCGATGAAGGGCAGCTCATCCCCACCCCTGAGCCCCATGAGCGGGTCGTATTTCTTGCCCACTTCCTCCGCGGACTGGGTTTTCCACTTCACCCATTCGTCCGGGGGCTCATGTTCTACTACGGCCTAGACTTCCACGATCTGGCCCCGAATTTCATCCTCAAGATCTCGGTGTTCATCATCGTGTGCGAGGCTTTCCTCTGCATCCAGCCCCGCTTCGGCTTATGTTTGAAGACCTTCAATGTCAAGCCGAAGGTTGTGGGCGGCCGCCAGGCGGAGTGCGGAGGTGCCATGGTCAGCAGGATCGCCAACGTCTTATGGCTCGATGGCTCCTTTGTGGAGACCGTGAAGGGGTGGCAATCGGGGTGGTTCTACATCACCGAGCCGTGCGACCCTAAATGGGCAGCGGCCCCCGAATTTCGGTCTGGTATTCCCACGCGGCTCACTTCTTGGAAGGAGACTGGCCTGGCATGGGGTAATTCGGAAGAGCTAACCGGACTCCAAACCTGCATGCGGACCTTGGTGAACAAGAATCTCAGGCTCGTCAATGTGGTCCAGGTTATGCTCATCCGCCGGATCCTCCCATGCCAACAACGGGCCTTCAAATTGTGGGAGTTCGATCAGGCACAACATCCAACCTGAAGAGGCTCTTGACACTATGTGCGAAGATGCAGGAAGGTCTTGTTCAAGGCGTCGAGGCTCCCTCATCCGCTCTGAAGATCGCGGATTCAGCTCGCAGCGTCAAGCTACCGAGGTAAGCTATTTTGCCCTTCACGGGAATCTTGCTTTTCATAGTTTGACTCTATCACGGGATCTAAACTCCTTGCCTTTGACAGGGTGGCGGAGCACATCCGGGCAGGTTAACTGTCGGCTCCTTTGCCGAAGACCAGTGAAGCGCCCGCTTGGCGAAGGCTGCTGCTCGGCGCGCTACGTGGTGCGGAGAAGAAGGCCACGGGACTCGAAGGAGTGCCGGCGCCAGTGTGGTCGGACTCATCATCCGAGCGACTCGGGGCGGACTCCTCCCGTGAAAGCGAGGAGGAGGAAGCAAGCCTCTCCCCAGCGAGGGAGAGAAGAAAAGAAAGGCCGCCCGGTGGGAGGCCGGAGGGTTCAGAAGGAAGAACCCTTCCTCCGGATGTCTCCACCGCGCCAACAACGGCGAGGAGGTGGCCCTTGAGGCCAAGCCCTAGCGAGATCGTAAGTGTCCAGGATACCCATGGCTTTTTCATTGCATAGTGTTCTCTAATGCCGAACAATCATGCAGCCCGCCCAAGGACAGGCTCGCCGCCGTCGGCGGGTCCTCAATTCGTCGGAAGTGGAGAGTACTTCACTTCCGGCCGCCTCCTCACCTCACGCTGCTGACGACGCCGAGGTGGGGCCCCAAGGGGGGCCTGGTCAAGAGGAGGTGGCGTAGGAGGCGCCGCAAGGCAGCCTCCCGGACTCTAGGCGCGAGGGGAGCGAGACCCCCAGGGGCTCTAAGTCCGACCCTTGTCCGGACTCCATACCGGAACCTTCAGCGGTTCCGAAGTCCGGCAAGCGGCCCCTTCGTAGGAAGGTAAGGCGTCGGTGTCCTCCGCCCAACGGAGGCACCGGATAGCTCTTGGGCGCTAACAGGCGCCTCCATCGAGGAGGAACACCGCCTTGTTATGAGTGTGGTGATCCAGAAGATTCGATCCGCCAAGGCGGGCTGATCAAGCTTCTGCAACGACCTTCTAACAGGCTTTGAGGTAAGTTTTCAATATATGTAAGAAGATTACCGCATAGAGCGGTAGCCCCGATGCTTAGTTCGGTGTTAGGAAAGAAAAGCGGATGAGGATCTAAAAGATATAGGCAGGAGTCTAACATAATTATGTCAATATGGGAATGCAGGTTGCCTGCTGACCTCTGCCAAGACCGACCATGCGGAGGTCGATGCATTGAAGGAGAGCCTCGGCGGTCCGAGAACGAGCTCGACCAAGCCAAGAAGCAGCTCGAGGACAAGGAAGGTAAGTAATACCTTATGGAATTTAAAAATGTGGTTGCAAAGATACAGGAATAACATGGGTGCTACTGGGGGCCACGGCGAGGTGGCGACCACAGAAGGAGTCGGTGTCATGACCGAAGCTCATGGCTGGCGTGAGCGCTGCGAGCGAGAGAAGGGGGGCGCAGCTGGCAGAGGTACGGCAAGAGCTCCAAGCTCTCGTGGAAAAACATGAGGGTTTGGGCGTGACTCGAACCCGAGAGTCGGGCTTGCCTCGGCTCTTGAGAGTGCCAAAGCTGCTAAGGCCTAGGCCCAAAAGCCCTCCGGAGATTGAGGCAATAAAGAAGATCGCGGCGGGTAAGGCATTCTTTATGCAGAGCAAGAATGTAAAAGTCAATTATCTAGTACTTACCGAATCCGGAGCTCTCCAGAGGCGTTCGCAGATCTGCCATGAGTGTCTCCGATGCCGCCGCTTTCTACCGAGCGAAGAAGGGAGCTCGACGGAAAAGGTGTTTTGGTCTCAGTATGCTAAGGCCGAACACCCGGTGCCCTTGAGCGACCAACTGAAGCAATTGTCGAGCTCCACAAGGTCGCCGAACAGGCCATGAAGGGCCTTATAGCTCGGCTGTGGCCAAATGAGGCCATGCACAGGAGCTACCGGGCTAGTCTGGCGGTGGTGGATGCTGTCCATGGATCGAAGTCATCAAGCGCTCTGTCTGTATTGAAGGTGCCCATAGGGCCCTTGCCCGTGCCAAGGTGCACTGGGGCAAGCTGGACGCTGAGAAGCTGGTGACGGACAGGCCGCCGCCGGGCAAAGAACATCGCAAGCCCGAGAGGTATTATGAGGCGTCTGAAGGGTGCCCGTCTTATAGCGGTGAATGCTCCAAAGATGTAATATTTGAGTAACTCGCATTTGTTATCTGTCTGCTGAAAACTTTTTCATATCGCTAAGCAACGCTTTTGAATTTAAAATATTACCTTCTATCGGCCGTTTATCAAATTTGAGAGATGGCGAGTCGTTGGCTTCAGCCCCATGCCACTAGTTTGGGGTGTTGGGATAAACTTGAGCGCTCTTGTTCCCATTCTTGGGTCCTTGAGGAGGTGCTCAACGAGCGAACCGAGCAACCGGACTATAATGCTTGAACACTCTCACTTAGCCATAGAATTCTATAATTTTAAATTTGGTGAAGCCCCTAGTATTCGGAAGACCGAGTTGAGGCGCTATCACGCCTTGGCGGACTATGCGGTTCCTCGCTCTAAGCGGCATAAGTCTTTAGGGACTCGAAGAAACCTCTCGAACAGCGACCGGCTCTCGCCTTATCATGACGGTCAGTTTAGCTTTCTCCACCGAGGTGCTCAACCCAGCTCAACGGGGCACAATTGCAAGTGGTTCTCCCAGCGCTACCTTAGCCGATATAACGGGCGTAAGGTACCAAAACATGGGAGCCGGGCAAACCCAACTATTGACCCAATACATGATTCGGAGCCGATGCATATAATGCTATAAGTTCGGGGTGCCGCACTTGTGAAAGTGTTCGGACTTGTCACACCATGTTTTTGGGGTACATAAGCCCCTGGTGTATTGGACGTACCAAATTGTACGGCTGCGCAATGTCATAAATGAACATATATAATGGGAAAGAATGCAATAATAGGCAGCTATATATCGGTTATTCAAAAGAAACTGCAAATAAAAGCAGAACTATACAAATTGTGCGATAAGCAAGGTACGGACTTTGACATGTCCCCTTCGAGGTAAGTTTGCGGTGTGGTATGTAAAGCATGTATCTTGCTCATAATAGAGACCACCGGACACTCGACGCAGTTTTTCGCTTCCTGGCTGTTGCATCATGTATTGGCGCGAATTTGGATGTGGCTTCGGAGAACGAGTCCCGAAAGTAAAAGGAAGAAAAGAAAAAGGAATGACACAAACGGAGCCCTAGTGCGGTCTAGCCGCGTTCAGGCGTGCCGTGGTCGTGGCCCGCCCCTATGCCCATGGTGCTTCAGAGCGCAATTACATGCGCCGCGTAATCTGGCTTCGCGAGTTCGCGAGGGTTGGGGTTGGGGCTGCATTACTCGCTTGTTCGGACGTGCCAGCGGTCTTGTTGTAGGTTACTCGGCGCGCAGCGGTGTCCGATTGTTTATTGGCTGGACTGGAGAATTGCCTTAAGAGGCTGTTCTGCACTTCTGCCGCAAGGGCGGCCGTATGCTCCTCCGTTCGGAGGGAGCGTTCGGTGTTTCCATTGACCGTGATTACGCCTCGAGGGCCTGGCATCTTGAGTTTGAGGTACGCGTAGTGCGGCACCGCATTGAATTTTGCGAATGCGGTTCGTCCGAGCAGTGCGTGATAGCCGCTGCAGAACGGGGCTATGTCGAAGATTAACTCCTCACTCCGGAAGTTATCCGGAGATCCGAAGACCACTTCAAGTGTAACGGAGCCTGTGCAGTTGGCCTCTACACCTGGAATGGCGCCTTTAAAGGTCGTCTTTGTGGGTTTGATCCTTGACGGGTCTATGCCCATTTTGTGTAATGTATCCCGATAAATCAGGTTCAGCTGCTTGCCGCCGTCCATCGGGACTCGGTGAGGTGAAATCCGTCAATAATTGGTCAAGAACCAATGCGGCGAAACCGCCGTGGCGGATGCTAGTGGGGTGGTCCTTCGATCGAAGGTGATCGGGCAGGAAGACCATGGGTTGAACTTGAGGCGACTGGCTCCATCGCGTATCGTCCCTTAGTGCGCTTCCGCTCCTTTTGGGTATGTGGGTTGCGTATATCATGTTCACCGTCCGCACTTGTGTGGGAAAGCCCTTCCATCCTCTATTGTTCGGCGGCGGGGCTCTTCCTCGTCATCGCTATGCAGCCCCTTGTCGTTGCTTTCGGGCGCTTAGCTTGCTGCTTGCTTGAACACCCAACAATCCTGTTGGTGTGGTTGGCTAGTTTTGGGGTGCCATGTATCTGGCACAAGCGATCGAGTATTCGGTCCAAGTTGGACGGGCCCTGGGTATTTCTTTTGAATGGCTTCTTCCGCTGACCGGGTTTAGAGCCTCTGAATCCGGCATTTACTATCGTATCTTCAGCATTATCACCGTTAATGCGGCGTTTATGCTTGTTGCGACGCGACCTGCCATTGCTGTCCTTGGTATCCGAACTACCAGGGTGTTTGGCCAAGTTGTTGCTTCGAGCTAGCCAGCTGTCCTCTTCCGCGCAAAAGCGGGTCATGAGTGTGGTGAGGGCTGCCATGGATTTCGCTTTTCTGTCCTAGGTGCGGGCTAGCCACTCGTCGCGGATGTTGTGTTTGAAGGCTGCTAGCGCCTCGCATCCGGACGGTCGGCGATCTGATTTTTCTTTGTTAGGAACCGCGCCCGAAGTGTCCGGCCGATTCTTACGGCTGCTGAATTATATGGCTAAGGTCATCGGCGTCGGTGGTCGCACGATGTGCCTGGAAGTTATCAAGGAATGCGGCTTCTGGTCCTCCCAACAACCGATTGACTCTGGCGGCAAGCTGTTGAGCCAATGCCGAGCTGGTCCTTTAAGCTTGAGTGGGAGGTATTTGATGGCATGTAGATCATCACCGCGGGCCATGTGGATATGGAGGAGATAGTCCTCGATCCGGACCGCAAGATCTGTGGTACCATCGTATGATTCGATGTTTACGGGTTTGAAGCCCTCGTGGATTTGATGATCCATTACTTCATCTATGAAGCATAGTGGGTGTCTGGCGCCTCAGATTGGGCTATACGGCGTAGCTCATATGAGCTTTGTCTCATGTGTTCGGCCCGGCGGGTTTCTGTATCCGCGTGACGGTAATCATCCCGAGTCGTTACGCCCACGCGATCTGTAGATCAATCTTGTATGCTTTGCCTTATCCTCCAATATATCTCGCAAGTCCGCGCGTTTTCCGTGCCTTGGTACTTTTGAGCAGCGTCGGGGCATGGCTTGGCGGAGGGCCGAGAGGCTTCTGTCGCGCCACGGGTGGCGGTCTGCCATGTCGTCTTGCGCTGGTGGCGTGGGTGCTTCCTCCTCTGATCGAGGCAACGACCTGCGTTTGGGGTAGCTTTTGGAGGGGCGTTCGAGTTCATACTCTTCGGCTGCAAGGACTTCAGTCCATCTGTCAGCTAGCAAGTCTTGGTTAGCTCTAAGCTATTGCTGCTTTTTCTTGAGGCTGCTTGCCGTGGCCATGAGCCTGCGTTTAAAACGCTCTTGTTCGACGGGGTCCTCTGGCACGACGAATTCGTCGTCGTCGAGGCTTGCCTCGTCTTCGGAGGGGGGCGCATAATTATCGTCCTCTGCCTCTCTTTCTGCCGCACTGTCGTGTGGACTTGCTTCTCCCTCCTCCTGCGCTGAGTCCCTTTGGAGGGGTCATCTTCGCCTTGTCCAGGGTATTATTGTCTCCGTGCGGAATCGCCGTTTTCTTGTGGCGGGATTTAAATGGCGTCGGCGTCGCCGCAGGTTGTTTCTTGGAGGGTCATCCTCCGCCGTTCCATCGCCATTCCATCTTTTGGGATGTCCACCATGTATATGTCATATGGCGAGGTGGTCTTCCGGTGCCCGTGGGCGCTGGCTCTTGATCGTCTCCGCACCGTCGTCCATACCGTCGATGTCTTGGTCGAAGTCGAGCATGTCGGTTAAATCATCGGCGGTGGCTACAAAGTGGGTGTTGGGTGGGCGTTGAATTTCTTCGTCGTCGAATCCCAACCTTCGACCATAGTTCGCCAGGGCTCCGACAAAAGAGAGACTTTAATGAGTTGAGAATATCGCCAAAGGCGAGTCTTTGAAAGATGTCGTGGCGATGAACTCCATAACCGGCGCCAATGGATTTGGTAGTAGGCGTGGGAGGTTCGGAGTCCGAAAGGAGTTCGCACACAGGAGTCACGAGCCATAAAGGACGAGGATGGTGTTGGCTCAATAGCCGTGGAGATTTCAGCCCCGAGGCGGTGTCCAACCAACCGTCCTTGATCGCTAAACCGGCTCCGGATTAAGGGTCGGAGCGGATACTAGTGCGGCCTCCATGGCGCTGTTCGGCGGCAGAGCTAGATCGTATCCATCGAGACGGTCGGCGGCGCGCGGCTGTGGTTGAATCCGTCGAAGATCAAATCTCCGCGGACATCGGCCGTATAGTTCGAGCTTCAAATCGACCGATGGCGGGCGTAGCTTTCAATCTGCTCCGGATGGCCTAGCGAATTGGCCGCGGCGCAAAGCCGCCGAATCGAAGATCTGTCCGGGAGAAAAAGTCTCATCTGGGCTGCGTCGTTCTTGATGATTGAAGGAGCCATCGGGCCTATAGGTGGCGACACAGAGGAACTCTCAATGAAAGCACCAATGTCGGTGTCAAAACCGCGGATCTCGGGTAGGGGTCCCGAAGCTATGCGTCTAGGCGGATGGTAACAGGAGACAAGGGACACGATGTTTTTACCGAGGTTCGGGCCCTCTCGATGGAGGTCATACCCTACTCCTGCTTGATTAATATTGATGATATGGGTAGTACAAGAGTAGATGTACCACGAGATCGGAGAGGCTAAACCCTAGAAGCTAGCCTATGGTATGATTATTGTTCGTCCTATGGACTAAAACCCTTCGGTTTATATAGACACCGAATAGGGTTAGGGTTACACAGAGTCGGTTACAATGGTAGGAAATCTACATATCCGTATCGCCAAGCTTGCCTTCCACACCAAGGAAAGTCCTATCCGGACACGGGACGAAGTCTTCAATCTTGTATCTTCATAGTCCAGGAGTCCGGCCAAAGATGATAGTTCGGCTATCCGGACACCCCTTAGTCCAGGACTCCCTCAGTGGGCAAGACCTCATTTGCATCAACTCAAACCCTCTCAAACCCTAATTCCAAATTTTTGGAATTTGAATATTGCCCTTTGTGGATACAAAGGAGTCATTATTTTCCTTGATATGTTGATCATCCCATCTGTTCCCAGAGACCCTCCTATCCTTGTAAACCTTGGATATGCAAAAATATTGCCAAGTCCCATGCAATATTTTTGAATTATGATTTATTCCTTTTCTTGCCTTTCTGAGGAATAAAATCCAAAGGCATAGCTAGACATCTCCTAAATTCATGAGAATTGGTGGAGATATTTATGCCTAATCCAAGCCCTGACAAATATATTGGCCACAATTAAATAAGGAAAATGCCTTTTCCTATTTAATACCAATATTACATTTCTTCCATTTTCTAAAGGAACTACTATTTTTATAGCAGAGAAAATTTCCACATAAATTGTGGAGCTTGTCCTTGCTATATAATCACTAGTTCCATCCTTATCCCACGTTCCTCAGATAAAAAATTGGGCACATGATCCAATGCAAGTTTCTGCCTTCTCTGAAATTTTGCAAAGGAAGTGCCTTATTCCTAATTCCTATTGAGCTGCAATTTGGCAGGGTTATTAACCTTGATAAATCACCCATGGATACCAAAGATGAGCTCAATCCATTCATTCTAGCTCCCTGTGCAATTTTTCAAAGTTTCTGACTAGAATGCAACTTGGTGCAGGAAGTACCTTCATAGAGTTTCCAAATGAGATGAAACTTTTTCATCTTCTCAAGTATCTCAAATCATTAGCCTCCACCTAAATTCAGTTCATTTCATTGAACTATGTGAGCACAGGAGCAATTCTTGGTTTCTGTCCAAATTTTCAGTTTGTGAAGCAAGTCTATTTTATCTTGATCCATTATGGCTGAAAATATTCCCAGGCCTTCTCCTATCCATATAACCAATCTCCAACAAATTTTGGCTCATTTCATCTAGCCAATATTTTATTTTTCCAAAGTTTCTGATCAGATGTGATGCTTGTGAAACAAGTACCAATTTGGCAACTCCATTTGGTATGATATTTTTGCATCATCTAAACATGACCAAATCATGGAGCTTTGCCAAGTTTTAGCTCAATACGACACTCCTAGGGAGTGCTTCTTCATCATTTGTTTTCTGGGCCATATTTCTTAGTTGCACTGCAGCTATGTTAAATACTTGCTCAAATCCCTTCTAACTTTCCAGGACCGTAGTCCTTGATACCCTAAGCCTCCTAGACATCAAGTTTGCCACTTAACCTCTCTAGTTTAGTCTCTAGAACATTGCCAAGTTTGGAACAGCAAACTTGTCGAGCTCGTGTCCCTCTGCTCCCAACACTTCTGCCCGTGCTATCACCTCTTCTTTAATGAGCCTTGGAAGGACTCCACTTATGACAAGGTTCGGCGTGAAGTAGTCGACCAACGCGCGCGTTGTCGGTGGTGACCACGGGCAATGCAGGCCAAAACGGTGGTCTCGCAACTGTTGGCAACAGTAGCGCAGATCCGACTGGCTCTGGCTCGTCCAAGCTTGTCAACCAGCTCAGCCTCATCATTTCCGTGCGCCTTGACCCGTTTCCCCTTCGGTTGCTTCCTCGTTGAGCCGTCGCCGTCGCCGAACAGTGAGCGTCCGTGTGCATCGTCGCCTTCCTCGCTCTTGTCCCTTTCCCCCTCTCGTCCGCGAGCGTTGCTCGACTCCGTGAGCTCCTGCGCATCGTCCGCATCCCCCTCGCCGCCTTCCCGCCGCTCCCCGTGACCCTTGGCCGCGTGTGCGCTTCGCCGGCGCACGGACACGTAGCCGCGCCACGTGTCGCCTCTCCCCTCCCCTAGAGCTCTTCCCCGCGGCTATTTAAGCACGCCCCGAGCTTCCTCGCAGCCCACAACCCCTCCCCGAGCCTCTCCCCGAGCCGGAGCCCCTCCCTGTCCGCTCCATGGCCGAAGCCTCGCCTCCGGCCGCCGCTTAAATTGATCCAGTGCCGTGCTCCCCTTGCCTCCCTTCCTCCACCAGTAGGATCCCCGGAGTCCGGCGACCCATTCCCCCTCGTTCCCTCGGCTACAAGTCGCCGGAGCCGCCATCCGCCCTGTCTCTGCCCGTCGCCCCTCAGCCCTTCCTCGGTGTCCGCAATCGGTCTAGGCGGACACGGCGCTCCGCACCGAGCGCGCAGGTGCCCCCACCTTCGCTGGAGGTGGCCGGAGCCGCCGGGCCCGTCGCCGGCGTCGCGGCGCCGCACCTCTGCCTCGCCCCTCTCTATGCTTCTGTCGGGCGCGAGCGAGAAGAAGGAGCAGGAGGAGAGAGAAAGGACTAGGGCCCCACCCGTCAGTCGCACGAGGGGTTGACTCGAGGCGCTGACGTGGATAAGTAGCCGCGTATTTCAGAAAATAAACTTCACCTAAGCCGAAAGCGTATTCTTCTTCTTCTTCGGGCCAGAACGCTCTTTCCTCTCTGGAAAGCTTATCTCAGAAAGGCGCGTTCAGTTTTACCTCCAGGGGCCTGTTTGCTGAATTTTTTTCACCGATAGGTCCCTGAGCTTCAACCCTTCATATCTCGACAACCGTAACTCCGATTGAGGTGAAACCAACGCTCACGTCTTCGTCTTGTCGAACACTTTCTGCTGGTATCATTTTATTTATGTTTTCACATAGTGAAAATGACCACTTTGCCCTTGCATGTAAACAGCCCCCTCCGAGAGAGAACCGTTTGTGGCAACTCTTTCCGCGATCGTTTCACACTTCTTCCCGAAGTATTTGTCGACCCCCAGGCAAGCCAACCTCTTATCATGAGCCCTGAACTTGCATGTTGACTTTGCTTGCACCTCGTGTGTGTTTAGTTGCAGTAGTTTCTTGTTTGTTCCGTCTGCTGTTATTTTAGTCATGCTATATGTTTTTGTTATCTGTCTTGCATGCTTATGCTTTCATGAAATAAGTTGACATGCTAGTTTACTGTTTTTACTGATAATATCATGCCTCTGCCTAGTTTATTTTCATGTTAGTAGTATCGTGATGACCCACAAGTATAGGGGAACTATCGTAGTCCTTTCGATAAGTAAAAGTGTCGAACCCAACGAGAAGCAGAAGGAAATGATAAGCGGTTTTCAGCAAGGTATTCTCTGCAAGCACTGAAATTATAGGTAACAGATAGTTTTGTGATAAGATAATTTGTAATGAGCAACAAGTAACAAAAGTAAATAAAGTGCAACAAGGTGGCCCAATCCTTTTTATAGCAAAGGACAAGCCTGGACAAACTCTTATATAGAGAAAACGCTCTCGAGGACACATGGGAATTATCGTCAAGCTAGTTTTCATCACGTTCATATGATTCGCGTTCGGTACTTTGATAATTTGATATGTGTGTGGACCGGTGCTTGGGTGCTGTCCTTACTTGGACAAGCATCCCACTTATGATTAACCCCTATTGCAAGTATCCACAACTACAAAAGAAGTATTAAGATAAAGCTAACCATAACATGAAACATGTGGATCCAAATCAGCCCCTTACGAAGCAATGCATAAACTAGGGTTTAAGCTTCTGTCACTCTAGCAACCCATCATCTACTTATTACTTCCCAATTCCTTCCTCTAGGCCCAAATAATGGTGAAGTGTCATGTAGTCGACGTTCACATAACACCACCAGAGGAGAGACAACATACATCTCATCAAAATATCGAACGAATACCAAATTCACATGACTACTAATAGCAAGAATTCTCCCATGTCCTCAGGAACAAACGTAACTACTCACAAAGCATATTCATGTTCATAATCAGAGGGGTATTAATATGCATAATGGATCTGAACATATGATCTTCCACCAAATAAACCAACTAGCATCAACTACAAGGAGTAATCAACACTATTAGCAACCTACAGGTACCAATCTCAGACTTAGAGACAAGAATTGGATACAAGAGATGAACTAGGGTTTGAGAGGAGATGGTGCTGGTGAAGATGTTGATGAAGATTGGCCCCCTCCCGATGAGAGGAGCGTTGGTGATGATGATGGCGATGATTTCCCCCTCCCGGAGGGAAGTGTCCCCGGCAGAACAGCTCCGCCAGAGCCTTAGATTGGTTCTGCCTCATGGCGGCGGAGTCTCGTCCCGAAAGCTTGCTTATGATTTTTTTTCGGACGAAAGACTTCATATAGCAGAAGATGGGCACCGGAGGGCCAACAGGGGGCCCGCGAGGCATGGGGGCGCGCCCAGGGGGTAGGGCGCGCCCCCCACCCTCGTGGCCAGGGTGTGGGCCCCCTCTGGTATTTCTTCTTCTCAGTATTTTTTATTATTTCCAAAAACAACTTCCGTGGAGTTTCAGGACTTTTGGAGTTGTGCATAATAGGTCTCTAATATTTGCTCCTTTTCCAACCCAGAATTCCAGCTGCCGGCATTCTCTCTCCTTATGTAAACCTTGTAAATTAAGAGAGAGTAGCCATAAGTATCGTAACATAATGTATAATAACAGCCCATAATGCAATAAATATCAATATAAAAGCATGATGCAAAATGGACATATCAACTCCCCTAAGCTTAGACCTCGCCTGTCCTCAAGCGGAAGCCGATAATGATAAATATGTCCACATGTTTAGAGGTAGAGGTGTCGATAAAATAAAATACGGACATGAGGGCATCATGATTATTCTCATAACAGCAACATATATGGATAATGTCATATGATTTCTTATGCTCAAGTAATAATCTATTCACAATGCAAAGTATGAATCATAAACTTTATTGAGAACTAACAAACTATAATCTCAGTCATTGAATCAATTGCAATTTATCATAACATTATAAAGAGTCTATGTCAGAGCTTTTCAGCAAGTCCACATACTCAACTATCATTTAGTCTTTCACAATTGCTACCACTCACGCAATACTTGTGGTTACGGAGTTTTAGTTGGACACAGAGAAAGATAGGGGCTTATAGTTTCGCCTCCCAACCTTTTACCTCAAGTGTAATGTCAACAATAGTAGTTCATGCTAACTTACATCCAATTAGATATATATATATCAAGATCTTTCCAACACACTATGCTTGCCAAAGGATAAAATGTAAAAAGGAAAGGTGAAGATCACCATGACTCTTGCATACGGTAGAAGATAAAAGTAAAAGATAGCCCCTTCGCAGAGGGAAGCATAGGTTGCCATGCGCTTTCAGAGTTGGATGCACAGAATCTTAATGCGAAAGAACGTCACTTTATATTGCCACTTGTGATATTGATCTTTATTATGCAGTCCGTCGCTTTTATTTCTTCCACATCACAAGATCGTATAAAGCTTATTTCCTCCACACTAATCAATCATACATATCTAGAGAGCAATTTTTATTGCTTGCACCGATGACAACTTACTTGAAGGATCTTACTCAATCCATAGGTAGATATGATGGACTCTCATGGCAAAACTAGGTTTAAGGGTATTTGGAACCACAAGTAGTATCTCTACTTGGTCCATAGAATTTGGCTAGCATGAGGGGGAAAGGCAAGCTCAACATGTTGGATGATCCATGACAATATACTTTATTTCAGATATAAGAAAACATAACCCATTACGTTGTCTCCCTTGTCCAACATCAACTCTTTAGCATGTCATATCTTAATGAGTGCTCACAATCATAAAAGATGCCCAAGATAGTATATTTATATGTGAAACCTCTCTTTCTTTATTACTTCCTATTAATTGCAACGATGACCAAAGCTATGTTTGTCAACTCTCAAAACCTTTTAATCATCATACTCTTTCTATGTGAAGTCATTACTCTCCATAAGATCAATATGATCTCTTTGTTTCTTTTTATTCTTTTTCTCTCTTTTCTTTTATTCACTCAAGATCATAGCAAGATAATCATGCCCTTGACTCAACACTAATCTTTATTATATAGCTCACGGACTCGATTACATAAAGGGATCATAAAGCAAAACTCAAAACTAGATCATACCAAAAACTTTATTCTACTAGATCAAGATATTACTAAAAGGATCGAACTAAGAAAACGGTAAAGATAGGAGTGTGATGGTGATACGATACCGGGGCACCTCCCCCAAGCTTGGCAGTTGCCAAGGGGAGTGCCCATACCCATATGATTATATCTCCTTTGCTGGTGAAGGGGTTGTTCATGATGAAGGCTTGTCGTCCATCTTCCAAGGCATAGGCTCACCATCATAGAAGGATGATCGAGTCTCCGGGATCCTTAAATCTGCAGCCAAACTCATCCTCTTGAATCTATATTCATACTCACAGTTTTGGTTTTGCGGGTCATAGATTTGGGCTTGGAGATGCTCGATCTTCTCGTGAAGCTTGAAGATGGTTTCCCCAATGTTATTTGCATCCAGCTTGTGGTTGTTGGTGAACTCCGCGATCATCATGTGATTGGAGTCAAGTCCACGCTCCACCATCTCCTGGCACTTGAAAACTTGTTGCTCCATTGCCTCGAGCCTTATCTCCACGTTTACGGTCCTCCTTGGTCCCTCAACATCGCGGATGTGCAACACCCCCTCATGCATCTCAATGGTTTGAGGATGTTGCAGCACCTCCGCGAGGTAGGGGTTGATGACCTTCTCGAAGAACTTGTCCTTGGGGGCACTTGGAGACGTCATGATGATCTAGGTCTGTCAGAAAAATAGCTCGAAACAAGAACAAAAGACAATTGTGTGATACGGTGGTCAAAACCTTCCGGAGAATATATAATGAATTTTTACCGACCAAAATACGCAACGTGCAAGAAAACGGAGTCCAGAGAGCACACGGGGTGCCCACGAGGCAGGGGGCGCGCCCTCCACCCTCGTGGAGCCCTCGTGTCCTTTCCGGACTGCTTCTTATTTTTCTATTTTTCTAAATATTCCAAAACAGAGAAAAAATGCCATTAGAACTGTTTTGGAGTCGGTTTACTTACCGTACCACATACCTATTCCTTTTTGGAGTCTGAAACGTTCTGGAAAGTGTCCCTTATGTATTCCTCCGAGGTTACGGTTTCAATAACATTGGTTTCAACATTTACAGGATTACCTGAGATATAATGTTTGATTCTTTGACCGTTCACCACCTTCGGGTTTGTGCCTTCGAAGTTGCTGATTTTTATGGCACTGGAACGATAGACCTCCTCGATAATGTAAGGACCTTCCCATTTGGAGAGAAGTTTTCCTGCAAAAAATCTTAAATGAGAGTTGTATAATAATACATAATCACCTATATTAAACTCACACTTTTGTATTCTTTTGTCATGTCATCTTTTAACTTTTTCTTTAAGCAACTTGGCATTCTCATAGGCTTGGGTTCTCCATTCATCAAGTGAGCTAATGTCAAATAACCTCTTCTCACCGGCAAGTTTGAAATCATAGTTGAGCTCTTTAATGGCCCAATATGCCTTATGTTCTAGCTCGATAGGTAAGTGACATGCTTTTCCATAAACCATTTTATACGGAGACATACCCATAGGATTTTTATATGCAGTTCTATAGGCCCATAATGCATCATCAAGTTTCTTGTAGCAATTCTTTCTAGATCTATTAACCGTCTTTTTCAAAATTAATTTGAGCTCCCTATTACTCGATTCTACTTGACCACTAGACTGTGGGTGATAAGGAGATGCAATTCTATGATTAACATCATACTTAGCAAGCATTTTACGAAAGGCACCATGAATAAAATGTGAACCACCATCAGTCAATAAATATCTAGGGACTCCAAACCTCGGAAAAATTAACTTCTTTAAGCATCTTAATAGAAGTGTTATGATCAGCACTACTAGTTGGAATAGCTTCTACCCACTTAGTAACGTAATCAACAGCAACTAAAATATGTGTATACCCATTAGAGGCAGGAAACGGTTCCATATAATCAAAGCCCCAAACATCGAATGGTTCAATAACAAGTGAATAATTCATAGGCATTTCTTGATGTCTACTAATATTACCAATTCTTTGACATTCATCACAATATAAGACAAACTTACGGGCATCCTTGAAGAGAGTAGGCCAATAAAAACCGGATTGCAATACCTTATGTGCAGTTCTATCTCCAGCATGGTGTCCTCCATAAGCTTCGGAGTGACACTTGCGTAGGATCTGTTCCTGCTCATGCTAGGTACACAACGTCTAATAACACCATCTACTACTTCTTTATAAAGATGTGGGTCATCCCAGAAGTAATGTCTCAAATCATAGAAAAACTTTTTCTTTTGTTGGTACGTGAAACTAGGTGGTATGAATTTAGCTACAATGTAATTAGCATAATCAGCATACCATGGAGCAGTACGAGAAGCATTTATGACATTTAATTGTTCATCAGGAAAGCTATCATCAATAGGTAGTGGGTCATCAAGAACATTTTCTAACCTAGACAAGTTGTCTGCAACGGGGTTCTCTGCTCCCTTTCTATCAATAATATGCAAATCAAATTCTTGTAGCAAGAGAACCCATCTAATAAGTCTAGGTTTAGCATCTTTATTTTCCATAAGATATTTAATAGCAGCGTGATCAGTGTGAATAGTTACTTTAGAATCAACAATATAAGGTCTAAACTTATCACAAGCAAATACAACTGCTAAGAATTCTTTTTCAGTAGTAGCATAATTTCTCTGGGCACTGTCTAGAGTTTTACTAGCATACTGTAACATTTAGTTTCTTATCAACTCTTTGCCCTAGAACAACACCTACAGCATAATCACTAGCATCACACATAATTTCAAAGGGTAAATTCCAATCAGGTGGCTGAACAATAGCAGGGATCAATGCTTTCTTAAGTATTTCAAATGCTTCTACACAATCATCATCAAAGACAAATGGTATATCTTTTTGTAATAAATTAGTCAGAGGCCGAGAATTTTTTGAGAAGTCCTTAATGAACCTCCTGTAAAATCCGGTGTGACCAAGGAAGCTTCTTATACCTTTGATGTCCTTGGGACATGGCATCTTTTCAATAGCATCAAATTTAGCTTTATCAACTTCAATACCTCTTTCATAAATTTTATGCCCCAAGACAATACCTTCATTAACCATAAAGTGGCACTTTTCCCAGTTCAAGACAAGATTAGTTTCTTCACATCTCTACAAAACTCGATCAAGGTTGCTTAAGCAATCATCAAAAGAGGATCCATAAACGAAGAAATCGTCCATGAAAACCTCACAAATCTTTTCACAAAAGTCACAGAATATAGCCATCATGCATCTTTGAAAGGTAGTAGGTGCATTACATAAACCAAAAGGCATACGTCTATAAGCAAAAGTACCAAAAGGGAAAGTAAAAGTGGTCTTAGCTTGATCATCAGCTGACACAGGTATTTGAGAGAAACTAGAATAACCATCTAGAAAGCAAAAATGTGTATGTTTGGATAATCTTTCTAGCATTTGATCAATAAAAGGTAAGGGGTAATGATCTTTTTTAGTAGCTTTATTTAATTTGTGGAAATCAATTACCATCCTATGACCTGTAATAATTCTTTGCGGAATCAATTCGTTTTTATCCTTAGGAACGACAGTAATACCTCCCTTCTTAGGAACACAATGGACAGGACTTACCCACTGACTATCAGTAACGGGATAAATTATACCTGCCTCAAGGAGCTTTAGTATTTCCTTTCTTACCACTTCTTTCATTTTAGGATTCAGCCGTCGTTGATGATCAATAACTGGTTTGGCATCTTTCTCCAAATTTATTTTGTGTTGACATAGAGTGGGACTAATGCCCTTAAGATCATCAAGAGTATATCCAATAGCAGCACGGTGCTTCTTCAGAGTTTTTAATAATTTTTCTTCCTCCTTCTCTGAAAGGTTAGTACTAATAATAACAAGATATATCTTCTTTTCATCAAGATAAGCATATTTAAGAGTATCAGGCAATGGTTTAAGCTCAAACACGGGATCACCCTTGGGTGGAGGAGGATCCCCTAGGATTTCAACAGGAAAGTTGTGTTTCAGAATAGGTCCCTGTTTAAAAAACACTTCATCTATTTCCCTTCTTTCATTCATAAACATATCATTTTCATGGTCTATCAAATATTGTTCTAAAGGATCACTAGGAGGTATGGCAATAGAAGCAAGACCAATAATTTCATCTTTACTAGGCAATTCCTATTCACGGTGTTGTCTACGAAATTTAGAAAAGTTGAACTCATGAGACATATCACCTAAACTAATAGTAACAACATCCTTTTCGCAGTCTATCCTAGCATTAACAGTGTTTAAGAAGGGTCTACCAAATATAATGGGACACCAAGAACAAGAAAATCAGCAGGATATTTAGTTTTCCCACACAAGACTTCAACATCTCTAATAATTCCAATTGGTGAAATAGTATCTCTATTGGCGAGCTTAACTGTGACATCAATTTCTTCTAACTCAGTAGGTGCAATATCATGCATAATTTCTTTGTATAAGTCAATAGGTATTGCACTAGCACTAGCACCCATATCACACAAGCCATGATAACAATGATCTCCTATTTTAACAGAAATAACACGCATGCCTACCACAGGTCTATGTTTATCCTTAGCACAAGGTTTAGCAATTATAGCAGTTTCATCATAGAAATAAATAACATGCCCATCAATATTATCAGCCAAGAGATCTTTAACAATAGCAATATTAGGTTAAACTTTAACTTGCTCAGGAGGTGTATAAGTTCTAATATTGCTTTTATGAACCACAGTTGAAGCTTTAGCATGATCCTTTATTCTAACAGGGAAAGGTGGTTTTTCAACGTACACAGTAGGAACAATAGGATCATTATAAGTGATAGTCTTTTCTTCAACTTTAATAGGTGCAACTACTTTTACTTCTATGGGAGGATGATATTTAAACCACTTCTCCTTAGGGAGATCAACATGAGTAGCAAAAGGTTCACAGAAAGAAGCTACTATCTCAGAGTCAAGTCCATATTAAGTGCTAAATTTACGGAAAACATCGGTATCCATAAAATATTTAACACAATCAAACTTAAGTGTTATAACTGACTCCTTACCTTTGTCGAGATCCCAATCTTCAGAGTTGTGTTTAATTATTTCCAATAAATCCCATTTGAATTCAATAGTCTTCATCATAAAAGAGCCAGCACAAGAAGTATCGAGCATGGTGCGATTGTTATCAGAAAGCCAAGCATAAAATTTTTGAATAATAATTTCTCTTGAGAGCTCATGATTGGGGCATGAATATAACATTGACTTAAGCCTCCCCCAAGCTTGAGAGATGCTTTCTCCTTCGCGAGGCCAAAAATTATATATATAATTGCGATCACGATGAAGAAGATGCATAGGATAAAACTTCTGATGAAATTCCAATTTCAATCGTTTGTAGTTCCATGATCCCATATCATCACATAGCCTATACCATGTCAATGCATCTACCTTCAAAGATAAAGGGAAGACCTTCTTCTTGATAACATCATCGGGCATACCTGCAAGCTTAAATAATCCACAAACTTCATCCACATATATTAGGTGCTCATCAGGATGTAATGTTCCATCTCCCGCAAAAGGATTAGCTAGCAGTTTTTCAATCATACCCGAAGGAATTTCAAAGTAGACATTTTCATTTTCAGTAGGTTCAGAGGTTCGTGAGGTTGATGAGCAACTCTTTGCTCTACTGGTCGGGGTGAAGATACCCCGAACAAGCCCCTCAGATGATTAGTTTCCATAGTAATAAGTGACAATAAATTTCGGCACACTATATAAATTTTTCCTTACCAAATTCCACCTACCAAAGGCGCTTCACTCCCCGGCAACGACGCCAGAAAAGAGTCTTGATGACCCACAAGTATAGGGGATCTATTGTAGTCCTTTCGATAAGTAAGAGTGTCAAACCCAACGAGGAGCAGAAGGAAATGATAAGCGGTTTATAGCAAGGTATACTCTGCAAGCACTGAAATTATAGGTAACAGATAGTTATGTGATAAAATAATTTGTAACAAGCAACAAGTAACAAAAGTAAATAAAGTGCAGCAAGGTGGCTGTAACATCCCAAAATTCTAAATTTTGGAATGTTATAATAAATAGATAGATTTGATTGATTGTTTGATTGATTGACTGAAAGTGAGTGAATTTGAAACTTTTGAAAGTTAAATGAGAGGGAATAAAAGGACTTTCCCAAACTTTCATTTTGCTTTTATGATCTTCGGGAATTCAAATTCTTTTCATCATAAAATCCTGGAGAGAAGATGACATGACTTCTTCCATTTATTTAAATGACAAGGGGTGTTGAAAATATTCGAATTTCATTTGGAAAATATTTCCAATTCTGAAACTTTATGCAACTCAATGATTTTCACGAGCGAAGATAAAATGACTTCTTCAAAACATACGAAATATGAGTTGGGAGTTTCAAAGAATTAAATTCAAAGTTCTTTTGAATTTATTTTCAATTTGGAGTTATTTGAGTTTTATTCAAATTATTTTCTCCAAAATAAAATATATGGAAAATAGGGTAACATGATTCCCTACATAAGAAAATTGGAGCGAAATAAATTTGAATTAATTTTGGTATTTTTAAAATGATTTTCGTTGGATTTTATTAGACCAGTAGCACTCTTTTAATTATCTGAATTTGTGCGGATTTTATTTGGCATTATAAAAATGTTCATCTTGTAGGAAATCTTTTTCTGCAAATTTTGATATATTATATGCCTATATAATATTTTTTTTTATTTTTCTTTGTCTGGAAAAAAGTTAAAAAAAAACTTTTCTCCGCCGACTAGGCCGGCCCAACCGAAGCCAGGCCAAGGCCCAGCTCCGCGCCGCCTCCCTCCCGTCCCCGACCGGGACTCCTCCCAAGTCCACCGCCGCGCCGCCATGGCCGCCGTGCCGCCTCCGGCTTCCTCTGCCCCCTTCCCCAAGAAGCTCCTCCCCGGCCCTCTTTAAAAGCCGCAGCTCCGCCGCCCCTTCGCCCCTCTCGCATCTCGCCTTTGCTATCAAGATCGCTGCCGCGGCGGCCAGATTCGCCGCCGCCGGCGAGATCCGCCAGACCGCCGCCGCCTTGCCGCCGCAAGGCCGCTAGCAGACGCCGCCTTACACCGACGAAGCCGCCGCCGCCACTCGCCCGACGCCTTGCTGCGGAGTTCGCCGCCGGCCGGATCCGCTCCGCCGCCGTCGAAAACCGCCTGCCGTTTTTTTTGCTGAAAACCGCCCGCACCGGTATAACTGCTATAAAACCCTCTTCGGTTTTTCTTTAGTTCGATTTTCTTTTAAGATCGGTTTTATTTGGTTTTGTTAAATAACGAGCGTTCACCCGTTTAGATCTGTAGCAAATGGTTTTCATTCTCTAGTGTTCGGTAGCGAACGTTCGTTCGATAGGATTTTTCTTTTGATTTTAATTTCGGTCAGGGACCTATCTGTGAATACTTTTTCTGCAGATTAGCCCTTGGTTTTCAAACGACCATAACTTTTTGCTCGTTAGTCGGAATCCAACGAAACCAACGCCCACGTCTTCGTTATGATCTCCTCTATCCGGTATTCCAACTCAAACATGTTTTTGAAAGTTTAAAATTTGAATTAAACCAGATTTGAATTCAAACTTCGTTTGATCATAACTTGAGTTTCGTAACTCCGATTTAGTTGATTCTTTTTGCAAATCGAAGCTCTTGACCTAAACTTTCTGATAAGGCCAAATTCACATAATTTTGGTACTGTTATAAATTGTTTTATGTTGCAAGAGTTATTTGCTTGGTTTTGATGTTTTTCGAATCGTCTTCTTCGTTCTTTCTGATCTTTTGAGTGATTGCTTATGTGTGGTTACTATTGATTGCTTACGATAGATTGACCGGAGTGTGACGAGTAGACCTATCAAGAGTTTTGAGTGCGAATCATCTTCATCAACATTGCAGGCAAGTAACACTTTGATCATATACTTTTCTACTACCCAGTTTTATGCATTAGATCTATCCTCAAACATTGCATGATTAGGATCTAATTAAATTGTGTGTTTTGGGAAGTAGTTTGAGGTAGTACCTATTACTTGATTTATATTCAAATCTTTGGGACTTACTTCTATGTTTGCTTATTATGCCATGCTATGCTAGTAGACGTGGATTGGGTGAGTGTATCCATGACAGATGTGAGATTGTTAATTAATGGTTTATTTAAGGTGGCAACTTAAACACACATCCTGGGTGGATTGAGGCACTGGTTTCCATCAGACTTGCCTGTTTTTCTTGGACCGCCACCCGTGCTCAAAGGGATCATGAGATTATTCATGCTAGAAACTTCCGTGTGCAGCCACATGCTACTATGGGCTCTAGCATAGTTGACTAAGTTGTGTGAACTCTTACGGGTAGACTAGCTGATGTAGGGGTTGTAGTTTGGTACGGTCTACCCACATGTAAGGTGCTAGCGCTTCTGAAAGACTATGTCTCGGTCATCCGTTTCTCAAACACCATGTAGTGCGAGAAATCAAACGGAGGAGATCGAGTCTTGTGGGAAAAGTGCACAAACCTCTGCAGAGTGTATAAACTAATCATGGTTAGCCGTGTCCTCGGTTATGGACATCTTGAGTATCTAGTACTTGGATATCATGTGACTCTCATAATGTTACTTCTAATTAATATTGTAGGGATGATAATGAGTACTTTTAATTGGGATTGAGAATGCTGTCAACCATTCTCAATGTTCAACAACCACCATGATAGTTAAATAATTTATTCCTTTGCAGTAGGGAAAAATTGGCTTTACGCAAAACTGTAACCATAGAGCTTTCCAGCAGCCATATATGCATATAGTATAGGCTTATTCTTTCATTACTCTCTATGTGTTACATTGCCAGCATATTCCATGTCTTGACCCGATTTCGGCTGCAACGTTTCATGTTGCGATTTTCGAACGACAGTAAGTGATACGTTAGGGTTACGATTTCTACACTCAACTTTGCCGTTGTTGTTGATGGGAATCCACAACCTTGTTACTTCCGCTATTTTGGATTGAGGTAATAGTATGTATGTTATTTTATACATGTGATTTACCTCTTTTATAAATACTCGAGTACTGTGTGTGTCAGCATACCGATCCAGGGATGACACTTAAGCACAGAGACTTGATCCATTCGGGTCGGGTCGCTACAAGATGGTATCAGAGCACATGTTGACTGTAGTACGTGACCCTAGAAACTGGCAAGCCCATAGGAAGATTTTTCTCTACAACTTCATTTTCAAAAGATCTTTTACATCTCTTCTCTTCTGAGCTTATTCAAATATTCCCTTTTAGTGAGACCATACCCCTTTTCCCTTTTGACCACTCGAAGATTCGACTGATGAGACCACTCCAAGGAGTACAAGATATCAGGACAACCACGACCACTACGGAATGAAGAGGATTGTACCGTGTAAATGGAAACTACAACTGTTGAAGACTCTGAAGACTAGGAGAATTGGAGGCTGCGAAGAATTTCCAGATTTGTATGACCTAGGAAGGCTACCCTCATGGATCTTGGCAGAATATGGAAGCTGTCAACACCCAAGATCAAGGTGTATCGGAGAAAGACCGGAATATGGAGAGTTAAAAACTCAAAGTTCTGTAAGAAAGCCCTAAGGCAGGAGATATCAACTATGGAATGATAGCTCATGGAAATGATAAGAGCAGAAACACGCTATCCATGATGTTATCGCCCGCTTATGCTATTGTCACCGTGCTAAGTTAAGCATGCATATGCATGGAAGGATTGGATGGTAAAAAGCTGATGGAGCATCTATCAAGCAAATGATGCAGTTTTAACCTTAGCTGGTGTATCGCCAGGATCTGGAGTATTACATCAAGGATTTTAAGATGGACTTTAGGAAGTCATATTTGACAAGGAGGCAATTCGTGAAGAACTCAGGAACCAGAAGCTGAAGTAGCCAAGCTGGAGAAGCAAAACCCCGAGGTACCGAAGATTTTTCAGGAACTGAAGGACAGTAGGATCATGGTTCATGCCAAGGATGTTGAAACCCAGAAGTTTGGAATGCAACTCCAGAAATATTAAAGGACGCCACGAGAGATTTCACGTCAATAGAGATGATCTAGCAAAAGAATTTTAGAAGGACAAGCATGATCGAAAGAAATCATCGGAGACATGAACAAGACTTGAAGAGTTTGACGACATTGACCTTTAGAAGACCAACCCCCAGATATATACGTACGTTAGATGCGACGAATGTGAGCTGTCATTTGTTTGTTGTTTTTCCGACAGCCACAATAAAATCTGTCTTTTCAAAACTTTTGTTTGTATTGTGTGTATCCCTCTCTATCTCTCTTATCCCACCCCAAACCTATGAACCCAATAGAAGATGAATGGAGATGAGCTCGTATTTTCGGGACCGATGAGTCAATTGAAGACATGCCGATGGATTCAGAACATGGAGGATCGCATGGAGAAAAACCCTATAGTCGAAAAGGATATAGCCGAGCATGCTCTTCCGTCCTTTGAAAGAGATGCAGCTACTTGGTGGAGGATGTACCAAACCATCAATGGATGGCAAAGAGTAACCACTTGAGAAGAATTTAAGTTGACTCTGCAAAGGTCTCGTCTTGTGTCCCAGAAGTTGAATCCTTATGGAATGATATGAAGAAACCTTGTGCATACAAGATTTGTGGAGAAATAGGACACAACCATAAAAGAACACAAGGACGAATACCCTCATAAGCAGAGGATTACCAAAGGAGTTAGCCGAGGATCTCAGGGAACTTCGGTTGGAGATTGTTCCCAAAGGTTTCGTTGCAGTAATGGAAGTTCAGTCTACATTGTTGGAAGAGATCCGTGAAGCTCAGACGGATGCCAAAGAGATTGCTGAGATAAAAGAGAGGATGAGCAAAGGAAAGGCAAAAGGTTTTCGTAAGGATGAGCACGACACCTTATGGTTTGAGGATAGTTACATGTACCCAATAATGCAGAGATCAGGAAGTTAATGCTTTAGGAGGCTCATGACTCACCATACTCGATTCGCCCTGGAAACACCAAGATGTATTTGGATTTGAAGGAGTTTTCCTGGTGGACTGGTATGAGAAGGATATCGCGGAGTATGTAGTCGTAGGTGATGTGTGCCAGAGAGAGTAAAAGCAGAGCATCAGAAGCCAGCAGGATTACTACAGCCTATGCCGATAACCGAATGGAAGTAGGATAAGCTTGGCATGGATTTCATTACCGGATTTCCTAGAACCCGATCAGGATATGATTCTATCTGGGTAGTAGTTGACTCGCTTGACCAAAGTGGCTCACTATATCCCAGTGAAAACCACCTATACAAGTGCGAAGTTGGCCAAGATATATTTGACCAGGATCGTATGTCTGCATGGAGTTCCGAGGACCATTGTATCAGATAGAGGAACCCAGTTTACTTCAAAGTTTTGGAATCAGTTGCGTGAAACTTTGGGTACTAGGCTAGAGTTCAGTACAGCCTTTCATCCGCAGACAGATGGATAGATCGAGAGAGTCGATTAGATTCTGGAGGACATGTTGAGAACGCATGCGCTAGATTATGGATCTAGTAGGGATGATAATCTACCTTACGCGGAGTTCTCATTCAACAACAGCTACCAAGTCAGTTTGAAGATGGCCCCTTTTGAAGCTTTGTATGGGAGCAGGAGCCAGACACCGTTGATGTGGGATGAAGTTGGAGACCGTCAGTTGTTTGGACTAAATATGATCAAGTAGTCAGAAGAGAATGTTAAAGTTGATTGAGATAGACTGAAGGTAGCTCCGTCCAGGCAGAAGAGTTATGCAGACTCAAAAACGCAAGCAGGTAGTCTATGAGATTGGAGACAGAGCATGTCTTCGTGTGTACCCTCTGTGAGGAGTTAAACGATTTGGAGTTAAGGGAAAGTTAGCCCCGAGATTTGTAGGACCATACCGAGTTTGGAACGTATGGGAGAATTGGCTAACAAGTTGGAGTCACCCGAAGGACTGTCAGGAGTTCATGATGTGTTTCACGATTCCTAGTTGAAGAAGTGCCATGCAGAGATGGCCAATATTCCCCTGTAAGGACGCTTGACCCTGGAAAGGATAATGATGTTCCACGAAGTGGAGTATGGACTTCATAAGTATAACCTTTTATCTCGGTATGTGGGATATCCCATGAGGATGAAGAGATAAATTACTATTGGATATAAAGGAGGTATGATGTTGGAAATATGGATCAATGGAAATTCCATCATGAGTCTGAGTAATCATGTCCTAGTTTGGTGCCAATAGAAGGAAGGAAGACAGTACAATTGGATGGATTTAAGAATACTAGGAAGTTGGAAGTTGGAATAATGATCAGTTGCTCGATGATGAGTTCAAGGTATACAAGTGATGAGATGGGCCATAACCCACAGGCCCCAGGACCTGCCAAGAAGCAAGCACATTCTTGCTGAAGGAAAAACCCTGGAAGAAGTTACAATTTTATCAACCGACGATTCTATAGGAGTTTACGCAAAACCTGAGAGTTGTTAAGGAACGATAGATGATTTGTTTGGCTTGCAGAATCAATGGATTTATCCGAACTTGGTTTGTCAACAAGAGAAATTCTGCAATGCTTGTGAGGATGACCGAGTGTTAGAATGCGAGATTCGCTAAACCATGTACAAGGTAATGATTTGGGTGCGGGATGGATTGATCACCATACCGACTTACTCTTATTATTCGCGTTGCTATATGGGATGGTAAATCTGAGTGACTTACCTATAGTAGAGAGACGACGATCAAAACCTTGTTTGAACCTTAGAATGGTATAAGTATTTTCCCTTGTACACGGCAGTTGTTGCCAATCGCAGGATATACGGTGAGGATCAACCCAGACCCATTTCCTGCAGGAGAAACCATAAATCGTTGACCATCATGAGATATCGATAGTTGTTTAGAATTGGCGCCAGACCCGTCAGCTAAGAGGACCCAGTCTCGGAATAACCGTACCAAGATAAAAGGATAGAAATATTGAGGAAAAGGTTATGCCGTTACAAGAAGAGCCCAGAGAAGGAATTATCCTGAAGATTTGAGAAGACCGACACTGTCAAAAATAAGGATGGAGTATATGAGTTTTTGATGGAACCGTAACAATGCTTCTAAGGGTGGTAGCAACCGAGACCCCCTGATGATCGATGGATTTGAGAAGACCCCAAACCTAACCTATTTCTTGCTAGCCTCTCCGAATCTCGAGGACGAGATTCATTTTAAGGGTGGTAGTTTTGTAACATCCCAAAATTCTAAATCCTGGAATTTTATAATAAATAAATAGATTTGATTGATTGTTTGATTGATTGATTGAAAGTGAGTGAATTTGAAACTTTTGAAAGTTAAATGAGAGGGAATAAAAGGACTTTCCCAAACTTTCATTTTGCTTTTATGATCTTCAGGAATTCAAATTCTTTTCATCACAAAACCCTCGAGAGAAGATGACATGACTTCTTCCATTTATTTAAATGACAAGGGGTGTTGAAAATATTTGAATTTCATTTGTAAAATATTTCCAATTCTGAAACTTTATGCAACTCAATGATTTTGATGAGCGAAGATAAAATGACTTCTTCAAAACATATGAAATATGAGTTGGGAGTTTCAAAGAATTAAATTCAAAGTTCTTTTGAATTTATATTCAATTTGGAGTTATTTGAGTTTTATTCAAATTATTTTTCTCCAAAAATAAAATATATGGAAAATAGGGTAACATGATTCATCTTGTAGGAAATCTTTTTCTGCAAATTTTGATATATTATATGCCTATATAATATTTTTGTTTTATTTATTTTTCTTTGTCTGGAAAAAAGTTAAAAAAAAACTTTTCTCCGCCGACTAGGCCGGCCCAACCGAAGCCAGGCCAAGGCCCAGCTCCGCGCCGCCTCCCTCCCGTCCCCGACCGGGACTCCTCCCAAGTCCACCGCCGCGCCGCCATGGCCGCCGTGCCGCCTCCGGCCTCCTCTGCCCCCTTCCCCAAGAAGCTCCTCCCCGGCCCTCTTTAAAAGCCGCAGCTCCGCCGCCTTTCCCTCTCGCATCTTCGCCGCTGCTATCAAGATCGCTATCGCTGGCCAGATCTCGCCGCCGCCGGCGAGATCCGCCAGGACCGCCACCGCCTTGCCGCCCCGAGCCGCTAGCAGATGCCGCCTACGCCACCGAAGCCCACTGCTGCCACCTCGCCTCGACGCCCGCGCCGGAGTTCGTCGCCAGCCGGATCCGCTCCGCCGCCGTCGAAAACCGCCTGCCTTTTTTTTTTTGCTGAAAACCGCCCGCACCGGTATAACCGTTATAAAACCCTCTCCGGTTTTTCTTTAGTTCGGTTTTCTTTTAAGATCGGTTTTATTTGGTTTTGTTAAATAACGAGCGTACACCCGTTTAGATCTGTAGCGAACGGTTTTCGTTCTCTAGCGTTCGGTAGCGAACGTTCGTTCGATAGGATTTTTCTTTTTATTTTAATTTCGGTCAGGGACCTATCTGTGAATACTTTTTCTGTAGATTAGCCCCTGGTTTTCAAACGACCATAACTTTTTGCTCGTTAGTCAGAATCCAACGAAACCAACGCCCACATCTTCGTTATGATCTCCTCTATCCAGTATTCCAACTCAAACATGTTTTTGAAAGTTTAAAATTTGAATTAGACCAGATTTTAATTCAAACTTCGTTTGATCATAACTTGAGTTTCGTAACTCCGATTTAGTTGATTCTTTTTGCAAATCGAAGCTCTTGACCTAAAATTTCTGATAAGGCCAAATTCACATAATTTTGGTACTGTTAGAAATTGTTTTATGTTGCAAGAGTTATTTGCTTGCTTTTGATGTTTTTCGAATCGTCTTCTTCGTTCTTTCTGATCTTTTGAGTGATTGCTTATGTGTGGTTACTATTGATTGCTTACGATAGATTGACCGGAGTGTGACGAGTAGACCTATCAAGAGTTTTGAGTGCGAATCATCTTCATCAACATTGCAGGCAAGTAACACTTTGATCATATACTTTTCTACTACCCAGTTTTATGCATTAGATCTATCCTCAAACATTGCATGATTAGGATCTAATTAAATTGTGGGTTTTGGGAACTAGTTTGAGGAGTACCTATTACCTGATTTATATTCAAACCTTTGGGAGTTACTTCTATGTTTGCTTATTATGCCATGCTATGCTAGTAGACGTGGATTGGGTGAGTGTATCCATGACAGATGTAAGATTGTTAATTAATGGTTTATTTAAGGTGACAACTTAAACACACATCTGGGTGGATTGAGGCACCTGGTTTCCATCAGTACTTGCCTGTTTTTCTTCGCACCGCCACCCAGGCTCAAAGGGATCATGAGATTATTCATGCTAGAAACTTCCGTGTGCAGCCACATGCTACTATGGGCTCTAGCATAATTGACTAAGTTGTGCGAACTCTTACGGGTAGACTAGCTGATGTAGGGGTTGTAGGTTGGTACGGTCTACCCACATGTAAGGTGCTAGCGCTTCTGAAAGACTATGTCTCGGTCGTCCGTTTCTCAAACACCATGTAGTGCGAGAAATCAAACGGAGGAGATCGAGTCTTGTGGGAAAAGTGCACAAACCTCTGCAGAGTGTATAAACTAATCATGGTTAGCCGTGTCCCCGGTTATGGACATCTTGAGTATCTAGTACTTGGATATCATGTGACTCTCATCATGTTACTTCTAATTAATATTGTAGGGATGATAATGAGTACTTTTAATTGGGATTGAGAATGCTGTCAACCATTCTCAATGTTCAACAACCACCATGATAGTTAAATAATTTATTCCTTTGCAGTAGGGAAAAATTGGCTTTACGCAAAACTGTAACCATAGAGCTTTCCACCAGCCATATATGCATATAGTATAGGCTTATTCTTTTATTACTCTCTATGTGTTACATCGCCAAAGATATTCCATGTGTCTGACCGTGTTGCTACCGCAACGCTTCATGTTGCGCACTTTTCGAACGACGAGTAAGTGATACGTTAGGGTTACGATTTCTACACTCAACTTTGCCGTTGGTGTTGATGGGAATCCACAACCTTGTTACTTCCGCTATTTTGGATTGAGGTAATAGTATTTACGTTATTTTATACATGTGATTTACCTCTGTTATAAATCCTCGAGTACTGTGTGTGTCAGCATACCGATCCAGGGATGACACTTAAGCACAGAGACTTGATCCATTCGGGTCGGGTCGCTACAGTGGCCCAATCCTTTTTATAGCAAAGGACAAGCTTGGACAAACTCTTATATAGAGAAAACGCTCCCGAGGACACATGGGAATTATCGTCAAGCTAGTTTTCATCACGTCCATATGATTCGCGATCGGTACTTTGATAATTTGATATGTGGGTGGACCTGTGCTTGGGTGCTGTCCTTACTTGGACAAGCATCCCACTTATGATTAACCCCTATTGCAAGCATCCGCAACAACAAAATAAGTATTAAGGTAAACCTAACCATAGCATGAAACATGTGGATCCAAATCAGGCCCTTACAAAGCAACGCATAAACTAGGGTTTAAGCTTCTGTCACTCTAGCAACCCATCATCTACTTATTACTTCCCAATGCCTTCCTCTAGGCCCAAATAATGGTGAAGTGTCATGTAGTCGACGTTCACATAACACCACTAGAGGAGAGACAACATACATCTCATCAAAATATCGAACGAATACATGATTCACATGACTACTAAGAGCAAGACTTCTCCCATGTCCTCAGGAACAAACATAACTACTTAGAAAGCATATTCATGTTCATAATCAGAGGGGTATTAATATGCATAATGGATCTGAACATATGATCTTCCACCAAATAAACCAACTAGCATCAACTACAAGGAGTAATCAACACTACTAGCAACCTACAGGTACCAATCTTAGACTTAGAGACAAGAATTTGATACAAGAGATGAACTAGGGTTTGAGAGGAGATGGTGCTGGTGAAGATGTTGATGGAGATTGGCCCCCTCTCGATGAGAGGAGCGTTGGTGATGATGATGGCGATGATTTCCCCCTCCCGGAGGGAAGTGTCCCCGGCAGAACAGCTCCGCTAGAGCCCTAGATTGGTTCCGCCAAGGTTCCGCCTTGTGGCGGCGAAGTCTCGTCCCGGAAGCTTGCTTATGATTTTTTCTTCGGACGAAAGACTTCATATAGCAGAAGATGGGCACCGGAGGGCCAACAGGGGGCCCACGAGGCGGGGCGCCCGGGGGTAGGGCGCCTCACCCTCGTGGCTGTGGTGTGGGCCCCTCCGTATTTCTTCCGCTCAGTATTTTTTATTATTTCCAAAACAACTTCACGAGTTTCATGACTTTCGGAGTTGTGCGAATAGGTCTCTAATATTTGCTCCTTTTCCAGCCCGAATTCCATTACTGGCATTCTCCCTCCTTATGTAAACCTTGTAAAATAAGAGAGAGTAGGCATAAGTATTGTGACATAAAGTATAATAACAGCCCATAATGCAATGAATATCGATATAAAAGCATGATGCAAAATGGACGTATCATATCGATGTTATGATAATTCTTATTGCCATGTTTCGCATGCTATCATTGTTCTTTTGAAATGCTTGATGTTTTGTTACTGCGTCGGTATGTTGCATGTTAGTTGTTGCATTCATGTTAATAATGCTCGCATGATAATTGATGATGGAGAAGTTAATAATATGGCTTAATAACAAACCTCCTCCGTCATCACTGGGATATCACAGTGCCACCCAACTCGAGATTTCTCCAGTGCAACCACATTTACCTTATGGGGAGGTCCTAGCTGGGTCTATTGTCATGCCTCTCGCCGGTGCCTCCCGCGAGGGAAGGTTATGGGCACGTGCTACCCTGATCAGGTAGGTGGACATAACCTTGTGTGCCTGTTTTTGTTTTTATGGTACCTTGTCCCCGTTTGGGACCGTTTTGCCATGACGATGGCCACTAGTGTCTTTGTTAGACATGGGGCCACCCAGGACTGAACCCCAAGGGGGTGTTGGTCGGAGTGGCCGGGAGAGTGTCATGGCAGTAGCTCAGTTTTGTCAGAACGCTGTGGTCCGCATGTATGGGAGTGCGAGGCCAGGGTTCCATGGTGTGGGTAAAGTGCGCTACCTCTGCAGAGTGTATGTTTATTCTATCGATAGCCGCGTCCTCGGTCATGGGCACAAGTTCGTAGTAGGTCACACTATCGGGTCTCGGTCGAAATGGAGGATAAACCTGCTAATAACTTGTGTGATAATTAAAATGTGATAAATCATGTGATGACTTGGACTATGGGAAAATCGTGAGAAGTCACGGTGATGCGTTGATATGACCCCTGAGACGAGGTCTCGGTAAGTCATGCGTGTGCTCCGAGGAGCCGTGGCAGAGTAAGTGATTGTTGCATAAGGTTAATACAACATGTCTTCATGGGAGGTAAATGGTAGTTTATTTTCAGCGTAGTTTCATGATGCCATGCCACGTTTTGATATGCTATGCTTTGCTATTGCTATGTTAGAAGTAATTTTGATATGCCATGCTAGTAGATTCTATGCTGCTATTCATGCTTAGTTTGATTTATGATTCTAGTTAAAATCATGCCATGCTTAGAAGTTGTGTTGAAGTAGACTGTTTGCATATGATTGGTTCTTGCTTTGTCATCTGTTTGTTTGGTTGCTATGTATTTGGTTGTCTTGCAAGTACATTCAATGTACTGACCTGGCGTGTCATGCCAGTTTTGTAGGTCGTGCCCGAATTGTTCGCTTGTTCCGTCGTGCTAGGCCGTAATCTTGCCAATCCTGTGAGTTATGGAGTCCAGCCAGAGTGAGACGCTGCCAAACCAAGACTTCCGCCGCCATTTAAATAGACTTCCGCTGCCATTTAATAGCCTTAGGGCTATGCCAGATAATTGTATTCATCAATTATGTAATCATATACACATGTATTTGATGAATATTATTGCACCTGGAATGCTGTATCATGGACCTGTCGTGTGTCAGGTGTTATCCTGGGCTGACGTGCGAAGGCCCCTGCTCCATGCGGATCGGGGTGCCACAGGCTGCACGCCCCTGCCAGGCCGGACCGGCTCGCCAGAGCTGGCCCGCAGCAGGACTCGCCCTCTCCCCGTTGCCGGAGGGTCGACAGTCTCGACCTCCTCCTCCTACGACTCGTCGACCACATCTTCGATGAGAGGAGCCCTTGTGCCGGCACTGCTGGCCTCCCCAGCAGACTCCGCCCATCGGGAGAGCTCCTTTTCCTCCGCGGCCTTGTCCTCCGTGCCACCGGCCTCCCTGGCGAGCTCCGCCTCCGCCGCCCTGGCGGCGATGTAGTCCAGCTCCGCTTGGGTGGTGTCCTGGACGAGCCGCGGCTCGTCGCGGACGTACTTATCCTCCAAGGTATATAAGAACTCCTGCACTTGATCCTCCGGCGGCTTGGCCCAATTTGGATGAGGCCGTGCGCGTTGAACTCTGGCATCATGGCGATGATGTCATTTCAGCGCGAGTTATTGTTCAGCGGGACCACTCCCGCCGGCAACCCAAACAAGGGCCCCTTGGCGACCTTGCCGGCCTTCGCAGCCTTGCCGGACCACTCGACCTTGCCGTTGCGGTTCACGTCGAGCTGAAAGAGCCGCTGGCAGAAGTGGGCGTGCCCCATCACTGTGAAATTATGGTCCAAGCCGGGGCGAAGCCTCATGATGTCGGCCGCATTCATGAATAGCCAGGCCGGCCTCCCCTTGTTGTGCAGCGGAGCGATTCGGCGGCGGATGAAATCCGCCCCGATCATCTCAAGGGTGAGCCCGGCCTCGATGAGGCGAAGAATCCTGATGGTGGCAACCATGAGCTTCACATCATTGACGTCAACATCGCTCCAGTCATCTCTACGGACCGGCGGCGCGTGGCGGACCCGGCAAAAATCCTGCGGGTCCTCCTCTTCAATCCAGCACCACCGGCCCCACCATTCCTTCCACGTCTCCTTCTGGGCGTCATCCGGATATGTCTTTCTCTCTTGGGCCCTTGGGATCCAGGTGAAACAACCGGAGATGGCGCCTCCCTTTTGGATTCGAGGGAAGAAATAGTGGCGGAAGAGCGCCGTGCTAGGATGCACCCCGGCGAACCCCTCACAGAGGTGAGCAAAAATGGCCATTCATGCCACGACATTTGTAATGAAATCCAGAAGGTGGAAGCCATAGGTGTGCGTGACATCATTAAAGAAATTGGAGAAAGGGGGGCAGAGGCCGCAAGAAAAGTAATCGACGAAGAACGGATACCAATTCGGGCCGGCCTTGGCGAAATCGGCGGGGATGATGCGCGTGGCTGGATGCCCCGTTTTCTCGCCCCCCGTCTTCACCACCCACAGGGGCTTGAAGTAGTCCCGGAATTCGGCCGCGTCGACCGTCGAGGGGAAGTAGGCGAGCTGCATCCGCCGCGCCGCCAGCTCGCTCTCCGGCGCCTCCTTCCCCGTGGCGTCCTTGGTCGTCCCCTTGCTCTTGCTGGTTTTAGGGGCCATGACGGCTGAGGGAGGCGAGGGATGAGGGACTGCGAAGGCACAAACGGCGAAGAGCAAAGGCGAGAGCTTGGTAAGGAGGAAGGAGGGGACGGTGGTTCCGAGATTGGAGAAGACGCAGGGGGTAAATGAGCAGTGCGCCCACGGTTATTTCTTTTTACGAGGAAGGCGCGGGCCGCCTCTTTTCCCATTAACTGTGATGTGACGCATGCGTGTGGAGACAGCCCCACGCATGACCCCCACGTCATGCACGACCATCCACGTCGCGCGTTCAACGCGAGTCGTGGGGAAGCGCAGCGGACGAAAAAGTTAATACAGTAAAAAGATCAGCCCCACCTGCCCGCGCACCGTTCTGGGCCTAGCCCAACAACGTGTCGCTCTTATGTGTGGCCCAGGCCCGGGGGCTCCTGTCCGTGTACAAACGTAGGGGCTCTCCTTTTGACCCCTTTACTTGTGCATGGGCAGTCAGAGCCGCGCCCACGGCCACACCAAGCAGGGCAGAGGAGGGAAGCCGGAGCACAAGACAGCCAAAGCAACGCCAAGACCCAGAGACCAGAAAGAGCAAAAGGGCGAGGCAGACTCCCCCGGCAAGACCCTTGCCGGGGCAACTTGCCCAAAGCCATCGGGGCGCGACGCCCTTGAGCCTAAGGGTTTCCAACAACCACATTGGACCAGGGCTCGGGAGGCACCTCTGTGATGACATGCAGATCTTCGTCAAGATCATAAACATACAAGATCAGATGAGGACCAGAAGACGACGACGCTCAGAGAGATCCTTGCCGAGGAGATCACCGAGACCCGCGGCAAGACCCATGCCGGGACCCCGGCAAGGCCCTTGCCGAGGGCATCAGTGGGACCACAGTCAGGCCCACACCTGCCGAAACACCACCGTCGTCCCCATGCAGCTGCTAGCTCAACCAGCTGAGCAGGCACATGCCAGGCGACGAGCGACTTCCACGACCGACCCAGCAAGCACCTACGTGGTGGCATGCAGATCTTCGTGAAGGCTCCACCACCGCGCCAGCCCAGCAGCCAGCCAAGGTGGCACCACGGCGCCTCGTCAGCTCAGACGCGCGTCGCAGCCAGGCGAGGTGGCGACAGCTGGGACGAGCTTCCTTGCTGTCCCCGATAAAGTGAGAGGGGCACGACGTCAGCGCATTAAATGCGTTTGTCCGACGGTGCCAGAGGATAGACTCATGCACTATACACCTTTCCACCTCCTGTGTGCCACTGTGGCAACCCCTTTTTATCTATAAAAGGAGGCCCGAGTTGACCAGGAGGAGGATTCGGATCTTTTGGGCAGTTTACGCCTCGTAGCTAGCTCAGTAACACAAGAACACTCGAATACATCCACCAAAGCAGGACTAGGGTATTACGCGTCTCCACGGCCCGAACCTGGGTAAACAATTTGTGTGCTTCCTGTCAGACCTGCTCTTTGCACAACCCCGTGCCCGCCAACCGTAGAAGGGATCTCAGCGATTCCATAGGTGTCGATTTCCCCCGACAGTATGTATTATTTCTAATAATTCAGTAGCTCGCTCCATTGTTCCGGAGAACGGAGTTTTAGTCATCTTGGCCATGAGGCATGGTTCGCAAGCATCAAATGATTTATAATCAAGTGATTCCAAAAGCCCATCAACATGGAGTTTCTTCATGCGCTTTACACCAATATGACCTAAACGGCAGTGCCACAAATAAGTTGCACTATCATTATTAACTTTGCATCTTTTGGCTTCAATATTATGAATATGTGTATCACTACGATCGAGATCCAACAAACTATTTTCATTTGGTGTATGACCATCGAAGGTTTTATTCATGTAAACAGAACAACAATTATTCTCTGATTTTTAAATGAATAACTGTATTGCAATAAACATGATAATCATATTCATGCTCAATGCAAACACCAAATAACATTTATTTAGGTTCAACACTAATCCCAAAAGTATATGGAGTGTGCGATGATGATCATATCAATCTTGGAACCACTTCCAACACACATCGTCACTTCACCCTTAACTAGTCTCTGTTCATTCGGCAACTCCCGTTTCGAGTTACTAATCTTAGCAACCGAACAAGTATCAAATACCTAGGGGATACTATGAGCACTAGTGAGGTACACAGCAATAACATGTATATCATATATACCTTTGTTCACTTTTCCATCCTTCTTATCCGCCAAGTATTTGGGGTAGTTCCGCTTCCAGTGACCATTTCCTTTGCAGTAGAAGCACTCAGTTTCAGGCTTGGGTCTAGCTTTGGGCTTCTTCATGGGAGTGGTAACTTGCTTGCCATTCTTCTTGAAGTTCCCTTTCTTTACCTTGCCCTTTTACTTGAAACTAGTGGTCTTGTCAACCATCAACACTTGATGCTCTTTCTTGATTTCTACCTTCGCCGATTTTAGCATCCCGAAGAGCTCGGGAATCATTTTCGTCATCCCTTGCATATTATAGTTCATCACAAAGTTCTAGTAGCTTGGTGATAGTTACTAGAGAATTCTGTCAATCACTGTCTCATCTGGAAGATTAACTCCCACTTGATTCAAGCGATTGTAGTACCAAGACATTCTGAGCATATGCACACTAGCTGAGCTATTCTCCTCCATCTTGTAGGCAAAGTACTTTGTCAGAGGTCTCATACCTCTTAACACGGGCATGACTCTGAAATACCAATTTCAACTCTTGGAACATATCATATGCTCCATGTCATTCAAAACGTTTTTGAAGTCCCGGTTCTAAGCCGTAAAGCATGGTGCACTAAACTATCAAGTAGTCATCATACAGAGCTTGTCAAACATTCATAACGTCTGCATCTTCTCCTGCAATAGTTCTGTCACCTAGCGGTGCATCAAGGACATAATTCTTCTGTGCAGCAATGAGGATAATCCTCAGATCATGGACCCAGTCTGCGTCATTGCTACTATCAGCTTTCAACTTAGTTTTCTCTAGGAACATATCAAAAATAAAACAGGGGAGCTATACGCGAGCTATTGATCTACAACATAGATATGCAAATACTATCAGGACTAAGTTCCTGATAAATTAAAGTTTAATTAATCATATTACTTAAGAACTCCCACTTAGATAGACATCCCTCAAGTCATCTAAATGATCACGTGATCCAAATCAACTAAACCATGTCCGATCATCACGTGAGATGGAGTAGTTTACAATGGTGAACATCACTATGTTGATCATATCTACTATATGATTCACGTTTGACCTTTCGGTCTTAGTGTTCCGAGGCCATATCTGTATATGCTAGGCTCGTCAAGTTTAACCCGAGTATTCTGCGTGTGCAAAACTGGCCTGCACCCGTTGTGTGTGAACGTAGAGCTTATCACACCCGATCATCACGTGGTGTCTCGGCACGACGAACTGTAGCAACGGTGCATACTTAGGGAGAACACTTATACCTTGAAATTTAGTGAGGGATCATCTTATAATGATACCGCTGTACTAAGCAAAATAAGATGTATAAAAAGACAAACATCCACTAGTACGCGTCGGTCCTAAACAAACGGTTTTAACCCCTTTCCGCGACGGCATTTGGAACCGTCGCCAAGTGAGTGTGGGCGATAGGGGGGTGCTTCCCACACGACCCAGAAACCATCGGGGATATGCCCTCCTGACACACATGCTCGGCAAAATGAGGTCGTGTGCGACCGGTGAGCGCTCAAATACGGAAATACGTATAGAAGAGCTAAAAATACAATTATACGACGAAATCGTTACTGATCGCAAGTACATCCCACACAGTTAGTCCCCGCTAAACGTTTCCGTTCGTATGTACATCCTACACAGTCGCTCCAAGGAAAACGTTTCCGTTCACAGGTACATCACACACAATTTTTCCTGTTAAATCGTTTGTGATAGCGTTGCCATTGCACACGATATTAATAGTTTTATAAATCTGCGTTATTGAATGCATCACACGGTAGCGTAGAAGAATCTGTGTGGCAAAGGATGTCCATCACACACACTTTTATGTGGTAAAGCGTTTGCAAGGTGGCCTAACACAAACAGTTTTCAAGAGAAAGTCGTGTGTGCAGTGGAGATTGATCGCATACGTAGTGGATCCTAGAAACATTTCTGATCTCCACGTATATCGCAGACGTTTCGCTTTCGCAAACCGTGTGCAGTGTAATCCCTAATTAATCCAATTAATCCCTAATTTAAAAATCACATGTTTTGAATTTGAAAGTAGGCAATCACTTATTTCATATCCAACCATGTTTATTACAAATATAGGTTCAACCACGAATCCATAATTCGATGCACAAGTACATATACTAAAGAACTACAGAAGCACCAATTAAAGAATGATGAACCACAGTTGTACTAAAGACTGTAAAGAGAGAGGCGAAAGACATTCTGGTTGCTGGAGAAGGTGAAGCGGAATGCCCATATTGTGCCCTCCTCCATGCCTAATACACGCACGACTCTAGGCCAACCCCTTGTGATGGTTGCCCGTCCATCCTTCACTGCCTTCATTAGGACTTCTCGATGCTCATTGTAGTCTGGATGAAATACTTTAACCTTCATTGCGTGTCCACCAATCATGTACTTTGCGAGGTAATCTTGAGTGAATTGCTTCGGGAACCGTTGGGAACGAAAAGGATTCAGACATTGTTGTCTAACAACTCATTATGGGCAGTAAAAAGAGAAGGATGCAGAGTTTGTAGTTACCATCCTACAGCTCACTGTTGTGTTGGATTGAGCATAAACAAACAATTTGCTTGCCACCATTCATATCTTTTTGCTAATAATCCTTATTAGTTTCCTCACTTGATGCTTGTTCATCAATATCTCATTGCCCCATACGCAAAAAGGGTTGGTGCGTGGATCCTTGCCAAGGGCATATGTACCTACAAGCAACAAGCCAATATTAGAAGCTAACTAGTGTCCAGGCCTGGATCTATATGCACTACATTATGGAACGACGGGGGGTGTTGGGGATATAACTATTTGTGTAAGCCGCCCGTAAGGGGCCGGGTTACGCAAAGAAGGACTCATCAAAGAAGCCCAAGACCAAGCATGAAGATGGTGGTTCAATAAAGGGGCTAAGGCCCATAGGCGACTTAAGGTCCATAGAGGTAAACCGCCATGATGGCATGACTTGTATTATAAGGTAGAATTAACTAGTCACCGAGCCGGACACTGTTTATGAGCCGGCCGGGACTTTGTAGGCCGCAGGGCGTCAACCCGTGTATATAAGGGGACGACCCGCTGGCGGCTAGGGCAAGAAACAACTCATCGAGAACCGGGCATAGCGTATCTCACTCCCTGGTCATCGAAACCTCAGCAATACGAACCCAACTAGACGTAGGCCTTACCTTCATCGTAAGGGGCCGAACTAGTATAACTCTCTCGTGTCCTTTGTCCCGATTAAACCCTTTAAGCTTCCTAGTTGCGATGGCTCCACGAATAAGTCCTTTCAAGAGGACATCTGCCGTGACAATTCCACGACAATTGGCACCCACCGTGGGGCCAGCGCACGGTGGATTTGAGTTCTTGAAGGGCAACTTCAAAGGGCTCAAGGGATACGTGGTCGGCCGGATGACCAAGAGTCGTCGCGGCAAGATCTACATCGACGACGAAGGCTGGGGCCCCGATGCCGGCTCAATTGAGTACAGGTACCGGGTCCCCTTCGGCGGAATCCATGTCTTCATCGGCCGGATTGGTGAGCCGGGCCCTGAGCCGGACAACTGCACCGACCTCGTCGAGACGGCTCAGCGCGAAACCTGCCTGGGCTCAACCCGTCGTGAAGCGTGCCTTCATAGGTTGCATCCACGGAGGGGAACTTTCTGAAGGATTTGTAGATGGTGGTGAGACAGTCGTCCTCTCCGACGGTGATTCGTCCGCCGGTTCAACGGATTCGTTGTATCTGTTACAAGACGGCGGGCTTGGGGGCTGTTCCGATGGTAGCAGTATTCCGGACCCCTATGAGCCGCCAAGCTGGGCAGGAGTCTTCATGGCTGGTACTCAACCTGGCCAAAATTCTACGGCCACAGCAGCGATAACGTCCGGGTCAGGAGCAGCCGGGGCAGGAGGCCCTGTGCGCCCGCCGGCTCAGGTGCTGATGGATCTCATGGATAAATTAACGGCCCTGTTAACCGCCACGGTTATTCCTGCGAATCAAGATGAGCATAATGCAGAGGTGGCACAGGTGCGCGAGGAAATAGCTCAGGCCAAGGAGGCCTTAGCAGCCGAGGATACCAGGTTGGCTACAGAACGGGCGGCGTTAGACGCACGAGCACAACAACTCCAATCAGAGGCTTACCAACTTACGATGAGCCTGAACGCATCTAACGAGGTGATGAGGAGGAGGCATCAGAAAACTCAATCCCGTTTACCTCCGGTTTATGATCCTCGGAATCTTTTCGCTACACCCGGAGCAGGCCCAAGTAACCCGCCAGACGCAAATCAGTTCATGACAGCCGGAGCAGGAGGAGCGGTTCAGCCTCGGGTGATGGCACCTTCTCATGGGAATATGGCACCGCCCTGTTATGTACCGATACCACCGGGTCACTTTTCTAACCCCGTGGAGAACTTGATCACCGCATCAGCACGTTTGGCGGCTCTCCCTGTGGACGGTGACGATCCAACAGCGGTGGAGACGCGGAGGATCAGAGAACTTGTCCAGACGGCTCTGGCTCAGCAAGAGACTTATTCCTATAGCCGGGAAAGGATTCATTCAACTCCTCCGCCCTGGTTAGCTCCGTCTCATCCAAACCGGAGCCCGAGCTATAGCAGGCACATGGAGTCAGAAGCTTTGTCAATCAATGCTCAGCGCCGTAACCAGCCTGGCGGTTATAACCCGGTGCAGGACCGGATACGTCAGGAGGAGGAGCGAGCGGCTCAGCTAGCGGATCAGTTAGCGGCTCAGCAGACGGCTCACCAGGCCTTTCTGGATTATCCGACGACTTCTGTTGAGGCGGGAGTAGCCACCAGAACCGGTGGCATTCCGTGTCTGGTGCCGGCTTTACCTAATGTGCGACTCCCTAAGGATTTCAAGGGACCCCGAAAAGTGCCAAATTACACGGCCGACTTACAGCCCGGGGCCTGGATTGAGAGCTATGAGATGGCTATGGAGTTATTGGAGGTCAGTGACGCGGCAATGGCTAAGTACTTCACTATGATGTTGGATAGAACGGCTAGGTCTTGGCTAAAGGGCCTGCCGCCCAATTCCATTAGCTCATGGGCGGAGCTGAAGGCCCGGTTCATTCAGAACTTTAAGGATACTTGCAAACAATCTATGTCGATTGTGGACTTGACAAATTGTAAGCAAGAGGAGGGTGAATCCACCACTCATTGGGTACGCCGGGTCAAGGAGATAATACATTCGTCTGACAAGATGGATGCCGGCTCAGCGGTCCTCATGTTAGAGAAAAATTGTCGATTTAAGCCTCTGAGACAGAAACTGGGGCGCCTTAAGCGTGATTGCAATGTTATGGGTACGCTGATGGCGGCTTTAGTTAAATACGCCGATTCTGATAGTACCAAGGATCCCACGTCTGATGAGGAAAAGACAGGGAAGGGAAAGAAGAACGGCAATGTAAAGGGTCAGCAGCATAACTCGACGAATCAAGGAGGCAATAAGCGTAAGGCTGAGGGTAACCTGGAGTTTGTGGCCAACGCCAATGCGCAGGGTAACAATCAGAGGCGTAAGGGAAAACCGCCCCCTCGATCTGGCGGGTTAGGTCCGTCTCTTGAGCAGCTACTCAATGAGCCTTGTCCGAGACATGGCACCCGGGAGAGGCCGGCGACTCACTTATGGAAGGATTGCGCGATCATGAAGGCTTTCAAGAACTCCAACATGTACGACGGGTCAGGTGGCGGCTCAGGAGCCGGCGGTTTCCATGGCCCGGGTGGCGGCTCAAATTCTAGCTTTCAGGGAAACCAAGGTGGATATAATCAACAGCAGTCTGGTCAAGGAGGTCAGCAGCAGCAGCAGTCGGGTTATCAGAGCCATCCGAAGCAGCTGAACAATGGACAGTATCACGTGTTCACTACTAGCTTATGCAAACGTGACCAGAAGATTCATAAAAGGGCTGTGAATTCTGTTGAGTCGGTGGTTCCCCGTTATTTGAGGTGGTCAGAGCAGCCTATTGTGTGGAGTAGAGAGGATCACCCTCCCCGGGTTGTCAATCCAGGTCAGTTAGCCTTGGTGGTAGCGCCTCAGGTTGGTGGATATAAGTTCACTAAGGTGCTCATGGACGGAGGGAGTAGCATCAATATCCTCTATTAAGAGACCTTTCGATGCATGGGCTTGACTGACAAAAATTTAAAAACATCCAACACCGTTTTCCATGGAGTGGTGCTTGGTAAGTCGGCATACCCGCTCGGTAAGATTGAATTGGAGGTGGCCTTTGGAGATGAGTACGATTCCAGGGCTGAGAAGTTAACTTTTGAGGTGGTCAAGATCAAGAGCCCGTATCATGCTCTGTTTGGACGGCCGGCTTATGCCAAGTTCATGGCTCGGCCGTGTTATGTTTATCTGCAGCTTAAGATGCCGGGTCACAAGGGCACCATCACTGTGCATGGGAGTCGAAAGGTAGCCCTGGAATGCGAAGAAGGCGTCGCGGATTATGCCGAGTCTGTCTGTGCAGCAGAGGAGCTGAAATTTTATCAAGATAACGTTGATCCGGCGGATATGACCTCTCTGAAGAAGCCAACCACAGAGCATGACCCGGCAATGAAGTTTAAATCGGCTGCTGAAACTAAGCTTATTGATTTTATTCCAGGTGACTCATCTAAGCAGTTCAACATCAGTGCCAACTTGGATCCTAAATAGGAAAGCGCGCTCATTGAGTTCATCCGTGAGAACCGGGACATCTTTGCATGGAAACCTTCTGACATGCCGGGTGTACCGAGAGAACTCGCTGAGCATACTCTTAATATTGATCTGAAGTATAAGCCGGTCAGGCAGTTTCTTCGGCGTTTCAATGAGGAGAGACAGAAAGCTATTGGAGAGGAGGTGGCCTGGCTCTTTGCGGTCGGGTTCATTGTTGAAGTTTTTCACCAAGAGTGGTTGGCTAACCCGGTGCTCGTGCTCAAGAAGAATGGCACCTGGCGAATGTGTGTGGATTACACGGACTTAAATAAGGCTTGTCCGGCTGATCCCTTTGCCCTCCCCCGTATTGATCAAATCATTGTTGCTACGGCGGGTTGTGAGCGTTTGAGCTTTTTGGATGCCTACTCTGGATATCATCAGATCAAGATGGCAGTTAAGGACCAGGAGAAGACGGCTTTTATTACTCCGTTTGGAGCCTTCTGCTATGTATCTATGCCATTTGGGCTCAAGAGTGCCCAGGCGAATTATCAACGATGTGTACAGAACTGTCTCCACAATCAAATTGGGCACAATGTTCACGCTTATGTGGATGACATAGTGGTGAAGTCAAGGGAGAAGGAAACCTTGATATCTGATTTGAAAGAAACCTTTGATAATCTCCGGGTTTATAAGATGATGCTTAACCCGGCCAAGTGTGTATTTGGTGTACCTGCAGGCAAGCTTTTGGGTTTTCTGGTCTCAAACTGAGGCATTGAAGCTAATCCGGAGAAGATCAAGGCAATTACCTCTTTGGCTAAACCGGCGTGCATCAATGATGTTCAGCGACTGGCGGGTCGTGTTGCTGCTTTAAGCCGGTTCATAAGCCGGTTAGGTGAAAAGGCCCTACCACTATATCAGATGATGAAGAAAACAGACACTTTTGTCTGGAGTGACGATGCTAATACTGCCTTTGAGGATTTAAAGAGGCAGTTATCTGAGCCGCCGGTCCTTGCGGCTCCCATTGATAGAGAGCCATTGCTGTTATATGTGGCTGCTAACTCACGAGCTGTCAGTGTTGCAATCGTGGTGGAGCGCAAGGAGGCCGGCAAGGAGCATCCGGTTCAACGGCCGGTTTACTAGATCAGTGAGGTGCTCATCGAGTCTAAACAAAGGTATCCACATTGGCAGAAGCTTGTTTACGGGGTGTTCATGGCAAGCCGGAAGCTGAAGCAATACTTTCAGGGTCACCCTATCACTGTGGTAAGTTCTGCCCCCTTGGGAGACATCATCCAGAACAGAGAGGCCACAGGACGAGTGGCCAAGTGGGCCATTGAGCTTGGGCCTCATGGTTAAAAGTACATGCCACATACAGCTATTAAGTCTGAAGCCTTGGTGGACTTTATCAATGATTGGACAGAGTTGCAGGCACCAGAGGAGAAGCCATATAACACATATTGGACTATTCACTTTGATGGGTCCAGGCAATTAGAAGGCTCGGGGGCTGGAGTCGTTTTAACTTCCCCTCGAGGTGACAAATTTTGTTATGTGCTCCGGCTTATGTTTCCTTGTACTAACAATGCAGCTGAGTATGAGGCCTTACTCCATGGTCTCCGGATGGCCAAAGAGATGAATTTGAGCCAGGTTAGGTGCTTGGGTGACTCAGATCTCGTGGCTCAACAGGTGTCAGGCAAGTGGGATTCCAAGGATCCCCTTATGGCGGCTTACCGTCGTGAAGTTGATGCTGTGGCTGGGCACTTCAAAGGTTATCAAGTGGAGCACAATGATCGAAGGAAGAATGAGGCGGCTGATGCTTTAAGCCGGCTAGGATCTCAGCGTAAGCCGGTACCGCCTAACACCTTTCTCGATGTTTTGCATAATCCTTCTGTCAAGATACCCACAGAGGAAGATCTAGCGGTGCCAGACCCGGAGGCACAGCTGGTAGCAGCTCTTCACGTCATCCCGGATTGGACAGTGCCATATTTGGCCTACATGACCCGGGGAGAGTTGCCTGAGGATGAGACCTTGCGAGACAAATCATCCGGCGGTCTAAATCCATGACAATTGTTCATGGCGAGTTACATCACCGCAGCGTCACTGGGGCGTTTCAACGTTGTGTATCGCCTGCGGAGGGTCAGGAGATACTTCGTGAGATCCATGAAGGGGATTGCGGTCATCATGCCGGCTCAAAATCTCTCGTGGCCAAGGCTTTCCGTCATGGTTTCTATTGGCTGACGGCTCATGCTGATGCGGAGGATCTGGTCAGTAAATGTGACGGATGTCAGAAATTCTCACGACGAGCTCATGTGCCGGCTCAAGAGTTGAGGATGATTCCAATTACTTGGCCGTTCGCAGTCTGGGAGCTAGATATGGTCGGGCCTTTCAGAAGGTCTAAGGATAAAAAGACGCACCTCCTAGTGGCAGTGCACAAGTTTACAAAATGGGTTGAAGCAGAGCCGGCCAGTAAGTGTGATGCAGCCACGGCGGTTCAGTTCATGAAAAAGGTGATCTTTCGTTTTGGTTTTCCACACAGCATCATAACTGATAATGGCACTAATCTCTCCAAAGGTGCCATGGAAGAGTTCATCAACGAGAACATATCCGCTTGATGTTTGACTGTTGCTCATCCTCAATCAATGGTCAAGCAGAAAGAGCTAATCAGGAGATCTTGAAGGGTATTAAACCCTGACTCTTGGTCCCCTTACAGCGGACACCGGGTTGTTGGGTGGAGGAGTTACCTTCTGTACTTCGGAGTATCAATACTACACCTAACAGATCTATTGGTTACACACCTTTCTTCATGGTGTACGGAGCGGAGGCGGTCCTGCCAAGTGACATCCCACGTGACTCACCCCGCGTGGCGGCTTACATTGAGGTTGATAACGAAAAAGCTCGTCGGGATGCACTTGACTTGTTGGATGAGGAGCGAGACTTGGCAATAGCCCGCTCGGCGATTTACCAGTAAGACCTGCGCCGCTACCACAGCCGCCGGGTTAGATCCAGAACCTTTCAGGAAAGCGACTTAGTGCTCCGGCTCATCCTGGATCAATCTGATATGCATAAGCTATCCCCCCCTTGGGAAGGACCCTTCGTGGTCAGCAAGAACCTGAACAACGGGTCATATTACCTTATCGATGTTCGAGAGCACAAAGACTCACGTAAGTCAGAGGAGGAGACCCGCCGGTGTGGAATATCGCTCATCTTCGGCCTTACTATACCTGAGCCACCAGCTCTCAAGATGTATATATTTTGACGATGTATATATTATATAAAGCAATAAATCAGGACCTCTATCCTTTTCACCCTCAAAACTTTACATGTCTTCCTCATCATGTGGTGGAAACAACCAACAGGGAGCGGATCATATCTGAATCCGGCTTTCCCTTTGGTCCGGCTTATGATCATATCTGAATCTAGCCATGATCACTTGGGGGCTTCCTGTTCAAACATAGGTCGTATTCGAACCAAAGAGAACATAGCTGTCGATACCCTCTTGATCGGCATACTGCCAAACCCACTTGGGGGCTTCCTGATCATATCTGAATCATAGCTTAACCCCTTTGGGTCTGACGTGGATCGTATTCGAATCAGCGTCATTAAACAACTCTTATGGTCACTTGGGGGCTTCCTGTTCAAACATAGGTCATATTCGAACCAAAGAGAACATAGCTGTCGATACCCACTTGATCGGCATCGCCAAAGCCACTGGGGGCTATATGATCGTATCTGAATCTTAGCTTAACCCCTTTGGAACGGTTCACTGATCGTATTCGAATCAACAGCCTTTGAATTTTGTTTATTATTCATCGTATTTTGTAAGTATAATTGTTTGACTATCTTGAGATCCTCTTGGTTTGAAGCAGAAGCCTTTTCAAGTTCTTGTTTCCACCGGTTTAATATTGACCATCTTAGGTTGTTAAGTGCCTGGCGAACATCATATGTGCCAGGAGTTTTCAATTTACTTTCATGGTTTGAATCACATAAGCCGGCGGTATCACGACAAGGATCACAGGTATGTTGTTGTGATTATATCTAACAGGTTTAATCATAAGCCAGCCAACTATGATTTTTTGGTTCACACTCCGGGTTATCAGTAGCTTATGTGACCCCCCATGCGATAAATCGCCAAGGGAATTGTGTTTGTTTTGTAAGCAGGGCAATGCAAGCAAATTTTTGTGTAACATAAGAGAAACAGGAGTTCAATTTAAACCGGAAGTATATAAAGATGGTGGCTTACGAAAGTATTGAGTACCATAAAACATGCGCGATGGCATGGCAAAATCAAGAGTTTTTCTACCCTATTACAAGACTCCCCAAGTCTGAATAATGAAGCATTGTTTTTTCCGCAAAGACATAAACATATGACGCCTGGCGATTCACTCCTGGGTTTGACCTGAAGATTCCGGGTTATCCTTCTCCGCCTCTACGTTGGCTGCCCTGTCCTGGAAGGTGGACGATGCCCAGTCAATGCCACTCAAAGCTTCAAACTCAACTTCGTCATCTATTAAACCGGCTGGGTCGACTTCAGGGGCAAAGGTATGCTTACGGATTGGAGGAATCAGGCTGACTTCATCATAGTGAGGTGTTGGAATTCTCCGATTATCGCTGTCATAACCCGGCTGATACTTGGTAAGGTCAGTATCGTTCCCAATGAGAGTAGCCACAGGGCGTATATCTTTTACACAGGCGGTGAAATCCGTCTCATTGAATAAGGTGCCATCTTCATTCAAGCTTGGATACCCAAGAGCAATGTCGGCTGGGTCTAGCTCTGGAAGCCATGCCTTGGCCCGGATCAATGCGGCTATAGCTCCGGCTCTTGCAGATGCCCGTCTTAGCTCTTGGACCCGCTGAGGCAGCACATCAAGCCGTTTTAGCACATCTTGCAGGAGATGGGGAGCATCATTTGATAAAGCCACAACGGCCAGAGCACGTTGTGACCCGGTGTAGAGCTGTTCCACCAGAGTATAAACTGCCTTCAGCTTGATCAACATGTTCTGCGAGATCAACTGAATCCTGCCGGGCCTGTTCTGCTTCCTCTTCAGAGAAGAGCTCGACTCGGGGTGCATTGTGGAGCAGGTCACTTGGCAGAACAGCTTCAGCTCCATAGACCAAAAATAAAGGAGTTCGTCCAGTCGACCGATTGGGAGTTGTCCTCAACCCCCAAAGAACTGATGGAAGTTCGTCGACCCAGGCGCCTGCTGCGTGTTTGAGATCACGCATCAGTTGGGGTTTCAGTCCCTTGAGAATTAGGCCGTTTGCTCTTTCTGCTTGTCCATTCAACTGCGGGTGAGCGACTGAAGCATAGTCGACTTGTGTGCCTTGAGAAGCGCAAAAAGCTCTAAACTCATCAGAATCGAAGTTCGACCCATTGTCAGCGATGATGTTGTGTGGAACTCCATATCTGAATGCCAATTATCTGATGAAGCTGACAGCGGTGCTGGCTTCAAGATTCTTGATAGGTTTAGCTTCAATCCATTTGGTAAACTTGTCGACTGCTACAAGCACATGAGTGAAGCCGCTCCTACCAGTTCTCAGTGGTCCAACCATATCCAATCCCCAAACAGCAAAGGGCCAGACGAGGGGAATGGTCTTTAGGGCTGACGCTGGCTTGTGAGACATATCAGAGTAAAACTGGCAACCTTCACATCTGTCGACTATATCTTTCGCCATTTCATTTGCTCATGGCCAATAAAATCCGGCTCGGTGTGCTTTAGCCACAATGGACCGAGAGGACGCATGGTGACCACAGGTCCCGGAGTGGATGTCGTTGAGGATCATTCGACCTTCTTCTGGCGTTATGCATTTCTGACTGACCCCAGTCACACTTTCCCTGAACAATTGTCCCCTTATCACAGTAAAGGCTTTGGATTGACGGACGATCTGTCGAGCCTCTTCTTCATCCTCTGGGAGTTCCTTCCTAAGGATGTACGTGATGTAAGGCACTATCCAGTCGGGATTGATGACCAGAACCTCCATGATTAGGTCGACCATGGCTGGGACCTCGACTTCAGTCGGATCTGTGGCGCTCTTAGGTTGTGGAGGCTCTTCTGTGAAAGGATCTTCCTGAACTGACGGTGTGTGAATGTGTTCCAAAAACACAATGCTGGAAATGGCTTCTCTCTTGGAACCTATCTTCACCAAATCATCGGCTGCTTGATTCTTCAGTCGGGGTATATGATGAAGCTCTAACCCCTCAAACTTATTTTCCAACTTTCTCACCGCATTGCAGTAACCAGTCATGGCTGGGCTTCTGACGTCCCACTCTTTCATCACTTGATTGACCACCAAATCTGAGTCGCCATATACCATGAGGCGACGGACGCTGAGTGAAATGGCCATACGCAACCCATATAAGAGTGCTTCATATTATGCTTCGTTATTGGAGGAATCAAAGTGAATCTGGAGGACATATCTGAGCTTGTCTCCTCGGGGGGATACCAGTACCACCCCAGCACCAGAACCATTCAGCATCTTGGAACCATCAAAGAACATGGTCCAGTGCTCCAAGTGAACTTGAGTCGGCAGTTGCTGTTCGATCCACTCGGCGAGGAAATCTGCTATTGCTTGGGACATGATAGCTTTCTTTGCCTCGAACTTGATATCTAAGGGAAGGAGTTCAATCGCCCATTTTGCCACTCGACCAGTTGCATCTCTGTTGTGCAGAATCTCCACAATGGAGCGTCGCTGACGACTGTAATAGAGTGGTCAGAGAAATAGTGTGCAACCTTCTTCGTGGTCATGTAAATTCCATAAACAAGCTTCTGATAGTGTGTGTATCTCTGCTTCGACGGAATCAGAACTTCAGAAACATAATAAACCGGGCGCTGAACTTTATAGGCTTTTCCCTCTTCTTCCCGCTCGACCGTAAGTACTGTACTGACGACTTGTCCCGTGGCTGCTATATAAAGCAGTAAAGGCTCTTTGCCGATTGGGGCAGCCAGCACCGACTGGGTGGAAAGCAGTGCTTTTAGCTCTGCAAATGCTGCATCAGCTTCAGGAGTCCACTCGAACTTATCTGAATTCTTCATCAGTCGGTAGAGAGGCAGTGCCTTCTCACCGAGTCGAGAAATGAATCGACTTAGGGCGCCAAGCAAGCAACGATGGCTTCGGACATCATGCACACGCAGGCGTTTCATCGGAGTATGGCACCAACTTTCTCGGGGTTAGCGTCGATCCCTCGTTGGAAGCGAGAAAACCGAGTAATTTTCCTCCGGAACTCGAGCGTGCGCCGATGGATTAAGCTTGATATCATACCTCTGATGTTGGCAAAGGTTTCAGCAAGGTCAGCCGATGGGTGGAACCTTTACGTGACTTGACCACAATGTCATCCATGTATGCTTCCACATTCGACTGATTTGGTGAGTAAACACTTCGAATCATCCGCATGAATGTGGCTCCAAGCATTCTTCGGGCGAATGGCATAGTGACATAATGAAGCACCCGAATGGGGTGATGAAAGTTGTTTTAATCTCATCGGGTCCATACAAACGGATCTGTTGATACCCGGAATAGGCGTCCAAAAAGGACAAACGCTCACATCCCGTAGTCGAATCGACTCTTTGATCGATCGAGGAGAGAAAGTGATCGCCGGGCAGGCCGATTGATATGCTTGAAGTCAATGCACATGCGAAGTGAGTCGTCCTTCTTAGGGACCATGACAACATTAGCTACCCACTCGGAGTGGTAAATCTCTCGAATAAACTCAGCTGCCAGAAGTCGAGCCACTTCTTCACCGATTGCTTTTCTCTTCTGTATGGCAGACCGTCGAAGATGTTCTCTGACCGGCTTCACTTTTGGGTCGACTCGCAAACGTGCTCAGCCAGTCCCCTGGGAACACCTGGCATGTCAGAAGGTTTCCATGCAAAGATGTCCCAGTTCTCACGGAGGAACTGGATGAGCGCTTCTTCCTATTTGGAGTCGAGTGTTGTTGAAATGTGGGTCGGAGCAGCATTGGGATCAGTCGGGTGGATATGAATTGGTTTCGTTTCACCGGACGACTGAAATGCTGAATCCATTGCAGGCTTCTTAGCTCGCAGCAAATCACTCGGATTTGCATTTTTCTGATACTCCTGCAATTCCACTACTGCCATCTGCGCATCAGCGATCGTCGAGCCCTTCTGGAAGCACACTTCTGCCTTCTTTCTATTGCCAGTGATAGTGATCACATCCTTAGGACCAGGCATCTTCAGTTTGAGGTACACATAGCATGGTCGAGCCATAAAACGTGCATAAGCTGGTCTGCCCAGAATAGCGTGATAAGCACTCTGGAAATCCACAACTTCAAATGTCAACTTTTCTTTGCGATAATTCTTAGAATCACTGAAAACCACGTCAAGAGCAATTTGGCTGAGTGATTCAGACTTCTTGCCTAGAATGACTCCATGGAAACTCATATTGCTTTCACTGAGTCTGGACATCGGAATGCCCATCCCTTTCAACGTCTCTGCATACAAAATATTCAGGCCACTGGCCCCATCCATCAGAACTTTAGTCAGTCGAGTGCCCTCGACGACTGGGTCGACCACCAAAGCTTGCCTCCCAGGGGTGGCTATGTGTGTCGGGTGGTCAGACTGGTCGAATGTGATAGCAGTCTGAGACCATTTCAAATAACCGGGCGTAGCCGGAGCGACCATGTTCACCTCTCTGTTGATGACTTTCAGTCGACTTTTGCTCTCGACATCAGCAAAAATCATCAGAGTGGACTTGACGTGAGGGTAACCATCGTCACTTTCCTCCTTATGTTCAACTTTGTCTGACTCTTTTTCCTTGTCTTTGGGTTGTTTCTGTTGGAACTACTGGATTAGGAGCCGACACTGTCGAGTGGTATGCTTCGGGTAAATGATTGTACCTTCTTCATCTTTCTTTGTGTGGATGTGACATGGCAAATCCGGCACATCATTTCCATCTTGATATTTTTTTTCTTAGGGTTCCATGGCCCTTTTGGCTTCCCTTTGGATTTTCCCTGAGTCACGGCTAAGGTTTCTCCTGGAGCAGCTGGCTCGGCTTTGCGCTTCTGCTTCCGACTGGAGTTTCCTCCTCCGGTTTCATGGGCGACTGATTTGTGCTTGCTGCTCCGGAGCCAATCCTCCTCTTCACCATTAGCATACTTGGTGGCAATCTCCATCATTCGACTCACAGACATGTCTCCGGTCTGACCGAACTTCAAGTTCAACTCTTGATACTTGACGCCTTCGTTGAAGGCACAAACTACTTGATGATCATACACATTCTCCACCGTGTGATGCAACATGATCCATCTCTGGATATAATCCCTCAAAGTTTCATTTGGCTTCTGCACACAAGATTGCAACTCTGTCAACCCTGCTGGCCATTTGCATGTTCCCTCAAATGTTCTGACAAACACTCGGGCAAGATCTTCCCAATAGTAAATGCTGTTGGGTGCTAACTGATTCAGCCATGCTCTGGTCGAGCCCTCCAACATCAGAGGAAGGTGTTTCATGGCCACTTCATCATTGCCACCGCCAATCTGAACAGCCACTCGGTAGTCCTCAAGCCAAGTGTCGGGCTTGGACTCACCAGTGAACTTACCGACTCCAGTCGCCAACCTGAAGTTGGGAGGAATCACTGCGGCCCTGATGGCTCTACTGAAGCACTCCAGACCCGAGACATGCACTCTGCTACTGGTTGGTAAATCTCTATCATGACCCTCTCTGTGAGCTCTGTTTCTGTCGACCAAACCCTGAACGAGAATAGTCCTTGCATCAAAGCCTGGCTCCCAGGGGTCGACTGGAATCCTTCGCCCAACACTGTGAGGGCGCCTGTCATCATGCTGTCAAGGCATGTATGACCCACTCCTTGGGAGAGGCGTGGGCACTCGACGACGATCATCATGATCGAGTCGGTGATCATACTGCTCACGGTTTCTATGCTGATCTCGCCGGTCTCCACGTCCCTCACGCCTCGGGGGCGATCTTGGGCTGTGAGCCGACTGGACTGTATTTGCCATAACGGACCTGCTATGGATCCTATTCCGCGATTGTGACACAGCTGTATTTTGCTCTCCCGCTGCCCGGAGTAAAGCTCTGATCTGCATTAGACCTCTGCCAGCTTCTGAATGGGAGGGCTGAATTGACTCTGCTATTCGAGCTGCAGCTGTAAGATTCTGGATCGGAGTTCGATATACCTGAGTTAGAGGTGGAAAAAGTTGGCGTCGACTGGATTCTGGAACCCGTTGTCACGCACGCTCATCGAGTACTCGCTGGAGGTTCTCCAGTCGAGTGCGCTCAGCCAGGTTGGCCAGGCGTGCGTCCTCCAAGGCCTGGGCCTCGGGGGTTTCTCCAACGATAGGAGTGTGAAGGGCATCCATGTTACGGCGGCGAAGTTCTTCCCTCTGTTGTGAAGAGAGGGGCTCGGGGAGGTACTCCTCATGGACGCGTGACGGATCGCCTCCACCGTTGCCACCATCGGCGCGGGGGAAGACGGGTGGACTGCGAGGTCCATCGACCATCAGGACCTCCGCCGCGGGATCACTGATGTCGCACTCGGATGCAGTCTCTGCGGAGCCAGTCGACATATCGAACAGGCCGTAGAGCGTTTCGTCGGGCTCGATCGCCGCGACTTGGGGGGTGGCCGACTGGCGAGCCACCGCGTGTCTCACCCACCGCTGAAGCCTTGACCGACCGGAATGCTTGCGCCGGCGGGCGACAGGGAGGGAGGACGCTACAGGATCCGACCGATACGGGGTCGACGGTTGCCGCAAGAGGACGCCGCGGACGCACGCACGAAAGTGCGTTGCCCCACGGACGGGGAGTGCGTCGACGTCGAGTGGTGCCTCCTGAAGCCAAGCGGAGTCGTCGGCGACAAACACGAGCGCGCCGAGACGGATCTCGCAGCCCTCAGCCAGACCTCCGCTTGAAACCATGATGAAGGGGATCGGAAAAATTGCAACTTCTCCAACAAGTCGCTAAGTCACCTGCCCCAAGGTGGGCGCCAACTGTCGTGGTTCTAAGTCTGACAGTAGAATAGGGGAGTAGGAATGTAGAGGCGAGATCCTAGCTATGGAGGAGTTGTACACGCAAGTTTTACGAGTTCAGGCCCTTCTCGGAGGAAGTAATAGCCCTACGTCTCGGAGCCCGGAGGTGGTCGATTGGATTATGAGCGTGTGAGTTACGGGGGTGCGAACCCTTGTCCCAGAGGAGGGGGGTGGCTTATATAGAGTGCGCCAGGACCCCAGCTCCCCTTCGTTACATAGGATATCAATGTACATAAAGGGGTGGCGTTACAGGTAACACCTGTATTGAAGTGCTACAAATGATCAATAAATATATGAGTAAATGCCCGACCGTTGCTGCGTAGCGCGGCTTTAGGTCTTCTTATTGTCGAGTGGTTTGATGGTCGAGTGACCTGGATAAAGTGAGGTCTCTGAGTGGATGGTAGGTCGAGTGGACTTCACTCGACACCTTTGCTGGATCCCTTCTTCTGATTCTTGAACTTCTTTGTTCTTAGGACAAGGACCTTAGGTAGGACGTATAGGTCAGGCCTATTACCCTACCCCAGGATTGTGTCCACATCACTAAGGACAAAAGATTGGCTCAAGCTCAAAGCAAAAGACTCCACATTTTCTATTTTAGTGATCCAAGATCACATTGAGTCTATAGGAAAAGGCAATACTATTAAGAAGGGATGAGGTGTTGCTTAATGAGGTTCTTGCTCAAAATGCTTAGTGATATACTCCAAAACCCTCCACTACTTTCTCACATCCACATATGCCCCAAACCAAAAAGTCCAACTCGGCACCACCGAAATTTCATATCCGGAGCCACCGAGTTTAGTTGACATAGCCACTGCCAGAAACCCTAGTCATTTCGGTCTCGCCGATAGGGATCTCGGTCTCACCGAGATGGGATTGTAATCTCTCTGTTTCCCTTTGTAACGTTTCAGTCAAACCAAGATGAGCGATCGGTCCCACCGAGATTGCAATGCAAACACTTTGTTTCCTTTTCGTAACGTTTCGGTCGAACCGAGTTGAGCGAATCGGTCCCACCAAGTTTGCCTGACCAACTCTCTGTTAGTCTATTACCAAAATCGGTCTCACCAAGTTTGTGTGATCGGTCTCACCGAGATTATGTTCTGCCCTAACCCTAACGAAATCGGTCCCACCGAGTTGACGTGTCGGTCCCACCGAAACACCTAACAGTCACATTATGAACCAAATCGGCCTGACCGAGTTCTTTGAATCGGTCCCACCGAGTTTGGTGATTTGTGTGTAACGGTTAGATTTTGTGTGGAGGCTATATATACCCCTCCACCCACTCTTCATTCGTGGAGAGAGCCATCAGAACATGCCTAAACTTCCAACACATATTTTCTGAGAGAGAACCACCTACACTTGTGTTGAGGTCAAGATATTCCATTCCAACCACATAAATCTTGATCTCTAGCCTTCCCCAAGTTGCTTTCCACTCAAATCTTCTTTCCACCAAATCCAAATCCTGTGAGAGAGAGTTGAGTGTTGGGGAGACTATCATTTGAAGCACAAGAGCAAGGAGTTCATCATCAACACACCATTTGTTACTTCTTGGAGAGTGGTGTCTCCTAGATTGGCTAGGTGTCACTTGGGAGCCTCCGACAAGATTGTGGAGTTGAACCAAGGAGTTTGTAAGGGCAAGGAGATCGCCTACTTCGTGAAGATCTACCCTAGTGAGGCAAGTCCTTCGTGGGCGACGACCATGGTGGGATAGACAAGGTTGCTTCTTCATGGACCCTTCGTGGGTGGAGCCCTCCGTGGACTCGCGCAACAGTTACCCTTCGTGGGTTGAAGTCTCTATCAACGTGGATGTACGGTAGCACCACCTATCGGAACCATGGATAAAAAATCTCCGTGTCAACATTGCGTTTGCTCCCTCAAACTCCTCCCTTTACCTTCATATGCAATTTTTACATTCCGCTGCTATACTCTTAGAATTGCATGTGTAGGTTGTTTTCTTGACTTCTGCTAAGTTGCTAAAATCTGCCAAGAACTAAAATTGGGAAAAGGCTAGATTTTTATTTGGTCAAGTAGTCTAATCACCCCCCTCTAGACATACTTTCGATCCTACACCACACCATCAGAAGACTACATGGATTACAAGCTCATTTCCTTGTTCAACATGGGATTAGTCTATCTAGAATCCGGTCGCCATACATGGATGGCTCATCGTCAATCCTGTTGAGGCAACATTTCTGTCTGATGCTATAGTGCATGATGGCATCGTTTACGCGATCAACGCACTGATTGGCTGCCTATACTGGTGGAATCTATCGTCGTGTAATTGTTCTATCTCATCTCATCTTTACCTTATGAATACGACTGCCTGTTCATTGTTACAAATTTAGAATAGATAGTATGTTTATAACCACATCATTGCTATATGTTCCTCTCATTTCCTAGATTTTTATGACCACAATGTTATTGTTAGAGTTGATATGAGAACAATTGGCATCTAATGATTGTTAGAATAGATATTATGAGCAGAACATCATGATTGCTATATGTTACTCTCATTTCCAAGATTTTTATAACAAAGCATGTTATTTCTTAGAGTTGATATGAGAACAGTAGTAGTAAGTGCTATGGTAGAATATGAGTAGGCTCTGTCATAGTTTTTTTCCTCTCATTGTTATATGATGTATGAACCATGACATATTGCTAGAATATGAAAGCCATTGGCTTATTTTTTTTAACTTGGGGTATGATTATGACCACGGCATTGCAATTCTCTGTCTATGATATGTGTCATTGTTACAATAATCTTAATTCCACACATACTCTGAACATGATTGCTTATTTTTGTCCTTTTGGTCTCCAATTTGAATTGTTGCAACAGACGCAAATGCGCTGGCCTTCATGATTCCAGGACCTGGAATCATACCGGCCGATGGGTGGTGGTTTATCGCTCGTTCAGCTGACGGTGGTCATTTGATGCTAATTTGTACGTACCAAATTGACCAAACCATTACATCAAACCACATGCAGTATAATGCCTGGGGAGTTCGTGACATTGATGGCTATGGCTGCTTCGTGTTCGAGAAAGATCCCAGCTCCGTTGGGCTAGGCGTATTCAAATAGAGGCGTGTTTACAGCCTCAGCAACCACTCCATGTTCCTCGGGCTCAATTATCCGATCATCCAACCAACCATCGATCATATCACCGGCGATGATTACCGTGCTATGCAACTTCCATTCGCCAGGGGGGACTGTGTTTACACATCATACCATGGGTTTCATGAATCACCATATCCGAGATTCGTCGACACAGCTTGTTGCGGATAATCTTGATGTGTGAAAGGCATCAAGCTTCCATGCGATGGATGGCTTTTGCAAACCCGACATGCGGCGGTGTGGTTCATGCCAACAACAAATATGCACAACTTGATTCGATCGATATCTAGATGAGCCATGTATTTCGCTGCTGTAGTACGACCCTCTTTTGTTGGATATTATGTATTGTTGTTAGTTTGAAGCACTCCTCGGTTTGAAGGATAGATACCTTTACGGGATCAAGTGCATCCTAACTCACCTCGCAGGATGTCCGATAATGATATCAATTAGGCTTCAAGTGCGTGCTTGTTAGTTAAACCTATGGTTAAATGTGACACTAAATCGACTAGTAAGTAGTACGATGGCGATACTAGTATCGTCGGTCAAATTATTCATCATGTCCACACATTGAATTGACGTGACAACATGCTTTGCTGCGAGGTGACACAAGAATCCCGGCGTGTTGGGTATTCGGACTTCAGATTTGGAGTACCACTTATCTGTCAAAATCTTTCATCATTCACATAAAACAGTCGATTGATCATACATTGAGTACCATATAACTGGAATTAACCGATGCAAGTCGAAGAAGGATTGGCCGGTGCTGTCGTTTGGCGTCAAGTTCGATCCCACGGATCAGGAGCTGATTGAGCACCTTGAGGCCAAAGTGAGTGCTGACAGTGCGAGATCTCACACTCTCACCGATTTGTTCATACCAACTATCGACAGCGAACACGACATATGCCACACCCATCCTGAGAAACTTCCAGGTAAGACACGATCGGCCGTCTACTTGCACAAACATATTCCTTTGTTTAGCTCTATTTTTCTTTTTAGACACAGACCTGGTGAAGCAATTACAATTTGAAAGTTAATAAAAAGTGAAACAAGTGACTGCAACATGCCAAAGATGTTATGAAAATGCCAACTACATACACTAAAACCTGTATTCGACAATACTGCAGGTATCACACTGAGTGGCCTAAGCAAGCATTTCTTCTAGTGCAATTCCAGGGCGTTCAGAAGGGGCACGCGGACGCATCGCAAGATACAGTCGGAGTACGGCATGCACATGATGTGGAACAACACCGGTAATACCTTGCCGGTGATGGTCAACGGCCGGCAGACGGGCGGCAAAAAGGTTCTGGTGTTGCACACCAACAAGAACTTCGACCAGCAGAGGACCAACTGGGTGATGCACTAGTACCACCTCGGGGACCTGGAGCAAGAGAAGGAGCGGGAGCTGGTCCTCTGCAAGATTTTCTACCAAACGAACACTAGGACCAGGAGTAAAAAGATTATAAGTTAGTTTGGTATTGGTACTTGTACTGCCTTGTCGTCCACAAGTTGGTATTGTTGTTAACGATCTTTTGGTATGAACTTGGCATTTGCTTACAACCATCATGACGAGGGTCGACGTGGATATAAAGTTGAATCATTTGTCTCGAAACGAATTTTCAGGCACCTGATTTTTATTTGATGGTAGCATAAGCACCTGCCGTTCGAATTCCCAGTTCTCCAAATTTTTCGAAACAAGTGCATGCACTTATTATCACGATGAAAAACAATATCCTGTTGCATCCCGTTATCGATGCGTACTTGCAGAATTCTCTCGTTTATTGAGCACGTATATTGTTTTTTAGGTCGAGCAAGTTTCAACGGCACGTAGACTGCCCGAGCTTGGTTTTGTTTTTAACAGGCCCAGCCCATGGCGACAACGGGGTACAAAGATCCATCGGTATCTCTGGCCTCGGCCCTTGGCGTTAGTTATATTTTGTCTTACAACATCCGCAGCAGTTTTTTCTTGAATCAAACACACAGCCAGTTCTATTTTACTCTTGAAACACATGTCCTACATCCGTTTCTAATCTCTATCTATAGTTTTACTAGTTCATATACACGTATCATTATAATGAAAATACATAAAATTCCCTTTTCATATTTACATCCTTATTTTTGTTGTTGTTTTCCCTCCCGGCGCTAATTTTTTTACCACTGGTTTTCCCTTAAACCAACTCAATTGTCCCACGTCTTATTTGCTTACAAAAACAAAACGATTTTTTTTGGCAAATCAATAAGTTCTTAAAAAAATGTTTATCTTTTCGGTATTACAAAAGTTCGGACTCTACCGAAATATGCAAAATAAGGTTGAACTTTTTGACCGTGGTCCTGGGCAGAAAATGGGATGTAATAAATTACTTAAGAATTAGCAAATGGGCTGCAAATTATTAAAAAATAGCAAATGGGCTATATGTTGTCTGCCATAGATTTGGAGGGTGACTTGTGGCCTACTAAGTTCATGCGTACACAAGGTTTCTCAAAAAATAAACTTAGTCAACAATCGACTCTACCGGCGTCAGACCGTTAGATGTGAAACTAACGGCAATCGCGCTTCTTGATCTCGATCTTCACCTTGACCGCCCAAACCAGCGCCTTGAACCGCTTTGCTCCGCTCCGTGGCGGCTGTGCTTGCCGGGCAGGCCTCACGGCCCCATCATATACTCGCATCCCTGGCCTGTCTATCCTCTACTCACCCACACCTCCTGTTATTTTCCGGCGATGGCAGCCGAACCAGTCAACCCTCGTACTCTCCACCGCGTGGGCAGCCCTTGTCGTGTCTTCCCGGCTCCGTGTCGTTTCCTTCGTAGGCCTCGTCGCCGTCCCACGCCTGGTGCTCTCGGCGCGACGTGGTCAACATGGTCAACGAACGACATCCATCGAAGTGGATTTGTCGTGGAGAGGCTGACAGCTGGGTCCACGGCCGCACACAAGGAAATGCCTCCTTATTACGTGCAAAATAATGATTCCTCCACCTGACATCTGGGACCCGCCGGAAGGGCCTCTGTATTTCACGAAAAAAGGTTCCCTCCGCTGACAGGTCGGACCCACCAACTATATCTTCGCACGCAAGGAAGTGCCTCCTTATTGCGCACAAAAAAATGAATACCCCCTGCCAGCTGGGACCCACCATAGTGGGAGGCTGACTTGTGGGCCTACTAAGTTGACGGGGATGGAGGGCTTTGTCAATTTAGTCAATATATGAACGATTCTAGCTCTAGTGACCGTAGGATGTCCATCCAACGGCCGTAGTGCTTCTTCAACCTCTGGTCTTCTTGCTCCACCCGCCCAAACCAGCGCCGGTCGTGCCGCGTGCTCCTGCCTCCTGTGGCTGGCTGTGATGCCGCGGAGGCCTCACCACCCCCTACTACTCCCACCGCTGGCCAGGCCATCCCTCTACTCACCCACACCCTCTATTATTCTGCGGCGACGGCAGCCTCACACCGCAGCCGAACCAGTGAACCCTCGTACTCCTCTCCGCGTGGGCATCCACTTCCGCATCTTCCCTGGCTCCGCGTTGTCCCCTTCCTAGGCCTCACTGTCGTCCACCGCCTTGGTGCTCTCAGCCCGGCGTGGTCAATGTGGTCAACGACCGACTTCCATCGGAAGAGTACTGTATGTGGAGAGGCTGACAGCTGGGTCCACGATAGCCGCAAGGAAGTGTCTCCTTATTACACGCAAAATAATTATTCCTGCACCTGACAGCGGGGACCCACCGGACGGGCCACCGTATCTCGTGAAAAAAATGTTTCCCCCCTGACTGCTGGGACCCACCAGCTAAATCTTCGCACGCAAGGAAGTGCGTCCGGGCAAAAAAAAAACGATTCGCCCCCCTGACTGCTGGGACCCACTAGCTACATCTTCGCACGGAAGGAAGTGCCTGACAGTCGGGACCCACCTGGTCGAAGCATACGTAGCATTGTCATTCTGGTCGCGAACGTGTACGTACATACTGGTCGATGTAGAGGCGCGCACGTGTCGTAGTAGAGGCGTGCACGTAGCATGTACACGTACGTACAGCGGCCAGTGTGCAAGAAATAAAATACGACCACGTACGTACATATGGGCGGGGTCTCGAACGCCTACTCACGCATACATACGGCTAGGGCTCATGTACATGGCTAGGTAGAAACGGAGAAACAGCGTCGTCGTTGTTTTCATGGGGAGCCAACTGGCTGGGTCGAAACAGAATGCGTCGTCGTGTTCATTGGGAGGGCTTAGACGGAACAGCCGATGGAAACGAGGCCTGGCGTACTGCAGAACGGAGGAAACGGCCTTGTGTTCGACCGGCCACGTTCGAAATGGGATCCTGTTCATCGGGAGGGGTCTGGCATACTGCAAAACAGAGGAAACGGACTTGTGTTGGACATCCTACGGTCGAAATGGGGTCCTGTTGATCGGGAGGGGTGTGGCGTACCGCAAAACGGAGGAAACGGACTTGTGTTGGAGCGCTACGGTCGAAACAGGGTCCTGTTCATCGGGAGGGGTGTGGCGTCGCAAAGCAGGACTCCACGGGATCTGTTCATCTCCACCGTCGACCCCTCCGGCCTTGAGGGCTACTGTTCATCCACCGTCGGCCTCCTCCAGCCTCCACCTGCAACTGTTCATCCACGGGCTCCTGTTCATCCAGCCTCCACCGCGCTTACTCCACCGGCTCTTGTTCAACCAGCCCTCTCCATGGGCTCTGTTCAACCACCCTCCACGGACTCTGTTCATCCAGCCCTCCACCGCTCTCTGTTCATCCAGCCCTCCACGGATGGTCTGTTCATCCAGCCCTCCACGGGTCCTGTTCATCCAGCCCCAACCGCTCGTCGATCGGGGTCCTATTCATCCGAGGCAACACCACTAGGTCTGTTCATCCACCCCCACCGTAACTGTTCATCCAACCCCCCAAAGCAACACTCACTTTGTTCATCCATAGGCAGCATCGATCGACTTGATTAGCAGCAATAGCGAAGAATCGCTCGATCGGGTTCGATTAACACCATCGATCGATCGCTCGGGTTGGTAACGCGTAGCGCAGCGGTCAATCGCCGGGTTCAAGATGGCGAACGCCTCGCTCGGGTTCAGTTAGAGGCCAATGCCTCGCAACCACACGTGTGCGTGTACGAGAGAAACACGCAAACCTCCGTGCATCGCTCGGCCCCGACCACCCACCGTAACCGAGAACACCCCGATATTTTCCTCGCCCTCGATTCTACCATGGTTTTTTCCGTCATGGACGGCCCAAAGAATGTCATGCAGCTACGTCTCCGGCCCGCCCAGGACGAAAAGCCCATTTTCTGTCATGATTTTTTGTCATAGAAGTAGGAGCCCACCACATCTATGATGATACCGGGTTTTGTCACAATTATCGTCATAGAAGTGTCATAAGTATGACAGGAAAAAAATTCGTTTGGCCCAAAATGTCATGGATGTGTCTTTTTTTGTAGTGAAGCATTTGCTGGAGCGCGGGAAGATTAAGTGGAGCACACACACAACCCGAATACCGTATCCGGTGCCACGCGTTATTTATCACACAAGTGTTAACATAAGGAAACATATGTGTAACTTACTAATCATCGCACACGAGTACTCATAGACGCATCGTGTGCGATACTCCTAGCCACCGCAAGCAACTAGTTTGCATTTTTCAAAGTTTTTTGTACACACAGAATCGCACATGAACTAACTGTATTAACCGTCTGTGTTGTAATTTCTCATCGCAAAAATTTCATCCGAGTCGGCTATTTGCCACGTATCACACACATCTTGTTAAGTTGAACTGTTTCTGTTGCGTTCGCTAACCGAAAACAGTTCGTCTGAGTGAACGATATGCCCTATATCACACACACCTTGATCTGGCTAACTGTTTATGTTGCACTCCCTAATAGCAAACGGTTCATCGGAGCAAACTGTATGTCGTATGTCGCACACACATTGATATGGCTGCCTGTTTCTGTTGTTCTGGCTCATCGCAAACAGTTCGAATGGGTTAACCGTGTGCCCTGCATCACACACGCAACTAAAATCTAAACCGTGTTTGATGGATCCTCATCGCAAACGTTTTGCACCTTTTTTGATGGTTGTTTACATCCCCGTTTGTGATTAATGCATCGCACATAGTTTCGTCAAAGGGTCTCTGATCGTAGTGTCGCGTTAGCAGCATCCTGCAGTAGTGATCACATGCAATCAAAATAAGTAATATGATATGGCCATCATCATCTTGTGCCTTTGATCTCCATCTCCAAAGCACCTTCATGACCACCACCATCACCAGCTTGACACCATGATCTCCATCTTAGCATCGTTGTCATCTCGCCAATTATTGCTTCTACAACTATCGCTACCGCTTAGTGATGAAGTAAAGCAATTACATGGCGATTGCATTTCATACAATAAAGCGACAACCATAAGGCTCCTGTCAGTTGTCGATAACTTTTACAAAAAATGATCATCCCATACAACAATTTATATCTTATCACAACTTGACCATATCACATCACAACATGCCCGGCAAAAACAAGTTAGACGTCCTCTACTTTGTTGTTACAAGTTTTACGTGGCTGCTACGGGCTTCTAGCAAGAATCGTTCTTATCTACGCATCAAAACTACAATGATTTTTCGTCAAGTGTGTTGTTTTAACCTTCAACAAGGACCGGGCGTAGTCAAACTCGATTCAACTAAAGTTGGAGAAACAGACACCCGCTAGCCACCTACGTCGGTAGAACTAGTCTCATGAACGCGGTCATGTAATGCCGGTCCGGGCCTCTTCATCCAACAATACCGCCAAGTCAAAGTAAGACATTGCTGGTAAGCAGTATGACTATTATCGCCCACAACTTTTTGTGTTCTACTCGTGCATATAACATCTACGCATAGACCTGGCTCTGATACCACTTTTGAGTAACGTAGTATTTCAAAAATTCCTACAATCACGCAAGATCTATCTAGGAGAAGCATAGAAATGAGCGGGAAGAGTGTTTCCACGTACCCTCGTAGACCGAAAGCGGAAGCGTTTAGTAACGCGGTTGATGTAGTCGAACGTCTTCGCGATACAACCGATCCAAGCATGAATGTACGGCACCTCCGCGTTCAGCACACGTTCAGCTCGATGACGTCCCTCGAGCTCTTTATCCAGTTGAGGCCGAGGGAGAGTTCCGTCAGCACGACGGCATGGCGATGGTGATGATGAAGTTACCGGCGCAGGGCTTCGCCTAAGCACTACGACGATATGATCGAGGTGTGTAACTTTGAAGGGGGGCACCGCACACAGCTAAGAGAAGGCTTGGTGTCCTTTGGGGTGCCCCCTCCCCACGTATATAAAGGAGGGAGGGAGAGAGTCCGGCCCTCCTAGGGGCGCGCCAAGTGTAGGGAGTCCTACTAGGACTCCCAAGTCCTAGTAGGATTCCCTTTCCTTTTCGGAGTGGGAAAGAAGGAAAGCAGGGAGAGGGAGAAGGAAAGGGGGGGCTGCGCCCCCACCCCTTGTCCAATTCGGTTTGCGCAGGGGGGAGGCGCACGCCACCTTGGCCCTTCTTCCCTCTCTCCACTAAAGCCCAATAAGGCCCATTAACTTCCCCCGGCGAATTCCCGTAACTCTTCGGTACTCCGAAAAATACCTGAATCACTCGGAACCATTCCGATGTCTGAATATAGCCTTCCAATGTATGAATCTTTACCTCTCGACCATTTCGAGACTCCTTGTCACGTCCGTGATCTCATCCGGGACTCCGAACAAACTTCAGTCATCAAATCACATAACTCATAATACAAATTGTCATCGAACGTTAAGCGTGCGGACCCTACGGGTTCGAGAACTATGTAGACATGACCGAGACACATCTCCGGTCAATAACCAATAGCAGAACCTAGATGCTCATATTGGCTCCTACATATTCTACGAAGATCTTTATCGGTCAAACCGCATAAGAACATTCGTCATTCCCTTTGTCATCGGTATGTTACTTGCCCTGAGATTCGATCGTCGGTATCATCATAACTAGTTCAATATCATTACCGGTAAGTCTCTTTACTCGTTCCGTAATCCATCATCCCGCAACTAACTCATTATTCACATTGCTTGCAAGTCTTATAGTGATGTGCATTACCGAGAGGGCCCAGAGTTACCTCTCCGATACTCGGAGTGACAAATCCTAATCTCGATCTATGCCAATCCAACAAACACCTTCGGAGACACCTGTAGAGCATCTTTATAATCACCCAGTTACGTTGTGACGTTTGATAGCACACAAGGTGTTCCTCCGGTATTCGGGAGTTGCAAAATCTCATAGTCAAAGGAATATGTATAAGTCATGAAGAAAACAATAGCAATAAAACTGAACGATCAACATGCTAAGCTAACGGATGGGTCTTGTCCATCACATCATTCTCCTAATGATGTGATCCCGTTCATCAAATGAAAACACATGTCTATCGTCAGGAAACTTAACCATCTTTGATTAACGAGCTAGTCAAGTAGAGGCATACTAGGGACACTTTGTTTTGTCTATGTATTCACACTTGTATCAAGTTTCCGGTTAATAAAATTCTAGCATGAATAATAAACATTTATCATGATATAAGGAAATATAAATAACATATTTATTATTGCCTCTAGGGCATATTTCCTTCATTTAGATGGCTTCTTCTCTCTCTTTGATCTTCAATACAATGTTCTCCTCGATGTTCTTGGAGTTCTACCCGATGTAATCTTCTTTTGTGATGCATTTGTTGAGATCCGATGAATTGTGGATTTATGATCAGATTATCTATGAATATTATTTGAGTCTTCTCTGAACTCTTTTATGCATGATTGAGATAGCTTAGTAATTCTCTTCGATCTATCGATTTGGTTTGGCCAACTAGATTGGTTTTTCTTGCAATGGGAGAAGTGCTTTGTGATGGTGTGTCCTCTCCCAGTGACGGAAGGGGAGCGAGGCACGTATTGTATTGTTATAAAAAGATGGGGTTTATATCATATTGCTTGAGTTTATCCCTCTACATCATGTCATCTTGCTTAAGGCATTACTCTGTTCTTATGAACATAATACTCTAGATGCAGGCAGGAGTCGGTCGATGTGTGGAGTAATAATAGTAGATGCAAAATCGTTTCAGTCTACTTGTCATGGACGTGATGCCTATATTCATGATCATTGCCTTAGATATCGTCATAACTATGCGCTTTTTTATCAATTGCTCAATAGTAATTTTATTACCTGATACGTCTCCAACGTATCTATAATTTTTTATTGCTCCATGCTATATTATCTTCTATTTTGGACATTATTGGGCTTTATTATTCAATTTTATATTATTTTTGGGACTAACCTATTAACCGGAGGCCCAGCCCAGAATTGCTGTTTTTTTTGCCTATTTCAGAGTTTCGCAGAAAAAGAATATCAAACGGAGTCGAAACGGAATGAAACCTTCTGGAGAAGTTATTTTTGGAAAGAAAGCAACCCGGGAGACTTGGAGTCCATGTCAAGAAAGCAACAAGGAAGGCACGAGGCAGGGGGCGCGCCCACCCCCCTAGGCGTGCCCTCCACCCTCGTGGGCCCCTCGTGGCTCCCCTGACGTATTTCTTCCGCCTATATATATCCATATACCCTAAAACCTTCGGAGAACAGAATAGATTGGGAGTTCCGCCGCCGCAAGCCTCTGTAGCCACCAAAAACCAATCGGGACCCTGTTCTGGCACCCTGCCAGAGGGGGGAACCCTCACCGGTGGCCATCTTCATCATCCCGGCGCTCTCCATGACGAGGAGGGAGTAGTTCACCCTCGGGGCTGAGGGTATGTACCAGTAGCTATGTGTTTGATCTCTCTCTATCTTGTGTTCTTGAGGTGATACGATCTTGATGTACTGCGAGCTTTGCTATTATAGTTGGATCTTATGTTTCTTTTCCCCCTCTACTCTCTTGTAATGGATTGAGTCTTCCCTTTGAAGTTATCTTATCGGATTGAGTCTTTAATGATTTGAGAACACTTGATGTATGTCTTGGCGTGCGTATCTGTGGTGACAATGGGCTATCACGTGATTCACTTGATGTATGTTTTGGTGACCAACTTGCGGGTTCCGCCCATGAACCTATGCATAGGGGTTGGCACACGTTTTCGTCTTGATTCTCCGGTAGAAACTTTGGGGCACTCTTTGAGGTTATATGTGTTGGTTGAATAGATGAATTTGAGATTGTGTGATGCATATCGTATAATCATACCCATGGATACTTGAGGTGACATTGGAGTATCTAGGTGACATTAGGGTTTTGGTTGATTTGTGTCTTAAGGTGTTATTCTAGTACAAATTCTAGGGCTGTTTGTGACACTTATAGGAATAGCCCAACGGATTGATTGGAAAGAATAACTTTGAGGTGGTTTCGTACCCTACCATAATCTCTTCGTTTGTTCTCCGCTATTAGTGACTTTGGAGTGACTCTTTGTTGCATGTTGAGGGATAGTTATATGATCCAATTATGTTATTATTGTTGAGAGAACTTGCACTAGTGAAAGTATGAACCCTAGGCCTTGTTTCCTAGCATTGCAATACCATTTACGCTCACTTTTATCAATAGTTACCTTGCTGTTTTTATATTTTCAGATTACAAAAACCTATATCTACCATCCATATTGCACTTGTATCACCATCTCTTCGCCGAACTAGTGCACCTATACAATTTACCATTGTATTGGGTGTGTTGGGGACACAAGAGACTCTTTGTTATTTGGTTGCAGGGTTGTTTGAGAGAGACCATCTTCAATCTACGCCTCCCACGGATTGATAAACCTTAGGTCATCCACTTGAGGGAAATTTGCTACTGTCCTACAAACCTCTGCACTTGGAGGCCCAACAACGTCTACAAGAAGAAGGTTGTGTAGTAGACATCAAGCCGTTTCTGGCGCCGTTGCCGGGGAGGTGAGTGCTTGAAGGTATATCTTTAGATCTTGCAATCGAATCTTTTAGTTTCTTGTTTTATCACTAGTTTATTTTATAAAAGAAAACTGCAAAAAAATGGAATTGAGTTTGTCTCGTACGCTTCATCTTTTTAATATCTTCCGTGAGAATGATGGGAAGGAAAAATGTGCTCAAGTGCTAGAGGAAGAATGCATTAAAATGTTTCGCATTAAATATTTGAATGATGAGCATGATTGCAATGTTGTTAGTATGAATTCTTTGAATACCCATGATGCTAATGATATGCAAAGCTACAAGCTTGGGGATGCTATGTTTGATGAAGATGATATTTTTTGTCCCCCAAGTTTTGATATGCAAAGTTGTTATGATGATAGTATGCCTTCTACCTATGATGATTATATTGATGAAAGTGGGTTTGGAAGAGGTCATGACTTTATTTAGTGATGTATCCACTATTTCGGGAGAGGTTTCAATTGATTATGATGAGAACAAAGTTGCTACTTATGATGATTATTGTGATGAAACTTATGCTATAAAAAGTAGTGATGATTATATTTATAAAACTTGTCATGATTATGATTACCCTTTTTCTGAACATTACTCTTTTAATGTGGAAACAATTTATAGTATTCAAGTCTCTTATGATACTCCCACTATTCCGAATGAGAAGAATTTTGCTTATGTGGAGTGTAGTAAAATTTCTATGCAAGTAGATCATGAAAATAATGTTTTAGGTGCTGGTTATATTGTTGAATTCATTCATGATGCTACTGAAAATTATTATGAGAGAGGATCACATGCTTCTACATATTGCAATAATATCAAGTTTCCTCTCTATGTGCTTTAAGTTTTAAAGTTATGCTTGTTTTTCTGTCCTATGCTAGATGATTCTTGCTCCAATAAGTTGTTCGTTCACAAAATCCCTATGCATAGGAAGTGGGTTAGAATTAAATGTGCTAGTCATATTCTTCATGATGCTCCCTCTATGTTTCAATTCTTATCTTTTATGTGAGCATCATTGAAATCATCATGCCTAGCAAGGGGCATTAAACGTTAGCGCTTGTTGGGAGGCAACCCAATTTTATTTTGGTTCCTTGATTTTTATTCCTGCTTAGTAATAAATAAATCATCTAGACTCTGGTTAGATGTGGTTTTATGTTCTAATTAGTGTTTGTGCCAAGTAAGACCTATAGGATCTTCTTGGATGATAATTATTTGATCTTGCTGAAAAAGACAGAAACTTTTGGCTCACGAAAAAAATTGTTACAAATCACTAAGTGATAAAATACTGATTCCAATTGCAGTAGATCAATAATCAAATTATCTAGGTCTTCCTATTTTGGCATATTTTTATGAGTCCCATAAGTTTGCGTTTGATACAGATTACTACAGACTGTTCTGTTTTTGACAGATTCTGTTTTCTATGTGTTGTTTGCTTATTTTGATGAATCTATGGCTAGTAAAAGAGTTTATGAACCATAGAGAAGTTGGAATACAGTAGTTTTAACACCAATATAAATAAATAATGAGTTCATTACAGTACCTTTAAGTGGTTTTTTGTTTTCTTTCGCTAACGGAGCTCACGAAATTTTTTGTTAAGTTTTGTGTTGTGAAGTTTTCAAGTTTTGGGTGAAAGATTTGATGGATTATGGAACAAGGAGTGGCAAGATACTAAGCTTGGGGATGCCCATGGCACCCCCAAGATAATATAAGGACACCAAAAAGCCAAAGCTTGGGGATGCCCCGGAAGGCATCCCCTCTTTCGTCTACTTCCATCGGTAACTTTACTTGGAGCTATATTTTTATTCACCACATGATATGTGTTTTTCTTGGAGCGTCTTGTATGATTTGAGTCTTTGCTTTTTAGTTTACCACAATAATCCTTGCTGTACACACCTTTTGAGAGAGACACGCATGATTCGGGAGTTATTAGAATACTCTATGTGCTTCACTTATATCTTTTGAGTTATATAGTTTTGCTCTAGTACTTCACTTATATCTTTTAGAGCACGGTGGTGGATTTGTTTTATAGAAACTATTGATCTCTCATGCTTCACTTAGATAATTTTGAGAGTCTTAAATAGCATGGTAATTCGCTTAAATAATCCTAATATGCTAGGTATCCAAGATTAGTAAAAACTTTCTTATGAGTGTGTTGAATACTAAGAGAAGTTTGATACTTGATGATTGTTTTAGATATTGAGGTAGTGATATTAAAGTTGTGCTAGTTGAGTAGTTGTGAATTTGAGAAATACTTGTGTTGAAGTTTGCAAGTCCCGTAGCATGCACGTATGGTAAACGTTATGTAACAAATTTGAAACATGAGGTGTTCTATGATTGTCCTCCTTATGAGTGGCGGTCGGAGACGAGCGATGGTATTTTCCTACCAATCTATCCCCCTAGGAGCATGCGCGTAATGCTTGGTTTTTGATAACTTGTAGATTTTTGCAATAAGAATGTGAGTTCTTTATGACTAATGTTGAGTCCATGGATTATACGTACTCTCACCTTTCCATCATTGCTAGCCTCTTCGGTGCCGTGCATTGCCCTTTCTCACATTGAGAGTTGGTGCAAACTTCGCCGGTGCATCCAAACCCCGTGATATGATACGCTCTTTCACACACAAACCTCCTTATATCTTCCTCAAAACAGCCACCATACCTACCTATTATGGCATTTCCATAGCCATTCCGAGATATATTGCCATGCAACTTTCCACCGTTCTGTTTATCATGACACGTTCATCATTGTCATATTGCTTAGCATGATCATGTAGTTGACATAGTATTTGTGGCAAAGCCACCGTTCATAATTCTTTCATACATGTCACTCTTGGTTCATTGCATATCCCGGTACACCGCTGGAGGCATTCATATAGAGTCATACCTTGTTCTAGTATCGAGTTGTAACCATTGAGTTGTAAATAAATAGAAGTGTGATGATCATCATTTAATAGAGCATTGTCCCAAAAAAAGAGAAAGGCCAAAAAAGGAGAAATAAAAAAGGGACAACGCTACTATCTTTTTTTCCACACTTGTGCTTCAAAGTAGCACCATAATCTTCATGATAGAGAGTCTCTTGTTTTGTCACTTTCATATACTAGTGGGAATTTTTCATCATAGAACTTGGCTTGTATATTCCAACAATGGGCCTCCTCAAGTGCCCTAGGTATTCGTGAGCAAGCAAGTTGGATGCACACCCACTTAGTTTCTTTTGTTGAGCTTTCATAAATTTATAGCTCTAGTGCATCTGTTGCATGGCAATCCCTACTCCTTGCATTAACATCAATCGATGGGCATCTCCATAGCTCATTGATTAGCCTCGTTGATGTGAGACTTTCTCCTTTTTTGTCTTCTCCACATAACCCCCATCATTATACTCTATTCCACCCATAGTGATATATCCATGGCTCACGCTCATGTATTGCATGAAGGTTTATAAAGTTTGAGATTACTAATGTATGAAACAATTGCTTGGCTTGTCATCGGGGTTGTGCGTGATGAGAGCATTCTTGTGTGACGAAAATGGAGCGTGACTAAACTATATGATTTTGTAGGGATGAACTTTCTTTGGCCATGTTATTTTGAGAAGACATAATTGCTTAGTTAATATGCTTGAAGTATTATTATTTCTATGTCAATATTAAACTTTTGTCTTGAATCTTTCGGATCTGAATATTCATACCATAATTAAGAAGAATTACATTGAAATTATGCCTAGTAGCACTCCGCATAAAAAATTCTGTTTTTATCATTTACCTACTCGAGGACGAGCAGGAATTAAGCTTGGGGATGCTTGATACGTCTCCAACGTAACTATAATTTTTTATTGCTCCATGCTATATTATCTTCTGTTTTGGACATTATTGGGCTTTATTATTCACTTTTATATTATTTTCGGGACTAACCTATTAACCGGAGGCCCAGCCAAGAATTGCTGTTTTTTTTTGCCTATTTTAGAGTTTCGCAGAAAAAGAATATCAAACGGAGTCGAAATGGAATGAAACCTTCTGGAGAAGTTATTTTTGGAAAGAAAGCAACCCGGGAGACTTGGAGTCCACGTCAAGAAAGCAACGAGGAAGGCACGAGGCAGGGGGCGCGCCCACCCCCCTGGGCGCGCCCTCCACCCTCGTGGGCCCCTCGTGGCTCCCCTGACGTACTTCTTCCGCCTATATATATCCATATACCCTAAAACCTTCGGAGAACATAATAGATCGGGAGTTCCGCCGCCACAAGCCTCTGTAGCCATCAAAAACCAATCGGGACCCTGTTCCGGCACCCTGCCGGAGGGGGGGAACCCTCACCGGTGGCCATCTTCATCATCCCGGCGCTCTCCATGACGAGGAGGGAGTAGTTCACCCTCGGGGCTGAGGGTATGTACCAGTAGCTATGTGTTTGATCTCTCTCTCTCTTGTGTTCTTGAGGTGATACGATCTTGATGTATCGCGAGCTTTGCTATTATAGTTGGATCTTATGTTTCTTCTCCCCCTCTACTCTCTTGTAATGGATTTAGTTTTCCCTTTGAAGTTATCTTATCGGATTGAGTCTTTAATGATTTGAGAACACTTGATGTATGTCTTGTCGTGCGTATCTGTGGTGACAATGGGATATCACGTGATTCACTTGATGTATGTTTTGGTGACCAACTTGCGGGTTCCGCCCATGAACCTATGCATAGGGGTTGGCACATGTTTTCGTCTTGATTCTCCGGTAGAAACTTTGGGGCACTCTTTGAGGTTCTATGTGTTGGTTGAATAGATGAATCTGAGATTGTGTGATGCATATAGTATAATCATACCCATGGATACTTGAGGTGACATTGGAGTATCTAGGTGACATTAGGGTTTTGGTTGATTTGTGTCTTAAGGTGTTATTCTAGTACGAACTCTAGGGCTGTTTGTGACACTTATAGGAATAGCCCAACAGATTGATTGGAAAGAATAACTTTGAGGTGGTTTCGTACCCTACCATAATCTCTTCATTTGTTCTCCGCTATTAGTGACTTTGGAGTGACTCTTTGTTGCATGTTGAGGGATAGTTATATGATCCAATTATGTTATTATTGTTGAGAGAACTTTCACTAGTGAAAGTATGAACCCTAGGCCTTGTTTCCTAGCATTGCAATACCGTTTACGCTCACTTTTATCAATAGTTACCTTGCTGTTTTTATATTTTCAGATTACAAAAAACCTATATCTACCATCCATATTGCACTTGTATCACCATGTCTTCGCCGAACTAGTGCACCTATACAATTTACCATTGTATTGGGTGTGTTGGGAACACAAGAGACTTTTTGTTATTTGGTTGCAGGGTTGTTTGAGAGAGACCATCTTCAACCTACGCCTCCCACGGATTGATAAACCTTAGGTCATCCACTTGAGGGAAATTTGCTACTGTCCTACAAACCTCTGCACTTGGAGGCCCAACAACATCTACAAGAAGAAGGTTGTGTAGTAGACATCATTAGCCACCGTATGTTTTCTTTCAAGAGAGAAGCCTCTAGTGAAACCTATGGCCCCGGGTCTAGTTTCCATCATATATTTTCAGATCTATAAACCAAAAAACCCAAAAATACCTTGCTGCAATTTATTTATATTTACTTTAGTTTTCTCTTTTATTTATCTTTTATACCTATCTCTATTAGATCTCACTCTTGTTCGTGACCGTGAAGGGCTTGACAACCCCTTTTTCGCATTTTGTGTAAGTGTTTCTTAGTTTGTGCAGGTGCATATATTGGAGACTTGCTTGTGCCTCCTACTAGATTGATCCCTTGGTTCTTAACTGAGGGAAATACTTATCTCTACTTTGCTGCATCACCCTTTCCTCTTCAAGAGAAAAATTTAACGCAAGCTCAAGAAGTAGCAGGAAGAATTTCTGACGCCGATGTCGGGGAGGTTCTACATCAAGCCTACCAAGTACCCATCATAAACTCTCATCTCTTGCACTTACATTATTTGTCATTTGCCTCTCATTTTCCACTCCCCCACTTCTAAAACGTTTTTAGAAAAATACAAAAATATTTTCCTTTTTATTCGCGCTTCTTTCGTTCGTCTTTTCGTTTGCTTTCCGTTTGCTTGTATGCTAGATTGCTTGGTTTGCCATGATGTCTCAAGAAAATACCAAATTGTGTGACTTTTCCAACACTAATAATAATGATTTTATTAGTACTCTGATTGCTCCCGCCACTAGTGCGGAATCTTATAAAATTAATGCCGCTTTGTTGAATCTTGTTATGAAAGAACAATTTTCTGGTAGTCCTAGTGAAGATGTCGCATCCCATCTAAATACTTCTGTTGAGTTGTGTGATATGCAAAAGAAAACATACGTGGATAATGATATTGTGAAATTGAAGCTATTTCCGTTCTCACTACGAGATCGTGCTAAAACTTGGTTTTCATCTTTGCCTAAAAATAGTATTGATTCATGGGAGAAGTGTAGAGATGCTTTTATTTCCAAGTATTTTCCTCCCGCTAAGATCATCTCCCTTAGGAATGATATAATTAATTTTAAGCAACTTGATCATGAACATGTTGCACAATCTTGGGAGAGGATGAAATTGATGATAAGAAATTGCCCTACTCATGGTTTAAGTTTACGGATGATCATACAAAAAATTTATGCCGGATTGAATTTTGCTTCTAGAAATCTTTTAGATTCCACCGCGGGAGGTACTTTTATGGAAATTACATTAGGAGAAGCTACTAAACTCCTAGATAATATTATGTCAAATTACTCTCAATGGCTTACCGAAAGATCTTCCACTAGTAAAAAGTGCATGCAATCGAAGAAATTAATACTTTGAGTGGAAAGATGGATGAACTTATGAAAGTGATTGCTATTTAGAGTGATCCTATTGATCTTAATGATATGCATTTGTCCACATTGATTGAGAATAATAATGAATCTATGGATGTGAATTTTGTTGGTAGGAACAATTTTGGTAATAACGCATATAGAGGTAATTTCAACTCTAGGTCGTTTCCTAGTAATTCCTACAACAATTCTTATGGAGATTATAATAAAATACCCTCTGATCTTGAGCATAATATTAAAGATTTCATTAATTCTCAAAATAATTTCAATGCTATGGTGGAAGAAAAATTGCTTAAGATTGATGATTTGGCTAGGAACGTTGATAGAATTTCTTATGAGATTGATTCTTTAAAGATTAGATCTATGCCACCTAAGATTGATATTAATGAGTCTCTGAAAGCTATTAAAATTTATATGGATGAATGTAAAGAGAGAACCGCTAGGATGCGTGCTAAGAGAGATTGGATAGAAAGCATGTTCTTCTAAGTTTTGTGAAAATAATGATGAAGATCTTAAAGTGATTGGTGTGACTTCTATTGAATCTTTCTTTGCTAATATAAATCTTGATAAAGATGGGACTGGAGATGAGTCAACTTTAGCTAGAATGCGTCCCAATAATTTGGAGGGTGAAGATCTTAATGAAAAAAATGGATAAAAGTGGGATTGGAGAGGTCAAAACTTTAAGTAGCGATGAACCCACTCTTTTGGATTTCAAGAACTTTAATTATGACAATTGTTCTTTGATAGATTGTATTTCCTTATTACAATCCATGTTAAATTCACCTCATGTTTATAATCAAAATAAAGCTTTTACTAAACATATTTTTGATGTTATGATGAAATTGTTTGAAGAAACACTTGAGTTAGAAGTTTCTATCCCTATAAAGCTTTATGATGAGTGGAAACCTACTATAAAAATTAAAATTAAAGATTATGAGTGTAATGCTTTGTGTGATTTGGGTGCTAGCGTTTCCACTATTCTGAAAACTTTATGTTATGTGCTAGGTTTCCATAAATTTGATGATTGTTCTTTGAATTTGCATTTAGCGGATTCGACTATTAAGAAACATATGGGAAGAATTAATGATGTTCTTATTGTTGCAAATAGGAATTATGTTCCCGTGGATTTTATTGTGCTTGATACAGATTGTGTCGGATTTCGGGTTCCGGCAGACCCTTGAGGTTCGAACACTGGGGTGCGCGCGGAGATCTCGCCCTCTACCTACCTGCACCCCGCCGCCTCGCTTGGATATAAACTACGAAAGGAACAACACAAGAGACACAAGGTTTATACTAGTTCGGGCCACCATTGTGGTGTAATACCCTACTCTAGTTTGTGGTGTGGTGGATTGCCTCTTGGGCCGATGGTGATGAACAATACAAGGAAGAACATCCTCGCGAGGGTCTGTTCTTGGCCGGGCGATGAACTGCTAGGAGGAGTTCGGCCGCTCCTCTCCTTCTCCCTCTCTCTTTTAGATGTCCCTAGCTCTGTGCGTGGCTAGTCCTATTTATAGACAGAGGCCCTGGGCCTCTTCCCAAATATTGAGCGGGAAGGGCACCAACAATTGGCCATTTTGAAGGGGAACATCTGGTACACTTATCCTGACTAAAGTTGGTCCTCGCCTGTCAAAGGCTCTGGTGGTGACGCCGGCTTGGGCTCCACAATGACTTCCTTCCTGCCGTTGGGCTGGTCTTGGTCTTGTTGCACCGAAATGGATGCCTTTGCTTGATGCTCTCGCCTGCGCTTGCTCCCTTTGCACCAAAGAGGAAAGGAGGACACTGCGCGAGCTGGCGCCCTTGGTCGTCATGGCTTGCGTCATGGGCACCTCGTGAGGTACCCCGCCTTGATCTCTCCGCCTCCTCGCGAGCCAGCCTGATGAGGCCGTGCCTGAGAAAGCTCCCTGTCGTCCGCCCCGCGAGGCTTGGCCCCTCGTGAGGGTCTTGAGCTTGTGTTGATGAAGATGGGCCATGATGGGCCCCCCTTTGAGCCACGCCGCAGGCCGCAGGTAGGCAAGTCTGGGGACCCCCGTTCCCAGAACACCGACAGTAGAGCCCGGGCCCAAGGCGCGCCCGGGCTTGGCCGAGCAGAGAGGCGAAGGGGCAAGTGCGAAGCGCCACGGGCCCTAACAGCCTGCGTCCTTGGGCGCCGCGTGGCGGTTGATTGGACGTGGGCGTCTCCACTTCCCCACGACGCCTCGGCAACTGCACGAACTGACAAGTCCCTACACGCAAAGCAGGTCATGATTACCTGCGATTGTGGAGGCCGGCGGTTGGCCTCCTCTGGCTTTAGGTACGGAGCAGCGCGTGCCCTTCCAGTCTGTCCCCTCTCACTTCTCCTCCTTCTTCATGGCTCCACCGAGGAAGTTCTCGACCGCAGAGAAGAGGAAGGCCCGCCAGGTTGAGCCTGCCTCTCCCCCGCCCAAGCGCGGTCGAGGCCGCCCTCGTAAACATCCTGTGGCTCCCACGGCGACTCCCCGTGGCCGCGGAGGTGATCTCCCGCGTGGTGATGGACGGCTGGCCGCGGCCAGGGGGTGCGCTACGGCCGCACGACACCCTAGGCCGCGCTTCCGCGCTGCGGAGGTGTTGCCGGAGTTCGTTGTGTGGTCGGCGGAGCCGACTTGCGCCCGGCTTCAGCTTCCTCGCTTCCTCCTAGGTGAGCTCGGTGGCGCCCGGCGGCCTCGCTCGAGCGGGCGGCTGCTGCGGTCGAGCCTCCTGGCCGTTGGAGGTCTCCGCGGCTGGGTGCCTGGCCCTGACTCACGGCTGGCAGACGTTTGCCCGCGCGTGTGGCCTGAGCCGTCGGTGCACCCTGCACTTCAAGTTCGACGGCGATGCCACCCTTTACGTGAGGGTGTTCGGGGAGGATGGTCGCCGCGCTGGGTGCTGCCCTGAGGACGACGACCGCGGCCAGGGGCCCAGCCCCGACGATAACGGAGAAGACAGCGCACGCGTGGTCGGCGGCGCTCAGGGCTCCTCGAGCTTCATGGATTCTTCTTCGGGCAGCGGCTCCTCCAGCAGTGGCCGCGATCAGCCCCCACGCCGTCGTGCCTGCTTGGAGGGTGGTAGCGGGTCCGCCTGCTGTCGCGCGTCGGTGAAGCGCGAGAGGGAGTCCGCTTGAGCCCCGGAGGCGGATCGAGTCTTCCCTGCGGGCTGGTGTCGGGCGAGCCGCGCCTGATTTGTTCTTCCTTTTTCTTTTTCCTGCGTAGAAAGACAGTAGTGTGGGGCCCCGTGGGGGCGTGTTTGGACTTTCGCCGTTAATCATCGTTTTGTTTCTGCTATTTCGGTATCGTGCCTTCGGGCCGACGCCGCTGCGAGGTAGTTCCCAACCTCGCCGTCGTGAGGCGACCGACCCAGGTCCTGTGTTCGTGTCGCGGTGCCCGTGAGGCACAGACTGGAGGGGTGCTCCTGTGGTGGACCCAGGTTGGGAAACCTTGAACGATAAGGGCAGAAAACACTCGCGAGGGTGCTCAGGCTGCCCCCTCACGAGACCTTGCGCGAGAGAAATCGAGGTAGGAGGGCGAAAGGTCGAAGAGCCACAAATCAAAAACGACAACAGCTTCGATAAAACTTCAAATGAGAATGAACAAGCCAACTGCAGAAAGCAAATGAAAAAGCCGTGTCCGGCACCTAATCTAGTCTTCGACGTCTTCTCACCAGCGCGGAGCTAAGTGCTGCCACTGGGCGTGGGAGGGAGCCCCAGGGCCTGAGGCCGGTGCTCCTGAGACTCCGGGGCGTGTACTGCCCCAACTCATTATTACGTGAGAGTGTCACGGGCGGCGAGCTTCATAGGCATTGGCCTTCTTCACAAGCTCCGGGCCTTTCTTGGGGGAAGCAAGCTTCACGGGCATTGGCCCTCTTCACAGGCTCTGGGCCTTTTCCAAAACGCGTCCGCTTCACAGGCATTCGCCTTCTTCACAGGCTCTGGGCCTTCTCCAAAAAGATAAGCTTCACAGGCATTCGCCTTCTTCACAGGCTCTGGGCCTTCTCCAAAAAGATAAGCTTCACAGGCATTCGCCTTCTTCACAGGCTCTGGGCCTTTTCCAAAAAGATAGGCTTCACAAGCATTCGCCTTCTTCACAGGCTCTGGGCCTTTTTCCAAAAAGATAGGCTTCACAGGCATTCACCTTCTTCACAGGCTCTGGGCCTTTTCCAAAAAGATAGGCTTCACAGGCATTCGCCTTCTTCACAGGCTCTGGGCCTTCTCCAAAAAGATAGGCTTCACAGGCATTCGCCTTCTTCACAGGCTCTGGGCCTTCTCCAAAAAGATAAGCTTCACAGGCATTCACCTTCTTCACAGGCTCTAGGCCTTTTTAGGGGTAGAACCTCCGGAGGTGCTGGATGTTCCACGCGTTCTGGACTGGCACCCCTCCTGAGTCTCCAAGCGCGCGGAGCCGGGCCTGGAAACATGAACAACCTTGAACGGGCCCTCCCACATGGGAGAGAGCTTATGCAGCCCCTCCCTGGAGAGAACCCGCCTGAGCACGAGGTCCCCTACCTCAAGAGTTCTGGGGCGGATGTTGCGGCAGTGCTATCGTCGCAGTGCTTGTTGGTACCTCGCCGCTCGCAACGCAGCTTCTCGACGACGCTCCTCCCCCAGCACGAGGTCCGTCCCCCGCATGGTGTCCTGCTGCGCCTCGTCGAATGCCAGGACCCGTGTGGAACGACGTCTGACCTCATGAGGGAGGACCGCTTCAGCCCCATAGACCATGAAGAACGGGGTCTCTCCAGTTGGCTTGGTCGTGGTCGTGCGGATGGACCACAGCACTGACTAAAGCTCATCGTACCAACCTCTGCCGCAGGCCTCCAGTTTCTTCTTGAATGTTCTGGTTTTGAGGCCCCTCAGGACCTCTGCGTTGGCCCGCTCGGCCTGGTCGTTGCTTCGGGGGTGCGCCACCGAAGCGTAGCATATTTGCGTTCCCAGGTTAGCACAGTATTTTTTGAAGAGGTTACTGGTGAACTGCGAACCGTTGTCGGTGATGATGTGGTTCGGCACCCCGAACCGGCTCACGATGCCCTTGATGAACTTGACCGCAGAACCGGCGGGGATGGTGCGAACGGCTTCCACTTCGGCCCACTTGGTGAACTTGTCCACGGTGACGTAGAGGTAGCGATAGCCCCCTGGCGCTTGAGGAAATGGGCCCAGGATATCCAGCCCCCAGACTGCGAATGGCCACGAGAGGGGTGTAGTTTGCAGACCTCCTGCCGGCTGATGGATCTGCTTGGCATGGAATTGGCAGGCTTCGCAAGCCTTCACTAGTTCGACGGCGTCGTTGAGCGCAGTAGGCCAATAGAAACCGCTCCGGAATGCCTTGCCCACGAGGGTTCGTGATGACGAATGATGCCCACAGTCTCCATCGTGTATATCCGCCAGCAATTCTTTCCCTTGCTCCCTGGAGATGCAGCGTAGGGACACATCATTTGGTCGCTTCCGATAGAGCTCTCCATCCCTGATGCAGTACGCTGTGGCTTGCCACACCACACACTCCGCTTCCTCCTCCTTCTCCGGCAGGGTCCCTTGTGTTAAGTAGCTCCGGAGCTCTGTGATCCAGCACCCCTCCTGAGGCTCCATCGTCAGGAGCAGGCGCGCTCCTGAGGCCGGGCCACAGACCGGGGCTCCTGAGGCAGGTGGCTGGGGGAGCTCCTCCCGAGGCTGCGCCGTGTTTGATAGTGACGGCATGGTCGAGGGCTTGAAAAGCCGCTCCTCGAAGACACCAGGATCCTGAGGTAACCGCCTGGATGCTCGTTTGGCGATGTCGTCGGCCTCCTGATTGGTGCCGTGGGGCACATGCTGCAACTCCAACCCCCAGAACTGCTTCTCCATCCTGCGGACCTCCGCAAGGTAGGCTTCCATGTGCTCATCTTTTGGCTCGTACACCTTGTTGGAGAAATTGACGAGGAGCTTCGAATCGCCCTTGATGGTAAGGCGCTTCACCCCTAGGGCAGCTGCAGCCTTCAAGCCCGCTATTAGACCTTCATACTCTGCTATGTTGTTGGAGACCTTTTCACCTTCTTTGGAAGCAGAGCTGCATAGCGTAGTAGAGCTTGTCCTGAGTGGGAGATATGAGCACCGCCCCAGCCCCAGCGCCATGCCTGGAGAACGCCCCGTCGAAGCACATGACCCAGCCTTCTGGCGCTTCGCTTCCCGGGGAGAGGGGCCGATCCTCGTCGGCCTTGAGGCCCGGTGCCTCCGTCCATTCTGCCACGAAATCCGCTAATGCGGCCCCCTTGATGACTCTGGTCGTGCTGAATTCGAGCTGAAACGCTTGCAGTTCAATGTTCCACTCAGCGACCCTTCCGGCTGAGCTAGGGCTCCTGAGCACCCTTTCCAAGGGGTACGCTGAGACGACCTTGATGGGGTGACCCTGAAAATAGTGTTGCAGCTTGCGCGAGGCCACCAATAGCGCGAGGAGGAGTTTCTGAGGCATGGGGTACCGTGCCCTCGCGTCCCGCAACACCGTGCTGACGAAGTACACTGGGTGCTCAACGAGGTTTGGGGCGCCAGTGTCGATGGCGCCCTCTGGGGACCGTGGCGCCTCCTGAGGCGATGGAGCCTCCAGAGGCTGGTAGTCTGGGGGAGGGACCTCTTCCGTTCCCAGTGCGCTCCCCCGCGGCGGCTGATCCTTCTCAGTCGTGGTAGTGGTTTTTGTGGGTCTTCCTTGTTCCTGCTTTGCCTTGACCTGGGCTGCTGCTGTGGTTTTGGTTTGACGCTCTTCCCTAACCGCCACAGAGCTGCTGTTGGCGGAGTAGGGAGTGGCGGTGAGTAGAGCACCGGGGGTTCCTCGGGCGTGGGGCCACCATGACCGGAGGGCTGGTTAGAGTACCTCTTGAGATCTTGAAACGCCTTGTCGGCCTCTTCATCCATTCAAAGGGTCCTTTTTCTTCATTAGTTGGAAGAAAGGCAGCTTCGTTCCCCCAACTTGGAGATGAAGCGCCCTAAGCGCGATCCACGCGCATGATGAGCTTCTGCATTTCCCTGAGGGTCTTTGGCGGGCTCATGTCCTCGACCGCCTTGACCTTTTCTGGGTTAGCCTCGATGCCTCGGTGGGATATGAGGAAGCCCAAGAGCTTGCCCGAGGGGAATCCAAACACACACTTCTTCGGGTTGAGCCGTAGGTTCACTGCGTTGAGGCTCGCGAAGGTTTCCTTCAGGTCTTGTATCAGGGTTCTGGCCTCCTGAGACTTCACCACAATGTCATCGACGTAAGCCTCAACATTCTTCCCGAGCTGCGGACCCAAGGTGATGTGCATCAGCCGCTGGAAGGTCGCCCCTGCGTTGCGCAACCCGAATGGCATGCACATGTAGCAGTACACCCCACACGGGGTCAGGAAGGCCATCTTTTCCACGTCTTCTACCGCCATCTTGATCTGGTGATATCCGGAGAAGGCATCCAAGAAGCATAACAGGTCGCACCCAGTGGTGGAATCGACGATCTGGTCGATGCGAGGGAGCGGGAACGGATCTTGCGGGCATGCCTTGTTGAGGTTGGTGAAGTCGACACACATGCGCTCCTTCCCCCCCCCCTTCTTTGGTACAACGACAGGGTTGGCCAACCAATCCGGATATCGGACCTCGCGAATGACCCCAGCGGCTTCTAGTTTGCGGGTCTCTTGGACGATGAAGGCTTGCTTTTCAGTGGACTGCCGCCTCGCTTTCTGCTTCACGTGGAGTACATTGGGGCACACGTGGAGGTGATGCTCTATTACGCCCCTAGGGATTCCCGCCAACTGATCAGGCTCCCAGGCAAATACCTTCTTGTTTGCACGCAGGAACTTGACCAGGGCCTCCTCCTGCTCGGGCTCGAGGTTGGCGCCTATGGTGAAAGTGGTGTCAGTGGACCCGTCCTCGTCGATGGGTATTTGCTTGGTCTCTGCCTTGTCTTGGGTGAACAACTGTTTCTTCTTGGTTGGTGCAGCCCCCTTGGGCTCAGGGGTCTCCGCGTCGGCGGGCTGTGCTGGCGCCGCTGTCTTGAAGGCGAGCTTGAGCACCCGCAGCGCATCTCCGGTGTCCCCGGGCACGGTGAGGACACCGTTGCTCCCGGGCATCTTCATGAAGTTGTACGCGGGGTGAGTCGCGGCCATGAATTGGGCCAGTGCTGGGTAGCCGAGGATGGCGTTGTAGGGGAGGCCGATGAGGGCGATGTCGAAATCGACCAGCTCCGTGCGGAAGTTGTCGAGGTGCGAAAGTTACGGGAGCGGATCTGTCCCAAGGAGCTGGATGACCCGCCCGACGCCGAGAAGGGCGGCTGGCTGCAGCCGCTCCGGGGTATGCAGAGGAGGTTGAAGGCCTCAACTGAGAGCATGTTGAGGCCCGCGCCGCCATCGATGAGAGTCCTGGTGACGGCCACCTAGCAGATGGTGGGGGTGCACAGCATGGGGAGCGCACCCGAGCAGGCTGAGTTGGAGGGGTGGTCCTCCGAGGTGAAGGTCAGACTGGCCTTGGGCGCCGACCGGTCAGGGGGAGCCCCCTGCCGCGTGGAGGCGGCGCCGACCCGGCGGACGAATGGCTTGACGTGGTGACTTGAAGGCGGCGCCTGCGAGCCGCCCAGGAGGGCCGCGACGACCGGGGGCGCCGGCACAACGTGGTGGGTGAGGAAGAGGCCGCGCAGCTCTTCCCAAGAGGCCACGGAGGCTGCCGGCAGGTGGAGCAGCCATGCGCGTGGAGCGCCGGTGAGGGCCATGGGAAGCCAGTTGGCCATGACCCTGTCGTCACCTCCAGCTTCGAGGACGGCCTCCTCGTATGCGCCAGGAAGGCAGCGGATCGGTCGCGTTGCCAGCGCGCGGCGGCATCGTCGGCTTGAACTTGTCCGCCACCGCACCGTTGCAAGGCGGGCGAGGCTCGAGCCTCGGCCTCAGCACAAGGCCTTGGCGGTCGGAGCGGGCGGGCGCTGCTCATCGCGAGGCGGGTCTCGACGGTGGCGGAAGGAAAACTCAGCGCACCTACCGGCGCGCCAAATGTCGGATTTCAGGTTCGGCGGACCCTTGAGGTTCGAACACTTTGGGGCGCGCGAAATCTCGCGCCTCTACCTACACGCACCCGTCGCCTCGCTTGGATCTAAACTCTGAAAGGAACAACACTAGAGACACAAGGTTTATACTAGTTCGGGCCACCATTGTGGTGTAATACCCTACTCTAGTTTGTGGTGTGGTGGATTGCCTCTTGGGCCGATGGTGATGAACAACACAAGGAAGAACAGCCTCGCGAGGGTCTGTTCTTGGCCGGGCGGTGAACTGCTAGGAGGATTTCAGTTGCTCCCCTCCTTCTCCCTCTCTCTTTTAGATGCCCCTAGCTCTGTGCGTGGCTAGTCCTATTTATAGACAGAGGCCCTGGGCCTCTTCCCAAATATTGAGCGGGAAGGGCGCCCACAATTGGCCATTTTAAAGGGGAACATCTGGTACACTTATCCTGACTAAAGTTGGTCCTCGCTTTGTCAAAGGCTCTGGTGGTGGCCTTGGCTTGGGCTCCACAATGACGTCCTTCCTGCCGTTGGGCTGGTCTTGGTCTTGTTGCACGAAATGGATGCCTTTGCTTGATGCTCTCGCTGCGCTTGCTCCTTTGCACCAAAGAGGAAAGGAGGACACTGCTGGGCTGGCGCCCCCTGGCGCCCTTGGTCGTCATGGCTTGCGTCATGGGCACCTCGTGAGGTACCCGCCTTGATCTCTCCGCCTCCTCGCGAGCCAGCCTGATGAGGTCGTGCTCGAGGAAGCTCCCGTCGTCTGCCCCCTCATGAGGCTTGCCCCTCGCGAGGGTCTTGAGCTTGTGTTGATGAAGATGGGCCGTGATGGGCCCCCCTTTGAGCCACGCCGCAGGCCGCAGGCAGGCAAGTCTGGGGACCCCCGTTCCCAGTACGCCGACAAATTGCAATCCTACATGTCCTATTATTCTTGTTAGACCTTTTCTTAGAACGATTGATGCAATTATTGATATGAAAGAAGGAAACATTATATTTCAATTTCCGTTAAGAAAGGGCATGGAACACTTTCCAAGAAAGAAAATTAAATTTCCATATGAATCTATTATGAGGGCTACTTATGGATTGCATACCAAAGATGACAATACCTAGATCTATGTTTTATGCCTAGCTAGGGGTGTTAAACAATAGCGCTTGTTGGGAGGCAACGCAATTTTCATTTTGTGTTTTTTGGTTTTGCTAATGTTCTTGAATAAATATACATTATTACTTCTGTAATAATTGTGTTTTAGTTTTTTTAATTCGTTTTTGTGCCAAGTAAGACCTTTGGAATGGTCTATGGTGATAGTTGATTTGATCTTGCTGAAACACAGAAACATTTGCGTCCAGTAGCAGAATTGTTTAAATTCACAGGAGCGTGATAAAATTCTGATTTTTTTACACAAGAATGATGTACAAAATTCCTAGTTTTTCCTAATTTTTCAGATTTTTGGAGTTACAGAAGTATACAAAGTTTCCTATTACTACAAACTATTCTGTTTTTTGACAGATTCTATTTTCTATGTGTTGTTTGCTTATTTTGATGAATCTGTGGGTAGTATCGGGGGTATGGACCATGGAGAAGTTGAAATACAATAGATATAACACCAATATAAATTTAGAATGAGTTCACAACAGTACCTAAAGTTGTGATTTATTTTATTATACTAACGGATCTTACGAGTTTTCTGTTGAGTTTTGTGTTGTGAAGTTTTCAAGTTTTGGGTAAAGATTTGATGGACTATGGAATAAGGAGTGGCAAGAGCCTAATCTTTGGGATACCCAATGTAATATTCAAGGACAACCAAGCATCTAATCTTGGGGATGCCCCGGACGGCATCCCCTCTTTCGTCTTCAATCCATCGGTAAATTTACTTGAGGCTATATTTTTATTCACCACATGATATGTGTTTTGCTTGGAGCGTATTGTATGATATGAGTCTTTGCTTTTTCGTTTGCCACAATCATCCTTGCTGTACACACCTTTTGAGAGGGACAGGCTTTAATCGTGAATTTATTAGAATACTCTATGTGCTTCACTTATATCTTTTGAGCTAGGCAGTTTGCTCTAGTGCTTCACTTATATCTTTTTAGAGCACGGCGGTGGCTTTATCTTATAGCAATTGTTGAACTCTCATGCTTCACTTATATTATTTTGAGTCTTTAAACAGCATGGTAACTTGCTTAGGTTATGAATTTAGTCCTAATATGATGGGCATACAAGAGGGATATAATAAAAACTTTCATATAAAAGCGTTGAATATATGAGAAATTTGATTCTTTGCATTTGTTTTGAGATATAAAGATGGTGATATTAGAGTCAAGCTAGTGAGTAATTGTGGATTGGTAGAAATGCTTGTGTTAAAGTTTGTGATTCCCATAGCATGCGCGTATGGTAAACCGTTATGTGATGAAGTTGGAGCATGATTTATTCTTTGATTGTCTTCCTTATGAGTGGAGGTCGGGGACGAGCGATGGTCTTTTCCTACCAATCTATCCCCCTAGGAGCATGTGTATTAGTACTTTGTTTCGATGGCTAATAAACTTTTGCAATAAGTATGTGAGTTCTTTATGACTAATGTTGAGTCCATGAATTATACGCACTCTCACCCTTCCACCATTGCTAGCCTCTCTAGTACCGCGGAACTTTCGTCGGTGCATTAAACCCACCATACACCTTTCCTCAAAACAACCATCATACCTACCTATTATGGCATTTCCATAGCCATTCCGAGATATATTGCCATGCAACTTCCATCGTTCCGTTTTATTATGACACATACCATCATTGTCATATTGCTGGAGGCATTCATATAGTGTCATATCTTGTTCTAATATCGAGTTGTAATTGTTGAGTTGTAAGTAAATAAAAGTGTGATGGTCATCATTATTAGAGCATTGTCTCATGTGAGGAAAGGATGATGGAAGCTATGATTCCCTCACAAGTTGGGATGAGTCTCCGGACTTTAAAGATAATAAAAGAGGCCAAAGAAGCCCAAATAAAAAAAAGAGGCCAAAGAAGCCCAAACAAAAAATATGAGGAAAAAGAAGAGAAGGGACAATGTTACTATCCTTTTTCCACACTTGTGCTTTGAAATAGCACCATGTCCTTCATGATAGAGAGTCTCCTATTTTGTCACTTTCATATACTAGTGGGAATTTTTCATTATAGAACTTGGCTTGTAAATTTCAATGATGGGCTTCCTCAAATTGCCCTAGGTCTTCATGAGTGAGCAAGTTGGATGCACACTCACTTAGTTTCTTTTTGAGCTTTCATACACTTATAGCTCTAGTGCATCCATTGCATGGCAATCCCTACTCACCTGCATCGATATCAATTGATGGGCATCTCCATAGCCCATTAATTTGCCTAGTTGATGTGAGACTTTCTCCTTCCTTTTTTGTCTTCTCCACAACCACCATATTCTATTCCATCTATAGTGTTATATCCATGGCTCATGCTCATGTATTGCGTGAAAGTTGAAAAAGTTTGAGAACACCAAAAGTATGAAACAATTGCTTGGCTTGTCATCGGGGTTGTGCATGATGAAATACTTTGTGTGATGAAGATGGAGCATAGCCAGACTATATGATTTTGTAGGGATAACTTTCTTTGGCCATGTTATTTTGAGAAGACATGATTGCTTTATTAGTATGCTTGACGTATTATTGTTTTTATGCCAATATTAAACTTTTGTTTTGAATCTTATGGATCTGAATATTCTTGCCACAATAAAGAAGATTGCATTGATAAATATGTTAGGTAGTATTTCACATCAAAATTCTGTTTTTATCATTTACCTACTTGATGACGAGCAGGAATTAAGCTTGGGGATGCTTGACACGTCTCCAATGTATCTACAATTTTTTATTGTTCCATTCTATTATATTATCCGTTTTGGATGTTTTATATGCATTAATATGCTATTTTATATTATTTTTGGGACTAACCTATTAACCAAGAGCCCAATGCCAGTTTCTGTTTTTTTTCTTGTTTTTGACTTTTACAAAAAGGGTATCAAACGGAGTCCAAATGGAATAAAACTTTATGATGACTTTTCTTGGACCAAAAGACACCCAAAAGACTTGGAGAGAGGGCCAGAAGACTCCCGAGGAGGCCACAAGCCCTCGGGCGCTGTGGGGCGCCCGGCTGTGGGCCCTCGAGTCCCTAACCCTAATTCCAGCTCTATATATTCTCAAATGTTCCCCAAACATCAAAAGCATCCACCAAAATATTTTTCCGCCGCCGCAAGGCTCTGTTCCCGCGAGATCCCATATTGGGGCCTTTTCCGGCACTCTGCCGGAGGGGGATTCGATCAAGGAGGGCCTCTACATCAACCTTGCTGCCCTTCCGATGAAGCGTGAGTAGTTTACCACAGACCTAAGGTTCCATAGCTAGTAGCTAGATGGCTTCTTCTATCTCTTTGATCTTCAATACAATGTTCTCCTCGATGTTCTTGGAGTTCTATCCGATGTAATCTACTTTTGTGGTGCGTTTCTTGAGATCCGATGAATTGTGGATTTATGATCAGATTATCTATGAATATTATTTGAGTCTTCTCTAAACTCTTTTATGCATTATTGAGATAGCTTAGTAATTCTCTTCGATCTATCGATTTGGTTTGGCCAACTAGATTGGTTTTTCTTGCAATGGGAGAAGTGCTTTGTGATGGGTTCAATCTTGCGGTGTTCTCTCCCAGTGACAGAAGGGGCAGCGAGGCACGTATTGTATTGTTGACATTAAGTATAAAAGGATGGGGTTTATATCATATTGCTTGAGTTTATCCCTCCACATCATGTCATCTTGCTTAAGGCATTACTTTGTTCTTATGAACTTAATACTCTAGATGCAGGCAGAAGTCGGTAGATGTGTGGAGTAATAGTAGTAGATGCAGAGTCGTTTCGGTCTACTTATCACGGACGTGATGCCTATATTCATGATCATTGCCTTAGATATTGTCATAACTATGCGCTTTTCTATCAATTGCTCAACAGTAATTTATTTACCCACCATATGTTTTCTTTCAAGAGAGAAGCATCTAGTGAAACCTATGGCCCCCGGTCTATTTTCCAACATATATTTTCAGATCTGTAAACCAAAAACCCAAAAATACCTTGATGCAATCTATTTATCTTTACTTTAGTTTGCTCATTTATTTATCTTTTATACCTATCTCTATTAGATCTCACTCTTGTTCGTGATCGTGAAGGGATTGACAACCCCTTTTTCATGTTGTGTGCAAGTGTTTGTTAGTTTGTGCAGGTGCATATATTGGAGACTTGCTTGTGCCTCCTACTGGATTGATACCTTGGTTCTTAACTGAGGAAAATACTTATCTCTACTTTGCTGCATCACCCTTTCCTCTTCAAGGTAAAAATCAACGCAAGCTCAAGAAGTAGTAGGCTTCTGTACACAGACTACTTGACGGTGGACAACATACCATGAAGGTTTATTTCTACGTCGCTTCTGAATGAGCAGAAATTTGTTCTGCCCTGGAGAAGGCTGATGACAACTTCAAGACGATAAAGGATTGTTGCGGACAACTTTCTTTCTCTCCTCTACAGAAATGCACAGCTTCTCTCAGGATGCTTGCTTATGGTAAGGTCGTAGATGCAATTGATACTGAAATTCGGATGAGAGAGACCACTGTCTTGAACACCACGGTGTAATTTGCACGCATTATGGTGAAGGTGTTTGTACCAGTGTACCTGAGAGAGCCAGCTGTGGAGGACACAGAAAACTTGTTGGCACTTGGAGCATTAAGAAGATTTCCAGGTATGTTGGGTTCAGTTGATTGCATGCACTAGCAATGGAAGAACTGTCCAAAAGGTTTGCGTGGGCAATGCCAATGTTACGTCAAAGAGGCCACCATCATACTTGAAGCAGTGACATCAACAGATTTGTCAATTTGGCATGCTTTCTTTGACACGCCAGGTTCGTACAATGAAATCAATGTGCTCCAACGATTTCCTTTGTTCAAGAGACTTTGTTATGGGAACCGAGCAACTACACCGTCAACGGGCACAAGTACAACATGGGGTGCTACCTTGTTAATGGTATCTATCCTTAATAGACGGCGTTTGTGAAGATCATTTGTGATCCCCAAGGCAGCAAATAGAGCCACTTTGCAATAATGCAAGAGGTAGCTAGGAAGGATGTGGAGAGGGCATTTGGAGTGCTCCAAGCTCGTTGGGGTATGGTTCATGGAGTTGCGATGATGTGGGAAGCAAATACACTTTGGCAACTCATGACATGTTGTGTAATCTTGCGATTGTTGAGGATGAGGATGAAGGGACAGCCTGCACGCATGATTTTGCAAAGTCCTGAACTCAGGACCGCCTCCCGGAACACGAGAGAAAGCACATTGCCAACTTTCTAAAGATGCATCGACAACTATGAGATCGACAGGTTCATATGCAACTTCTGGATGAACTTGTGGAGCATATGTGGATCCACACTGGAATTAGTAAACTTTACTTTTAGTTTAGCAATTATGCACTATGAACAATATTTATATTTGAACTATGTTCGGATTAATGTATTCTTAAGTACGAATGATTTGTATTTGTATCCGCTAATTATTGTTTGGCCAAGATGATCAACGTGCATGTGTTTAATGTTTCGAAAATAGGAATTATGGTTGCAAATTGAGTTATTTGAGGGTCGCTCGGTCAGTGGACGTATTGGCCCCGGATTAGGCAATTTTGGTTGTCCGATTAGGCAATTCCTGTTGTAAATGCTCTTACTGTGCTTCGACACAGTCGGCCGCCCCATGCCATGCCATGTCAGGAACCGTGATTTCCAGAAATTTTGTAAAATTTCTATCTTGCCAAAAAAATTGTATCTAGAAATAAGAGAAGAAGGCATCACAGAGCCTCCTCAGAGCTTAGTGACTCTCAGCCGTTGGATGCGTTCTCTTGATGCGTTTTCGTCCGTCCGATCAAGATCTGGAGAAGCCTGGGCCGTTGGATCTGGGATTGACACTGCTGGAATGAATAGTAATGGCAGCAAAATGTAAATGCCATGCCCCCACCGGGGCATTTCAGTCATTTCACGTATTGTGGGTATAAAAGGGGGCCACGCCCGTGTTGAAACCCTAGCCGGCTCCTCCTCCCTCCCGCAGCTGCCTCGCTCCCTCCCACGCACCCGCCTCCCTTCCTCTCCCCCACCTCTCCCTCCACCAGGCCTTGCCGCCCCGCCCACTTCGCCGTCGCCGACGCCCCTCAGACGTCGCCGTCGTGGCTCAGCCATCTCCCCGCACGCTCCTCCCCTTCCCCGCTCCTCCCTTCTCCACTGCAGCCGCCGCCGTGCCCATCCCCTTCTCTACTGCAGCCGACACGGCGCTCGTACGGGGAGGATAGGCGGACGGAAGCGTTCTCCCTCCATGTTGCCATCGCGGTGCCCACCCGCCTCGTCACCACCGATGACGACGGGCGGCTCCTGCTCCTCGCCAGCCCTGCCCCGCCTCGCCGCCTCACCCACCCCGCCCCGCCGTCCCGCCGCTTTGTTCCGCTTGCGATGGCGATGCCCTGAGCCTCGCCCGGCCCGTCGTCCCGCCCGCCGTCTCGCCCGCCCGCTCGTCCCGCTTGCCGTGGCGTGGCGATGGCCGGCGACCGCCCGTTGTCCCGCCCGCTTCGCCGTGGCGATGACCGCGCCACCGAGGACCGTGGCGTGAACCGTGTCCCAGCGGTGGCGGCAGATCCTCATCGCGAGCCAGCCCTCCCGCCGGTGCCACGCCGCGCCGCGATGCCGCTGCTTGAGGCCGTGTTCAGCAGCCGCCCATGGCGTCGCCGGATCTTGTGGCGAGCTCTCATGGGACCGCTTAGGGGGGCCGTCATGCTTCTGGTGGCGCCAAGTCGAGATCTGAGACGCGTTTACACTTCGGTTTCGATTTGGTGCCTCCTCCTCACCACATCTCCCTCTCGATCTTGTTTGTTTGTAGGCTGGGCTTGTAGGTTATTTGTCTTCTCTGTATGTAGATTTGTTGGATTGCACCATAGTCAAAAGTTGGGGGCCTTTTGTGCTCTCAGGTTTGGCTATATTCCAAGTATTAGGATTTCTCTCAGGTCTGGCTAGGTTCCACAGATGGCCACAGAGCCTTTTGTGCTCTCAGGTTTTGCTAGATTCCAAGTATTTGGATTTTTTAGGTCAATGGTCTGGCTAGGCTGGCTAGGTTCCAAAGCTGGCCACTTCTCTGTGGCCTTTTGTGCTACCTTGCTTGGACTCGATGGGAGAGAGATAAGGGTTGGGCTAGGTTCCAAAGATGGCCACTTTTCTGTGGCCTTTTGTGCTGCCTTTCTTGGACTTGATGGGAGAGAGAGAAGGGTTTGGCTAGGTTCCAAATATTGGGGTCTTTGGAAGTTAAGGTACTCATGTGCTCTTTGTTATATTGTAAAGTATGTATATGGGGTATTCCTCTGGTTCAAAATGAATACTAGGTTAAGATCCTTACACTTGAAATTTATCATTATTTGGATACTCTGCGGTGTTGTTTTGTTTACTAAATTCTCCAGTTATTTTTAGTTTCAATTAGGCTCTGTGTAGTGATTATCTCGGCTTTTGCAATAGCAACTATACCATCATGATGTGCAATTACAGATTGTTTTAGTGTTATAATTTGTTCTGACTTCCATGATTTATAGTATTGACATATTGAGCTTGTATGCCCTTTCCATGAATTGAGTTCTATGTAAGTCTTGGCAATGCATTGACATGGTTCTGGTAGCCATTATGATGCATGATGCACCACAACGCCAGTTCCTTTCTATCACTGATTTTTTTGATAAATCTTGCTGCAGTGAAACCCAAAGAACGATATGGCTGTGAATGAAAAGGGTACTATTTATTAGTCTTATAGTGGCCTGACATGCTATCAATTTTTTTTAGTATCTAAAAAGGCAGACCAGTTTTGCAATGAATGTTTATATTTTCCATTACATTTGGTCATAAGATTTTACTTTGTTTTGCCAGGAGAGTTTCACTTCATGTAGCTACTACACCAGGAGAATTGTATGCTTGCACCGAGGAAAATGTTATGCCGACCATGGACAAGTGCCCTGAACTCACCTATGCCCGGTATGGATGGCTTTTCAATTTCGTGCCTTGACTTCTAGATTGTAATCCTACTTGACTTTTGCATCAGTGATAAGTGAAGTTCTCTACATTCCTCGATTTTTAGTGTTAGGAGACATAATATGTATCCTTAGTTACCTCTTCCTACATTTTTGGTTTGCCTTTTTTAACCCAAATAAACCACACCTTTACCATATTTTACACTGATGTCATATTTAATCATTGGCATAGCTTTGGAAGTTCAGTTCAGATCAAAAGATCATCCCATATGACCAGAAATTGTTTATGTTCAGACTATAAATCATATGCAATTTAATGTTTTTAAATGGATAGGGTGATTGGCAATAGATAAATGATATTAGCTTTGCATTGCGGATTATTTCCTTTTTTGGCTATAGGTTTTAGCCATTAAATTTAACTATAGGTTTGTTTCTGTAACTTGTTCGCCTTTAGAACAGGCTTTTGCGTGGCTTACAAAAGAAAAGAGTGAGTGGTTGGTGCGTGGGAGTGCACCATGGGTCTGATCTAGATTGTTTTATCTCGGATTCTGTCGTCCTTTTTACCTCTTATTTCGCTTTGGGTGCGGTGTTAGGCGTTCCTTCCTTGGATTGTAGCTATCTCCTTTTCTTTCTCTTCTTCTTCTTTCAATTTTTTTCCTTGTCTTTGCCTTAGCACTGAAATGCATATCTATTGTTTTGCAGGTAATCTGGTGTGAGCCCGCCGTGGCCGCCGGGGCCGAGGAAGGCGGCGAGGGGCCCGCCATGGACCGGTTCGACCCCGGCGCGCCGCCGCCGTTCGGGCTGGCGGACACCCACGCCGCCATCCCCAAGCACTGCCAGATGCGATTATCTGCATGTTCATTTCTTCTCTCTTTCTTTCCTCTTCTTTGACCCCCTATTGCTGCCAGCTCCTGACTGTGTTCCCTTCTCCTCAAGGTCAGTCAGCCGTGTCGGCCTCATGTACCCACCACGAGATGAAAGATGGATTTGGAGAAGGGAGGGAGCAGGAGGAGAAGAGGAAGAAGACACCGTACCACCTCCATGCACCTCCAATTTCTCTATCCTTTTCTTGCAGGTACCCACACTTCTCTCTTCCTCCTGATTAGCCCGATCTCTTATCTCATGTACTCGTCTTCTCATCTTTGTTTGTGCATAGTCTTTTCTGTACATGTGTACAAGTTGTATGTCTACAAGTTGTTCGATGAAAATCAAAGCAAGCTTTTGAGTGATGTTCTGTTCTTTGCAGAATAGGGATGGACAATTGGTCAATATACTGAACGGATACATTCACTGGAAATGAGGGGTTGTTGATGTTGTGGGCTTGATTGGCTTTGCAGGTTCCAACCAGATTGCTTTGCATGTATTATGCAAGAATTGTTTTCTTTATTATGAGAAAGCTCAATATTTTTTTGCTGTGAATTACATGTGTAAGTGTTATGTGTGATCGTTAGATTGTAGCAGAGATACTATATACAGGGTGTTAATTGTACAGTTTGCTTGCTTGTCGCTTATCTACACAGTGATGCGTTGTTTTTAGTTTTTCTACTTGCTTAGTTGGCTAATAAGAACATAAGTGTACATGATTACTGCACTACATGATATCCTATAGTATTGTTGTTCAGTGATATTAATCACAATTTGCAAGAACAAAGATAAATGTTGGTCCCCTTTTAGCTAATAATAGGGACTCACTGATTAGTACCAAAAAACAGGATCAAGTGCAGGCTTAATTTTCTTTTATTATGATTATTGTGTATAGCATGTCCGTTATTCTCATCCTATCTGATTGTTGAACTGCACTTGATCATGGTTGTTCATACTCTTAATTATAATAATTGTTGATCTGTCGGCCCATGTTTGTTGGTGCCACGAAACGGCCGTGCCACCGCTTGTGTGAGGGAAGGACAAGCTCGCTCTTGTGCTACCGCTAGGTGAGGCGATTGACTCGGGGGTGTCTTTTCTCAAAAAAGACAGGCTCAACCATGAGAGCATGAGATCTTTGCACCTGTATGTCTTTTTTATTAGCCATTTTGCTAAATAGTAATTACTAAAAAATTGTTTTTGATAAACAGGGATGCCTTTCTTACACAGGTTGTTTGATGCGTTTGTGCTCGTCGGCGGGACGGTGCAAGGCGCAACTCCGACACGGTTCCTCGCCGGTTGGACGGCGTTCAGGCGCAACCCCGGCGCGCACTGAGTATTGCCTCGGCTACAACCTCCCTCGGTGAGCTCCATCTTCCTCTTGTTCCTCTGCTTTGGCTACTGTATGTGACATCCAGAAATAAGAGAAGAAGGCTCCACCGAGCTCTCTCAGAGCTCAGGCACTCTCGGCCGTCGGATCGTTTCCCTTGATGCGTTCTCATCCGTCCGATCGAGATCTGTAGAAGCCTGGGCCGTTGGATCTGGGATTGACACTGCTGGAATGAATAGTAATGGCAACAGAATGTAAATACCATGCCCCCACCGGGGCATTTTGGTCATTTCGCATAGGGGGGGTATAAAAGGTACATCAGTTTACTGAATATTTCTAAGCTTTGAACTGCATGACCATAGTGACAATATAACTAAATAATGGAAGAAACTTAAGGGTAGACACCACATGAATTTTTTATTTGAATTTACAATCAGACACTTGAATTTAGCTTCATACATATCATATGATGCCTTGGAAGCCCATATTGTAAATTTGATCAGTCTCCATGACAGAATCTCATTGTAGAATTTACCTTCTGTTTTCGAATGCCCATGTATTATGTTGCTCTCTGATTCAACTTATACGCATTTAGCAGTTTAACTTTATCATGTTATATCCTGTTCTTACCATACCATGTCTATGATAATTGAGGCAGCGACAAGCACAAATATGCCCTAGCTTTGAGGTAAAAATATGTTCTGAACTTACATTAGAGCTTCACGCATCATTATGTCGCGAGTCACCAAAAAAACTGCATTGCGAAACTGTATGCTTTTCTTTCGATCGTATGACATCTTAATCCTTTTAGGTTGGCATCAAACTCTACGAGTGGATTTTTATTATTGTGTTGAGACATGCTTTGATTTCTATTAATTGGCCAATATTTGATGTCATATTTTCTTTACATGCATCACTTACAATTATCCTCTGATTTCTGTTAATTGACCAATATTTTTTCTGGAGTCATAATTCTGTTATAGCATCTCCTTGCCTTTTTTGCTTTGAAAAACACCATTGATCATAAGCTGATTGCAGCAGCAGGGTTGTGAACTTTAAGCATACCTAGGATATTTATATTTTAGTTGGCAAATAGTTATGCCAATTTTGTGATTTATCTATTTCTTTCACCTTTGAACACTTTGAATATACTAGCCCATATTGTTCATTACTGATGTAAGATGAAGTTTTTAGAGATAGACATATTAAATCTGGGTGGAAGAAGTACATCACAGGTGAAATATCACGATGGCATTGTTATCATGCACTCCCTTTGTTCCTAAATATAAGTCTTCTTAGAGATTCCTTTTAGTTTTTTTAATCGGTGGCTTGCTAATTAGGAAAAAACAAGATACTAAATCATGCCAAACAAAAGAGGCAACCATTTAATCAGCAAGATTTTCACAACAAGATACTAAATCGGTGGCTTGCTAATCGGTGGCTTGCTTGCATGATGATAAGTTTTGACCACAAGAATGTTCTAACAAATCTTATCCTTGATTGCAGCTAAAAGAGAACTGACTAGGCTCCGGTCATCTCCACCCCTGATGGTGCTCCTAAACGTGCTACACATCGCCTCCTTGGCCGCTTCGGTGCCGGTGGCGTTCGTGCTCGTCGGCGGGATGGTGCAAGGCGCAACTCTGATGTGGTTCCTTGCGGTTGGGACGGCGTTCAGTGCAACCCGGCGCCCATCGAGTCTTGCCTCGGCTACAACCTCCTCTATGAGCTCCATCTTCCCTGCTGCTTGGCTACTATATGGGGCATGGCCAGGGCTATGATGATCAGTTATGGCTGATATAGGCATGCTCTCGAGCAATCGAGGCACTTGTGGGTACTAATTTGGATCCTCCCTCATTTCTTTGAGCTATTTTGATCACGTTCTTATTTTAGTGGCTCTGTCCTTGGATGGTCATTTCTGATGAGTGATAACCAAGGCAGTTTCACCCTCGTAAGAACATATTGATCCAGAAATAAGAGAAGGATGTTCCTACAAGCCTCCTCAGAGCTCAGGCACCTTCGGCCATCGGATTGATTTCCTGATGCGATTCTGGCCGTCGGATCTCGCTCCGGATTGATCTTGGTCGTTGGATCGAGCCTGAACTCCTATAGTAATGAATAGTTACTCCCACGGTGAGATATCTCATGCCACCGTGTTTGAATCACGTGCCCCATCGGTCGAAAGCAATTCTTGCTAGGGCGATGATGATTAGCCGTGGCTGAAACAAGTGTGCCTTTGAGCAACCGATGCACCTGTGGGTATCAAGTTGGATCCTCCCTCTTGTCTCTAGAATCCTTTTTGATCCTGTGATACTTATTGTTCTGTCCTTGGATGGTCATTCTTATTGAGTGATAACCAGGGCAGCTCCACTGTATAAACAGGTTGATCTGGTGATAAGAGATGATGGGGGTAGATTATATGTTCGAGAAAAGGCAAATCTGAGCCCACTATGCATTGAACCCTGAACCCTTTTTATTTGTGTTTAAAGGTGTTGTTTATTTATGCTTCGGTGTTTATAGCCGTCTTATGTAAAGATTTATTCTCTCTCATAGCTTTATTGCATATAAGTTGTTCTTGATCTTTTATTGTTTGTTGTTGGTCCTTGATCTAATCTGGTTAAGACTAAGTTGCACTTTGTTATTCTGGGATAAGCGATGGTTCAACAATGCTATTGGTTCTTCATGAGGAGTTCAGAGAAGGATTTATGCCAGTAAGCTTTCTTCCAGGTACCCACACTTCTCTCTTCCTCCTGATTAGCCTGATCTCTTTTTACGTGTCTACAAGTTGTGAATTACTTATGTAAGTGTTATGTTGGATCATTAGATTGTTGCAGAGATATTATATACAGGGTGTCGGTGTGTTGATTGCTCTTGCTTGCTTGCCGCTTATCTGCACAGTAATGCGTTGCTTTTAGTGTATTAGATTCAAAGGGGTCGCAAGGTCGTTTGAAATTTTGCCAATGTTTTTATAAAAATGGTATCTTCAAAGTAAACCATATCTGTGGAAGCGCCTTAGATCTGTTTTAATTGCAAGTGGCCATTTGCTTTCTTGAGGTGGAACTATCCACTGGTTCTTACATCTTAACTCGATGTGATTTCTGAGTTCTAACTTGTTGTTTCTCATAGTTTTCTAATATTTCTCCTCATTGTACTATTTATTTCAATATCTGAAATAAGGATGGCGATATTGGTGGCTTTTTACTCGCACTTTGATAAATCCATATGATATTTTCAGGAAGAGTTCAATCTACTTCTACGAATTCAGTCAGCACAAGGAGGGCCCAGTGGTGATCTGGCTGACGGGAGGACCCATGTGACAGGCCAGTTTCGGGCATTCATTTCATGCCCCAAGTCTTGCGAGTTATACCCATGTCGAGATTTGCTATGGTTTATTATGTTTTTGTTTCATGTTTATTTCAGGTTTGCTTTGTGGCCTCAAATCCAATGTATCCTTGATTCTGTAGTTATTAAATAAATTCCTGCATTCTGCGCTCAGTTCTGTAACATAGAAGTTTGGCGTGCTCCTTTTCATCTCCAGCTAACTGGTCCACTATTTCTCTGGTTTATAAAAAGGAAAATATTGTTCTTTTTGTAGCTCAGTGGTACTTATTGCCTTACTGGATGCTGATTCTTAAATTGCCTAATTAACAAGCAACAGTTAAATGTAGATGGTTATCCTTTGCCACTCTTTAGTAATATATCTGATTTAATTTTCCATATCCTGTCTTATATGTGATTGCAGAGCACTTCCGTTTTGTGTGGAAACCTCAAGCTACCATCGGCGCCTGCCAAGCTATCAGGCAACAAGAGATTGCCCTACTTTTGGCGTCTGCCAAGCAATCAATCGACAAGAGGTTGCCCCTCCTCTTGCTTATGTATTTGCCAGCCAAAGTATATTATTATTACTAGAAGAGGGTTTTAGTCTTTGGGGAGCTACGTTCGTTATTTAGAAGGGGTTGCGTTGCTTTGTAGGCACTGCGCTGGGCTGGAAGAGAATGCTGGCCAGCGCAACCTCTTGCCGTTAGGGTCACTGTTGAGACGCCTTATTTGTTTCAGAGGCTTATTGTTCTACACTACACATTTTTGTTTCTTATCTACTCGCCCATTGCATAGGAAGGTGTATTTCTCTCCGAGCTCTATCGTGCTTGATTTTTTGGTGTGTACTTTCCTTGCATAGTTCTGAGCTTCAGATCTAATGGGTAGCGAAGCTATACATCTTTTAGATCTTCGTTCTATACTTACATTTTAGAGAAATGCTATCTTTTCATTTATATTTATTGTTTCAAGAAATGTTACTAGGGTTGTTGGTTCCATTGAAATATAGATCCTATTAGGAAATTCAAATCTTAGTGAGTATGATATTTCACTTTTAGGAACAATTTCTCTTAGCTTCTTCCAAGTTGAATTTGACTAAAAAGTGAGTGTCATGTTTCTTAAATGATCACCCGAATTTTCTTTCCTTTCAATGCCCGTTGCTAGTTTCATTCTTCATGGTTCTTTCTAAATTTATTCTCAAGGTAGTAAATTGTTTTATTATTGCTACATTTTGGTCAGGGCAGCCTTCCACGCGACAAACCCTTAGTTTAGTCATTCTGAAATAGTATACACCAGATATTGAATCTAAAAACAGTTCTTGCATTGCTGTGTGCAGATATTGTTATGTCTCATTGTTTTATTACTATATATGCTCCTATAGTTTATCTGCCTGCTTACCATATTCTGCAAATGAATGGTTCCATGCAGCTTCTGGGCGCTCTTGGGTTTGGGGACATCTATGGTGAAGTTAGCTGGCTATGAAGCTTCTGGCAAATGAAAGGTCATGCCTGCTACTGTAGTTCATCGTAGCCTGGCACTAACTCATAAAGGTCATCGAGTTGGAAGACAGGATGATGCCCATCGACAACATGTCCATTAAGCTCCATATCTGGAAATGGTATTTACTCTGCTCTGATCTACTATAGAAATTACTACCAGCTGCATATGGAATGATGTGGAGCTTGGAATTACTTCGTGGAATGTGAATTTTGAGTCGTATAAGATTTGTCTTGCGATAAACCGTAGTGTCGCATTCAATATTTATTTGTTTCCTATGAAAAAAGGTTACATCATAAATGTAACCAAGTATAACAATAAGGAGAAAAATGGGGGCTCTGCTGCCATGTCTTAGACTTCAGTATCCGCAACTGTGCTCTGCTGCCATGTCTTTCTCCATGAACGTGTTGCATCCATTATAATGTCCTGCTCTAATTTAATTAGTGTGTGTTGTCAAATGCGCACTACAAACAATTTGTTGCTGTCAAAGCTTTTTGTGGTAAGTACCTTAAAAATTGAAGGATGTGTCTTCTGTCCCCATTGATGGTTACTTATCAATTTACACCTCTACATATTTTATCTTCATGCTCCAGCCTTATCATGGGCAATGTTTGGATGTTGTGTTGAATTTAGAGCAAACAACAAGAGAAAGGGATAGATATGATACGCCTATAATGGTTCTGTAAGGTAGTTACTTATCCCAAGCAGCATAACTATGTTTAAGTATGAACCAAGAATAGTAGACAAATGCTCCAGTTTTTGTTCTGGAAAGTTATGTATAGAATGTGTCTTTTGTTGTATTACAACTTTCTTCTTTTAAAAAAAATAACTAAACAGTTTGTGTTTCTATCCTCACCTTTTTTATCTGTTCAAATCCTATTTTTCCTGGAATTTATTTGAAATTCTGGGTCACTTTATCTGTTGGTGTAGCAGCTTACACCCGCAAGAATACATTATCAATGAAACTGAATCTGGAAGGTTAAGACATTAGACATCTATTGACAGGTACCAACATGTCATCTTTGTCCGTGTGTACCCGACGTTGATCTGATTTGAAGTTGGTTTGTTCTATTCTTAAGTAGTGATGCATATAGATATAATGGAAACAATTAAAAGTATCACTTGCTTATGTGAGGTTTAGCGTTAGGGATACTTTTATATATATTTAATTTTAGTCGATATCGTTATATGGCAGCAATAATTGTGTATAAATTATAGGATGATCCATTGTCGCCAAAATGAACATGAGTAAAGCGGAAAACATTAACGAACCAGTAATTAGATTGAGAATGAACCAGTAATACAAGAATAATTTGTATTTGTAAATTCAAGTATTTCTTTTTGTCTAAATAGATTGAGTTATAGCTGGCGATTAAGTCATACATAAATTGGTGCCATAGTTGTATTTCTTCACATGTTCTATAGTTGAGCTTGGAAATTTTGGTGGCGTCTGATAGTTTATCTGATTTTGTCAGTGGTGTTTCCTGGCCTTTTCTGTTACTCTTATATCTTCATGCTCCTTAATGTCAGAAATTATTTTCTTACTTTTTAGTTTATAGTCGATGCATCTTTTCTAGATGGACCACCACTTTGTCTAGGTATTTATTTGTTTGAAATTGCACACCATTAGTTATAAATCAGTACTCATCTTATCCCTATATTTATTTCCTACATGAGACAGTGTTTTCAGGGAATGATTTCTGTATTTGGCAGAAAGTTGCTGGCTATTTTATTTCAATCTCGAAAGCATACCATGCTATCCGCAGAACTTACTTTCAAGTGTGGATATATATGAACAGTGAACATGTCCTTATATATCACACCAGCTTATTCGCATTAAATGTTCTTTTCATATTTAATTGATGAGGAGTACTCGTGTGTCTGGCTATGTCAACTCTCTTGCTGAAAGTACTTTCTTTTTTGCTTTGTGAGTTTTTGTTTCCCTTTGGAAATGACAGAGTGGATTTTTATTTTGCAACAGTTAATGAAATTTAACACCTGAAGACCGTTGCCCATACAACGATGAAGATGCCATCTCCAACGGTATTAGCCTACTCCACGCTTGCATAAATGCATCCAGGGTGTTCAACAATAAATGAAATGCATAGTTTTGTTGATATAAACTATCGTACTCCTTCTCTTCAATGATACTAAGCTCCCTAGAATCAGCGACACTTATTTTCGGACGGAGGGAGTACCATAGAGTTGATCGTGCCTTCTTAGAATAGCATTCGGATCACCGTCTTTCCTCTGTGATAAGCTTACAAGAACAATCTTCATCCTTTTATTTAATCTAATAGAAGAAGAATATAGAGTGAGTGATCACTAACATGTTCATAATCTTCAGAAGAAACTATATGTTTTGAGGAGGCGGAATCAGGCGTGAAAGCATGAGGTGTTCGCACCAGGTGGCTTTCTTCAGACAAGCACAAGAGCATAAGGATCATGGCATGTAATGAGTCGAGCAACGAGATGACCCAGTCAAACCATCAAGTAGTATTAGACATTAGCATAACAAAGTAGGTTCTTTATCTCCCAACGTCTCGCTAGCTTGCTTGAGCTATGTCATGACCCAACTACTGTATCTGTTTAGTTGTGATCTATTGTCTTGGCTTACTTTTGGACTATATAATGACTCAACTGCTTTGGTTATGGTGCAGCTACTTAGGTTCTTTATCTTGCACATCTCCCGTGGCTCCCTTTGTCTATATAATGACTCAACATTGTGTGTGGACTATGTCATAACTTGTCGTGCTGGTTTGCTACTTTGCTTTTGGTATGATTGATTGCACTGCCCTACGGGGATGGTTGAGACATTCTATCAGTAAAACATTCTTATAGGAGATTGTTCTATTTGTTTTGGTTGAGATATACTAAAGGTTGCGTACCTGTGAAAAGAAAACACACTTCTACGATATTTATGTAGTACTTGGTGTATGTCTCTGGTGCAGCTTATAATGCTCCTCTCTTAGTACTTGCTCTCTCATGTTTATGCTCTTAGTACTTCAATTGATTAGCTTTTGTGATCTCATGAACATACTGACCTTATAACCTCATGACATATTGAACTTGATGATGTATGCTTCTCATAAAAGTGAGTGTTTCTTCTTTCTCTTGAACCAGATAATTCATTGTCCTGTTGAATACGTGTTCTAATAACTTTTTTAAAAAGTGCTCCCTACTAACTTGATCATTACCCGTTTGACCAAAATGTTGGGACCGGCACCCTTGCGCAAAGGCGCGATCCTGATCTAGTTGTGTATATGCATGCATTCATAAGGGTGAGTGTATGTACGTATGTAGAGCGACTGCGTCTGTGTTAAAAAAGCTGTCAGTGACCCTAAAAAAATACTGTCGTGTGCCACAGGCCCACAAGAAGTAAAGTATAGAAGAGTATACGGTGTCCACGCCTTGGAACTTTTTTGCATTGATTCTTCATCAAAACATTAACATCCGAGTAGAAGAAAGTTCTCAACAGGAAGATTTATACTGACCAAAGGCCAGAGTTCTGAACCCGCTCAACATTACAAAGAAAGAAAGAACATACAGGTGAGCAATGGTGAAAATTTTGGAGCCCTGACTGGCTACTTTACTTGGTACTGTAGAAGTAAACTCATACATGGCCCCCTCAGAATCAAGTTGACCAAATAAGTATTGGATCAAGGTTCTTGCAGTGATATGCAAAGATCACTCTATAAGCCAGGGTGTTTGAACTGATTCCCATTGAGCAAGCTCACCCTCTTTGAACCATAATCCTACAGATAGGACAAGAACATAAGTTATTGTCAAGAATTGCTGCAAATAGCCGTGCACTCAATTGCTGCGAAACCAAGCTCCCTTCAAGCTAACGACATTCACACCATAACCATATAAATACTGAATCAACTGAAAAGCAAACGGCGGTGCACCGAATTGCTGCAAAACTCACTGGCGGACCTAGATTCTAAGTACTAGGGGTGCCAAACTTCAATACGTCGGTACAAAATTTAAATAACTTACACTAAAATAGCATAATTTAGCCTAAATAAGTAAATAGTCTGAAATAGCACTATGTCATTACACAATTAATATTAATATAATATAGTATACATATATTATTTTGCATTTTTGTAGGGGGTGCCATGACACCCCCGCTAGATCCACCACTGGCAAAACTTACCAATTTCTCGCTTGCCGTTATCAGGGCTGTCACTTCCGTGGACGACATTCCTGAAAAGCAACGTTCCATGATAATTTCTTTGATACACATAGAGGGTGCAAATAGAGGTGAAATCAAATAATATGCAACAGAAGTACTGCAAATAATAGTGTGAGGACATGGAAAGGATGGGTGCCAACCTTCCTGTTTGAACTGCAAGATCGCCCCTTATGGTCCCTGGTTCAGCTTGAAGGGGGTTAGTAGCTCCGATCAGTTTGCGAGCTGATGCAACAACGCCATCACCCTCCCAGGCCTTACAGAACAAAATAACAAGTAATATAAAGGCGAAATTCGTATTGATCAAAATGTGAAGTTGCAAATATCTTCAGTTCTTTGCAAATATATACCATGCAGACTACAGGTCCAGAAGTTATGTAGTCGATTAAATTGGGAAAGAAAGGTCTCTCCTTAAGATCCTTGTAATGTTCCTGAGGTAAAAAAGGACAGAATAGGAGAGTTATTAACTTAGTATATGTATAAAAGCATTTTCAATTCGTTGACTCTCAGCATTATATCATTCTCAACATTTACTTCTCTACGTGAAAACAAAGACAAAACACCATGCTCTTTTTGACTTACAGAAAATCTGGCCTGACCAGATTTGAGTGATATTTCAGAAAATGTTTTCTAAAAACTGTTTGGCTGACACATGCAAAGAAATTTTTGAGTACATTCTATTATGGCAGATACATAGTGTTAAAAAAAGATGTTTAACAAAATAAACTGGGATACGGTGTTCTTTTGTGCCATATACTATTTGATGCTGGCATTTTAACCACCGCGTATGATCAATGGGTACCATTTTGAACTATTAAACTGACAGAATGACAGAAGGATAATGCTTTCCTTTAGAGAAAAGGTATTGATTATATTTACACAGAACATTTACCTGCTAACTAAGCATTAAAAAGTGACAGTAGCTTTGAAAGATTTAATGCATTTTTTAAGCAAACCTGAGCCAAGTCTTTGGGGCACTGAAAAAGTTTCAGCCCCTTCAGCAAAAAGCCCTTCTTCTCAAAGCGAGAAATAATCTCTCCAACCTACAGGCAGAGACTATTATGTTTTATCTTAATTGAAACAAATAACAGATACCAAAACACTGGTAAAAGTCAAGAAGCACATACCAGACCACGCTGAACACCGTCAGGTTTGATCATAATGTAGGTCTGCTCAACCTCCTGCACAAAATAAAAATCCAGTTAAGAATATCTCATAGTTAACAAGATAGAACGCAATGTTTCTTAGTTTCTTTAATTGGAGGAATAGCTGGTAATGTCATAAACTGGAAGTTCTCGGTTTCCTTTTCTGAGAAGAAAGGGATGAACTAAGTTGGCACTCTTAGATGAAACAACTTCAATTATATCTTTCAGGCATCAAATACAACAGATAATGCAAAACAAGTAGACTGCTAATTTCCAAATTAGTGATACATCAATTATTGGACATCCTGGAGGATCAACTTGGCTCAATCTAACAGAATGGAGAATCAACTCATGTTCACAGTTCGGAGAATTAGGCATAGTTGGTCTCAGCTTGGTAAAGAGGTGATCTGTCATAGTCAATAAAAATGGCAAACATCAAACATTGATGATTACGACACCGGGTTGTGTTTAGGGGTGTGGCCACATGTTTACTGAGTTTATTTCCTTGGATGCCAATCTTGGGTAGCAAACAAATGTACGCATTAGGTTCCCCGAGTCCATTACTCGCCGACTGCCCTTACAAAGTTTACTGGTCAACCTTGTGTTGGTAAAAGGGATTAACAAATGATGACTTCACTGAGTACCATCTACCTACTATTACATTCCTAAGACTTGAGAAAAATGCTTTGCTGAATCTTTCGGGAAATTGGTAAAAGGACTACATCAACTTTAACAAATTCTCAAAATAACTAAGCCATTTCTGAAGTTCTGGTAGGCTATTATAAGAGCGTACCAAAGAAAACCATGAGACCAGGACTCACCCAGAAAAGATCCCTACTCTGTGTTTATGCATGTGTCAAAACAGATAAAGTTATTGATAGCAATGCCCTTTTGGAAAGAGGTTGGAAGAGGAACTTGGCTCCATGCCCTTTAACTTAACTACCCAAAAATATGGAATTAGACACATTATGGTGCATTTTCTTCATGTGTGCATAGTCACCCGCAATTAGAAGGAAACTAAGATATCAATTTCTCCATTTCCTGAATTGTTATCTTAGTTCAATTTCAGTGCTACACATTGCCAAAACTGTCGGTCGCCAACTGACAGAAAGACAACAGCTTAATTTCATTTCAATTTCAGTTCCTACCAACATTCACATAGAAAATTACTTAAAATGGTTGGAAATTTTTTCTTCATGTGTGCATAGTCACCCGCAATTAGAAGGAAACTAAGATATCAATTACTCCATTTCCTTGATATCTTAGTTCAATTTCAGGGCTATACATTGCCAGAATTGTCGGTCGCCGACTGACAGAAAGGCAACAGCTTAATTTCACCTCAATTTCAGTTCGTACCGACAGTCACATAGACAATTACTTAAAATGGTTGGAAAAAGTTCAGGCTGGACCAGGCAAAATATGGCATTCGCCACATTATGGTGCATTTTCTTCAGGTATGCATAGTCACCCGCAATTAGAAGGGAGCTAAGATACCAATTCTTTCGTAACAGGCAGCTCATCTCTTTCCATTTCCTGAATAACTGAGCTCAACCAATACTACAGTAAACAAAACCATGACAATTCACAGCAGCACCAAACCAAATTTCGATCCTAGCCGGCCCTAATCTCCAACGAGAAGCCTCGGGCGAGCGCAAGTAGGTGAGAGCCAAGTCCAGGGAACCAACCGAGGAGGCGACGATGCGGTTGGGGGTGGCGCGAGCTACCCTGGTTGCCCACCGGTTCCACCCCGCCGTGCTCAGCCCGACGCGGCCGCGGTTCCTCGAGGAAGCGGAGGCGAAGGAGAGCGACGCCGACGGCCGGAACGTTGCGGAGCTCCTGTAGCCGGCGGCGGCGAGGGAAGGCCCCGTTCTGGCGAGCGCTGCCATGGCGTCCATCTGCTCCTCAGCTCCGTACAGACGCGACAAGGAAGCACGCGCACTTTTGGATTAGGAGAGAAGATGCCGCCGAGCTGCGGCCTGTTACGCCTGTATACACAGATGGACTTTGCTAAAATCCTGCCGTCCGGAAAATGGCAATAGATCCGGACGACCTCCCCTAAGGCTAGTCATAGTGGAAGTAACTTAGCTAGTAACATAGCGCATTTCAAAAAACTTTTGCTTATGTGGCAAGTATTTAATGTGAGGCGGTAACATAATATGTTACGGTAACATAGCGCTTCTCAAGACAAGATGAGTCTACAAGCTAATAAATGAAGCCATCTATGACACTACTATTATGTTACTTTGCATTATGAAGGTAGTAACTTAGACTAGTATCATGCATATGACACTAGTCTAAATTACTTCCCACTATGACCAGCCTAATAACGCATGCACATACAGTTACATGCAATGCAAACTCACAGGCGTGCACGCATGTAGAAGTACCCCAAAAGAGAATTGCATGGGAGTACCGCAAGAAAGAATTGCATGCGCTGCTATTCTCAGCCAGTTTTAAACATGCATGCATATAAAATAAAAAAGCTGATGTCAGCAAAGATTCCATCTAAAACGAAAATTTAAAATGTTTTGTAGCTCAAACTGTCACCCCGATCGAAAAATTGTTTTCATATAAAAGAATCGTCGCGACGAGACCTTCGAAACTAGATCCCATGTTGGTATATTCCGACGATTTTTTTTTCTGAGTACAAAGTTATCACACGAGTGCTACAGAAGTTATCATGCCAGTTGAGCATACATTATCATGTTGTTTACATAGAAATTATCGGAGCATAAAAAATAGTTCCTTCAACCTTCGTCTCACATGCACATTCACACATACCCTAGAGGATATAAAATGCTAATGTCAAGGAAAAATTCACCGAACTCAAAAAAATTGTAAATGTTTTATAACTCAAACTGTTGCTCCAATACAAAAAACATTTTCACATAAAAAATGCACGGTGACAAGACCTTCAAAACTAGATCTCATGTTGGTACATTTCGATGATTTTTTTCTAGTCAAAGTTACCATGCGTTGGCAAACTAAGTTATCAGCTCTGTTGTATGTGTATTACCATTCTATTTGCACATGAGTTATAGGGGGTGTTTTTGAACAATCCCTGGTCAAAAAGTTACCATACAAGGACTAAGTAAGTTAACAGCTCAGTTGTGCGATTTTTCCATGTTATTTACACATAAGTTATCAGAGTACTTTTTTGACGACCTTTTTTCCGGGTTAAAAAGTTACCATGATGTTTGTATCTGAGTTATCATCTCTACCGTGCATAAATTATCATGTTATTTACATAGAAGTTACCGGGTATATAATTTCAAATAAAAGCCCCTGGGGTAAAATAGTTACCATGGTGGTTGTAATTAAGTTACCATGCCTGATGTGCGTAAATTACCATGCTATTTACCGAAAAGTTATCGGTTGGTATGTTTTCAACAACTTTTTTCTAGGTCAGAAAGTTACCATGGTGTTTCTACGTGACTTATCACATCTGCGGTGCGTAAATTATCCTTCTATTTTCACAGAAATTACCGGGGTATATTTTCAACAACTTTTTCCCCTCAACGTAAAGTTACCATCGTGTTTGTGCATACGGTATCACATGGAGAGAGAGCAAATGACAGCATGCAAGCATGCATGATGAACCATGGTTGACAACGACATGCTCACGGTAGGAGGACCACCGAGCGACAGCGAAAACATCTGAAGGACAACCGCCGATCATGATCCAACGTTGCTCGACGCCGCTTGGATCTGTTGTGAAGTTCCGATCGTTTGGAAGATAGATTTCTCGATGAACAAAATGGTAACTTATGTACCACAAGTGTGATAACTTACTCAGCACACACTTGGTAACTTTTTGACAAAAAAAGTCATCAAAACATATCAATATGGGATCTAGTTTCAAAGATCTTGTCGTGACGAATCTTTTATCTGAAAACAGTTTTTCGATTGGACCTACGGTTTGGGCTACATATCATTTTGAATGTTTGCATTGTGAAGAATCTTTAATGACATCATCATATCTTCACATGCATGCATGCATACATGGGCGTGTTTCGGCTGAAAGCGACATGCGCTGATTAGGAAGAAGAAAAGTGACATGCCCTTGATTAGGTAAAAGGAAAAGTGGCATGCACATGATTAGCAGAAAGGGTGTGACCGCATGCAGCCCTTGATACAAAAATCGGACGATGCGCAGTGTGTTCGGGACAGGAGGAGCGACGCTGCCCGATCGGATTGAACGCTAAACACATCATCCTGATCTCTCGCTAACTGCCAGTCGGCAGGAAAATAGCTTTTCCCTATACAGATATATACTCCAAGATAAAGTAGTGTGGGCTTATACCGAGTGTTGACATATTATGTCTGTTATGCTTATGACCCGTTTGGTTGTTCGCATCAAGCTCAACCAGGCCATGCGGAAAGAAATTGATCCATTTGATTAATTGGGTCGCATCAAAAAACTGACACACACGAAGCTTAAAACATCTCTGGGGCTGGCTCTAGGAAACAGTAGAATCAGTTGTTTTTCCATAGCCAGGGGCCAGGGCCAAGCAATGCAACTCAAGGTACGTTTTTCTTTTTAAGAACTCAACTCGAGGTACGTGGGCATGGGTTGTTGCATGCGAGGAGACGGTCTCGAGACATCGCGTTGTCTCCCGAAGTGGCGGCATAATTACCCTCACCGCTATGTATTCCATCTTCCCACTCTCACACCGGTGGTGGCGAGCAGCGGAGCGACGGATTGCAAGGCGATCCTAGGCATTGAGCACCGGATTCACGAGCACACCGGCAGGACATCAATAATGGCGGTGAGCCTTTACCCTCTCTCTCGATTTACTACATTTGATTCATGGTTTAGATAGGATTCTTGGACTCGACTCAAGCGGTGTGGAGGGGATTGAATACAAAAGGGGTTGAGGAATTGGATTTGCACACTCAATTCGTCACATAACCGATGGATTTTAGGGTTTATACGGTGATTTTTTTAGTACACAAGAGGTTGGGGAACATGGTTAAATCTAACTTACAAGCACTTATTCTAGACGCGGCGACCTTTGTAAGTGCATCTAGTGCCCCTTAGTGATTTTGGTGTATTGAAGACTTATAGGTTAAGTAACTAATGCGTTTGTGAGTGTACACAGGTCTATAAGTCTATGAGGAGTTTGATATTTACAGAGAAAGTCGACCCTAAAAATGAAGTTCTTCACTGAAGACTTTGATATTCGAAGACTTTTCAAGACTTTGAAAGTGAAGAAATTGGTGTGACCTTGAAGACTTGGTATTCATTTGAGGAACATGAAGCGTGAAGACTTTTGTTTTCGTAGTTTCATTTCTCTTTCTTGAGTCATAGGAAACACCGTCATTGTTAAAGGGGTCGAGGAAATACTAAGGAAAAATTTCCATGTGATGCTCAACTCAAAATCCTACACCTACCAATCCCTTCGAGTGAAGCTTTTGGAAATCTCATACAGTTTAGTCAATTTCTTGATGTGATGAGACGAAGCTCTTCCGATCATTTGAGGAATTTGTTCTCGATCGAGGAGTTAGGAATTCGCCGGTCTGAATTGCCTACACAAATGAGGAACATGATAGCCCCGAGGAATTTGATGTTCCAATTTCCGACCGTTCTTTGTCTTCTTGCCACCGTGTCCCAAAATATCTTATCCACCTAACGGTCATATCATTGAAGGGCATTTATGTCTTATCATGTCGGGCTGCTCCCTAGGCTATAAATAGCCGCCCCTACAACCACTAGCTGGTTGGCTGCTCGAGAGAACTTGACACTTGTCATTTGAGAGCAACCCATCCTCCGAGGACTTTGAGCGAAAATCATCAAGTGAGGAACAACCCAAAACCAAACCCTACAAACCCAAAGTGATTGAGCATCATGAAGAAATTGATCCTGCGTGGATCCGACGCTTGTTACCTTTGAAGACTGTGCTTCTTCCAGACGGTTAGGCGTCAAGGTCTAGAGCATCCAAGAGGAATTGTGGATCGCCGAGTGACCAAGTATGTGAAGGTTTGGAAGTCGCTCAAGACTTACCACGAGTGATTGGACGAGGTCTGCGTGACCTTAGTTCAAGGAGAATACGGTGAGGACTTGGTGTCTGAGCTGCGTGCTTTCGGCCGATCGTGTGTCCTCGAGTTTAAATACTCAACCGCTCCAACCAGACGCATAACCGAGACATCGCTTGGAACTGGTCTACCAAATCATTGTCTTCACCAACCTAATCGGTTCTATTTCCTCAACCCTTTCATTTCCTCATTATCGTGTTGAGTGTTTGTTCATATCTGTGTTTGAAGACTTTGATCAAGACTTTCTCAATTTCCTCGTTCAATTTCTTCACTGTTTGTCTTCATCTTGTGTTATCCTGTGATTACGCTTTACGTAGACTGTGATTGCCTTCATTTCATCATGATGACAATGCTTGTAATCTGTTATGCTTACTTCGAGTACTTATTCCGCTGCAAGTAGTTCTTCGCTAAGGAATTTCCTCACCGCAAATTCCTCGATGAAGAATTCATAAAATCGCCTATTCACCCCCTCTAGTCGATATAACGACTTTCAATTGGTATCGAGCAAGGTACTCCTTGTTACGTGTGATTTTGGTTTAACCACCGGAGTTTTAGGTATGTCGACCGCAGGTATGATCAAGGTTTCAGCAGGGTGTCCTACCTTGATGGGACGGACTACCTCATCAGAAGAACAAAATGCGAATGCATCTTGAAGCAATTGACAACGATCTACGGTATGTTGTGACGAAGGTGTTTCCTCACCACACCCTCTGAATGATCTTGATGTGAAGAGATTCAAGCAACTCGATTCTCAAGCGAAGAATATCATATGTGGCCATCTCGAGCAAAGGTCAATATGGAAGAGTGAGTGCTTTGGAATCGCCAAACTCATCCGGGACAGATGTCCAAAGTAAATGAAGGCGTCTCAACTCAGCGTGACTCTCGAGTCGATGTTCTTGGAATCTCTTCAACCGCTTCAAAAGACTCGACAACGAAAATGTTCAACAAACCTTCGATCGCCTCACTGACATCTCAAATGAGCTTCAAGCACTGGGTGCCATCGACATCACCGACCATGAGGTGGTGAAGAAATTGCTAAGATCGCTTGATTCCTCATTTGATACTCGCACTGATGATACAAGAACGAGTGACTACAAGTCTCTTGATCCTGCTGATATCCTCGAGAGGCTAAATACTCACGAGTTCGACTTTTGAAAAAGAGATCTCTATGGTTCGGCTATGGAAAAACACGTGCCTCAAGGCCAAGGCGTATCGAATCGAGAGTGAAGACTCGTAGTAGCCTGGGAGATCTCAAGAATTTGGCCAGAGCTAGCATCGCTCGTGAAGAAATTCGAGAAATTCTCAAGACGTGGTCGCTTTGGAAAATCCTCAAGAAGCGGTGATTCCTCATCTAGTGACTATAAGAGAAGACTTTGTCACAAATGCAAGAAACCTGGTCACTATATCCAAGATTGTCCTCGATGGGAAAAGGAATTAAGAAAGAAGAAACACAAGGATTACAGTTCGATGGCGTGAAGAAGAAGAAGAAATCATCAAAATCTTCATCATCAAAATCCTCAAAACCTTCTTCTCACAAGAAGGGCAACTCCAAAAGGCTCGGGCATTCATTGGCAAGGAAATGGACTCGAAGCTGAATCGAGGAAAATGAGGAAGAGGAGGAGTCGAAGAATCCGAATCTGGTGTGGCTAGTCGGCTCTTGCTATCGCCTATGTTAGCAAGTCCATCTTCAACATCAAGAAACCGACTCACCGACAAGCCCGATGAGGAAAATGATGACTACGCCCCACCTATTGCTTCATGGCAAAAGGTGCAAAGGTACTCAATTTCACCTCCTCTGAATCTAGTGAAAATGAATCGATGAGGATCTCAAGCCCAGCTACTCTAAACTTGCTAAGATTGCTATAAAACAACAAAGGGCTTTTGAAAAGGTTCAAAACATGCTAGATAAGAGTGATGATATGTTAGGTGAAGAAATGGATCGCACTCAAGCCCCGGTGAAAATCTTGAAACTTGGCCTAGGCATGACAGACCTTCAAGGTCATCATAACACTCTCTATCTCGATCATGAGAAACTTTCTTATGAATTTCTTCAAAGAAAGCAAGATCTTGAGAAGCTAAGGCGAGTTATAAAGATCTTGAAAGGCGCGATTCATTACTTGCTCAACAAATCAGCGCTTCTCAAGAAGAATTTGTTCCTCCATGCTTAAAGTGCATTGAACGTGAATCGCTAATTCTTCACTGAATGTTCAAATGTTTCAACTGTTACAAATTCTTCACCGCCTGCTATCACTAACTCCTCATCCGAGGACATTGCTAGTATCACCGACGATGCAGGATGAAGGAATTGTACATGATGAGCATATACAAAAGCCTCAAAGGGCATCGACTCTTTGTGATGTGCTTAAAAGCAGATCCTCAACAGAACCCTAGGAAAGAGGGTATTGCCTTTGAGAGGAAACTCAATGATGATGGAACGATCGAAGGAAGCTGAGCGGTATCCCAAAACCTCATGGGTTCTGCAAAGGGACCTCCATTGATCCATCTACCTTATCTGGTTTTACATGTGAATTTCCTCATTCATTGATGAGTCATTTGACTCAAACTATAAACTGTTCAAAAATCAGAATGGTGAAGTATTTGCTAGATATGTTGGCACTAATCTGCAGAACGGTTCCCCTATGAAGAAAATCTGGGTTCCCAAGCGAGTGCCTTGAAAATCTTCAGGTGAATGTCCTCATGACACCACCTGTGAAGAATAGGAACTCCAGATCAAATTCTTCATATGGACAAAATTCTTCATATGGATCCAAGTCCTCATACGGACCAAATTCCTCACGTGGATCAAATTCCTCAAAAGGATCAAAGTCCTCATATGATCATCAACGTGCTAACAACTCTGTTTCGCAGGGTAGAGCTAAGGGCTATGAATATGTGCATTATACTTCAAACCAATATGTTCATAAGTCCTCGAAGAATTTCTCTGCTTATTCATATGCTTACCCTAACCCCTCTTATGTGAAACGAAATGGTTTGGCCTCTATGCCACCATTCTCATATGGTGCTCGCAGAATGATGAACTCTTTGCCACCCCTTCAGATGTGGGTGGTGAAGAAAAAGAACTAATCTCTTTTGCAGGGTCAGGTCTCCAGACGTGCCTTAACGTCTGAAGAATTTGCTGGGGGCCTGACAATTTTCTTGAAAGGACGCAGGCTAATCATGATGAAATGAACTTTCATTTCACACGTCCTCATCTTGCTTATCGAATCTTGATCGATGAAATTCATCTGATGAACTTGATATCATATTCTTCACTGATGAAGTATATGAGATCGTAAGTTGTACTAATTCATCTGCAGGATGACCAACCCAAAGCCACTGAGTGGGTTCTCGATAGTGGATGTACAAATCACATGACTGGTGACAAGAATCTATTGATGGATGCTACCTTATCACCGTCACATCTGAAGCATATCATCTTTGCTGACAAAGGCAAAAGTCAGGTATTGGGACTTGGTAAGGTTGCTATCTCTAAGGACATGCACATGGACAAAGTCATGCTTGTTGAGTCTTTAGGATATAACCTCATGTCAGTCTCAATGCTTTGTGATCTTGATATGGTTGTTATCTTTGGCAAGTATCGTTGTGTTGTGATTATGGAAGCTGACAATTCCAAAGTCTTCGAAGGCTTTAGGAGAGGAGACTTGTATATTGTTGACTTCTCTACGGGTCCACAACCCGCCGTGTGCCTACTTGCAAAAGCTTCAGAAGGCTGGCTATGGCATCGACAACTTGGTCACGCAGGCATGAGGAATTTGCACACGCTTGCGAAGAAGAAACATGTCATTGGCATTGAGAATGTCAAATTCCTCAAGGATCACTTATGCGGAGCCTGTGAAGCTGGAAAAATGACCAAGGCCAAGCATTCAGCGAAGACTATCATGACCACTACTCGTCCCTTCGAATTGCTTCACATGGACCTCTTTGGTCCCAATCATTATTCAGTTGTCGTTAATGAAGCATCACTATATGGCTTTGTTATTGTTGATGATTACTCTCGTTACACATGGGTACACATTGTTACTTACAAAAATCAAGTGCAGGAAATCTTCAAACGATTTTCCTCGAGGGCTTCAACCAACTTTGGTGTGAAGATCAAGCACATCGGGAGTGACAATGGAACTGAGTTCAAGAATTCGGTCTTGATGACTATCTTGATGAACTTGGTATTACTCATGAGTTATCGCTCCCTATACTCCGCACAAAATGGCGTCGTGGAGCGCAAGAACAGAACTCTGGTTGAGATGGCTCGCACTATGCTTGATGAATACAAAACGCCTAGTCGTTTCGGATTGAAGCAATTGACATCGCATGCCACATCATCACAGTATATCTTCACAAATTCTTCAAAAGACTGCCTATGAACTCCTCACGGACAAGAAACCTAATGTAAGTTATTTCAAAGTCTTGATTGCTAAATGCTGGATTAGAGATCCTCACCACAACTCTAAATTTGCAATCAAAGCACATGAAGGTTTTATGCTTGGTTACGGAAAGGACTCGACACCTCTGAGTCTTCAACATCGCACTTCACAAGATTGTTGACCTTGTAGATGTGCGGTTCGATGAAACTAATGGCTCGCAAAGAGAGCACCTACCTTCTGCGTTAGACGAACCAGCACCGAGGATTCTATCAGGCTCAAGGCAACCGAGGATGTCATCCCCATCAAGAAACTGCTGAAGAATTCATTCTGACGTGAAGAACGTCGGTGATGCACCAAGATAATGTGAAGAAAATGATGCCGAGGAAAATGATCAAATTCCTCAAGACAACCAGCTCATCCTCGCGTTGCAAAAGAAGTACAAGTGGAGAAGATCATCGATGACATTAAAGCGCCAGGTCCTCTCACTCGCTCAAAAGCTTCACATTTATCTAACTTTTGTGGGCACTATGCTTTTGTCTCTATCACAGAGCCCACTAAGGTAGATGAAGCATTTCTGGAGCCGGAGTGGATTCAGGCCATGCAAGAAGAATTACATCAGTTCGAGCTCAACAATGTCTAGGAACTGGTCAAACGTCCAGATCCTCGCAAGCATAATATCATTGGCACAAAGTGGATCTACCGCAACAAGCAAGATGAAAATGGTCTTGTGGTAAGGAATAAGGCACGGCTAGTAGCTCAAGGCTACACGCAGGTTGAAGGAATTGATTTCAATGAAACTTTTGCACCTGTTGCTAGACTTGAGTCTATTCGCATATTACTCGCCTATGCTAACCATCACAATATCACTCTATATCAAATGGATGTGAAAAGTGCATTCCTCAATGGTAAGCTTGAGGAAGAAGTATATGTTGCTCAACCCCGTGTTTTGAAGATCCAAAGAATCGACAAAGTCTTCAGACTAAATAAGGCCCTCTATGGCCTCAAGCAAGCCCCTCAAGCGTGGTATGATACATTGAAGGAATTCTTCGTGAAGAATGGCTTCACACCCGTTCACTCGACCCTACTCTCTTTACTAAATCTTATGATGGTGAACTGTTTGTGTGCCAAATATATGTTGATGATATTATCTTTGGCTGTCTTGACCAACGTTATAGTGATGAATTTGCCTATATGATGAGTGAAGAATATCAAATGTCTATGATGGGAGAGTTGAAATTCTTCTTAGGTCTTCAAATTAAATCAACAACACAATGGCATATTCATATCTCAGAGAAATACCTCAAAGATGTCTGAAGAAATTCGCATGCAAGATTGCAAAAGTGTCAAAATTCCTATGCCCACAAATGGCCATCTATGCCTCGATGAAAATGGTATTGACTTGATCACAAGGTATACCGCTCCATGATTGGTTCTTTATTGTACTTATGTGCATCTAGGCCAGATTTAATGCTTAGTGTTTGCATGTGTGCACGATTTCAAGCTACAGAAGGAATCACACCATAAGGCTGTGAAGCATATTCTTCGATATCTAGCTCACACACCAACACTAGGATTATGGTACCCCAAGGGCTCTACTTTTGATCTCATTGGATATTCGACTCGACTATTTGGTGATCGTGTGGACCGCAAGTCAACATCTGGTACTTGTCATTTCCTCGGACGATCTTTGGTCCGTTGGTCCTCGAAGAAAGCAGAATCTGCGTATCACCATCCCATGCGGAAGCTGAATACATTCTGCTGGCTCGTGTTGTGCTCAATTACTATGGATGAAGCAAACCCTCAAGGACTACGGCATCAACGTGAAGAATGTGCCTCTCTATTGTGACAATGAGAGTGCCATCAAGATTGCTCACAACCCAGTTCAGCACTCAAGACAAAGCACATTCAAATTCGTCATCATTTTCTTCGTGATCATGTGTTGAAGGGCGACATCTCCATCGAGCACGTGAAGACTAAAGAACAGCTAGCTGATATCTTCACTAAGCCCTTGGATGAGAAGAGATTTAGCAAGTTGCGGTGTGAGCTAAATATCTTAGAATCTTCGAATGTTCTTTAAAGGACACACATCCTAACACTTATGCAAAATTGATGACTTAGATGTGCAACACATGAAGAAACGTTTTTCTTTAATCAATGAAGAATAACACTCTTAGTGTGAAGAAATTAATGAAGAAATTGATTCTCGAGAACCCTCGACAAATGTGCAGCGGTGTCTGAAATCATCATTCTTATCTGATGGGTCACGCCACCATCAAAGTTGAAAATCTTCAAATTTGAGTTTTTCTCGATTTTGAAATTCTTGCTTTTTCAAATTCTTCAACTTTGCAAAATCTTCACTGTTTCGTCGTCTTTCTTCATTGGCTATATATATATATATATATATATATGGGTTTATGTCCTCTACAGCATTCACTTATGGCTATTTCTTCAAGTCGCTTTTTCTGCTAAGTGAATGTGATCGGACCCTTTCCCTCTATGCTATACTCAACCCAATCCATTCACAAATTCTTCATGTGCATTCTACTTTGAAACTCGTTCAAAATATTCTTTGTGTCCCGACAGTGAAGAAATTGCAATGAACTTTTAAAACTAATCTTATCAAACCTTCGCTTTTACCGCTCAAACCGTTCCGCATCCCACGATGCATTACTTTATTCACCCACGATCGTACACGATCTCCACTACAAGACGTGGGTGACACATGTCGTGAGAAGGAAGCGGTCAGGGCATGTTAGTCCTAAATCTTGGGCGATCCGCTTTTCACCGTGTCTATAAATACCCTCTCTCCCTTCCTCACTCTTTTACTTCGCTCGACCTCTCTCCCGCTCGAGCTCCTCAAACCCTAAGCGCCGCTTACTCCATCGTCGCCGGTGAGGAAAAGCTTCCTTGCCTTGACCTCTTCGTCGACGTACTCGCGCCGACCGTGGAAAATCTTCCCTCCGCCGTCGCCGTAGCTGATTTCCTCTGCCAAGTTAGGGCGTGGAAGATCTGAACGGACGAACTTCCCAACTGTTCTTCTCAGTTCGTCGTGTTCTTCACTTCGGGTAAATTAAAAGTAACTTTTATTACTCGCTTTGATTCTCAAATCTTCTTCAAATTCTTCAAAGGTGTTTATTCTTCAAATTCTTCACACATATGAACACCTCAAATCTCTTGATTTGTTTCTCTAAGCAATGATTTTCTTCAAGATTCCTCAATTGTGTGGATCCTCGATCTATACAACTCTGGAACCTAAGACAAAGAACGCTTAGTGAAATTCTTCAAGGCTCATCTGGTCAAAATCCTCAAAACTTGTTCTTTTTGAAAAACCTTCTGAGAACGCATATGACCTCTCCAAATTCCTCGCACCTATACTCTGTTCACATGTACAAATGTCCGCTGCTGAATCCCTAGGTTCTCATCAACTTAACTCATTTGCAGTGTTCCTCGAAGAAAAACTGCATACTTCTTCAGAAAACTCAATTGTTCAATTTCCTCAACTGAATAAAATGGCAGACGGTAAGAAGCCGCAGAAGGGAGGAAAGAAACACGAGGTTATGACAGCGTTTGAAATCCACGAGGAAATATATGCGACTATTGCACTCCGGATGAAGAAAGCAAAAATCAACGCAAGGTGCGTATTCGGAAGATTGAGCGGAGATGGGCACGGAATGGAAGGAATACAGATATGTAACTCCTAAGTACATGAAGAAATTCGCTCTTAATCCTCCATGCCCAAGAGCTCCTTTGGCACTGGCCAAGTAGCTGATCCCACAAGCATCAAACGAGGTGAGGACTTTCCTGATGAATGGGCTAAACGCCAAGCAAAATTGGCAAAGCAAGCAAAGGAGGCAATGAAGAAATTCAATGAGGATTCTGCCGCTGCTACTGCCACTGAGGTCTCGGTCAAACCGAGCAAATCAATGCAAAAGAAGCCTGCTAATAAGCCAAGTGCTTCATCATCTGCGCCCTCACAGCCAAGTTCCTCAGCAGCACCTTCCAAGCAAATTCCTCACACTGCTGCTGCTCCACCAAAGTCCTCAACAACTCCGTTAAAACCTTGAGTTCTCGTGCACTGGCTACTTGTCAAAGGACCACTGGTTTCTCAATTGCCTCGAGCATTTCGCAAGTTCTCGGCTGCTCAATTTCCTCATCTGCCCGCTCATTTGAAGACCAAGGCAACAGTTGGACGAGGTCCACGGCCTAGTCCAAGGGCGAAACAAGTTGTATTTCATGTACCATCGGCGATGAGGCATCGATGAAGAACTCACGGAAATCATCGAGACTGTCAAGTAAGGGCCGCTAGAGCCAAAGGTACATCTGTGCCACTACTATTGGATCGAAGAAAGTCCTCGACTTTATTGATCTACGCACAATGATCCCAATACCCCTCTGCTCGATCTTCATCGACACCTGGTCAAAGTCATGCGTTGACTCACTTCATCATTGAAGAAAATGGAAGTTCGAGAAGGCGAGGGAAATCAAAAGGCTCAATACAGAAGGAGAAGTTCACGAAGAAAACGTTGTCAAGATGACACGAGGAGCTTCTCAAGTCCAAACTGAAATTCAAGACCTCGGCAAAAACTTGATTCATACTATCTTTGATTGGCAAGGAGCCAAGACCAGATTAAATCAACTGACGAAGAAATTCACAAGTGTTGCAGCCCGATTGCAACATGAAATTCCTCAGTGGAGCCTCGGCTCAGCCCTCTTGAAGAAAATGCCGGCATGGCTGATGTTGTTCAACTGCTGAAGAAAATGCTGATTCAGGCTGATGATCCCATCCCAAACCATTGAAGAAACTGCGGGGCACCCACTAGTGGTGCGCTGAAGAAATTGCTCAAGACAGAGAGGCGCATCGGTTGCTCTGAAGAAACTGCACAAAATTCCTCGGCTCCTCCTGCGCCAACTCCAACACCAATTCTTCCATCGCCTCGATGTGAAGAAAACCAAGGATCTGAACGAGCTCTTTGTGAAGAAAAGGAAAGCATCGGCTGCGTCGATTCTTCTTGCGAAGAAAATGAAGCCAATGACCAGCTCTTTTGAAAACCCAATTGATGTTGTTCCAATTTCCTCCATACCATCAAAGGAAGTTGTTCCTTTTGGCGAAGACTATGAGATCCCAATCAGATCGATGAAGAACATCAATCTGCGCTGCCCGTCAGAGAAAATTGATGAAGAAATTGAAGTGGAAGCAATCCCTTCAACCCCGATTATTTCCTCATCGGACTATGAAATTCCTCAAGCTGGTCTTTGAGGAAATTGAAAATGAAGATGTGGATATTGGATGCACCACTCCGGTGATAAATGATGACTTTTGGGAAAGTCGGCATCCCAATACTCCTCTCTTCACCCCGCTCCAACAAGTTCCTCACTCCCTGCACAAACAGTCCAAATAGACTCGAAGAAAATCAACCCATTGGTTACGTGCATGAAGAAATTCCAGCCGCTAGTGCTAATGAAAGCTGCTTCTGCTTGCTAATCCTCGGTACGCACTTGAGGAACAAGAAATTCCTCGGTGAAGAACTGAACTTTTGATTCCGAGGTGGTGATGCAACTCATCGACACCCTCTGCCCAAGCAAAAGAATCCGTTCTCAACCAAGCAAAAGTTCAAGGCTGAAGATTTCTTTGCCGAGCACGTGTTCTTCATTGAATATAACCCATATGATTTCTGCTCGAATTAGGAAGAGGCGCTTCGGACTGCCACCAAGCCAACTTCTATTCCTCGGTGCTTTTCAACAAGGATAAAATCTTGATCATGCTCATATTCCTCATGTGGATATGGAGTATTTGCCGAGCTTTGAGCCAGTCCTAAGTGTTCTTCACGGACGGGACTTCTAAACTTCTGCGATATTTGTGATTGGAATGAAGAGCTAATTCTTGAGTTCTATGCAACCCCGCACATCACGGAGGCGAAGGCGTAAATTCATGGGTCTTAGATTGGATGTTGAAAACACTCACTACAAGGCACCAAACAAGTGAATTGCTTCGTGCCCTACCACTCGATCCTCCATTTGGATGGTGCACGTCGTATCTCTGAAGAAAAAGAACTTTCAAATCACTATATGCAAGTCTTGATGAAGCCTTTGAAGCCAAGGCAGGCCCCAAGAACCAAATTCCTCGTCAAGAAATTATTATATGTGCCTCGGACGGTCTATCGAATTTTGGCGAAGACTATGAGTCCTATCAAAGGCCACGACTCGAGCGATGAAGAAGTCGTTGGCATCATGAAGAATATGTTTTCAACATCATCCATGGCGTTCCGTCAATTTCCACGATTTCTTCATGAGGACTCGCTAACATTGCCATGTCACCTTTTGATTTGAAGCCTTATCGCCTTGGATTATGCGGTTCATCGGTCAAGATCTTCACTAAATTACAAGGTCGATACTTTGAACCACTGCAGCTACTTGCCCCGATTGAAGTCCTCAAGCGGACAATTACCTCGGTGATGAAAAGGGCAAGGCTACTGCTGTGATAGATGAAGGCATTCGTCCATTGGATGGACAGCCAAAGCGACATCTTACTCCACCAATGATGACTCGCCACACATGACTCAAAGAACAAATACCTCGGTCAAGCAAAGTCCTCAAGCTCTCGCACCTGTGGTGATGGTGATCGTGAATTACTCCTCGGTCTTCATCGGAAGGTTGATCGCAATCATAAGTGGGTCAAACGTCGGTTTGGTACTCTTCTTTACAACATGACCTCCACACACAATGCAGTGAAGAAAAACCACTACTACCTTCATGAAACCTTCAAGCGCACCTGGGCTATTCTTTCACATGTCTACAATGAAGAAGAACTCGACATCAATGGGACTCAAGGAAGAATTTGGTGGTCTGCACCTCCTCGAAGAAATTCAAGAAAGTCAAAGTTCCTTCCTTGGTGGCCAGCTCCTATTCTTCATCTCGCAACACTGATGAAAATGAAGATTTGGAAGACACTGCTGCTTGTCCTACTTCAACAAACAACCCCGACAATGCTGGCGCTCCGTCTTCAACTTGAAATTCTTCAAGAGCGTTAGTCCTCAGTTTCGATCCTTTTGGTCATTTGATGACAAAGGGGGAGAAATTTGAGTTAGTCTTCAAGCGGGTCTAGTTTTTGTCGTATTTTATTAAGTTACAACTCTCGTTCTTCTGAAACCTTTTATTGGATCGAGTTGTAATCTTAAACCCGATGGTGCTTTGATACTTTTTGATGCATTATGCTCTTGCTCTATGCTCGATTCTGATAGTTATGCTCTGATTCTCGTGAGCTCCTTGAAAATCTTCATAGCTAATCGATTTAGCCTTTGGGCTCTGATACTCTTGATGCGTTACCTTGCATAACATCAAGCACCATATTTCATCATGCATTTCAAATTCTTCATATTATATGTTAAATGCGTGTATAAATTACAAGATATAGGGGGAGATCTTCATGATTCATTTCTTCAAATGTGCATTGCCTCAAAAGAAAATTCCTCACTATGCACATCTTCAGGGGGAGTTCTTCTATATCTTGCAATCAAATTCCTCATTATCGATTTACACTTCATATGTTTATCCCGTTGAAAACTTAACCTATGTTGTCATCAATCACCAAAAGGGGAGATTGTAAGTGCATCTAGTGCCCTTAGTGATTTTGGTGTATTGAAGACTTATAGGTTAAGTAACTAATGCGCTTGTGAGTGTACACAGGTCTATAAGTCTATGAGGAGTTTGATATTTACAGAGAAAGTCGACCCTAAAATGAAGTTCTTCAATGAAGACTTTGATATTACAAGACTTCTGAAGACTTTGAAAGTGAAGAAATTGGTGTGACCTTGAAGACTTGGTATTCATTTGAGGAACATGAAGCGTGAAGACTTTTGTTTTCGTAGTTTCATTTTCTCTTTCTTGAGTCATAGGAAACACCGTCTTGTTAAAGGGGTCGAGGAAATACTAAGGAAAAATTTCCATGTGATGCTCAACTCAAAATCCTACACCTACCAATCCCTTGAGTGAAGCTTTTGGAAATCTCATACAGATTCAGTCAATTTCTTGATGTGAGACGAAGCTCTTCCGATCGTGAGAATTTGTTCGACCGAGGAGTTAAGGAATTCGCGCCCAGTCGAATTGCCTACGATGAGAACATGATAATACGAGGAATTTGATGTTCCAATTTCCGGCCGTTCTTTGTCTTCTGCGCCAGCTGTCCCCAAAATATCTTATCCACCTAACGGTCATATCATTGAAGGGCATTTATGTCTTATCATGTCGGGCTGCTCCCTAGGCTATAAATAGCCGCCCCCTAAACCACTAGCTGGTTGGCTGCTCCGAGAGAACTTGACACTTGTCATTTGAGAGCAACCCATCCTTTGAGGACTTTGAGCGAAAATCATCAAGTGAGGAACAACCCAAAAACCAAACCCCTACAAACCCAAAGTGATTGAGCATCATGAAGAAATTGATCTGCGTGGATCCGGCGCTTATTACCTTTGAAGACTGTGCTTCTTCCAGACGGTTAGGCGTCAAGGTCTAGAGCATCCAAGAGGAATTGTGGATCGCCGAGTGACCAAGTATGTGAAGGTTTGGAAGTCGCTGAAGACTTACCACGAGTGATTGGACGAGGTCTGCGTGACCTTAGTTCAAGGAGAATCGGTGAGGACTTGGTGTCTGAGCTGCGTGCTTTCGGTATTTGGGTGTCGAGGCTGTGTGTCCTCGAGTTTAAATACTCAACCGCTCCAACCGGACATACAACCGAGACATCAGTTGGAACTGGTCTACCAAATCATTGTCTTCACCAACCTAGCTGGTTCTATTTCCTCAACCCTTTCATTTCCTCATTCTTTGTGTTGAGTGTTTGTTCATATCTGTGTTTGAAGACTTTGGTGAAGACTTTCTCAATTTCCTCAGTTCAATTTCTTGATCTGTTTGTCTTCATCTTGTGTTATCCTGTGATTACGCTTTTACGTACTCTGTGATTGTCTTCATTTCATCATGATGACAATGCTTGTAATCTGTTATGCTTACTTCGAGTACTTATTCGCGCAAGTAGTTCTTAGCTAAGGAATTTCCTCACCGCAAATTCCTCGATGAAGAATTCATAAAATCGCCTATTCACCCCCCCTCTAGTCGATATAACGCACTTTCAACCTTGGAGGTGCTTCGAGCGGCGGGGGCCATAGCCTTCTTGTTGTCTTCCACCACCACCTCCACCTCCACCGCACCATCCACAATCTTCTCCTCATCGTCTTCATCCAGAGTGACGGGTCTTCCACGGTCACCTGCCGCTGACGCCCTGACCACCATCTGCAGTTCTGCACCACATCGTTGTCGTCCTCTAGCGCCACCAACATCTTCGTCCAAAACGACGCGACACACTAGCCTTGAGGAGCCCTGTACCCCCTGTACTTAGCCCATCTTGCTTTCTGACCAGTATCGCTGAACTCGGCCTGATCCATGGCCCAGCGCAATATGTCCACTGACATAGCGCCTTTCACCGGGTCAAGAATCAACGTCTTCAACTCCTTCCCGTCGCCGCCTTTACCAAAACGCCGGCCTCCTTGTGCATGTCCTCGGTGATGGTGAAGTTAGAGCACACATCCATGGTTTTCTCGAATTTGGTGCAATCACCGAGCGAGCAGCCGAGGAAGAAAGTCCTCCATCTAATTCTCGGGGGGTCCATGACGATGAAAATGTGGTGAAATAGAGATGTGGAAGAGGAGTAACAGTGAGAGACAGAGAGGGTTTGATTGCGACGGTGGGTAAGTAGGTTCACTTTGGGTGGGCAAGGCATTTGGACGATAGGAATGGATTGTTGATCATCCTTTCAACTTCGCGTTGTTCATGCAGATCGATGCGGAGAACACGAAAGGCAAGGAGGTGGTGGCGGTCGGAGAGAAGGGCATGGAGATTGTGTCGCCATTAAGAAGGGCAAGGTGGTGGTGCCGCCCTTAGACGATGACCTGGTGGCTGAGGAGCCCCCAGCGGTGAGCGAAGGAACTATGACCACTGGGCTAACCCACCTTGCAAAGTGATCCTTGCCCCGAAGTTGGAATGCCTGCTTATGCCTCTAGGCTTCACGAAGCACTTCGCCCCATCCCTCAGGAGTTCAAGCTAAAACGAACACCTGATGCACATGAAGGGTTACGGCCGGGGTGATCAACGACAGGGTTACCCTTAATCAGGGTTGGGCCCCTTTGCCGTCGTTCAACATACCAGGATCGACTACATTGTCACCTTCAAGCTACTGACTCCTGACACCCTGAAGGTGATCGTCTTCAACGATGACGGCGTTGAGGTGGTCACCAAGTGCAAGGGCACGACGAGGCCTTCGTCCTGAACATCTAGAGAGCTCTATGTTGTCTGATTATGAGTGTTGGTTTGGTTTTAAGACTGTGTTGTTCTGGTTTGGTTTAGGAATGCTATATGTTTCTGGTTTGTTTTGCATATTCTAGTGTGCTGATAGTCTCATCACCTTGATGAAAAGGTTATCAGACAATAAACCAAATTGTAGAGATTATGATTGCACGATATATTGATTCGGTGCAATGTGCACGGTATATATAAGTCCAAGGTGGGCCTCTACCTCAATCTATACAACAAACTAGAGAGATGGGCCTAGTCAATATACATGCACAAATAACATACTCAACACCCCCATGATCGAGCGGCACCATGGTGGCCTTAAAGCTGGACCGAACTCCTCAAAAACGCCGTAGTAGGCAAGCCCTTAGTCATGATATCTGCAAATTGTTGGGAAGTAGGGACGTGTAAAACACGAATATGACCAAGAGCCACCTGTTCCCGAACAAAGTGAATATCCAACTCAATATGCTTGGTCCGGCGATGATGAACCGGGTTAGCGGAGAGGTAGACCGCCGAGACGTTGTCGCAGTAAACCACCGTGGCACGGTCAATAGGGCAGGAAAGCTCCTGAAGTAGCTGACAAAGCCACGAACAGTCGGCGACGGCGTTGGCCACCGCAAGATACTCAGCCTCAGCACTAGAACGAGAGACCGTAGGCTGCCGCTTGGACGACCACGAGATAAGTGATGGTCCAATGTAGACACAATAGCCCGAAGTGGAGCAGCGAGTGTCGAGACAACCGCCCGATGCGCATCGGAGTAGGCGGTGAGGGCGATGTCGGTGGGCGTGAAGCGTGGCGCCAAGATCCATAGTGCCACGAGACATAGCGGAGAATCCGGCAGCGGCAACCAGTGGGCGTCTCGAGGAGCATGCATATGAAGACACACTGCTGCCGCACATTGGATCTCTGGTCGAGTCAAAGTGAGTCTTGGAGAGCACCAACAATAGACCGATAGAAAGCGACATCCGAGCGGGGAACCATCCATGGCAGAGAGCTTGGCCTTCGTATCAACAGACGTGGCGGCGGGCTTGCAGTTAAGCATGCCATCGCGCTCTAGAAGCTCATGAGCGTACTTCCACTGATGAAGAAAGAAGCCATCCGGACGGCGCACCACCTCAACACCGAGGAAGTAGTGCAGAGGACCCAAGTCATTGATGGCGAACTCAGCGCGAAGACGAGCCGTGAGCTGACTGAGAAGGCCGATCGTACATGCCGTCAAGATGATGTCGTCGACATATAGCAGCAAGTAGGCTGTGTCGGAGCCCTGATGATAAACGAAGAGCGATGCATCCGGGCGAGTGGAGCGGAACCCAAGCTGATGAAGAAACGCCGCGATGCGCTGGTACCAAGCGTGCGGAGCCTGCTTGAGTCCATACAAGGACCGCGAAAGCAGGCACACATGGTCGGAAGTGCGGATCAACAAACCGGTGGGCTCTTTGGCGAAGACTGCTCCTCGAGGTGACCATGAAGGAAGGCATTGGAAACGTCCATCTGGTGCACCGGCCAAGCACGAGAGACCGCAAGGTGGAGAACCGTGCGTATCGTGCCGGGCTTGACGACCGGAACGAAGGTGTCGGTGAAATCGATGCCAGCACGTTATCGGAATCCACGAACGACCCAACGCGCTTTATAGCGATCAAGGGTACTATCGGGACGGAGCTTGTGTTTGAAGACCCACTTCCCGGTAATCACGTTGGCGTGCCGGGGACGGGGAACAAGCTGCCACGTCCGGTTGCGTAACAGGGCGTCAAACTCCTCTTGCATCGCAGCCATCGAGCGGGCCACGAAAGCGGCTCGGACGGAGGATGGCAGCGGCAACTTCGAAGGTGGGCGCCGCATGGGCGTAATCATCCGCGGCGTAAGCGAGCTCGGCAACGCTGTCTGGGCCGCAGGTGGCCGGACCAGCCACCGGTGCGGGCGGGGGCCCCGAGCCGGGGCGAGGCGTCGCGGGGGCCACGGAGGCATGGGGCGGGGCAGCGGTATGGAGGCGCCTCATGTGGAGGGCGCGCCTCAAAGCCGTGGGCGGTCAAGAGAAGCACGCGGCGCCACAGGGGCGGCGTCGAGAGCCGCGTCACGGTCTTGGGAGGAACAGCGGAGGTACTGCTGAAGCGGAAACACATGCTCATCAAAGTAAGCGTGCCGGGAAGTGAACACATGATGGGAGACGGGATCGTAGCACCGATATCCCTTGGAGTTGGAAGGGTAGCCGATGAAGATGCAAGCGACAGAACGAGGTGCGAGTTTGTGAGGAGCGAAGTCCGCAGTGCTAGGATAGCAAAGGCACCCGAAAATATGCAAGTCATCATAAGATGGGGGCGTAACGAAGAGAAGATGGTGAGGTGCATAATTCCACCGTGGGCGGCAAGGGCGAAGGTTAAGGAGAAGTGAAGCAGTAGCGAGTGCATCCGGCCAGAAATGAGGCGGCACATTAGCGTGGAGCAGAGGCGTCCGACGCGATCGTTCGAGTCACGAAGGACGCGTTCGCTCGACCATTCTGCTGTGAAGTATCACGGGCATGTGAGACGAAAAACTGTGCGTCTTTGCGACAGAAAAGTGCGGAAAGCAAGATTGTCGAACTCTTTTCCATTGTCGATCTGAAGAGCAAGGATGGGGCGCCCAAAGCTGCGTCTTGGCGTAGGAGTAAAAGGCCGACAAAGTGGAAGTGCATCCGACTTTCGTCGTAAAGAAACGTCCACACATAGTGAGAATAATCATCAAGAATAACCAGATAATATAAATAGCCCGAATTACTAGGAACCGGAGAGGTCCACACATCGCTATGAATCAACTGAAAAGGAAAAGAAGCTATGGTGATGGAGTTATTAAACGGAAGGCGAACATGTTTGCCGACACGACAGGCATGACAGGTGTGATCCTATATCTTATTACAATTGAAGCTGAAACTCCTAAGAATATGACGAAGTGTGACGGGGTTGGGATGACCCAAATGAGCGTGCCAGAGATCGATGCCGGCGGAGAGAGCAACCAGTGCGGTGGTGGAGGTGGACGGCGGATGCACCGGATAGAGCTCGTCGAGGCTGTCACATCGGTGAAGGACCATCCTGGTTCGAGCGTCCTTGACACAAAAACCAAGCTCGTCAAAAATTCAACAGTAACAGGATTTTCACGAGTTAAACAACGAACTGAAATAAGGTTCTTAATAAGATGAGGTGACACAAGAATGTTAGACAAAGTAATAGGCATAGAAGTAGAAGGAAAAGAAGTGTGCCCGAGATGTGTGATAGGTAGTGTGGAACCGTCGCCGACAATGATCGGCGGTCGGTGGTGACGAGGAGTGAAGGAGGCAAGATTACGGGATGAGCAAACATGTGAGCCGTGGCGCGGTGTCCATGTACCAATCACCGCCTCGGTGTAGTTGTTGGCGTGGCGCATCGTCGCAACATGCAATGCGAAGCGCCGGATCCCAAATCTTTGGCGGGGCAGCGCGGCGGCGGGCGGGCGCGCAGGAGGCCGAGGCGCCGCTCGGTTGCGGCGGTGGGTATCCTCCGTCTGGTGCGAACCCGCGAAATACGTTTAGTGCGCCGGTGGGCGCGACACGGAAGCGTCGGTCAGGAGCCCGTGGAACCGGCATGGTGTATGCATGGGCGACACCGGTCCGGGGTTGTAGCCGGAAGCCCATGGGGCGGCACTTCTTCTTCTTCTTCTTGACCGCCTTGGCCAGCCACCGCCAGCCCTCCGGCGCTTTTCGGTAGGAGGGGCGGGGATCTTGGCGGGCCCGTCTGGCGAAGCGATAGCCCCACTCTTTGAGGCGTCGGGAAGAAGCGCCGGATAAGCGGCTTTGGGCTTGCGGGCGATGGGGCGCGGAGGCCCGCGCTGGTGGTGCCGGTGGCGAGGCGGTGTGGATGGCGCGCCTTCACCTTCTTCATCCGCTTCTCCTCCAGCGAAGATGCATAGCGAACTTGGCGAAGGACGTGTTGGGGATGAGGCTGAGGTTCCCCGCGGCGTTGCCCAAGTCCTTGTTGAGCCCTGCGGTGAGTGTGCTGAGGAGGAGGTCATCATCGACCTTGGCGCCGATATCACGAAGCTCGTCAGCGAGAGTCTTAAGGCGGCGACAATAGTCGTTGATGGAGGTGTTGTCTTGATGACACCCAAAGAACTCTTGCTGCAGAAAAACGCGACGCTGGAGCTTGTTGTCGGTGAAGAGCCCGTTCAGCTTGGTCTAGACGGCGCAGGCATCATCACCGTCCGTCACGACCGTCTGGAAGAGGTCGGGCGTGATGGTGAGGAAAAACCAGCGGATGATCGTGATGTCGATGGTGGACCAGTCGTGAAACTTGGGGACGAGGCTGGAGTCGACGGTGCCGTCCACGTGGTCCATGAGATGATACTCCCGAAACACGAGAGAGAAATACGTCTTCCATGAGTGGTAGGAGGAGTCCGTCTGGGAGAGACGAACCGCACCCGCTCGAAGATGTTGAGTTTACGGATGTCGTTGACGTCAGGAGGGTTGGCATCGGCAAACGGGTTGGAGTTGGTGGACGCGGAGGAGGTGACGGACGACATCACGAGAACGGGACGGAGCGGGCGGCTGGCGGATCGGGTAGCAGCGGCGTGGTACGGGATCGCGGTAGGCGAGCGGCGCGTGGGTCGCAGGTGCTCAGCGGAAAGCGACAACAGCGGCGCGTGGGATCACGGGTTGGCAGCGCCTCGGGTTGGCTGGCACGATGGAAAAAAGTGGCAGCAGCACGCTTTAGCAGCGACGGGAAAAAGGGCAGCATCAGGCTTGATTAGCGATGGGAAAAGCGGCAGCTGCGGAGTGGGTTGATGCGATGGAGATGGGAAGTGGCGCGGGCGGTCGCGACAGAGGGCGCGAGCGGCGGCGGCGGCGGCGGCGGCGCTGGTAGGCAGCGGCGGCGGTGATGGAAGCGAGCGAGGAAAGAAAACCTAAAAAACCGATACCATCTAGAGATTATGATTGCATGATATATTGATTCGGTGCAATGTGCACGGTATATATAAATACAAGGTGGGCCTCTACCTCAATCTATACAACAAACTAGAAAGATGAGCCTAGTCAATATACATGCACAAATAACATACTCAACACAAACAACCCGACTTCTGTTTTACCCAAATCTGCAATCAAATAGTCTGCCTTTTATTTCATCACATCTAGGCTAAAGAGTAATTTTTATCTTGTATATATGCTCAACCAGGCCCAACCAAAAAATATGCAAAGAAAAAAAAGATGCGAGCAACCAAACGCGTTATTAATTCAGTCGAATGCGTATTTCGATTAGCAGTTCAAATTGTGCGTGTGTTTGCATCCCGGCCAAGAAAAAAAAGTGCAAGTTGTGCGTCTTTCGGTCGACTACACGCCGATCGGGCCCGTTCACCGAATCCCCGGCTTCCTTTCTTCCTCCGGCTCGCGCGCTCCGAGAATCCGACGACGAGACCACCGACGCGCTCGCGGTCTCGGCGTGACACCATCCACCTAGGCACACGTCACTGACATGCGGGGCGAGAACAAAGCTCCGATCCACCTGTCAGTGGATCATCTTGACTCTACACCGTGTAATCCTAGCGCGTGCGTTGCCTTTTATCCCTGGCCCGCATGGCGGTGGCCGCACGGGCCCCAATGATATACGCTCACGTAGCCCCGCTCCCTCTGGGCCCTCTCGCCAGACATCCCACCAAGACAGCCGCGTGGGACAAGACTTCTTCCCTCTCCCCCCCTCTCGCCCTCTCCTGTTCCCCTCTCCCGTCGCCGGCGACCTCGACGGCGGCGTCTCCGGCGACCCAGGCGCCGGCTACGCCTCCCCATTCATCCGATCGGTAGATATCTCGGGCCTGTGACCTCTTGCCCCCTCCTCAGAACCACCGCGCCTCTTCACTCTGTTCACACCCTCGTCGTCTAGTGTTCCAAGGAGCCAATCCCCAGCGGGCACGAAGCGCCTGGGCCGGGTGCTCGCGCCCCAGATCCAGCGATCCTCCTGCCATCGCGGACGCCATGGACGACTTCCAGGGCATCCTGGCCCGCGACTTCGGCCTCCGCCCTAAGGGGAAGGCTGCGCCCATGTCGGCCGCCCGCGCCGCGTCGTCCTCTGGATCCGCCTGGGACAGCACCAGATCCGCCGCCGCCGCCGCGCCATCCGCCCCCTCCTACGACGACCTCTTCGGGGCCCCGACCTCCGCGCCGCCGCCCAAGCCCACGCAGCCGACCTCCATCGACTCCATCTTCGACTCCTTTGCGGAGCCCTCTGCCTCCGCCGCGCCGCCCAAGCCGAAGCACTCGTCCATGCCCGTGTTCGACAAGCCAGTCTACGACGACGATATCTTTGACGGGGTCCCCGGTGTGAAGAGCTCCTCGGTGCGCTACGACGACGTCTTTGCGGGCAACCATGCGCCGGCCCCTGCAGACGACGACCTGCTCGCTGGTTTCGGAACCAAGTCAGAGGCTAGGGAGGTGCCGGAAGATAAGTGGAAGCCCGGGCCAGCAGCCGCCTCAGCGGGGTTTGATGATTTGTTTGCGGGAATTGGCAGGAGCAGCCCGGTGAAGCAAAGGTAGGCGCTTTTATCTGCAATTTTTTCGATATAAAGGACGGTACATTATCTCTGTGTGGAACATAGGAATGTACTCCCTCAGTAAACTAATATAAGAGCGTTTATAGAATACTAAAGTAGTGATCTATACGCTCTTATATTAGTTTACAGAGGGAGTATGTTGTTATAGTAGTCTTGAGACAGATCAACCCAAAGCTTTTGTCGGTACTCGCCTAATGGGAAACGGGAGGATCATGTAGAAGTTATCGAGCTGGGCAAATTATGCAGTCATATGCGCATATCTATCGAATGTTGCGTTGAGTAGAATCTGTAGCTTGCCAATATGTAATAGGTTTGCATTGGTATTACACAGGTTCAGTCAGGAATGCATTTATGGTCTGTTTTAGAGCTCTGCTGCCCTGATTCACTTGGGCCTGTATCATCCCTACATGCATTATGTTAGGTTAGCTGTAGGTAATTTGGATAGATCTTAGATCAGTCTGTACATGTTCTAGCTGCATGTCTTAGGCGCCTATGCAACACAAGTTTGATCAAATTGAGATTATGTTTTGGTACATTGTATTTTTCGTGCTTTCTAATGCATGATAGTTTCTTTTTAATTTAGTAGAATCAGTTGACATTGATGAACTTTAAATTTGTAAGGGGCAGATTATATCGGAAAATATTGGAGCACAGTGCAGCGGCTTATGATTTGAGGGGTGTGCCAACTGAGCAAATTATAATAGAAGTTGGTAAAATTATTTGGAGTTTGGTTTGCCTAATGAAACATATTATTAGAAATGATCTGATGTATGTAAAGCTGAACGATTTAGTAATTTTTAATTATATTGCAAAGCTCCCTGATCAGTTTGCACTTTGCATCATGTTGTTCATAACAGATGCAAGTTATCCACAAGTAGGCAAAACGCCAACCACTTTTCCCCCTCGTTTTGCCATTCAGATTAAATACCAACTAATGTGAATTCTGTTACATTGGTACATGGATTTGTGAGGCCTATCCGTACTTTGTGCGAGTTCACTTTGGTTTTTGAGCTTTCAGAGAAAAAATAGGAAATTTGATTTGATTCAATTTATTAATGCAATTTCAAATGGGTTATGCAACAAAGTTGACGAGGTTATGAACTTGTTGCCTGTTATGTTACATGGATCTCTTGTGATTAGGCAAAAACTACATTGATCAAAGATTTTCGTTATTTTCCACCTTTTTTACTTCGATAGATGTTTACTTCCTTACAAATGGGTCCAGTTTGTAACGTTCTCATTTTTACGATCTCAGGCAAACTGCTGGTGCTAAAGAAAAGAAGGTGCCTACATCTCAGCCAGCTAGCATGGCAAGCGACCCTTTTGTTTCTTTTGAAACAACTTCTACTTCAGCCCGTCATTCCTCTGGGATATTCTCGGATCCCTTGGATGAATTGGGTAGGCATTCAAAATCTCAAGTAAAAACTGCTGCTGAGAGTGGTCTATTTGAGGATTCTAGCGCATTCAATCAGGTCCCCAAATCAGAACCTTTGTTTACCACAAATTTGAGTGATGACTCTAAAGGTAGCAACGGATCAACCAAGGTCCGAGACTCGAGCCCTGTGCAAAATTTTCCAAAAAGAAAGTCAGCCCAACAACCTTCTGTGGAGGACTTCGAAAATATTTTATCACAGTCACAGTCTGCCCGATATTCTGATGTTCATGTTGATAGTGGTGCTCAAGGTTCCGAGAAATTCAGTGGGAATGGTATGGATGACCGGTCACCAAGATCAGATGAGTCTGAGGATGAGATATGGCTTACAGTTTCTGAGATTCCCCTCTTCACACAGCCAACGAGTGCCCCACCACCTTCAAGACCACCACCATGTCTTGCAATTAAGCAAAAACCGCATGGATCAAGAGCAAAACGAAGGGATGATGATTATCTGCGGCACTCCACCCAAAACTACAACCATAACAAAAGTTCTTCGATGGATGAATTAGAAGAATTTGCCATGGGCAAACCTCAGAAATCAGCTTATGACAATCCAAATCCTTTTTATGAGGATGAATCTGAGCGGAATTCATCGGCGGCAGCATCTGCAGCTGCTATGAAGGAAGCCATGGACAAAGCTGAGGCTAAGTTCAAGCATGCTAAGGAAGTACGAGAGAGAGAACGTGATGCAAAGCTTAGAAATAGGGAACAGCAGGAACAGGATGATGAAGCAAGGTCGTATGCACAGGATCGGGAAGAGAGAGAGAGGCAGGAGAAACTAGACAGGGAGAAAGAGATGAGACAAAGGGAGGAAAAGGAGAGAGAACAAAGAAGACTTGAAGAAGAGAGGGAGCTTGAGCAACAGAGAGAAAGAGGGAGGGGTAGGCAAGCTGTGGAGAGGGCTACAAAGGAGGCACGGGAAAGAGCAGCTATCGAAGCACGTGCAAAAGCAGAGAGGGAAGCACGCCTACGTAATGAGAGGGCTGCTGTGCAAAGAGCTCAGCAGGAAGCTCGTGAGAGAGCTGCAGTGGATGCTAGAGACCGAGCTGATAGGGCTGCTGCTGAAGCTAAGGAGAAGGCTGCTGCTCAAACCAGGGAGAGGGCTACAGCAGAAAGAGCTGCTGTTGAGAGAGTTCAACAAGATGCAAAGAGAAGAGCTGACCGAGCAGCAGTGGAAAAGGCTGCAGCTGAGGTTCGGGAAAGGCAAGCTGCTGAGGCTCGAGAGAGGCACGCTGCTTCTGCAGCGGCAGCAGCGGCAAGAGAAAAACAGAGTAAACCAGATGACCTTGAGTCCTTTTTTGGTATGGGTGCCCGAGCAAACAGTGCACCTAAGCAAAGGGCTCCAGCAGTGGTGATTACAACAATCTTCGTGCAATAGTTGTTTTTATGGTAATATTTTGCTAGTGTTTTTCTAATTGTGGAAATTTCAGGATCCTACGTTTAATGCTCAAAGTCAAAGTAGAGCGGCAGCAACCTCTGCTTCAGCATCATCTATGCGGAAGGCATCATCTACAACAAATTTTACGGATGACCTATCCGCGATATTTGGAGGAGGTACTAATTATCCGTAACAGGAGTACTATTTTGAAGTTTGCCAGTTATAAATCTTCATTTGATTGGTTTATGTTCTTTTAGCTCCCATGCCATCTGATGAGTTTCAAGCGGTTGAAGGAGAGAGTGAAGAGAGAAGACGTGCTAGGTTGGAGCGGCATCAACGGACCCGTGAACGAGCGGTATGTTGATATAATTCCAATAAGGATTGCTCTCTGCCAAAATTTGTTGCTGCTCATAGTTGATTGTACATTTTCTCTATGATAGTGGAATTGCGATGAATGCATAAATGTTTGAATCGTAGCTGATTTTTAACTTTACTACGTATGCAGGCAAAAGCTCTGGCTGAGAAGAATGAACGGGACATGAATGTTCAAAGAGAGCAGGCAGAAAGAGATGTAAGTACTCTGTCATGATACATGAGCCAATTTTTCTTCTTTTGGCCTCTAGTAAACAGCACGTAATACAGTATATTTTTATACACTATGGCAGTTGCCTGTCAGTGAAGTGTGTTATTGTCCCATTAGATGCTTGTTATTGGCTGCTAATGGCTATCTCCTTACTTCTAATTGTGATGTCTGTTAATTCCAGAGAATTTCGGAAAGTTTAGACTTCGAGATTAAGCGATGGGCTGCTGGAAAAGAAGGCAATTTGCGGGCACTGCTATCAACTATGCAATATGTGAGTCCTTGAACTGCTAAATTTGAGGCAATTCTTAGTTATTTCTGTCAATTCTCTGTTCATTCTGTTCTTCTTTTAAACAGAAGCTACATATGTGCTTTTGCATTGTCTACTCGAATATATTATTTTGTCGTTCAATTTCTTAATGTGGTTATTTATCCTGTAAGTTTGCAATACGTTATGGTCAACACATAGTTTCTCTTGTCTAAATTTTGTTCCGAGGGTATTTGTTCGAGCATTCAGATTCCTGCAATCCAAGTCTTAACTGCATGTTTCACTAAACTATTTTTTTGCTGAACTGACCAAGTGACCAGTCATGGCATTGTATAGTTTTGATTATTTGCTGATGCTTAAATGTACTATATTCCCAATGTGTCCTCATTGACTTAGGCTTTTGCATGAACTGGCTGGTGCATGCAACTCCACTCATCTCCTCATTTGGCCACCAATGGTCTCCGCCAAAAACCATCGCTTGGTTGGTTGTCTTCTTTCCTCACTCTGAAAAACTCAGACAAGCCCAGTTGACTATTTTTCCTCCATTAATAATTTTCATGCCAATCTTGTTCCACTTTCCAACACCTTGGTGCACAAGTTTTCTCCCTTCTGGATTCATGATATCTCATCATGGGTGGAGGCTGCACATGGGCTGGAACAGAGAGTAGTGCACCGCTGACCCTGATTCCGAACTCCTGAGCAAACCTATCCTCTGCATACTTGTTGCTGGGAACCATCTCATATTAGGGACTACTCTGCTGCGGACATCAATAGTGCTCTAGGTATATCGGCCACTTATTTATCATTAAGCTTCTTAGAGTATATTCCCATGACAATCTTGCACGCTTCCACAGGCAAATATGCATACTGAGAATTAGCGTGGAAGATTGTACAAGGGCAAAGGTATTCTAAGAAGCTTAATGATAAACATGCGATAAGCATACAAAGAGCAAACTTGTCATTGTCCTCTGTTAGGAGCATAGCATCTGTGAGATGGTTTTCCAATAAGCAGAGCATAGATTTGCTCAGTAGTTTGGAATCAGAATCACCAGTGAACGAGTCTCTGTTCCACTTTCCATCTCCTGTGCAGCCAACACTCTTGGTGAGATATCATGAGTCTGAAAGGGATAAAACTAGTGTGCCAAAGGGTGGACAGCGGAGCATGATTAATAGAGGAACTGTGGTCAACTGAGCTTATTTCACGAATGCGTCTAAGAAGATGACCAGTGAGGCGGTGGCCTGAGATGAGATGGCAGAGGTCTGATCCCAGAGGTGTGCAGCCAGATGAGGGCATGACCGTGCCCCCCATCTTGGGGGGCTAGAATGGTTCGGTCATTGTGTGCTGGTACATGGGCGGAGAGGATGTACCCCGAGGAAGACACAAGCGCCCACTGATGCAGAGGCATCGGTTCAATTCACCGACCGGCGCAAGTGTTTGATATGGCAGAAGCATTCTGCACGTAGATAATGACAGAGGGCAGCAGTGGAGGCACATATCCGGTAGCCAAGAGCCACGGGAAGGAGTGGGTAAGGAGGGGTGGGTGGCGAGCGCTGGCAGCTGGAACCTGGAAGAGGTATATAATAGGCAGCTGGGGTTCTGGTGGGTGGGAAGAGAACAAAGAAAACGTAGGCTCTGATACCATAGAGTTCCATGCACCGATCAGTTAGCCAGAAAGCCTAATACCAATTGCAGTACATATCTTAAAATCATTTTGGTAAATGTGCTGCAATACCATCTTTGTAGCAACAATGTGATCTGCATTTCATATTTGCTGATTAAACTATAATTTTTCCCAAGAATGTGTTAAAACAGCAACAAAGTATAATAGTATCTTTCATGCCACATATAAAACAATTAAAATCCTTTGCTGTGAGCTGTACTTGAAATACAGCCATATAGGTGATGTGGATGCAATCTCTCTCTCTCTCTTCTACCAGAAACATGTTTGTGGTTATGTTCTCTGCTGTTATTATAGCTGTGTTCGAGCTTCTTTCAAACAATAACTCTTTGCTATCAACAGTCAAAGCATAGACTACTAATTATGCACATGGAATTGCATTATAGGATAAGCCAGAAAAGTTGTGTTTTTCCCGGTGGTGATCCATGTATATTATTTCTAAACAGGTACTTTGGCCAGAATGTGGATGGCAGCCTGTATCCCTAACAGATCTGATCACTGCTGCTGCGGTTAAAAAGGTATACAGAAAGGCAACTTTGTGCATCCATCCTGATAAGGTGCAACAAAAGGGTGCAAATCTACAGCAGAAATATATCGCCGAGAAGGTTTTTGATCTTCTTAAGGTGTGTTAACTTGTCTGTTTCACACCAGTATGATGCTTTCTTTAGCTCAGGATGTGTACATTAAAGCTGCATATACTAGACGAAAACCCTGCATGTTGCTGAATCCTATATATAGTATCTAAATATTGTGTAGAATATTTATTCAATCTTTGCGATTTATACTATGTGAGAAATTTCTATTAACCCTCCTCTGTACATGCCAAGATTGAATCAATCACAAAGATTGAATAAGTATAAATTTTTATTAATCTTTGTGATACACCAGAGCAGAAATAACCTTTGACGTTCCCCAACATTTTTATTAACCCTCCTCTCTACATGCATTAAACAGGAGGCCTGGAACAAATTTAACTCTGAAGAGCTCTTCTAGACATTACTATGAGGACCATCTTCACCTGCGTGAGGTACTTGAGGAGAAGTCCGCCCACCGCGCATCATCACCTGCTTTGACTGCTTGAGGTGCTCAAGGAGGAACGTCCAAGCTGGAGCGGCCGGTCATGCCGTCAGGGGAAACAATGAAGTGATCAAGTGAAAGCCCCACCCGCCATTATTTGTTATTGTATTGCTGTTTGCTTACTGCATCCATCTTCTTCCTTCCACCTTGTGCATGTGTTGATTCGACGACTATTCACAGCTGCTACATGCCAGCGGGCCTTCAACCAGTAGGTGTATATTAGCGTCCTTTTTGCTCGGTTGATGGTGGGTTGTGTGTAGCCGCGGAGCGGGATCGGTGTTGTGATTTTTGGGGTCCAATGTGCTTCATTTTACTTTGGGAAGGCCAATGTTATATGGATTCATGGCTTGTCACCTGTTTGTTGCCATGGCCACTGTCATACGTTATGTTGTGTTGTTTATTGGGAACTGCTAGTGCAACCATTGGAGTTGGAGCCGTGCCTAGTGACTTTTTTCCCTGTATGATTCTGTACTAGCAAAATAGCCCGTGCGTTGCAACGGGAGAGAAAACATAACACACGCTCTTAACCCAACAACCATCACTCAAGACCATAATAGGTCCATCTTCTTTATTTTTGCGAGGCATCATATTTGTGTTGCCGCTTATCCTCCTTCTCATCCTCGCCAGCGATGGTCTCGGTGTTCACACAAAACAAAACAAAAACATGTTTGAATATGGTTAATCCTAAGGCGTCTCTCTCTCGCTATCTCTCACTCCCGTGATGAGAAATCTATTGTTTTCCCCTGTGACATTTTTTTAAAGGTATATGCATGTGTAGTTAGCGATGTTTTCTTTTTCCTATATGGTTATAGTGGGGTGTTTATTTGCAATCCGGATCGCAACCGGTATGAAAAAAAAATGGATCTTGTGTTATAAATTATAAGTTTGCTTCCAAAATAACATTTTAAAAATATTTAAAGGTAAAATTAATAACATATTTAGATTCCACACATTTTTCTAATAAAATTTCATATATAATATGTTAAAATCAAATTCACGGTTTAAAAGATACGGACAATTTAGAAAATCATTTGTTTGACTTAAATATATTCCAAAATAATTTTAAAATACTTAAAAGGTAAAAATAATCTCATATTCATATTCTACATATTTTTCTAATCAAATTTCGTATATAACATGTTTAAATCGGAGTTACGGTTTAAAAGATATGGATGATTTAAAAAAGCATTTGTTTGACTTAGATATAATCTGTGGAGAATTACCTAAAACATCAGGGTTTTTTTGAAAAATGTAAAATAACGATTTGGGTGTGACTTAAATCCGAACCGCGGATTGATTTCATCAAAACACAAGGACTTTTCTGAAAAATGTCATGACGGATGACGAAATCTAATTTGCTTTATTATTAGATAAAGATAAAGTTGATCTGGAATTTTGGGTAGCTGGTTTGCCCTGTTTACCGAGCAGGCGTTTGGTTTCCTTGTTCCTCGGAATTGGTTCAAATTGCCCTGTATGTGGCTGAGTAAATATGCCACGATCCATCAGCTGTCATCAGAAATAAATAAATGCAACATGATACATATACACACTTAAATATGTCGACACGCTATGATACATATACTCCCTCCATCCGGTGAAGAGTGTACATCTAGCTTCAAAATTTGTCCACAAAAGAGTGTACTTCTATCTTCCTAATGCACTTTAAAGAGTGTACATCTAGCTTCAAAATTCGTCCACAAAAGAGTGTATTACTATCTTCCCAATGCACTTTAAAGTAGGAAAAAAATACTTATATCTTATCATATGGTAATCAAGACCAATAGCAATCTACACATGGTCTTCTTAATTTCTACATGCACTTAGCTCATTGGGGGTTGGGTAATTAAAGAGGAGAGAGATGGTGGCTTGCACCTCTCTAATGCATTTTTACTCAACTCCATAATTTGTCCTAAAATTTCTAAATGTACACTCTTCACCGGACGAGGGAGTACAGAGCAGTACTACTACTTGTTTATCAGTCAGAAATTGTTCCCACACTTAAATATGTCGGCACGCTGTGATTTTAGTAGAATTAACCTGAGTCTTTCAATTTTATCTCATATTAGACTATCCATAGTGAAAGTAACATATGTAGTAACATCACACATATCTAGATAAAATAGATGATGTGACAAGCAATAAATGAAGAAAGAGAGGGAAGTGATAACATAGCTAGTTATTAGTAGTATGAGTAACATCACACATATCAAGGCAAGATGAGTCTATAGTCTAATAAATAAAGTGTTGCATGTTATCATATATATGTTACTTCCCACTATAGAGGTAATAACATAGACGCATGTTACAAGTCCATGTTACTACACATTGTGGCTAGTCCTAGGGATTTAGGGTCAATTCTTTTGATGGTCCTTTTTGGCTTTTGGAATAAGCTGTCCCCTATCTAGCTTATTCTAAAAACTGAACCAAATTAGTTTTTTAGAAGCCTACTAGTTACTAGAATACTGTAACGCCCTGGATTCGATGCGCCAGGTGTCTGCCAGTTATTCGCCGTCATTGCCATGTCATTTGCTTGCGTGTTGCACTTTGCCATGTCATCATCTGCATTTTATATCATGTCATCATGTGCATCGCATTGGCATACGTGTTCGTCTCATGCATCCGAGCATTTTCCCGTTGTCCGTTTTGCAATCCGGCACTCCTATGTCTCCGGCGCCCCTTTTACCTCTTTTAGGTATGCGGGTGTTAAGCGGTCTCGGAATGGACCGAGGTTTGTCAAGCGGCCTTGGTATAGCACCGGTGAACCGCTGTCAAGTTTCGTGCCATTTGGAGGTCGTTTGATACTCAGCAGTTAGCAAGGTAACCGCAAAAGCCTCTTTGTTGCAGCCCAACACCCCTCAAACTGGCCCAAAACCCATCTATCTCCCTCCATGCTCTCGGTCGTTCGATCACGATCGTGTGGTAACCGCGCCTCATTTGGACTCTCCTAGCTCCTCTACCTATAAATAGGTGTCTCCCCGGATTTTGCAGCAGATGAAACCCTAGCCCGCTCCTCTCCGCCGGACATGTCCGTCCGGCGAACGAGCTCCCCGCCGCCCCGCAGCAGCGGTGGCCGCCCGCCACGTGGCCTCCCAGCGCCGTCCCGCCGCCGGCCACACGGGCCCGGCGGCGGCCCGCCAGCCAGTTCGCCGCCCGCCGCCTCCGCGAGCTCCGGCTCTCGCGAACCTCGCGCCGCCGCTTCTGCCGGCGAGATTCGCCCCGCCGGCCGGACCCGCCGCCCGCGCCAGGCGCCTCGCCCGCCGCCGCCCAGCGCGAGATTCGCCGCCAGCGCCCAGGCGCCTCGCCCGCCGCCGCCGCGCCCTCGTCGAACTCGGCCGCCGCCGCCTCGTCTCCGCGAACGCATCGCCCCGCCGGCCTCACGCCCGCCGCCGCCGCCGATCTGGGCGGATCCTCCTCCCCGCCGCCGCGCCAGATCCGGCGAGATCCGGGCGGGATCAAGCCGCCGCCGCCGCCATGGCTCGCCTCGACCTCGGCGAGGTCGGGGACGAGCACCTTCGCCCGCGTTGACTTTCTCCCCCCGGTCCAAATCCACCAAGTCCCGAATTATTTTGCACCTGTTCATCATGCCATAACTCTGCATCCGTAGCTCCGTTTCGTGCGTGTAATATGTCAAATTGTTCGTCTCGAAGAGTAGATCATTTCGTATCATTGCATCATTTTCATTTGAGCTCATCTTGATGCCCGAAATGCTGTTAGAAGAGTGCTATGTGATGTTAGTTTGATTCTTATCGAACATGCACTTTTGTCATTTTGCCATGATTGATGTGTGCACCCTATGAACTTGAGTCATACATATGTTTTGTAATATGCCATGCCATCTTTACAGGGGTGTATGCCATGTATTTTTGTGATCTCTGTGGTGACTAGCACAAGCATGCAAACTAGGCTTCATGATGTTGCTGATTTCAGCCCCTGTTTTGCTGATATTTTTATGCCATGTTAACTTGATGCTACAGAGAGTTCCATGCATATTTTGAGTTACTTCAGTAAGAATGTTTTGAACATATGGTTATTCTCTATCCATCCATGCCCTTGTTTGCAATTATGTAGTGCCATAGCTTGAGTCAATCGAGCTCTACTTTTGCTATAAAATGTTTCCTGGCAGATTGTTTACATGTTATTCAATTTTGCCAAGGTTGTTGTAGTTGATCCGTGTATGCTATGATGTTGTTCTTGCCATGTATAGCTTCTATGCCATGTATTCTTACTGTTGGTTGCCTTGCCATGCCATGTATTGGTCTGTGGTGAGTGATTCAAGCTCACCAACATGCCTACTTATTGTTGTTCCTGCCATGTATGAATCTGTAATATAACTTGCCATGTTTACATGGGTGCCATCATATTTTATTATCCTTTTTGGCTTATGGTCAGTAAGGGACTTTTGTTTTATGCATTTAGTAGATTCATGCCATGCCTTTGTTTGCCATGTTAAGTTCCTGTAACATGTTGTTTTATAGCTCTAAACATTGCAACCTGATGTTATTTCCTGTAAGTCTGAAACTGTTATTATTTGCAATCTTGCTATGTCATTTTGAGCATGTTCTAGTGATTTCTGGAGATAGCTCAGTGTTCATGTTTTGTAATGCTTTACCTGTACATCATGACCATGCCTTTTGTTCTCATGTTAAGATGCTGTAGCTTGTTGTTTCGGTGCTTGCAATATGCCTAGTTGCTGTTTTGGACAGATTGTTGCCATGACTTGTATAGGGTGTATGTGTTGAACCGTTGCTCCGTATTGAGTGTGCTCTATATGAAACTTGCTTGATTTTGCATGTAGTTTCATATTATCATGTTGCATCCTTGTTTTGAGGTGTTTGCTTGATGTTTGGGTGCATTTTGCATCAATGCCATGTTTAACTTGTTTTGCTCATATCTTTTAGGCCGTAGCTCCGAATTAAATGAACTTTATATGTAACTTGACTAGAATTTCGTGTAGATCATCGTGGTGCATCTTAACTTGCTGTTTAACAACTTGAATATAAGGTTTATTCAGATCTGGACCAATTTCGAAATTTGCATATGAGGACTTACCGGAATTGTTCTATGTTGTTCCCGGCCTCATTTAAACTTGCTCTGATGTGCTGTTCTTGTTTGCATCATATTTTGCCATGAGTAGCTTCATGTAGCCTCGTCATGCATCATGCTTGGTTGTGCATCATGTCTTGTCTATGTGTGGTGTGTTTACCTTGTTGTGTGCTTCTTCTTGTTAGTTCCCGTTTCGTTGCGATCGTGAGGATTCGTTCGTCTACGCTTGGTTCGGCTTCATCCGTTCATCTTCTTCATGGACTCGTTCTTCTTCCTTGCGGGATTTCAGGCAAGATGACCGCTACCCTGGATCTCACTACTATCATTGCTATGCTAGTTGCTTCGTTCTTTCGCTTCGCTGCGTTACCTATCACTTCTTGCTCAAGCCTCCCAAATTGCCATGTCGACCTCTAACCTTTTGCACCCTTCATAGCAAACCGTTGTTTGGCTATGTTACCGCTTTGCTCAGCCCTCTTATAGCGTTGTTAGTTGCAGGTGAAGATGAAGTTTGTTCCTTGTTGGAACATGGAGATGTTGTTCCTTGTTGGAACATGTTTACTTGTTGTGATATCACAATATATCTTGTTTAATTAATGCATCTATATACTTGGTAAAGGGTGGAAGGCTCGGCCTTATGCCTGGTGTTTTGTTCCACTCTTGCCGCCCTAGTTTCCGTCATATCGGTATTATGTTCTCGGATTTTGCGTCCCTAACGCGGTCGGGTGATTTATGGGACCCCCTTGATAGTTCGCTTTGAATAAGACTCCTCCAGCAAGGCCCAACATTGGTTTTACCATTTGCCTCACCTACCCCCCTTTTTTCCCTTGGGTTTCCGGAGCCCAAGGGTCATCTTTATTTTAGCCCCCCCGGGCCAGTGCTTCTCTAAGTGCTGGCCTGAACCGCTACTGCTGGGGCCCCTCGAACAACTCGAGGTCTGGTTTTACTCGTAGCTAGTCTCATCCGGTGTTGCCACGAGAGCGAGATATGTGCAGCTCCTATCGGGATTGTCGGCGCATCAGGCGGCTTTGCTGGTCTTGTTTTATTCTTTGTCGAAATGTCTTGTAGCGGGATTCGAGACTGATCGGGTCTTCCGGGAGAAGAATATCCTTCGTTGATCGCGAGAGCTTATCATGGGCTAAGTTGGGACACCCTGCGAGGTATAAACTTTCGAGAGCCGTGCCAGCGGTTATGTGGCAGATGGGAATTTGTTAATATCCGGTTGTAGTAAACTTGAAGCAAACTCTTCTAAAATACACCAACCGTGTGCGTTAACCGTGAGTGTCTCTTTTCGGGGTTGCTCGAGAGGAGAACACGGTTTCTGTGTTATGATTGACGTAAGTAGGAGTTCAAGATCACTTCTTGATCATTACTAGTTGACGACCGTTCCTTTGTTTCTCTTCTCGCTCTCATTTGCGTTGGTTAGCCACCATATATGCTCGATCGCTGCTGCAACCTCACCACTTTACCCTTCCTTTCCTTTAAGCTTTGCTAGTTTTGATACCCATGGTAATGGGATTGCTGATTCCTCGTGGCTCATAGATTACTACACCACCGATTGCGGTACAAGTTTGCGATGATCATGGCCGAGAGCGATGCTTGCTTGTTTTGGAGTTCTTCTTACGCTTCTTCTTGATCGGGGATAGGTTCGGTCGGCAGCCTGGGCTAGCAGGTGGATATTGTTTGAGCTTACATTTATGTTTCATCCGTAGTGGGATGTTGATCTTGTATATGATGTTGATGTATTCTTGTGGCATTTGTGCCTTATGTATGTATCCCCACTATTATGTAATGTTGATGTAATGATATCCACCTTGCAAAAGCGTTTCAATATGCGGGTCTAACCTTGGTGGGACCTTCGAGTTCCTTTTGGATAGGGTCGCATATTGGGCGTGACAAATACGCTGGATAGTACGTAGTAAAAAATTGGCCCTAAAACTCAATTGACTACTTGTTTATCAGTCAGAAATTGTCGTGTACGTACGTCACATGCTTGGTTCAGTGATTCTACAAAACATAATTATCGATATCATTCCATCTGCTCTGCTTGACCACTTTGCTAGGAATCAATTGACTGATTTAGTGGAGAAATCAGTTGGGTCTTCAGCCGTTAGATTTGTCCCTCGCGCAAACTGATGGATCGGTCAATGCAACAAGTAGCCGCATGGGCGTGTTGCACTGCAGGTTCACCGTCCGGCAAGCTGCACCATGCCCTTTGCATTGCAAACTTCCACCGCCGGGGAGATCTACGGCTCGCAGCACCATGTGTTGCAATGCAACTCCGCCACCAGCTGAGATCTGCGAGGACATGACGCCACGCGCGCTGCGTAGAAGTATCCCTGCCGACGATGAAACCCACTGGTTGCACCTATCCTGCTCCGTAGCACCTGTGGCGCTGCACCCACATTCTCGGCAACACCAATCGCAGCAATGGCCGGCGATGCTCAGCAACATCGACCGCAGCAACGGTCGACGGTGTCGATGATGCTGGGCAACACTGACCATGATGGAGCATCGGTGCTGGTAGTAGAGCTCGCGACATCAGTGGTGGAGCGGGAATGGAGGAAGGAGGAGGAGCAGGGGAAAGAGGGTGCATGGGAAAGGGAGAAAGGGAGAGCACGTGCTGACGAGATTCTAGCAGTGACAGGAAAAAAAAGTGGCCGCTCAGGGCATGTACAATGGGGGCAACACCTTATAGCTGCCCCATCTGCAAGGTAGGTTGAGACCACCGTATGAATTTTCTGTCCCCAAAGCAGCCAGGGCTTGATCGGACCACACGTTCGTCATTTTCTTTGTTATCTTTGTTACTTTTTCATCTACACATGCATCATCTCTCTCATTACCGGTTCCTCTCTGCTGCTTTCTTTCATCTTTTTGGACGAGGCACCCGACTCCTCTGCAAGAGCTCGTTCGGCCCTGCAAGCACTACCTTTGTCCCCTCCTCCACATCAACAACTTTTTTGATGGGGTAGCACCCCAAGTTGGAGCGTTGGCCATGCCCTCAGGGAAGGGGATAAGGAGGAAGGGGAAAGAGGTGTGTGGGCCCTATGGGGGCACATGGCACCTGTTGGAAGTGGCTTACGTGAGAGAGAAATCATTCGGTTAAAAAAGTGTTTTTTTCCTTTCTCCTTACATTATAGTAGCGCCTCTAGCTTTGGTGTATGCTAGTTATATGCATGGCCAACCATAATTGCCTTTTTTTAACTTCTGAACTTCAAAAATGCAGTTTGGAGCTCGGTCTTCAGGTAGCTTGTTGTTCCATCCCTGTGTTCTTCTTCGCGATCAACAAGCCCCAGCCAGATGGCCGATGGCGGCCGCCTTGGGCGGCGACATCGGCGTGTTGGTCAAGATGGCGACCCGGAAGCATGGTTTGAGGCCCGTGGGCAACAGATATGGTGGTTCCTCTCATCGTTAACGATGGGGGAGCACTAGATTTGGAGCAGGGAAGGCATGGGGACAATCCCGACCAACACACCACAACGATATGTGCCTTGCCATTTGCGACAGTCCTGGTCTTCGGTTCACAAAGCCTTGATGGCGATGGTGCTTCCATGGTTCTTGCGACGATGAACGTTGTTCTTCTTTTCTTCCGATGAGGGTCTCAGGGGCGCTGGGAGTTGGAGATGGCCGTCGGTTATGGTGTATACAGAGATCCCTTAGGGCCTTTTGCCTCTTCTCTTTTGGGGTTGTTTCTCCATAATGTTCAGGACAATTGTCGGTTCCAGAAATCTCTGGTATGACGTGTTTGGTTACCTGCACCATTTTTTTTGCCTCTTTGCATTTGTGTCATAGATGGGCCTGGCTGGGGTAAAACAAGCAAAAATCCATCATTTGCACATAGTTTGGTTGCACGCATCTAAGCTAGCTGCATGAGGGAAGAAATACTGACCCACCATTTGGTTGCCTGCGTTGCTCTAGGCGCACAAACTACAAGTTGTTTGGTTGCGAATGGCATAAGGTGCTATCACCACTTATCACTAGTGGTGACCATACCACACACGACTTGAACATAGTTTCATTCCTTGCTAGGAAACAAATCGCAGTTAATCCTAGCTACTAACAAATATCAGTACAAATATAACAGTCAAATGGCTTAATAGGGGAAAGTTCATCGATGCCGAACTAGTTGCAAGGTCCATCCTCATCCTCTTCTTCTTCTGCTCCTGTTGTTTCTTCTTCTACTTCTGCTGCTGCTGAATCTTCTACCGTTGTTGCTCTTCTTCTCCAGATCCTTGTCTGACCTCTGTTATCCCACATTTCCTGAGCCCACTCCATCCTTTTGTTCTTCCAGACTTCATTGTCAAATGCCTCCACACCATGCCCGAGGTTGACAACATCATCAGGCGTCACCTCTTCCTCCTCCAGCACCAGGCCATCACAACCCCATTACAGGATCCAGTTATGCATAATGCAACAAGTAAGAACAAGCTTAACATGGGTGGGGAAAGTGTGGAATGGCTTCTCTTCCAAGATCTTAAAACTATTCTTGAGAGCTCTAAATTCCCTCTCAACCATAACTCTAAGGCTGGAGTGTCTGAGATTAAACAGTTCCTGTCGGGGATATACCCCGCGGCGTAACCCGGCCGGACTTGGCGCTTCATCATAAACCGCCAGAGGACTGGCGATTCATGGGTCTGGCGGTTCACTAGTCTGACGATTTACGAGCCTGGCGACTCACCAATGACCCCGACGACGGGTCAGATAAAGGACTAGGCCCAAGGACCAGAAGGCCGGTTCATGTTATGGTGGGTCGGTTTAAGAGAAAAGCATAAGGAGTATTCCCTTATAAAGGAAGCAAGACTAGGACTCCACTTGTAATAGAGTAATCCTAATCCAACTAGGACTAGTCATGTAAACCGCCCCTTCAACATATATAAGGAGGGGCAGGGCTCCCCAAAGAGGGACAAACAATAAGAAACAAGATCTAGGGCTAGACACAAAGGAGGAGCCGGCTTATGCGGCGACTCTCTCATGAGCATAATGAAATCTAGTCACAAACAACATGTAGGGCTATTACTGGATGATGTTTCTTGGGGCCCGAAGCTGTCTAAATCATTGTCTTGTATTGCGTCTCTCGATTCCGCTCAACCCCTCTCAAGCTACTACAAAGATGCGTTGGCCTCACGACTAAGTCCTCACACTAGGACATCTGCCGTGACAAATCCACGACAGTTTGCGCTCACCGTGGGGCTCGCGCACGGTGTTGTTGAGTTCTTGGAGGGATTTTTTCTAAGGGATCAAAAAGTTTGTGATTTTCCAGATAAAAGCGCCGGTTTGAAGGATCTGTTTTAGCATCGGATTCACCAGCCGGGTCAGTCAACATGCAAGGATCTACATCATCGACGAGCGGTTGGAACGGCGTGTTACACTGAGACGGACAGAAAAATCTTACGGGGGTCGTTTTGCCCAAGCCGCCGCCACCGTGACCGCTCCACCCCTCATTGTCTGCTGCAAGTTCCGAGGCGGTTTGTTAAAGAATCTGGCCTCCTGCCTTGACCCGGTCTGGACCGGCGTAGATGCTAGTATAAAAAACAAGCAAGGGCTTGTGGAGCGCCCGAGGACTGTGCGTGCGCGTGGACCGAAGGAAATACTACAAGAGTTTATCATCACGTCAAGACAAAAGGAAGGAGTACTTTGCATTCGGATCAGCTATCATATCCGTCCAACAAGACAAAAACAAATCGGATGGCTGCCTAATTAGCCGGTCTAGTCTGGAGCAGAGGTGATTCAAACTTGGATATCTGTGTACGAGGGAAAGGCTAGTCTATGCTTTGGACATTCAAAAAAAAATTGAGGGAAGGAAAACCACGACTCGGAAGTAGCCAGCGGTCTCTGCCTCTACGGATCTGCCTCGTGCTGCTCCATTTTGCCTTGGCCCGCCATGCCGGAGCCCTCCAGGCCGTCGCTCCGCCTTGAAGCCGCCCGGATTGGGCCTTGCTGTGACCAGCCTCGCCTGCTGTGAGCCGTCTCCGCCGCCTGCTCCGGATCAACCCGCGTCGATTCAAGCTGTTCAAATCGCCGCCTCCGTCGTTTCAAAAACACTGCCGCTGTAGTTTCTGAGTCACCGCCATGGTGATGCCTCTGTTTTGCTGCCGTGTTGAGCCGCCAGGGCCACGTTAAGCCGCCTTTGCTATGTTGAGCCGCCCGAGTTATATCAAGTCGTCTGTTTGCCTGAACCGCCTCTGTTGTATTGAACGGATCATCCGTCATCCGAACAATCAGTGATGGATCAAATAGTGCTAAGCGCTCCTGATTATATAATGTACCTTTGGTACATCATCACTTGAGGAACGAAGGCAATCAACCCATATTTCGAGTACAGAGCAATGAATCATTTTGTCAGTCTACACGGACATCTGCTATTTGTCTGACTACATCCAACAATATCTAGTGCCAGCAGTTGTGTTCATCCGATAAAAATACCAGGTGTTATTCATCTTATGTATATTTTTAGTATACATTATTCGTCTGAGAACAATTACTCTGGCCTATATCTTTTTTATACAGGACAAGTGCTCACTATGAAAGTGATGCCCTACCACGGACGGCGCGCTAGCTGTTCTACACCGGCATCTACGCATGTCGCACTGATGAACAGGAACACAAACCGCCGCCCCCGCAGTCTGGATTACATCAACAATGTCGCGGCCGACTCTCTTGTCCGCGTTGTTTATAACAACGGCCGACTCAGCTATTTGTGCTGCCTCTGATGCTGCGGTCGTCTTTGTCGTCCGTCTCTCGCGGCCTGGTCTACATCAACACACGGGCGCGCTTTATCTACATCGATTGTTTATTGAGTATGAGCAAGTCCTTTGCTTGGGTAGCCGGTTTTCTTCCAACAAATTGAGGCAAATTATCATTCAACGTTATGCGCCTTTGGGTGGCTCAATGGACAAGCGCTGAAGTAAATCGCCACTACAGTTTGGTTAACTTCAAATCGCCGATTGGAAGGAACCATTGGCGAATTCTTGACACGGCTCATACGAGATCATTATAACCCGTCGATCACCTCAACCTTCTATGGATTCACATCGTACTATCAACACCAATGATATACAATTTATGCGGTTTATATCACGGTCAAATATGGAAGTCTCAAGCCAACTCCTCGAGTCACCTTTGAGACTCGGGGGCTCTGATGACATGACTCAGCAAATCTTGCGGTTTCACAAATTTAAGAACCCGGGGCGATGGAGGAAAGATAACCCGATCCGGAGGCTCTGTTATATTGATAAAAATTTAACGGCCGTCAGAAAATTTCCGACTTAGAAGTATATGACAGTTACAAAATCCCGGCTCAATGAAGAAGTTCCGGGTCATCAGAAAGGATTCTGGTTTAAAATCCGGCTCAAGGGAAGTCAGTCTCACTGAAGCTCTCAAATATCCGGTTTACAATTCGGTTCAAGGGGAATATGTTCTCCCACAAAGCTCTGAAGCTATCAAATCCGGTTTAAGAAAGTCCGGTTCAAAAAGGAATTAACTTCTCGCATGTTCGAGTTTAAAGGCCATCCGAAAATTTCTGGTTGAAAATGAAGATTTCGATTTAAAATCTGGTTCAAGGGAAAGATGTCTCCCACAAAGCTTTGAAGCTCTCAGTATCTGGTTTAACATCCGGTTCAAGAAGAAATCTATCTCGCAAAGTTTGGGTTCTCAGGAAAAATTAAAGGGACCAAAGAGTCTGTTGCAAAAGCACAACTCAAACATAGGTGCCCCTTGAGCACAACTCACAGTATCATTTGGGGCCTTGGTCGTATTCGAATCATAGCTACACCTCTTGATCCGGCTATCAAGCCAATATTATCATCACAACACAGCTCTGGTTACTTCGGTAATCCAGCTATCAAGCCAATATTATCATAAGGGGCCAAAGAGAGTCTGCTGCACAGCACAACTCAAACATGGGTATCCCTTGAGCACAGCTCACAATATCACTTGGGGGCTATGTTCGAACCATAGTTACACCTCTTGATAGGCATAAGGGCACCAGAGAAATCACTTGGGGGCTTAGTCGTATTCGAACCATAGCTACACCTCTTGATAGGCTTAAGGCCACTAGGGAAATCACTTGGGGGCTATGGGTTCGAACCATAGTTACACCTCTTGATAGGCATAAGGGCACCAGGGAAATCACTTGGGGTCTTGGTCGTATTCGGACCATAGCTACACCTCTTGATAGGCATAAGGCCACCAGGGAAATCACTTGGGGGCTTGGTCGTATTCGAACCACACCTCTTGATCGGTGCAATGCCACAATTATGACTACTGGGGGCTCTGGTCATACCCGAACCATAGCTTAAACCCTCTTGATCATACACATACATCATCATATATTGCGTCATACATTGCATCATCATTACATCATCATAGCATGTATCATATGGGCACAGATATACCGGTTTATATGGCAGGAATCGGTTTTCAAACCAGGTTATATTATTCAAATCTTTAATAGCCAACACGGCTGGATTTTTATTATGGTTATCAATAACCAATATTATGATTGAGGTTTTCAAAGTCGCTTCAGCGCAATGGATATAATTTATTCTACAATGGAAGGAATAGTCCCGAGTCGCTGCAGGCTTACGACCCGGCACTTGGGGGCTAAATTATTCAAGTTGGGATTACATCAAATACACAAGTCTCATGTCGCTGCAAGCATGCACCATGACACTTGGGGGCTAATGCAAAGTCATTGTTTTCTCACCTTATTGAAGACCCGACTCATCACATCGTAATGAGCCGGCCCTTGGGGGCTACCAATTGCTCCTATCAATGATTCAAGGTACACAAGTCTTAATCCATTATATTCAAGGGTCCACTGCTCAGTTGGTAAAGCACAAAGCTCTTAACCTTATGGACGTGGGTTCAAGCCCCATGGTGAAGATTACATCATATGATGTTATTATCAATAAATTATATACAAAGTCCCAGCTCAAGATATTATCTTCTTGAGCGGCCCTTGAGGGGCTATCGTTCTTGCTCAAGTCTACATGATCATATTTACAAAGTCCCCGCTTATTATTGCATAATGACCCGGCCCTTGGGGGCTACACTGGTTGAAGTTTTTATGAGTATAAAGGCAATTACAAGTCGAGTTCTTGCAAGCATAAACAACCCGACACTTGGGGCTACATATGTGGAATATTCAGTTGTGACTAGTGAGTGAGATGAACAATCTGGATTTCTTCAAGGTTGCAACATTTATATTGAAACAAGTCTTAAGCTATCATTATGTTCTCCTCTTAAGACTTGGGGGCTACAGGTAATATGCATATAAAGGAGGAACATCTTCAAATTCTCAGTTTTGGGCAAATCAGGAAGATTAATTGTGTGACCCTGCATTGGCAACAATCATAACCCGACATCTATAAACGGTCATGACCTGGGATCATCAGTTTTTATAACCCGACAATTTTGGCAATGATAAATCGGCAAGTTCTACATTTTCAAACCGGCTGATATCAGTTGAATATTTGAAGACCAATATTTTTGTCAAATCAGAGCATTGAAAGCCGATTCAAATGGATTCTTTATTTACAAAATATCTTCTACAAGCAAATTGATTATGAAGCAGGTATATTGACTCGGATTTTTCAGAAGGAAGAAATGACAAGGACTTAAGGATTATCAAGTGCCGGTTTATAAGAATATTTAAACCGGGGCACAACCCGCCAAATTCGTTCTTGTGTTTATGTTGCAGATCATTTTAACTTGGATAAATCCAAATTAAACTGGGGGCTAATGTCAGGGATATACCCCGCGGCGTAACCCGGCCGGAAGTATAACCCGACCGGACTTGGCGCTTCATCATAAACCGCCAGAGGACTGGCGATTCATGGGTCTGGCAGTTCACTGGTCTGACGATTTACGAGCCTGGCGACTCACCATGACCCCGACGACGGGTCAGATAAAGGACTAGGTCCAAGGCCCAGAAGGCCGGTTCATGTTATGGTGGGCCGGTTTAAGAGGAAAGTATAAGGAGTATTCCCTTACAAAGGAAGCAAGACTAGGACTCCACTTGTAATAGAGTAATCCTAATCCAACTAGGACTAGTCATGTAAACCGCCCCTTCAACATATATAAGGAGGGGCAGGGCTCCCCAAAGAGGGACAACCAACAAGAAACAAGATCTAGGGCTAGACACAAAGGGGGAGCCAGCTTATGCGGTGACTCTCTCATGAGCATAATGAAATCTAGCCACAAACAGCATGTAGGGCTATTACCGGATGATGCTTCCCGGGGCCCGAAGCTGTCTAAATCCTTGTCTTGTATTGCGTCTCTCGATTCCTCTCAACCCCTCTCAAGCTACTACAAAGATGCGTTGGCCTCACGACCAAGTCCTCACACTAGGACATCTACCGTGACAAATCCACGACAGTTCCCGTGGAGTCCTAGGATAGTTCCTACAAGAGAACCCATTCAGATGGTACCTGGTTTTCCTGAAGGGTGGAAGAACACCAGGCCGACATGCATAGCCAACATCTCCTAGGTAGAACTTGCCATCGGGGGTATTGATGTCATCAGGTCGAGTCATGTTGTCAATTAGAATCTTAGCATCATGTGTTGATCTTTCCTAGCCAACTAGCACATATGTGAACTTCAGATCAAAGTCAACAACATTGGGAACATTCCGGTTTGTGTAGTGCCCCCCTGTATGTTGCAGATTATGACATCGGCACTCTAGCAGTGACATGAGTAACATCTATTGCCCCAATGCAATCTTGAAATGGCATGAAAATATGGTGTTATGGCTATAGAAGAACAATACAAGCATGTCATGGCATGAACTATACTGTCAATGCTCACCTTGAAATATGGATACCATTTCGGTCTAGTGCGAATATTGCTAGGAGTACGGACGGTTGGTGACAACAACAACAACAATGCTTATAGTTCCTGCATCTTATCAATTAGCATGGCATATCAATCAACAATTGTGTCTGCAAGCTTATCCAACACTAATATGTAGAGCTTGATCTGCCTGTACGTGACCACTTTGGAATTCCTTGATCTTTCTGGTATCAAAGAATTTCTCTTGGCAATATATCCCTTGCATCTCTCGTCCACCTTTTTTGTAACTGTTTATGGTATTTAATTTGTAGGATAAGATGCACCAAGACCTAAAAAAATGTTCAATGTTCTTGAAATAATGTCCTGTGAAATCAACAGGTGTGAAAGCATTTGTATTTGTGAAATTGCTCTCTTCATACAGTCAACTTGTGGCTGCACACCAAACCAGAGTGTTCAAATTACCATACTTGTAAGTGACCAAGCAGTAATGTTTACATGTATCGTCACACATTCCGTCTTGGAACCAACTCATGCAGCACATACACCTTTACTCATAGAGCATCCCAACAAACTTTCTAAACGTACTTGATGGCATGTTTTCAGTTGGCAAATTTGCAGTAAAAATATAGCTACATAGTTAGTCGATCTCAGTAGTGGCAGACCATGGAGCTACAAACTCCATTTTCATCATATCACTACAAAACAGTTAGCAACTAGTCGATCAGATACATGCCACAACTCTTTAGTTTAGAACATCCAGACTTGCTAAGGACAACATCCACATATAAGTTACCAATGTGTACTCCCCTCTTCAGTTTCACAATTTTGACTCCTAACCAGAGATAAAGATAAATTAAACATGGGAACTTACCAATAAAATTTGAATGATTATAGAGTTTCCAGTAATTTGTTGCTCTTGGGCTAATCCATTGTTCTTGGTTTCTGCGGCCATCCATAATGAGCACTGGAACATAGTGTTTCAACGCACATTCGGGCAGGAGAAAGTTGTAGAGTGTGATAGATTGTGGGCAACCCTCACGCTGACGTTGCCGGACTATCTGGACACCGTTTCTTGGAATCTCTCACGCTCGGGTGAGTTCTCTATGAGCTCGACATATCATGCATTATGCCGTGCAACCACCATTGTGGAAGGCTCCGTTGCCCCTGAAAATCAAGTTCTTCGTGTGGCAATTGTTGTGTGACCGTCTCCCCTCTAGGATGGAGGTACTTAAGCGACGCGGGCCGGGCGATGGCTTATGCCCCCTTTGTGTTGTCCCGAAGACCGGGACCCACATTTTATTCTTGTACACGGTTGTGAGTGCCCTCTGGAGTTTCACCCGCGAGACTCTAGGGTCTGACTGGGAGGCCATAGACTTTGCGGAGTTCATTCAGATGAGAGCTACCCAGATAGGGTAGAACCACCGCCTGTTCTGGCTTATATTTGCGGCAATGTCATGGACCTAATGGACGACATGTAATAAAATGGTGATTGAGCGGGTCTTCCTGAGGCAGGCCTCTGATCCATTCCTTAACTTCCTTACTTTCTTGCAGCACTGGCACCCGCTTTCTAGGCAGCGGGACTGTGGTCGGCTTGAACTCATGCTGGATGCGCTTCTGGCTTCCGTGCGCTGCCTCTCCTCTTTGTAAGCGTAGCATGGTGCATGCCACTAGGTGCCTTTTTTTCTATTTCTTTTATGCTTTCTTTGGGCATGATTGTGTTGTTGCCCCAACCGGCGTAGTTGTGCCGTTGTGGACCTGAGTTGTATGGATCTTTGCTTTATTTATAAAGTGAGGCGAAAGCCTATTTCGAGAGAGTATCCGTAAACACAAGTTTATCCCTTGAATTTGAATTGTACACACATTTTCCTCTTTCATAAATAATTGTTTAGTATGATAAGGGCAGTAAACAAAGTTCTCCTCAAAAGGCATGCAGTTCATCAACAAATTTTAAGTATGACGGTACAAAAAAATCAGACTCAATGGAACTTGCTAATTAAACCAGATAGGATCACAGAAACTACAGCAAAATGCAAAATTGTATTTTGTTTTTCAAGAATTAAGCAATAGACCATTACAAAATTCTCCAAAAAATATTGTCCCAGTATAATTTTCAACGAAAGAAGAACATCAATATTGTTATACATCACAAAATGGCTAGATTTATAGTTCATCAAAAGATTCATTACTTGGGGGCAACAATGACAGTTGCTTTAACAAAATCTCTAGCATCCAATTGCACTCCAAAAACATGTGCACAAATTTATCAGTAAGATGTCGAATATGACATGAAAAACCACCACAGATAAAAAATGCACAGACAAATCAGGATGAACAGGAAATTTGCGTATCGAAATTTCATGGAGCAAAAGCATTGCTGGAAAATAGTTCGCTGACCTCTTCCTTAACCTCATCTCTCATAGAACAACCATTAAAATCTGGGTACGGATGACAACATCCTCCGTCGTATTTCTCATGGACGATCGTTGCGCTGTTGGATCCGGCCGGGAGCACCACCCAACTTCTGTCCAAATAGGAAGTCACTATCTTGATTCGCCTGTTAATCAGATCAGGTATCAGATACAAGACACGTGAGTGCATGGAATCAATGGAAGAATGCCATGGATATTTTAAACTAGACACAATTTGGTTTCCAGGCATCGGGATAACTCAAACTGCTTTTACCATGCACCAACAATTAGAATAGCTCTTGCAAAATAACAATTCATAGCTAGCATGTACGACCATTAAAACATGGGCCCTCAGTTAAACAATATATACTTATGTACATCCGGTGATCAGCACACAACTTCAGCTACATTTCTGGAATGATAACGAGATTATACAGAACGGGTAAGCATCAATCTTAGAGGTGCGATAACCATCACCGATCTTCTTCATATACATCTGATTTCATGCATGTGTTCTCCCAGTGTCCAATGTTTCTATGCCTCCTGCAGCGAATAAAAGGTAGTGCCGATGACAAGATTAACAACTACATCCTTTGTAGGAATAGAGGATGTACTACATTATTTTTATGCTTAGCAACGACGGCCAAAATGTGTTATATTTAGATACAAATGTAGTACTTTTTTTAGCTTAGAATATCCTTGATCGACATCTCCAATGCACTAGCTCTCGCTGGGTTCTTCTTCTGTTCCTCTGGAGCTTTGCTGACCGCACCCTAATATGCAATTTTTCTTTTGAGAAATTGCAATGAACACATGGCATCATAAATCACACATACGCAATTTTCTTTTTCTTTTGAGAAGGGGATGGAGAGGGTAGGCGCGGAGGAGGGCAGTCTTGCAGGCGTCTTGCCGAAGTCTTGAGGAAGGGCGGGCTGGGAAGGCAGCCCCGACGTGGGGAGGGAGGCGCGGGGAGGCGGCCGGAGCGGTGTGAGGCGGGCCGCGAGGTGGGAGAGAGTGGAGATGGAGAGTGAGGAGGGAGACTGAGAGGTCAGGCGGGGAGGACGATGATAACATGGGCTTAGTAGTAGCACGGGTCTCGGCTCAACGCTATTGCTAAAGTCATTAGCTGTAGCGCCGGTCCAAGACAAGCGCTACTGCTAAGTGGGGACGGACAGCTGGGCCCGGGCAGGCCATAACAGCAGCGCGGTTCAACAGAACGCGCTACTGCTAATGTGTTTACCAGTAGCATGGGTCCATGAGGGAGTCCCGGACTAGGGGGTGTCCGGATAGCCGGACTATCATCACGGCCGGACTCCAAGATTATGAAGATACAAGATTGAAGACTTCGTCCCGTGTCCGGATGGGACTTTCCTTGGCGTGGAAGGCAAGCTTGGCGATACGGATATGTAGATCTCCTACCATTGTAGCGGACTCTGTAACCCTAACCTATCCGGTGTCTATATAAACCGGAGGGTTTTAGTCCGTAGGACGAACAACAATCATACCATAGGCTAGCTTCTAGGGTTTTAGGCTCCTTGATCTCGTGGTAGATCTACTCTTGTACTACCCATATCATAAATATTAATCAAGCAGGAGTAGGGTATTACCTCCATCGAGAGGGCCCGAACCTAGGTAAAAATATCGTGTCCCTTGTCTCCTGTTACCATCCGCCTAGATGCACAGATTCGGGACCCCCTACCGAGATCCGCGGTTTGACACCGACATTGGTGCTTTCATTGAGAGTTCCTCGTGTCGTCACCGATAGGCCCGATGGCTCCTTCGAGCATCAACAACGAGCGGTCCGGTGAGACTTTTCTCCCGGACAGATCTTCGTATTCGGCGGCTTTGCCTGCGGGCCAATTTGCTTGGCCATCTGGAGCAGATCGAAGCTTCGCCCCTGGCCATCGGTCAGATTTGGAAGTTTGAACTATCGGCCGATATCGCGGAGACTTGATCTTGACGGGTTCGAGCCGCAGCCAAGCAGCGCCACCTTGTCTCGATGGGCATGATTTAGCTCTGCAGCTGAGCGGTGCCACGGAGGCCGCACGATATCCGCTCCGACCCTTAATCCGGGCGGATTCCCGATCGAGGAGGAGTGGTTGGACACCGCCTCGGGGCTACAATCTCTACGACGATTGAGCGAACTCCATCCTGTCCTTTGCAAAGACCTCGACTCGGTGCGGACTCCTCTCCGGACTCCAAACCCCAGCGCCCTGCCAATTGAATCCGATTGGGCGCCGGTCATGGAGTTCACTGCGCGGACATCTTCGGCACTCGCCCTTTGGCGGCATCCTGAATTCACTAAAGTCTCTCTCTTTATCCGGAGAGCCTGGCGGACTACGGCCGGGAAGGTTGAGATCGGACGACGAAGAAATTCAGCGCCCACCACCACCCACTTCGTAGCCACCGCCGAAAGCTTACGGCGTGCTCAATTTTGACTCGAAGACATCGGCGGTATGGGCGGCGATGTAGGAGACAACAATGAACCAGCACCTATAGGATCTTTGGACAACCTCATCCATGATGTATACATGGTGGATACACCTAAAGGAAATGAAGACGAGGAACAACGGGACGCTATGAAGGATAAATCCCTCGAAAAGTAGTCAAAACGGCAACGTAAACGCCGAACAAAGTCCCGCCTCAACAAAGACCCAGCCATAGAGCAGGGCGAACCGGTGGACAACGAACAAGCTATTGAGCAGTTGTCCGAACAAGACAACTTGGATAAACAATCTGTCCCCGGCGAAGACAACAGTCCGGACGATCTCACGCCGGACAAACCATTGGAGCAAAATGACCTCCAGAAAAGGCTCGTCGCCACTGCGCGTAGCCTGAAAAAGCAGAAGCGGAATCTCAAAACAGCAGAAGATGCACTCGAGGATCAGATGGAGCAAAGTATTCAGCACCGCAGAACAAGTCTGGCGACGATCGCCGAACAAAACTACCGAAAAAGCTACTGCCCGAATTGACGAGGAGGCCTTAGAGCCTCCACAATTAAAAAGCAAGAAGGCCACCGGTCGGATGGGCGACCCCACGGCAAAAAGAGAGCGGCGAATGGCGCCGACACAAGCCAATATGCGATCCGCATAAGGATTCACATCAAAAGGATGGCCCATTAGGTCCATCTATGGGCCAAGAAAGCAGGCTCGTCAAAGCAAGCATCGCCAAAATTCGAAGATCATGGCACACCCAAATATAGGGCGCGCACACCCCTATGTTTCACCGATGAGGTCTTTGGATCATGGATTTCAGTGATTCAAACCCGTAAACATAGAGGCATCTGACGGAACAACAGACCCTAGAGTGCGGATCGAGGATTACATCCTCCACATACACATGGCTAGAGGAGATGATCTCCACGCCATAAAATACTTACCCTTAAACTCAAAGGGCCAGCTCGGCATTGGCTTAAAAGCCTCCCGAAAATACCATTGGAAGCTGGGAAGAGCTCGAGGATGCATTTAGGCAAACTTTCGGGGGACTTATGTCCGCCCTCCGGATCTGACGATTTAAGTCACATAACTCAACAGCCGGAGAGTCAGCCGGAAATTCTGGAACAGGTTCCTTACTAAAAAGAACCAAATAGTCGATTGTCCGGACCGAAGCCTTAGCAGCTTTCAAACACAACGTCCGAGGCGAATGGCTCGCCGACACCTCGGCCAAGAAAAGCCAATAACAATGGCGCATTAACAAGCCTCATGACCCGCTTTTGTGCGGGAGAGGATAACTGGCTAGCAAGATGCAGCACCAGCGACCCAAGTACATCGAAATCAGGGATGGAAATGGGAAACCACGGTGAGGAGTCTGGATTAGGGGTGTCCGGATAGCGGACTACCATCATCACCGAACTATCATTGGCGGACTATCATCATCGACCGGACTCCAAGACTATGAAGATACAAGATTGAAGACTTCTCCCGTGTCCGGATGGGACTTTCCTTGGCGTGGAAGGCAAGCTTGGCGATCGGATATGTAGATCTCCTACCATTGTAACCGACTCTATGTAACCCTAGCCCTCTCCGGTGTCTATATAAACCGGATGGCTTTAGTCCGTAGGACTACATCACAACATCAACAACCCTTACAATCATACCATAGGCTAGCTTCTAGGGTTTAGCCTCCTTGATCTCGTGGTAGATCCACTCTTGTAAACATCCACAATATCAATATCAATCGAGCAGGATGTAGGGTTTTACCTCCATCAAGAGGGCCCGAACACAGGTAAAACATCGTGTCCCTTGTCTCTGTTACCATCCGCCTAGATGCACGATTCGGGACCCCCTACCGAGATCCGCGGTTTGACACCGACATTGGTGCTTTCATTGAGAGTTCCTCGTGTCGTCACCGATAGGCTTGATGGCCTCTTCAATCAACAACAGCGTAGTCTGGGTGAGACTTTTCTCCCGGACAGATCTTCAGATTCGCGGCTTCAGATCGCGGCCAACTCGCTTGGCCATCTGGAGCAGATCGAAGCTTCGCCCCGCCGTCGAGTCAGGTTTGAAGCCTAAACTTCACGGCCGATATCCGCGGAGACTTGATCTTGATGGATCTGAGCCAACCCGGCGTGCTTGCGGCTGTCACGATGGGCATGACCTAACTCGCGCGGACAGCACCTTGGGTCAGACACGAATCCGCCCGACCCATAGTCGGAGCCGATCGCTCGGATCGAGGGCGGATGGCTGGACACCGCCTCGGGGCTGCAACCTCTGGCGATGGAGCGAACACTTACCTTGTCCGCATAAAGCCCATGACTCCGTGGTGCGGACTCTCTGCCGGACTCGAACCTCCTGCACCCCTGCGGTCGAATCCGATTGGCGCCGATCATGGAATTCACCGCTGCGGACATCTTTCAGCACTTCGCCCTTGGCGATATCATAAATTCACTGAAGCATCTCTCGCTATCCGGAGAGCCTGGCGAACTACGGCTAGGATGGTTGGGACGCAGACGACGAAGAAATTCAAAGCCCACCCACCACCCACCGTAGCCACCGTCGGCGATTTAACCGGCGTGCTCGACTACGACTCCGAAGACATCGGCGGTATGGGCGGCGATGCGGAGACTACCAAGAACCGGTGCCTACATGACCTTTGGAAGACCACCTCGTCATATGACATATACATGGTGGACACCCCAAAAGATGGGGACGACGACGAAGAAGCAGAGGCCGATTCTTTAAAGAAACAGCCCAAGCGCCCGGCGTCGGGCGCGCTCTAAATCCCGCCACGGCAAGAATGGAGATTCCGCACAGAGATAATAACACCCAGAAAGTGCCGAAGACAACTCCCTCCAAAGACGATCCAGCGCGGAGGAGGCAGAAGCAAGCCCTCACGAGAGGCGCGGGCGAAGAGGTCGAGGATGACAATTACTTACCTCCCTCCGGAGATGAGGCAAGCCTCGGCGACGCATTTAATTCGTCGTGCTCGAGGATCCCGTCGAACAAGAGCGTTTGAGCGCAGGCTAATGGCCACGGCAAACAGCCTAAAGAAAAAGCAGCAATAGCTTCAAGCTGATCAAGACCTCTGGCCGACAGATGGACCGAGGTCCTCACGGCGAAGAGTATGAACTTCGAGCGCCCCTCAAAAGCTACCCAAAACGCAAGTTGCTCCCCGATTAAGGAGGAGGCATACAAACCTGCATCACCGGCGCTGTCGGCAGACCGGCCACCTCGTGGCGCGGCAGAGGCGTGCAAGCCCTCCACCAAAACCGCACCCGGCATCGCTCAAAAAGCATGAAGCCCGGGGAACGCGCGGACTTGCGGGATATATTGGAGGACAAGGCAAGACAATCCAGATCCATCTATGGATCACGTGGGCGCCCAAGACCCACGAGCGAATACCGTCGCGCGGACATAACTACTCCGGCGGGCGAACACAGCAGACAACGCTCTCTCGAGCTACGTCGCGATATTGCTCAATCTGAGAGGTGCCGCACACCCACTATGCTTCACCGATGAAGTAATGGATCATCAAATCCACGAAGGTTTAAACCCGTTAATATCGAATCCTACGATGGCACAACAGACCCCGCGGTTTGGATTGAGGATTATCTTCTCCATATACACATGGCCCGGCGGCACCTTCACGCCATCAAATATCTCCCGCTCAAGCTTAAAGGACCAGCTCGGCATTGGCTTAACAGCCTGCCCGCAGAGTCAATTGGATCTTTGGGAAGACACGGAAGCCGCATTCCTCGACAACTTCGAGAGCGCGTATATGCGACCACCGGACGCAGATGACCTAAGCCACATAATCCAGCAGCCAGACGAATCGGCCAGGCAATTCTGGACACGGTTCTTAACAAAGAAAAATCAAATCGTCGATTGTCCGGATGCAGAGGCCCTCGCTGCCTTCAAACATAACATCCGCGACGAGTGGCTGGCCCGGCACCTAGGACAGGAGAAGCCGAAATCCATGGCAGCCCTCACATCACTCATGACCCGCTTCTGTGCGGGAGAGGATAGCTGGCTAGCTCGCAGTAACAACCTCAAGCAAAAGCGCTGGCAGTCCGGATACCAAGGACCGCAATGGCAGGTTGCGTCAAAACAAAACAAACGCCGCATTAACGGCGACAACAATGAGGATCGGCAGTCAACACGGATTCGAGGCTCCAAGCCCGGTCAGCGGAAGAAGCCATTCAAAAGAACTACTCGGGCCCGTCAATTTGGACGGATACTCGACCGCTCTTGTCAAATACATGGAACCCCGAAAAGCCAGCTAACCATACCAACAGAGATTGTTGGGTATTCAAGCGAGCAGGCAAATTAATTGCAAAGCAGTGACAAGGGCAACACAGCGGTGACGAGGAAGAGAACCGGCCGCCGAACAACAGAGGACAAAAGGATTCCCCCTCAAGTTCGGACGGTAAACATGATATACGCATACGCATATTCCCAAGAGGGAGCGAGCGTGCACTAAGGGGCGTATCTGCGATGGAGCCAGTTGCCCCAAAGTTCAACCCATGGTCCTCTTGCCCGATCACTTTCGATCGAAGAGACCATCCGACCGATATCCGCCATGGCGGATTCGCGCATTGGTTTTAGACCCAATCGTTGATGGATTTCACCTCACGAGAGTCACGATGGGCGGCGGCAGAGCTGAACCTGCTTTATCGGGATACATGCGCCAAGATGGGCATAGACCCTTCAAGGATTAAACCTACAAAGACAACCTTCAAAGGTGTCATACCAGGTGTCGAGGCCAATTATACAGGCTCGATTACTGGAAGTGGTCTTGGATCCCGGATAATTTCGAGCGAGGAGTTAATCTTCGACATAGTCCCGTTCGCGGCGGCTATCACGCTCTGCTCGGACGAACGCGTTCGCAAAAATTCAACGCGGTGCCGCATTATGCATACCTTAAGCTCAAGATGCCAGGCCCTCGTGGAGTCATCACGGTCAATGGAAACACGGGCGCTCTCTCGAGCGGAGGAACATACAGCGGCTCTCGCGGCAGAAATACTGAGGAGCCTTTTAAGGCAATTCTCGAGTCCGGCCGTTAAGCGACCGGACACGACCAAACGCGCCCGAGCAACTTCAACCAAGACCACTGGCACGCCCGAGCATCGCAGCGTAGCAATGCGGCCTTAACCCCAGCCCTCGCATAATTGGAAGACAAACTCTCACGCGTACATAATTACATACGGAGATACCATGGGCATAGGGGAAAGGCACAACCACAACAGACCAGTGCGGTTCGACCACACGGGGGCTCCCAAGTGTGCTCTTTTTTCTTTTATTTTTCTCCTTTTTTTATACAGAACTATGTCCGGCGGCGACCCTGCCGAACTCATGATGCTACAGCCAGGGAAGGACAAAGGCCGCGACGAACACTCAGGTGGTCTCCATCACGAGCATTATATTTGTTATATACAACATTCCGCGGCCTACCCCTGGAGGGAGACGCCTTTAATTCGTCCAATCCCTTGCTTTCCACACTATTTGTATCATTCCGCACTCATAATAAAATGCAGTCTTTTTGCTTATAATTGCATCACCTTATACATACATATATGTTCATTTACGACATGTCGCATCCGTACATTTTGGTACGGCCAAATACACCAGGGGCTTCTGTTCTCCGCATTATGGTGTGATAAAGTCCGCACACTTTCACAAGTGCGGCACCCCGAACTTATAGCATTATATGAATCGGCTCGAATCATGTCTTGGGTCAATAGTTGGGTTTGCCGGCTCCCATGTTTGGCACCTTACGTTCCATTCTATCGGCTAAGGTAGCACTGGAGAACCACTGCGATTGCGCCCGGTTGAGCAGGTTAACGCCTCGATGGAAAGCTAAAACTGATTTGTCATGATAAGGCGAGACTGGTCGCTGTTCGAGAGGTCCTTCGGGTCCCTAAAGACCTCGCCGCTTGAGCGAAGTTCGGATTATGTCCGATGAAGGCGTGGATAGCGCCCCAATTGGTCCTCCGAATACTAGGGGCTTCACCGAAATTTAAAATTATAGAATTCTATGGCTAAGTGAGAGTGTTCAAGCACTATAAGTCCGGTTGCCTTGTTCGTTGTGTTGGCGCCTCCTAGATGGACCCAAAATGGGAACAAGAGTGCTCAAGTTTATCCGAACACCTCAGACTCGTGGCATGGGGCTGAAGCCGACGACTTGCCATCTCTCGATTTAATAAGCGGCCGCCTGAAGGTAATATTTTAAATTAACAAGCGTTGCTTAGCGCATATGAACAAAGTTTTCAGCGCGCGAGGATAACACATTGCGAATTTACTCAAAATTACATCCACAGGGCACTCATCCGCAATCTTGCGGGCACCCTTCAGACAACCTTATAGTACATTTCGGCGACGATGTTCCTTGCCCGCTGGTGGCGCGTCGCTGATTAGCTTCTCCGCATCCAGCTTGCCCCAATGCACCTTTGCGCGGGCAAGGGCCCGACGAGCACCTTCAATACAAAGCGGAGCGCTTGATAACCTCCACCCAGGGCACGCATCCACCAGCCGTCGCAGACGAGGCGAAGTAGCTCCTGTGCATGGCCTCTCCAGCCACACCGGACTATGAGGCCCTTCATGGCCTGCTCGGCCACCTTGTGAAGCTTCGACCAGCTGCTTCACTGGTCGCTAGAAACACGGATGGCGGTCTCAAAGATATCGAGACCGAAGACCTTCTCCGTTGAGCTCCCTCCTCGGCTCGGTAGAATGGCGGCATCAGACACGCTGCGAGGCAGATCTGCAAACGCCCCTGGAGAGCTCCGAATTCGGGTAAGTAACACGTAATTTACATTCACATGCTTGCTTTGCATGAAAAATGCCTTACCCGCCGCTATCTTCTTCATCAACTCAATCTCCTGAAGGGGCTTATGGGCTTCGGCCTTGGCAGTTTTGGCACTTTCGAGAGCCGAGGCAAGCTCGGACTCTCGAGTCTTTGAGTCACGCTCCAAACTCTCATGCTTTTCCATGAGAGCCTAGAGCTCTTGCTGAACCACCGCCACCCGCGCCTCTTGCTTTTCTCGCTCTGCCCGTTTCGTGGCCGCATTGCGTTCGGCCGCGGACACGGCCTCCTTCAGGGTCGCCACCTCGTTCGTGGCCCCTGCAGTACCCATGTTATCCTTGTTATTTTTTGTTGCAACCTAAATCCTTTTTTGTAAGGTACAAGTTCAAAGCGGTGTTGCTCACCTTCTTTGTCCTGGAGCTGCTTCCTGGCGCGGCCGAGCTCTTGCTCGGACCGCTCGAGCTCCTGCTTCACAACACTGACCTCCGCAGTCAGTGCGACAGAGGTCAGCAGCGCAGCCTGCAACCCATATTGACATAATTTTTTAGCAACCCTGCGTATATCTTCTTTTTTTTAGATCCTCAGTCCGGCTTTTCTTTCCGAACACCGAACCGAGCATCAGGGGCTACTGTCTATGCGGTATTACATTGCATATTTTAACTTCTTACCTCAAAGCGATAGAAGGCTCTGCAGCTTCGGTCAGCCCGCTCTTGGCGAGCTGCACCTTCGATCACCGCACTCATAATAGTGCGGTGTTCTTCCTCGATGGAAGCGCTCTGCAGCGCCTCAACAAATTGCTCGGCGCCCGGTTGGGCCGGAAGCCGCGGTGTCACGGTCTTGCCCTTCGTTCGAAGGGGCCGCCGGCCGGACTCCGGAACCACTGCGGGTTCCGATGTGGAGTCCGGCGCAAAGTCCGGGAGGACGCCTTGTGGCGCCTCGAGCCTCCCCCCGATGGGTCCCTTCTTGAGATCCCACTCGGCGTCCTCGGCGTCGCGAGGGGTGGGCGGTCGGGATGGAGTCTACATCCGACGGAGCCAACGACCCTTCGATGAAGCGGGAAATCATCACCGGCGGACTACGGGCATGCGACATTAGAATGACACTATGTGACGCAGAAAAGAAATTATAAATTATTCAGAATCCGGATACTTACGATCTCGCCGGAGGCCTGGCCCTTGAAGGCCATTCTTCCGCCAGCGTTGATGTTGGCGGAGCCATCCGGGAATAGTCCTTCCCTCTTGGACCCTTCGCCCCCCCTGTTGGGGAGCCTTCCTCTTCCTCTCTCCCTCCTCTGGGAGAGAGTCCTCTTCCTCCTCCTTATTTTCGGGGGAGGAGTCCACCCCGAGTCGTCGGACACCTGAAAGCGGAGCTCTTTCGAGCACTGTGGCCTCCTTCTTGGCCTTCTTCTCCGGCACCACGTGCGGTGCGGAACCAGCAACCTCGCTAGATGAGCGTCTCTGGATTTTCTCGGCATAGGAGCCGGACAGTAATCTGCTCCGCCTTCCTCATCCGATCTGTCAAAGGAAAGGGGAAATTAAAACCGCATAGAGTCAAACTATGAAAAACAAGTGTCTCGTAAAGGGTAGAATCACTTACCTCGTCGGCTGGCGCTGCGGCGAAATCCGTGATCTTGATCGCGGATGCGGGCTTGGCGCCTTGAACAGCACCTTCCAGCGCCTTTCAGACGTCGTGTCGAAGAGCACGCTTAGCGCTGGTGCTGTTCCGGATCGAACTCCCACAGTTTGAATGCCGCTCTTGGCATGGGAGTATCCGTGGACGAGCATGACTTGGACCACGTTAACCAGCCCGAGCTTCTTCACCAGCTTCTTGATACATGCTTGAGTCCGTCGGCTCCTTCGAACTACCCCACAGCAAGCCCTTCTCTTTCCAGGAGGTGAGCTGCGTGGGGATACCAGATCTAAACTCGGGGGCCGCCGCCCATTCAGGGTCATGCGGCTCGGTGATATAGAACCACCCCGATTGCCACCCCTTGACAGATTCCACGAAGGCCCCTTCGAACCAAAGGATATTGGGCATCTTTCCCAACATGGCGCCTCCGCACTCCGCTTGAGTGCCCTTCACTACCTTCGCTTGACATTGAAGGTCTTGAGCCCAAGTCAAGTGGGGCTGGATGCAGAGGAAGGCTCTCATTACTGACGATAAACGCCGAGATGTTGAGGATGAAGTTCGGCGCCAGATCATGGAAATCCAGGCCGTAGTAGAACATGAGCCCCCGGACAAAGGGATGTAGTGGAAAGCCCAGTCCGCAGAGGAAGTGGGGAAGAAAGACGACCCTCTCATGGGGCCTGGGGGTGGGGATGAGCTGCCCCTCGTCGGGCAGCCGGTGCGCGATGTCGCTGGAGAGGTATCCGGCGCCGCGCAGTTTGGCGATTTGCTCCTCCTTAACGGTGGAGGCCAACCATTTACCTCCCGCTCCGGACATGGTCGGAGAAGGTTGAGACGAGATGCGCGAACTTGGGCGCTGGAGCTCGAAGTGCGTGGAGATGGATAAGCAAAGGAGGAAGAAGGCGTAGGTGAGAAGGTGAATCCTTATCCCTTATATGGGCGGGCGAAGTCTTACGCGTCCCCCACCGGCCTGGTAAAACTCGCTTATCTCCCAAGCGTCACCATCAATGGCGCGGTTGGGTTACCCACGCCCGTATTGATGAGAATCCCGGATTAAGGGGAAACACGATCTCTGCTTCGACAAGACGTGCCAAGGAAACCGCTTCGCTAAATGCGCTGAGGTGGTAAAGTAAAAAACAATTCGAGTAATGACTTGGTAGTGGTGTGACGTCATGCCACAAAAAACGTCAGCAGATTGAACTTGTGTATATATTATTATTCTCTCTACGGTGGAATGTGGAATTTATTTTGCAGAGCCGGACACTATCCTGGTGTTCACAATCTTCTATCATTTGGAGGAGGAACCCGCCTTGCAATGCCAAGCAATATACACGCCGGACTTATCGTCATTGAAGCCTGGTTCAGGGGCTACTGAGGGAGTCCTGGATTAGGGGGTGTCCGGATAGCCGAACTACCATCATCGGCCGAACTATCATTGGCCGGACTATCATCATCGACCGGACTCCAAGACTATGAAGATACAAGATTGAAGACTTCTCCCCGTGTCCGGATGGGACTTTCCTTGGCGTGGAAGGCAAGCTTGGCGATACGGATATGTAGATCTCCTACCATTGTAACCGACTCTATGTAACCCTAGCCCTCTCCGTGTCTATATAAACCGGATGGCTTTAGTCCGTAGGACTACATCACAACATCAACAACCCTTACAATCATACCATAGGCTAGCTTCTAGGGTTTAGCCTCCTTGATCTCGTGGTAGATCCACTCTTGTAAACATCCACAATATCAATATCAATCGAGCAGGACGTAGGGTTTTACCTCCATCAAGAGGGCCCGAACCTGGGTAAAACATCGTGTCCCTTGTCTCCTGTTACCATCCGCCTAGACGCACAGTTCGGGACCCCCTACCCGAGATCCGCCGGTTTTGACACCGACAACGGCGCAACAAGGACCAGCGCCGGATTAAAAGAAACAGTCCAAAGAGCACGGCAGTCAACGCCGGATTCAAAAGCTCACGGAAGAACAACAAAAAACTGCCCCTTAAGGACAATAGCGATGAGATATCCAACTTCAACAAAATATTGGACAAGATATGTCAAATCCACAGTACTCCTGGGAGGCCTGCTAACCACACCCACCGAAATTGTTGGGTCTTCAAACAGTCCGGCAGACTGAACGCCGAACACAAGGGGCTCGACACACCAAGTGAAGAGGATGACGAGCACCACAAGCAGAGCCCCGGAAAACAAAAAACTTTCCCACAGGAGGTTAAAACAGTAAACTCACTTCACGTGATCAAAGGGAAAAACAGAGCGGCGCCCACTAAAAGGCGCGCCGCACACTGGTTGTCAAAACCAATCACCTTCGACCATCGGACTATTCCAAAATATCCGAACGCAGGATGGACTGCCTTGATATTGGATCCTATAATCGACGGATTCCAATTTACACATGTCCTCATGGATGGCGGCGAGGACATAAACCTGATATATCAGACACAACCAAGCGGGATGGGGATAAACCCAACCAAAATTCGCCGTAGCAACACCTCCTTTAAAGGAGTAATGCCAGGCCCATATGCCCTTTGTACGGGCTCCATACTGCTAGAAGTTGTGTTTGGTTCATCCGACAACTTCCGTCGCGAAAGGTTACTCTTCCATGTCGCCCCGTTTAAAACCAGCCATCAAGCACTATTGGGACGCGAAGCTTTCGCCCGCTTTAACGCAATACCGCATTATGCATCTCTAACACTTAAAATGCCTGGTCCACGCGGCATCATCTTGTTAAAAGGAAGTATTAAGTGTTACTCAAGCACGGAAGAACGGGAGACTGCCTTGACAGCCCCACAGCTATCCGGCTCTGCTAGGCAAAGAACCTGAATTGGTCATTCAAACCCCAGACACGGTTAGATGAGTCCGGCGCCTACTAGCGGCATACCCCCATACGAGGGGCCGCATGCATATATAACAATGCATAATAAAGCTCAATTTTATTCAATTCTTGAACCGTACTCGCTTATTTAATATTAAGTACATCTTTCGTGACGCCTTTTTCTTTCAAACTAAGTTCCTCTCTTTTACGGATGAACAACGTGCTACACCCGCCCGAGATACGGCACAATGGAGACACAAGCGCAGACGTGCGGAGGGACCCGTTGCAAGGATTCTTTTCAGATTAAGACCCGCGTAAACCTTTTTTCACTGCTCTTGTTGATATACATCCCCGGTTCCTTAATATAACCGAGGAGGAGGCTGGTGCTTTGGCATTGGCCGCACCAGAATTTTTGTGCGCACACGGACACCGGGGCTTAGGGCATTATTCTGCCCATTCTCATAAAGACCGAATACCTTAGGGAGTATTGGCGCCTCGAGTTAGGCCTTATATGCATCAGCTCGAATCATGTCTTTGGTCAAATGTTGGGTTGCCCGGCTCTCGTGTTTTGCTGCCTTACGTTCCGTTTTCACGGCTAACGCGGCACCAGGAGAACTCTGCGACAGTGCCCGGTTCGCCGGGCGAACACCTCGAGAGAAAGCCGAAAACTGATCGTCATGATATAACGAGACCTGGTCAACCACTCGATGACTCACAGAATGTTTAGGATTCCTCCGCATTAACGAAGGACGGTTTTCGGTCAGCACATACGCACTCGAATTCGGGAGCTGCGGTGCCCCGGGGCCATATAGTAGCCCCACCCTCGAACTCCTATGGCTAAGTGAAAGTGATAAAGCATTATAGTCCGGTTGCCTGGTTTGCTACGCTATCACCTCCTTAACAGGACCAAGACGTTGGATTAAGTGTGAAAAAGCACTTTCTTTGCAAACACCCCCGCACTATGTGCGTCGGGGCTGAAGCCAAGGACTGCAATCTTTCAGGTTATATACACATATACATAAACGGCCGCACAGGGAGTAGTTTACTACTTGAACGCACAAGTATAAAAAGCTCTTATATTATATTGAAACACTGTTTTCACAAATCACACATGTCATTTAAACAGAATATCCTTCGAGCACTGCGTCTCTATTAAACGAGCGCCCGGCAGGACTTCTTCAAACTAGTGCTCGGCAGGTACTCGACTTCGGTCCGAATCTTGGGATGCAACATCGGTGGCCTTCATCTCTGCCCAGTATGTCTTGACATGGGCCAGAGCCATCCGCGCTCCCTCAATACATGCCGATCGCTTCATTGCGTCGATACGCGGTACCGCACCAAGGAACTGCTGCACCAAACCAAAATAGCTCTTCGGCTGGGGTCCGCCCGGCCGCAAGTGGGTCAAGACATGCTTCATGGCAAATCCGGACAGCCGATTCAGCTCGGCCCATTCGGCCAACCGATCGGTCAGCAGCAGAGGACGCTCCGGACTGTGGAATTGCGACCAATATAGCTCTTCCCTTCGATGCCCCTTCTGGCCCCGGAAGTGCTCCACCACGTCCGCAGCGCTCGCCGCCAAGTCCAGATAAGCATCCTCCGAACTCCACAACTTATCCAGCTGAGCATACTTTGGATCTGTATATTTCCTCCGCAGTAGAAACGGTTTTCCAGCCGCAATTGCCCCGGCCTGATTTAGCTCCTCCTTGGCAGCTCTCAATGCCGACTAGGCATTCTTGGATTCGGCGGCGGCCTTTTTTAGGCCCTCTTGTTCCGCTTGACGTTCTTTTTCCAGAACCTCGCAGCGATCGGTAGTATTCCTTAACTTTTTTGCCATCTCCTCTTTGCTTCGGCAGTGAGCAGCCCGTTCAGCTTCTAGCTCTTCGGCCGCCTTTAAAACGGCCGCATTACTAATTCTGATTTGCTCTTTCGCTCGGGCAAGTTCTGCCCGCAGCTCTTCCATGGCAGCGGCACCATCTGCATTAAGCATACGAATAGTAAGACATGGGCGTCAAGCTCCCTTACCAGGTGTCCGGATAGAAGTCGCATACCTTGTGATTCGTCAAATCGTTTATTAACCAGCGCGATGTCCGCATCCGCCTCGTCAAGTTGCCGCTTTAGTTCGGCATATTCATCAGTCCGGCTGGCCTCCGAACGCCCCGCCACCTGTTTAGGAGCGGCGATATGTTAAAACTGAGAATTTGATCCTCGGCACGTTGTCAATTTTGACAACATACCGAGTCTCGGGCTACTATCCATACAGGCGCATTCTATATGCATAAGCGCCGAAGGTACATCATTTTTACGTACCTCAAACCCGTCACAAGAAGCTTCGACGGCTTCATGCAATCCGCTCTCCGCGGATGCAATTCTTTCAATCACCGCACCCATTAGAGCACGGTGATCTTCTGAAATAGCCTTCGCCCGAAAGCAGATCCTTCACTCCTTCGATCAAGACACCACCGGTGCGGAACTTCCGGCCCCGCCAGACTTGGGGGAACCCTCCGCGACGACACCTCCGGGTCATCCGCTTCACATGAGGGTGCGACTGGTGGAGGCGTTTCGCTCTCCATCATCTCCGGAAGAAGATCCTCAAGACGAGCTCACGAGAAGGGCTGAGGTCCGAACTACAAGGTACAATTTCGGTTATCTTCATGAATAAATACAGGGATGTTCCTTATTTACAAGGCCCATTCTTTTTACTTACGACTCGCTGGAGGGCTGATCCCCTCGGGGAAATAATGCGGCTGGGTTACTTCCCAGCGCCGGATTCTCTGCCGAAGATTCCTTTCCCTCTTTGAGGCCTTGACCTCCGGATCTTCCAAGAGGTCCGCTTTCTCCTCGGAAGGTGGGACTCTTAATCCTCCTTCCTTGATAGCCTCCTTCGAGAGGCAGTTGCTTCCCGCTCCCCTTCGCCTTCTTCAAAAGCGCGACCTTCAACATCTTGGTGGCATGGGATCCGGCGTGGTCTCTGGGAGGGGAGCCGGACACCTTATTAACTTTGCCTTGGCTATCCATTCCTGTTCAAGAAAACGGCTCCTTTAAAGGGCATATATATATAAAATAAATGAATGAACAACTTGTCCGGTTACAGGACTACTTACTTGAGTATCTGGGCGATTGCAGCTTAGTCCTGCGTCCTCGGTCAAGTCCGGACACTTCTCTTGTGATCCGAAGAACAGTTTATACATCTCCACGGGCGTCGTGCCCATAAAAGTTTGGAGAGCTCGTGGTCCCTCCGGATTGAATTCCCACAGGCGGAGGGGGCAACGTTTGCAGGGCTGAAGGCGCCGGATCACCATGACCTGCGCCACTGCAACCAGATTGATCCCTCTTTCCTGGAGATCTCGAATACGGCCCTGCAGCAAGGGAACGTCCTTGGACGGCCCCCAGTCGAGCCCCTTGTTGACCCATGATGCCAGCCGCTGTGGTGGACTGGCGGAAGACAGGGGCGCCACCCATTTGGTGCCCCAGGAGCGGTGATATAAAACCACTCCCGTTGCCACAAACCAAGCTCCTCTTGAAAAGAGCCCTCGGCCACGAAGCATCAGCACATTTGCTTATGACCGCCCCTCCGACTCTACTTGTTGCCCTCGATCATCTTGGCTCCACCTTGAAGGTCTTGAGCCATAATCCAAAGTGGGGGTAATATGGAGGAAGGCCTCACATACGACAAAATGACGAGATATGGAGGATGGACTCAGATTCAAGTCATGGAAATCAAGCCCATAATAAAATATGAGCCCCGCACAAAGGGATCCTTCGGAAGCCTAAACCCGAAGGAAGTGGGACACTGAACACCACGTTCTCGCCGGGCTCAGGAGTGGGAATGACCTGCCCTGGAGCAGGCAGCCTATGCGAGATCTCGCCGGTTAGATACCTGGCGTCGCGTAGCTTTAGCACATCTTCTTCTGTGACAGAGGAAGACATCCATCGGCCGTGCTGGTCAGATCCGGACATCGTCGAAAGTCCGGAGCGTCTGAATCTGAAGCTTTGGGTGTTGGAACTCAAAGCGTGAGGCAAACTCGATGGAGGGTGTAAAAAAAAGAGGGCCTTGGTCTCATTATAAAGAGGTTGAATACCAAGAGCCCACCCCGTGGTCGATTAGGACTCGCCTTTGATAGAGAAGGCAGGCCAACGGGCACAGTCGGGTTACCCACGTCCGTATTGATGAGAATCCCGGAATAAGGGGGGCACGATCTACACTTTGATAAGACGTGCCAAGGAAACCGCCTCGCTAAACACGCTGAGGTGGAACAATAAAAAACGATTCATATAAAGGCCCGGCCATGGTGTGATGTCACGCCGCGGAATACGTCAGCAGATCTGTGCAAAAATTGTTCTCTCTACGGTGCTATGTGGAACTTGTTTTGCAGAGCCGAACACTATCCTTGTGTTCAAAACCTTCTATGAAGTATTCGGAGGAGGAACCCGCCTTGCAATGCCGAAGACAGTATGCGCGCCGGACTCGTCGTCATTGAAGCCTGGTTCAGGGGCTATTGAGGGAGTCCCGGACTAGGGGGTGTCCGGATAGCCGGACTATCATCACGGCCGGACTCCAAGATTATGAAGATACAAGATTGAAGACTTCGTCCCGTGTCCGGATGGGACTTTCCTTGGCGTGGAAGGCTAGCTTGGCGTACGGATATGTAGATCTCCTACCATTGTAACCGACTCTGTAACCCTAACCTATCCAAAGGTCTATATAAACCGGAGGGTTTTAGTCCGTGGGACTAACAACAATCATACCATAGGCTAGCTTCTAGGGTTTAGCCTCCTTGATCTCGTGGTAGATCTACTCTTGTACTACCCATATCATAAATATTAATCAAGCAGAGTAGGGTATTACCTCCATCAAGAGGGCCCAACCTGGGTAAAACATCGTGTCCCTTGTCTCCTGTTACCATCCGCCTAGACGCACAGTTCGGGACCCCCTACCCGAGATCCGCCGGTTTTGACACCGACAGTCCATGACAAGCACTGCTGATATGGCCAGTCCGTGGGGCACGACGACATCACTGTGTGGGACCACTTAGCAATAGCGTTGGTCCGCGGGCCGGCGCTACTGCTAACCCCCTACTTGTAGCGCTTGACTCTAGCACACACTACTGCTAAGTATTAGTAGCGCCTCTTTTTAACAAGCGCTACTGATAAGCCTCCATGTATAAGGTTTTCCCTAGTAGTGTAATTATCCATCATCGCTCCAATGCCTATGAGCTTTTCACATATTGGTCTTTGCTAAATTACTAATGTTGCTGCTACTGTCATAATTGCTACAAAACTACTGTTACTGTTGTTACCGTTAATATTGCTATCGTTACCACTGCTATCAAACTATCATATTGCTATGCTACTGACCACTCTGCTGCTGATATTTAGTCTCATGGTGTGGTTGCATTGACAACTCAACTGCTAATACTTGCAAATATTCTTTGGCTCCCCTTGTGTCGAATCAATAAACTTGGGTTGAATACTCTACCCTCGAAAACTGTTGCGATCCCCTATACTTGTGGGTTATCAGATACCAGCCAAGAGACCTAACATCAACTATTTTTTAGGCGCATATCAGATCCCAAGAAGTCTTGCGAATCTTCAACGGGGGAGCTGCTGCAGCCTATGGTGACAAGTACGCCGCAAGAGTCGAAACTAGGCTGGAAGTGGTCACGGTTCCAGTCTCCCGCTTATTGGAAGGCGAGGAGAAGACAGAGCCGTCGTAGGAGATCTTGAGCTTGCTCCAAGGGTCCACCAAAGGGGCTTCACGGGTCTTGCCATTTGTCAGCAACTTGTAAGCGTCAAAGGGTGTCGGACAAAGCTTGCCAGCTGACTTGAGAAGGACTCCAACCTCCTCCCACTCTGTCCCGGGGACAACACAACCCAAGTTTTGAGCATTTTTAGGACCAGCCTCAAGACGTGTTTGATGGAGATCCAAATGGTGTTATTGAAAATAATAGAGTTCCTATATGAAAGGACATGCGGTGCCCCCATGTGTGGTTTTGGTAATTGATGGCATTCTGTATGGACTAATGGTTGCATTGAGTTATGTTTGAAGGATTTGTCCATAGGCATTTCTTGAAGTCCATGTGTTGGTTTCAAGGAGTTTATGATTTGACCAAGGTGCTATTAAGGAATTATCCAAAGATTGGTCATGTGAGTGTTGAGCTTATTGCAAGCATGTCTTGAAGAAGAAGATTGTGTGATCATTCATGTTTACCTTCAAGACATCATCCAAATGAAGAGAGTTGGAAAGATTCAAGGTTGATCAAGACTAAGTCAAGAGTGAATCAAGTTGATCAGCTCACAAAGCGTAGAAGATGTACCGAGAGGGATCAAGTGATCCCATGGTATGGTAAGCATTGTCCATTGTGCTTTGTGTACTAACCCATGGTCTATGTGAGAGTTCTATGTGGGGTTAGGTATGTGTTCATGGGCTTGCGTCAAGAGGAAGATATCACTCAACCCATGGAGAGGATGACATCAAGTGGTGATCGTCATCAAGATTGCCGTGTGCAAGTTCAAGTGGAGCATCACAAAGAGATCAAGTGCTTGAAGCTTGCCATCCATTGTGGTGTCAATGGACTTGTGAAGATGTGCCGAAGAGTGGCTCACCCATAGTGGAGTATGGGGGAGCAATCATCTAGTCTTCATCGACCCAAACGCAATCAAGAAAGGTGGTCCATCTTGAGGAGGACAAGATCGTCATCATCTAGCTCAAGTAGATCATGCACAAGGCAAAGGTTTGCCCTTGATAGGTTTTCTATTTTTCCGGTCTCATGGTGGTAGTTTGGAGGCCGGGTTATAGGATCGATAGCCGTACTATCAAGGGGGGCTCTCAAGTGAGTAGCTTGATCGTATCGTTCGTCGAGAGCTCAAACCATTTCATCCTTGCATCATCTTTCTTGGTTCTTGTTTGGTTCTCTTTGTGAGTCTTAGAGCTTATGGTCATCTTGATGACAAGCTCGAGTTCATTGAAAACGTAGTTCACATGCTTCTTCTATAGCATTTTTGGTGTTGGAGGTTTTACCTGTCTTATTCGAGGAAGGGTTCTCAACATTTTCTTATGGGCCTTTTCTAATTTGCTTCTTATTTTTATTTCTATCATTATTGTGTTAGCCCTTGTCGCTAGCTTTCCAACAAACTTGGTTTCATCGAATTCGGAGTCCGTTTGCAGAAGTTGTGGTAGTTTTGGTGTTCTGAAAAGGCTGCAGCGGTACTACCGCAGACAGGAGCGGATGTAATTTTTTACTACCGCTCCAGAGCGGTACTACCGCGGCTACTACAGCGGTAGTACCGCTCCGAACCAAAAACTCGTCACAAGTCCAACGGTGGTAGGCACGGATGTATTTTTTTAGTACCGCTCGCAAGCAGTAGTACCGCTACCCTTTGAGGTAGTACCGCTACCCCTAGCGGTAGTACCATGAGGTCGAGCGGTAGTACCGTTCTGTGCGGGCTGTGAGCATAACGGTTGGATTTTTCCCCCACCTATAAAAGGGGGTCTTCTTCCCCAATGAACCTTATCCTTTGAGCTCATGTTCTTCCCCCATTGTTGACCTTCTTCGAGCTTGCTAACTCTCAATCCCTCCATGGATTCTTGCTAGTTTTTGAGGAAAAGAGAGAGGAGATCTAGATCCACATTTCCACCAATCACTTTCTCCTCTATGTGAGGGGAACCCCTTGAATCTAGATCTTGGAGTTCTTGGTGTTCTCCTTCTTGTTCTTCCTCTCATTTTCCTCCCTAACGTTAGTTGCTTCGGTGGAATTTGAGAGAGAAGGACTTGGGCACTCTGTGTGCCCTTGCCACTGCATTTGGTGCATCGGTTTGAGTTCTCCACGATGATATGTGGAAGTTACAAATTGAGAAGCTTATTACTCTTGGGTGTTTGGTACCCTTGAGCTTGTTCCTCTTGGGTGCTTGGGTGCCCTAGACGGTTTGTGGTGTTCGGAGCTCAATCATTGTGGTGTAAAGCTCCGAGCAAGCGTCGGGGTCTCCAATTAGGTTGTGGAGATCGCCCCGAGCAATTTGACGGGTACCGGTGACCGCCCCCAAGGGTTGCCAAAGTGTACGGGTTCGGTGACCGCCCCCAAGGGTTGCCATTTGTACGGGTTCGGTGACCGCCCTCAAGGGTCCCTTAGTGGAATCACGTCATCTTGCATTGTGCGAGGGCGTGAGGAGATTACGGTGGCCCTAGTGGCTTCTTGGGGAGCATTGTGCCTCCACACCGCTCCAAATGGATATTAGCATCCGCAAGGGTGTGAACTTCGGGATACATCGTCGTCTCCGCGTGCCTCGGTTATCTCTTACCCGAGCCCTTTACTTATGCACTTTACTTTGTGATAGCCATATTGTTTCTTGTCATATATCTTGCTATCACCTAGTAGTTTATCTTGCTTAGCGTAAGTTGTTGGTGCACATAGGTGAGCCTAGTTGTTGTAGGTTTTGTGCTTGACAAATTAACCGCTAGGTTTATTCCGCATTTGTTCAAGCCTAAACCATAATTATTTTAAAGCGCCTATTAACCCCCCTCCAGGCGACATCCTCGATCTTTCAATTGGTATTAGAGCCTCGTCTCTCTTTATAGGGCTTAACCGCCTAGAGAGTAAGGATGTCGACTAGGGGATTAGGATTCTCTGACACACTTAGTTTCGACGACACAAATTTTGATGTTTGGGTAATTCGCATGCTTAATCTCTTTAGGGTCATGGACCCAAATTTAGAGCGAATTGTAGATATGGGTTTTTCTCCTCCAAAGGATCCCCAAAGATTATCTTTAGAGGATGAGAAAAACTCTTATCTCAATGCTCAAGCTTCTAATGTGCTTTTTGATGCTTTGAACAACGTAGTTATATTTCAACTCATGCCGTTCCAGGATGCTCATGAGTTGTGGACAAAGCTTCAACATAAATATGGTGTGTCCAAGTTTTGTGGGGATGATTGTTGTCCCTCCACCGCCGGCCGGGTTGCCTTCTCAACTTATTCTACTTCACCTACATGTGGATTGCCACAAGGTAATGCTATGGTGAGTAGTGTTGGTCATTGCCATGATGATAGTGTGCTAATAGTTGGTGACTCTTCATCACTATCTTATTGCAATGCTCCATCTTTGGACTTTAACACTTCGTGCACCTTACATGTTTCTCATGCTTGTGTTGATAGTCCGTGCATATCATGTAGAAATTGCTTGACTAAATATCACGATGATATGCTTGCTATATCTTGTTGCCATGATAAAAATGCATGTATTTCCTCGAGTTGTTGTGCTAACAATGTAGAGGAAACCCAACACTCCATGGAACAAGATGTGGTCTTGAATGGTGCCTCAAGGGATCCTACATCGTCATCTATTGCTTTTTGCTTTCTGGCTAAGGCGTCAAAGGTATCTCCTACTTTGAACCCGAATATGTCGCTTGATGATGATGTTAATGCTAATGATGAAGAGAATGATAATATTGCTTCCTTAAAAATTAAGGGGAAATAATTTTTAAAGCTCTTCACAAAAATACACTTGTTCGTTCCAACTTCATGGAAATCATGTCTATTGCCATTGAGGGCAAGAAATATATTGAGGAGTTGGGGTCTCATCTCCAGGAGCATGAGGTCACCATTGAGAAAATGGAAGGTCATGACCGTGATTACGCTAATGAGATTGCGAACCTCTCTCAAGCTCTTGAACTTGAACAATCCACCAAAGAATCTCTTGAGGAGACTTTTGCTCTCGAATTATCTAGAGTGAAGGAATTTCATGATAGAGCTCTTGAGGTGGACAATGTTTTTGAAACTAAAAATGAGAAGCTTGAAGTTGCGCATGCTAAACTCCTTGAGGACTTTGGGCACCTCGAAAATGGCTCAAGGGTCATTAAGAGTGATCTCATCAAACTCACCGAATCTCATGCACAACTTAAAGCTTCATATTCTAAAGAGCTTGCAAGTTGCCTTCTCCTCTTGCTATTAACGATGATGCTTGGGCTCAACTTGAGTTGCTATCTAGCACTTATAGGAAATGGGAAGAAAGTCATGTAAAGCTCACAAGCTCTCATGATGATCTACTAGTATCCCATAATGTGCTAAAGATAGCTCATGAGGCTATGATTATCAAGGTAACATCTAGTGAGTCTCATGTGGATACTAGCACTAATTCAAGTCAAATGATATCTTTCCATGTCCTAGTCCTCGTAAGTCATCTATGCATAACATTGGCACATCTTGTGATGAATTGCTTTCCTTGCCTTGTTGCTCTAAAGATGAAGCTTATACTTCCTCTAGCACTTGAGTTGATACTAACCATGTAGAGGAAATCAAAGAGCTCAAGGACCAAGTCACTTCTTTGAAGAAAGGCTTGGAAAAGTTTCATGAAGGGAAGTCCACACTCAACAATATCGAGTGTGAAAAAATCCCCCAATGACAAAGGTGGACTTGGATTAAACTCCAATAAGAAGAATAAGTCCAAGAGAAACAAGAAGAAGGGCCAACAACAACTCAAGAATTTGGCCAAGATTATTTGCTTCAAGTGCAAAATTGAAGGGCATCATGTTAGATCTTGCCCATTGAAGAAGAAGTCCATTAGTGACAAGCAACAAGGAAAGATGCCACAAGTTCAATCTCATGCTCAACCTCAAGTTGAAGGAATACCACTTCCCAAGAAGACTCAAGCTAATACTTCTCAAGTTGAGAAATCAAGTGAGAAGAAAGTGAAGAGTAGTCGTTGCTACCTATGTCGTGAGAAAGGTCACCTCGCCTCTTCATGCACTAGTGGTAACTTATCCAACCCAATTATTATTGATGATATCTATTCTCTTGGGAAGGATAATGTTGGCAATGTGTTTGCCAAAGTTGTTGGTACTCAAAGTGGTATCAAGAAAAGAACCATTTGGGTAGCCAAGCCTATTGTGACTAACCTCTTAGGACCCAACTTGGTTGGGGACCAACAAGCTCAAACTTGATCAATAGGTGTTGTTGGAGGGCATTGGAGACTTGGCTACATTATGAAGAATTAAGGGGACTTCATCATTCTTATTGTCTCAAGCCAAGTTAATTAGGTTATCAAGTTTCTATACTATATCCAATGTACCTCCTTCCGGTAGCTTGTACTTAAATTGTTTACATTGAAAGTTACTTGCCCCTTTGCATGTTTTGGTTTTGTTACTTGCATGTGTTTGTATATGTTGTGTTTCCAAATTGCTTATCTTGAGTAATCAAGTATGTGTATGTTGGTTTGCACTTCATGTACATGTGTTTCATACGTTGAGCCTTTGTGCATCTTGTTTGTATCTTAGTTGGCTCTTGTGAGAGATTAATGGAATATCCCATTGTGGGGGAGTGACGTGCTTTGTGCACCTCACAATCCTATAAATGTGTGTACATGAGTAATACCATCAAGTATTGATATTACAAGATTATCTAGTCGCTATGTGGTATGTATTCTCATGAGAAATTCAAATACTAAATAGTCCATTAATTATCTCTTGTTGGACCCTCTTATTGCCTCTTGTTAAGTTTTCATTGGTATTACATTATGGGGGAGTAATATGCTATGTGCATATTACAAGCCTAGAAAATGTGCACATTTGAGATATTGTCATTTAGAATTGATATTGTAAATTATCTTGTTCCTACGTGGCATGTTAGCTCTACAAGTTGCAATTAGCTTTTGGTTTGGTGTGAAGATGATGTCGGATATCCTTGCTATCTACCACCGGGAATTATTTCCAAATACTTCTTGTCTTTTGACAATTGGTACTCACTTTGTGTGGTAGAAATTATTGGTCATCTCCACTTTGGTGTTTGCTTCTTATTTCCTTTTCTCTTGCCAAGGAATGTATCAACTCCCTTTGTCTTCCATACCACTTGTGGATCTTGTTAATTTCTTGACCTTGTCTAGTGTTTTCTAGATATAGTGAAAGTGGTGATCCCACCTTGTGCATTTTGTATTCAAATGCAAATTCTCTATAATGCACTAGTCTTGGGGGAGCTATCCTATTTTCTATAAAACACTCATCTTGTGATCCTTATCAAGTATGTGTTGGTGGAAGGCAAGTCGTTTTCTTTTTGGTACTTTGTGCCATCATGAAACATTGTAGAGAGCTTGGTTTGTTTGGAACCATCCTCTCTTTTGGGAATTTGATATCTTTTATTTAGTGTGTATCATTGGATATCTCATTCCTTGATGCATTTGTTATGGATATCCTCCAAGTGATGATATATTCTTTTGGTATCTTTTCTTCACTTGGTTTTTCTTTGTCAATTGGTATCGGTTCTTGAAAGTCTTGAGCATGCATATTAACTTCATGTAGTTTCCTTGCCATGCTTTCTTTCTTTGACCCAATATATAGGGGAAAATCCACCAAGTCTCAAATTGTATGAGATGTGCATGAATTTCATTTCCATATCTATATGCACATATTTATGTGGAGTTTGTCCTATGTATTGTTGGTGTTTCTAACTCTTTGGTCCCAGTGAGGTTGGGTACCATTTTGTTTATGTTGTTGTTCTAGGAACAATTGGATATGCATTGGATGCTCGGCTCACTCACAAGGAAGGTGGTGTCACCATGTGCTTATTGGAGTCAAGCTAGGATGCTCAATGAAATACTATCTATTACCTTCAATTGGTTTGTTCTACATACTTCCAATGATATCTCGGTAACAAGTATCTATTCATGCATTCTTTTCTTCTATTCAACCTTGTGTAGGTTGCATCTTGGCATGATATTCATTCCATCTTGTGATACTTGTTTCCTTTCTCAAAGCATCTCAACAATGATCTCATATTGCTAGTTGGGATGTCTTTGATGGTTGTGTGGTAGGAATTCATTTATATACAATAAGACCATATATAGCCATGTGCTATGCTTCCAAGCAAATATCTTATTGGTATATCTATGACTTCCTTTTGGATATCTTGTTCCTTCGTGTTGTAACTATTTCGGGTGTACATCATTCTTTGTAGATATATATCATCATGATTTCGTCTACCTAGAACCTTATACACTTGAGAGAAATTACATCTCTAGATGATATCCTTTCTTTCACGTCCACCTTGTCTTTCTTATGTTATTTCTTTGGTGGCTCCGTGAAAGATTTTTCCTTGAGTGCATGTCTTATCTCGTTGCATCTTGATGCACTCTTGTGTGGTGAAGATTATTTTCCTCATGCTTATCTCTACGAGGCTTTTTCCATCTTAATTGGTATCCCTCGTCTTGATGAGGCTTTCATCTTCTATCTTCATCATGGGTTGTCGCAAGCTTTGTTGTTATCTTTTTAGTGAGCTTGTGAACCCATTTGCTAGTGGGTGTGGGTGGGAAGGAATGTCATGCACCGTGTATCTCATTTATCCAAGACCATGTTGATGCTTAATGCTCATCCTTATTTTATTCTTCCTAAGTGCTTTGCTATGACTCACACACATCATGTTGGTTGAGCTTATTCTTAAGTTGCCTCTTTTACATGTTGCTCAACCATGTGTTTGTTGCAAGTGCTAGACTCTGTTTCCTATATGCTCACTTACACTTGTTGTGAGTTTCTATTGATTTTGGGGGAGCTATGATCCTATTTTGTGCACTTGGTATCCTAATACAAAAAATTCTTATGTGTGCACAAATCATGGGGAGATTCTCTAGTTTCTTTAGATCACTCCTTTGCTCTTATCATATATCCTTTATTCATGTGGCTCGTAGGATCATTGGCCTAGTTGGTTCAATTGGTATCTTTTGATAGCTTGCTTCATTTGGTATCTTTTGATAGCTTGATTGCTTGTTTCTCTCTTTGTTATGTATTTGCGGCATATCATTCTTTTGCAATCTTTGGGCCTCAATATAGTTTGTCTTCCTCCAAGTATTTACCATTGGACATGTGTATTGCATTCCACTCTCTTGTTGAGAAATACACAATTTATGGAGGACCACAATTTATATTCGCCTTCTAAGCTTTTCGCCCATTTTGGCAATCGATGCCAATGGGGGAGAAGTTTCAGTGAGTTTTGTGGAGAAGCTTTGGTTTATGTTTCCTTAGCATTTGCATCTCATTCGAATGCATTATTGGTTGTTGCATTGCATGGTGATGCGCAATTCCTTATATAAACTCTCTTGAAAGTGATTGTCATCAATTACCAAAATGGGGGAGATTGAAAGGACATGCGGTGCCCCCATGTGTGGTTTTGGTAATTGATGACATTCTGTATGGACTAATGGTTGCATTGAGTTATGTTTGAAGGATTTGTCCATAGGAATTTCTTGAAGTCCATGTGTTGGTTTCAAGGAGTTTATGAGTTGACCAGGGTGCTATTAAGGAATTATCTAAAGATTGGTCATGTGAGTGTTGAGCTTATTGCAAGCATGTCTTGAAGAAGAAGATTGTGTGATCATTCATGTTTACCTTCAAGACATCATCCAAATGAAGAGAGTTGGAAAAATTCAAGGTTGATCAAGACTAAGTTAAGAATGAATCAAGTTGATCAGCTCACAAAGCGTAGAAGATGTACCGAGAGGGATCAAGTGATCCCATGGTATGGTAAGCATTTTCCATTGTGCTTTGTATACTAACCCATGGTCTATGTGAAAGTTCTATGTGGGGTTAGGTACGTGTTCATGGGCTTGCGTCAAGAGGAAGATATCACTCAACCCATGGAGAGGATGACATCAAGTGGTGATTGTCATCAAGATTGCCGTGTGCAAGTTCAAGTGGAGCATCACGAAGAGATCAAGTGCTTGAAGCTTGCCGTCCATTGTGGTGTCAATGGACTTGTGAAGATGTGCCGAAGAGTGGCTCACCCATAGTGGAGTATGGGGGAGCAATCATCTAGTCTTCATCGACCCAAACGCAATCAAGAAAGGTGGTCCATCTTGAGGAGGACAAGATCGTCATCATCTAGCTCAAGTAGATCATGCACAAGGCAAAGGTTTGCCCTTGATAGGTTTTCTATTTTTCCGGTCTCATGGTGGTAGTTTGGAGACCGGGTTATAGGATCGATAGCCGTACTATCAAGGGGGGCTCTCAAGTGAGTAGCTTGATCGTATCGTTCGTCGTGAGCTCAAACCATTTCATCCCTGCATCATCTTTCTTGGTTCTTGTTTGGTTCTCTTTGTGAGTCTTAGAGCTTATGGTCATCTTGATGACAAGCTCGAGTTCATTGAAAACGTAGTTCACATGCTTCTTCTATTGCATTTTCCCTGTTGGAGGTTTTACCGGTCTTATTCGAGGAAGGGTTCTCACCATTTTCTTATGGGCCTTTTCTAATTTACCTCTTATTGTTATTTCTATCAAGATTGTGTTATCCCTTGTCGCTAGCTTTCCAACAAACTTGGTTTCATCGAACTCGGAGTCCGTTTGCAGAAGTTGTGGTAGTTTTGGTGTTCTGAAAAGGCTGCAACGGTACTACCGCGGACAGGAGCGGATGTAATTTTTTACTACCGCTCCAGAGCGATACTACCACGGCTACTACAACGGTAGTACCGCTTCGGACCAAAAACTCATCACAAGTCCAACGGTGGTAGGCACTGATGTATTTTTTTAGTACCGCTCACAAGCAGTAGTACCGCTACCCTTTGAGGTAGTACCGCTACCCCTAGCGGTAGTACCGTGAGGTTGAGCGGTAGTACCGCTCTGTGCGGGATGTGAGCATAACGGTTGGATTTTTCCCCACCTATAAAAGGGGGTCTTCTTCCCCAATGAAACTTATCCTTTAAGCTCGTGTTCTTCCCCCATTGTTGACCTTCTTCGAGCTTGCTAACTCTCAATCCCTCCATGGATTCTTGCTAGTTTTTGAGGGAAAGGAGAGAGGAGATCTAGATCCACATTTCCACCAATCACTTTGTCCTCTATGTGAGAGGAACCCCTTGGATCTAGATCTTGGAGTTCTTGGTGTTCTCCTTCTTGTTCTTCCTCTCATTTTTCTCCCTAACATTAGTTGCTTCGGTGGAATTTGAGAGAGAAGGACTTGGGCACTCCGTGTGCCCTTGCCATTGCATTTGGTGCATCAGTTTGAGTTCTCCACGGTGATACGCTGAAGTTACAAGTTGAGAAGCTTATTACTCTTGGGTGTTTGGTACCCTTGAGCTTGTTCCTCTTGGGTGCTTGGGCGCCCTAGATGGTTGGTGGTGTTCGGAGTTCAATCATTATGGTGTAAAGCTCCGAGCAAGCGTCGAGGTCTCCAATTAGGTTGTGGAGATCGCCCTGAGCAATTTGACGGGTACCGGTGACCGCCCCCAAGGGTTGCCAAAGTGTACGGGTTCGGTGACCGCCCCCAAGGGTTGCCATTTGTACGGGTTCGGTGACCGCCCTCAAGGGTCCCTTAGTGGAATCACGACATCTTGCATTGTGCGAGGGCGTGAGGAGATTACAGTGGCCCTAGTGGCTTCTTGGGGAGCATTGTGCCTCCACACCGCTCCAAACGGAGATTAGCATCCGCAAGGGTGTGAACTTTGGGATACATCATCGTCTCCGCGTGCCTCGGTTATATCTTACCCGAGCCCTTGACTTATGCACTTTACTTTGTGATAGCCATATTGTTTCTTGTCATATATCTTGCTATCACCTAGTAGTTTATCTTGCTTAGCGTAAGTTGTTGGTGCACATAGGTGAGCCTAGTTGTTGTAGGTTTTGTGCTTGACAAATTAACCGCTAGGTTTATTCAGCATTTGTTCAAGCCTAAACCATAATTATTTTAAAGCGCCTATTCACCCCCCCTTCTAGGCGACATCCTCGATCTTTCACTATATTTCTAAAGATACCAAATCACTGTAGAGCTAACAGTATTGAGAGCAGAGTTTTTATTGTTGGAGATCCAGAATTTGTCTACTGATTCGAAGTCACCCCCAATCTTAACCCTAAACTGCTCTTCCACAAAGGGCCATATTTGCCTGGCAACCACACAGTGAAAGAACAAATGTGAATTAGACTCGGCCTCAGAGCAGAATACACAATCCACTGGTTTGATAATCTGTCTCTCCCTAAGGTTGTCCCTGGTCATAAGTTTATTATTTGCAAATAACCAGAGAACACATGGATTTTCAGTGGCACCCTAAGTTTCTAGATGCAAGGGATGAAGACTGGTTGCACTCCTCTAAAGTTTACTAGACCATGAAGACGCGCTTTGCCGCGCCCGTTCGTTAAACAAACAAATATTAAATGCTGAAGAAAACTTGGACAGTAGCTATTTGGTATATTCTGAATAATTTGAATTACAATGGCTCGAAGAGATGGTAGTACCTCTGGGGAAGAAAGGTATAGATGTATTACATATTTAAGTTAGAACTAATGTACTCACATAAATACTTTAGCTTTTTACATTTTCTCTACATCACATTCATGAGAAGAAGATGCAGAAAAAGTACCGAGTGAATAATTATCACACTATATATCCTATAAAGTCTAGCATCCTCTACTTTTGGCAAAATTCAATCATAATAGGAATGTCACGTCCTCGAGGAATTCAACACTTTGCATCCATATACTTGGATATGTCATCAAGTTTGTTTAAATTAAACCTTCATATTTTCAAACCAAACATCTATGATATATTATGATCATGGTAAAAAAAATATCAACACTGCATTTAATCAAGCCGAGAGCGGACAAATCCATTACTAACCAATGACTCTCGACGAAAGAAGTGAATTTCCTTTCTGCAAGGGAAAACACATTTTATGGAAAAAGAAATCGATGCAAAACTTTTATAACTAAATCAAATGAACTGTTAAAATTTCAGACAAACTATGGACAGAAATAAGATGAGCAACATCTTCAAAAAAGATGAACAGTCTTCCCTCGCAGGATAATGGATGATATCTAGATGAACTTATCAATGTCAAGCCCTAGCATGCTGGATCATATGACTGCTCCTAAGAAGGTGAAACAACAACCACTTTTATATCCTCAATTTCAAAAGGATGCAGTAGAAATTAGTTTCTTATAAAAGATATGTGGATGGTATTAGTATATATAGCTGCACACGAGTGGAACAATGTGCAAATTTAGTAACTACCCAAACAAAATAGAAAGAACAAATCTGTAACCATTAGCAAACTAAGAAGGGGAACAAACAGAGCACTTGTCTTCCTACCGAAGTGGATGCTCTACGAGCAAGGCCATGGATGGCGAGAAGAGGATCATGACAGCGCAGGTTGCGGCAAAGAGGGGAGGAGAGCCAGAGGGAGTGGAACTCCTGCTACCTGATATAAGTTTCATCACCTAGGGTACGAAGCGGTTGCGGGCTGCAGCGCACACCATGTCATCTTCGACCTTGGATGCTTGCTCTGACCCTCATTCCAAGGAGCCTAACAAGATGAACCAGAGAGGCGAATTACAGAGAATGCCAGGGTTCAGAGATAACAAAAACAGAACCGCTAGGGTTATGGTTTACTTCTCGAAACCCTCTTAAAATTATACTCCCTACCAATTCGAGGAAATAAGAAAGGAGAGCCAACATCTAGGTAAGAAGAAATCACTGCTGGGGGAAACAAGGAAGGAAAATCCTAACCCACAAAGTATGGAGTTACGAAGCAACAACAGAAAAAAATGGAAAACGGGGAATAAAGAACCTCCACCAGAGGATGAGAATCGTTATAGAACTTCCGCCGCCAGAAGATAAGAACACGCAACGTCGGGAGAAATCGATCGATCTAGAAAGAGAGAGCACGGTGCAGGCCTCATTTACCATTCACGATTGATCGGCCCAATCAAGGAGAGAGCACCCAGGTCAACCTGCGGAGTAGCGGCCCGATTACGGGGTGAAAATGTGGAGACGGGAGTGGTGGGATGGACGGAGAGATCTGGACCATTCTTAAGTGTAATCAGACGGTTAAGGACGTCAAATCACTGTAGGAGCTCGTAGGTAGCTCTGTTTTACTGTTTTGCAAAATCACATGGTAAAGTGAGCTGGTGGAATGCATAGACAAATCAGTATGAACAGGAAATTTGCGTATCGAAATTTCCTGGAGAAAAAGCTTCGCTGACCTCTTCCTTAGCCTCATCTCTGCACTGAACAGCCCTTACAATCTGGGTTCAGATGACAACACCCTCCGTCTCCCCATGTCAAATTTCTCATGGACGATTGTTGCGCTGTTGGATCCAGCCGGGAGCACTAACCGACTTCTGTCCAAATAGGTCAATATCTTGGTTCGCCTTTACATCAGATCAGGTATCAGATACAAGACACATGAGTACATGAAATTGCAATGGAAGAATGCCATGGATATTTTAAACTAGAAACAGTTCGGCTTCCAGACATCGGGATAACTGAAAGTGCTTTTACCATGCACCAACGATTAGCATAGCTCTTGCAAAATAACAATTCATAGCTAGCATGCACGGTCATTAAACATGGGTCCTCAGTTAAACAATATATACCTATGTACATCCGATGATCAGCACACAGCTTCAGCTGCATTTCTGGAATGATAATGAGATTATACAGAACAGGTAAGCATCAATCTTAGAGGTGCGATAACCATCACCGATCTTCTTCATATACATCTAATTTAATGCATGTGTTCTTCCAGTGGCCAATGTTTCTATGCCTCCTGCAGCGAATAAAAGACAGTGCTGATGATAGGATTAACAACTACATCCTCTATAGGAACAACAGATGTAGTACATTATTTCTATGCTTAGCAACTACAGCCAAAACGTGTTATATTTAGGTACAGATGTAGTACATTATTTTTTTCTGCTTAGCATAATCCTTGATCGGCGTCTCCAGTGCACTAGCTCTCGTTGGGTTCTTCTGTTCCTTTGGAGCTTTGCTGACCGCACCCTAATACACAATTTTTCTTTTGAGAAATTGCAATGAACACAATTTTTCTTCGGGTGGTAGCTGACTTATCTCTCTGGATTTATCGCTTCAAAAACATTGAGCTTAGGGACCTTGCTAAGCAGTGGCTCCTGTACCTCTCTCTAGATTACCCTTTCTATGATAATGATGCTACAATATTCCTCGTAAACCTGGTTGAGTGATAATATATTCAAAGGGAAGCCCCCGGTGACCATTCACAATAATAATATGTTATATAAATTGTGGGGATCTACAACAGTGCTATAGTGAATGAACTGGAGTGAAGTCTATATTAGTGAAGCAGATAGTTTCTCCTGTATAACTTAAGTTTTGCGGTTGATGTTTCACAGAGTACTCTCAATATGAGATTCTTCACTCCACCATTTTGTGACACCTCAAAATCTTCAATTATACTACTGAAAATAGATGCGATTGTCCCTGCAATTTGATACTTCCCACTAAAATGCGATGTCTCAATGCCAATTCCAATTACTTAAAAGGATATATTAGATGATCAATCGATTGTCCTCTTAGCATTGTGCCAATGCAAAATTGACCTTGTTTAGTTCAATTTTATAACTCAAGGCACATATAGTTGCAAACAAACCAACATTTTTCATCTTCAAAGAAAATAGACTCCTCCTAAGCTAACACAGTAGTATCCTCCCTTGGTCAACATGGAAAAGCGGCACTACGTGGTAACATAAAAACACTAGAATATCAAATGCGGCGCAACCAGAAAAACAGAATTCCAGAACAAATATGCTGGTGCAAACATGCATGCCCAGGGGGTTCCTCATTGTAAGCTAGATTTAGTTTAGAAAATTAGGATGGATTTTAAATCACCATCATAATGCAGTGCTTTGCAATTCAAATCCATCCATCTGATCGAAAAACTAGAGATTGCACAAACCCGGTAACTAAAGTGCCCATCATAGCAAAAAAAGATTACATTTCTTTTTGAGACGCTAAACCAAGCCAACAGAAAGGCATCATATCATGAACTGCCAAGAAACCTGAGAATAATAATAGTAAAATAGGAATGCATGAACTACAGTTCAAAGAACATAATAACCCCAACTTGAACAGGTAATTAAATTCTAAAACTCCCTTGTGGAGATGTTTGAGGAAAGAACACTTGAATTATTATATGGATCAAACAACGCTCTCTCTTGTCAACTAAGCGCCCAGATAGCATCCAGAAAGCAACCCGTTAAATAGTACTACTGAATTACTCGATCACAAAGCATATTAGATGATCTATCAATTGTCTCTAGCGTTTTGCGAATGCAAAATCGACCCTGCCGAGTTCAATATTACAACTCAATACCCATATGGTTGCAGCATTTTTCACCTTGAGAGATAACAGATTCCTCCCAAGCTAACACAACACAGTATACTACTCCCTTGATCGACATGGGAAAACAACGGTACACTCTAGACTATTAAAACCAAAAAAACAAAATTTCCAGAATAAATATGCTGATGCACATCATATACCTGTGCAATGGCAAGGATGCACCTTTTATTTATTTTTATTTTTTCTCGAATATGCACGAGTGTGCATATTATATATTAAAGAAGAAAGGCAAAAACATGCCTCCACAATGTTTACAAGAGTTGCGTTACAACATTACTACTCACTACTCGCCCACCGCTCTAGTCGAAGGAAGAAGGGGTCCACATTCCCCTTGAACATCCCACAATGGCAAGGATGCACCTTTTATAACTTGCTTGATATTATTCATAGATAGCAAAGTACCAGATTCAGAAACAAACATAAGTTCTCACGTGTGCAAATCTCTGATAGACAACAGACAGTAGGAAATCATGAGCAAATTTCCAAAACACCCCCGAAATAACAACAATTAAATTCCCATTTGATGAAAGCCCTACTCCTCGGAAGCGGAAGCGGCAAGAAGCAGGGCAGGCGCCGACGAATTCCCCGGTTCCAGCATGCCCCCCAAGGTGGCGGCTCGGGATTTGAAAAACCCGAGGAGGCAAACACAAGATCCCTTCAAGTACATCTGGTAGATGGAGAAACGCTCCTTGTGAGAGGCCAGGGTTGCGCCGGAGGCATACTCGGAGGCGGCGGTGTCGAACCCAACGAGGAGCAGAAGGAAATGATAAGCGGTTTTCAGCAAGGTATTCTCTACAAGCACTGAATTAATAGGTAACAAATAGTTTTGTGATAAGATAATTTGTAACAAGCAACAAGTAACAAAAGTAAATAAAGTGCAGCAAGGTGGCCCAATCCTTTTTGTAGTAAAGGACGAACCTGGACAAGCTCTTATATAGAGAAAAGCGCTCCCGAGGACACATGGGAATTATCGTCAAGCTAGTTTTCATCACGTTCATATGATTCACGTTCGGTACTTTGATAATTTGATATGTGGGTGGACCGGTGCTTGGCTGCTATCCTTACTTGGACAAGCATCCCACTTATGATTAACTCCTGTTGCAAGCATCCACAACTACAAAAGAAGTATTAAGGTAAACCTAACCATAGCATGAAACATGTGGATCCAAATCAGCCCCTTACGAAGCAACGCATAAACTAGGGTTTAAGCTTCTGTAACTCTAGCAACCCATCATGTACTTATTACTTCCCAATGCCTACCTCTAGGCCCAAATAATGGTGAAGTGTCATGTAGTCGACGTTCACATAACACCACTAGAGGAGAGACAACATACATCTCATCAAAATATCGAACGAATACCAAATTCACATGACTACTAATAGCAAGACTTCTCCCATGCCCTCAGGAACAAACGTAACTACTCACAAAGCATATTCATATTCATAATCAGAGGAGTATTAATATGCATAAAGGATCTGAACATATGATCTTCCACCAAATAAACCAACTAGCATCAACTACAAGGAGTAATCAACACTACTAGCAACCTCGGTACCAATCCTGCACTTGGAGACAAGAATTGGATACAAGAGATGAACTAGGGTTTGAGAGGAGATGGTGCTGGAGAAGATGTTGATGGAGATTGCCCTCTCCCGATGAGAGGAGCGTTGGTGATGACGATGGCGATGATTTACCCCTCCCGGAGGGAAGTGTCCCCGGCAGAACAGCTCCGCCGGAGCCCTAGATTGGTTCCGCCTCGTGGCGGCGGAGTCTCGTCCCAAAAGCTTGCTTATGATTTTTCTTCAGACGAAAGACTTCATATAGCAGAAGATGGGCACCAGAGGGCCAATAGGGGGCCCACGAGGCAGGGGGGCGCTGATGGGGAATGTAGTAATTTCAGAAAAATTCCTACACACACGCAAGATCATGGTGATGCATAGCAACGAGAGGGGAGAGTGTTGTCCACGTACCCTCGTAGACCAAAAGCGGAAGGTTAGCACAATGCTGTTGATGTAGTCGTACGTCTTCATGATCCGACTGATCAAGTACCGAACGCTCGGCACCTCCGAGTTCAGCACACGTTCAGCCCGATGACGTCCCTCGAACTCTGATCCAGCCGAGTGTTGAGGGAGAGTTTCGTCAGCACGATGGCGTGGTGACGATGATGATGTTCTACCGACACAGGGCTTCGCCTAAGCACCGCTACAGTATTATCAAGGTGTACTATGGTGGAGGGGGGCACCGCACACGGCTAAAAGATCAAACAATCAATTGTTGTGTCTCTAGGGTGCCCCCCTGCCCCTGTATATAAAGGAGCAAGGGCGGGGGGGGGGGGTGCGGCCGACATAGAGAGGGGGCGCGCCAGGAGGAGTCCTACTCCCATCGGGAGTAGGACTCCCCCCTTTTCCTAGTTGGATTAGGACTTGGGAGGGGAAAGAGGAGGGAGAGAGGAATTAAGGGGGGTGAGGGAGTTCCGGACTAGGGGGTGTCCGGATAGCCGAACTATCGTCATCGGCCGGACTCCAAGACTATGAAGATACAAGATTGAATACTTCGTCCCGTGTCCGGATGGGACTTTCCTTGGCGTGGAAGGCAAGCTTGGCGATGCGGATATGTAGATATCCTACCATTGTAACCGACTCTGTGTAACCCTAACCCTATCCGGTGTCTATATAAACCGGAGGGTTTTAGTCCGTAGGACGAACAACAATCATACCATAGGCTAGCTTCTAGGGTTTAGCCTCTTTGATCTCGTGGTAGATCCACTCTTGTAACACACATCATCAATATTAATCTCGCAGGACGTAGGGTTTTACCTCCATCAAGAGGGCCCGAACCTGGGTAAAACATCGTGTCCCTTGTCTCCTGTTACCATCCGCCTAGACGCACGATTCGGGACCCCCTACCGAGATCCGCCGGTTTGACACCGACATTGGTGCTTTCATTGAGAGTTCCTCCGTATGTCGTCACCGATAGGCCCGATGGCTCCTTCGATCATCAACAACGACGCGGTCCAGGTAAGACTTTTCTCCCGGACAGATCTTCGTGTTGGCGGCTTTGCACTTCGGGCTAATTAAGCTGGCCATCTGGAGCAGATCGAAAGCTACGCCCCTGGCCGTCAGGTCAGATTCGGAAGTTTAAACTATATGGCCGATATCCGCGGAGACTCGATCTTCGACGGATTTGAGCCACAGCCAAGCGCACCGCACTGTCTCGATGGGCATGATCTAGCTCTGCAGCCGAATAGTGCCCTGGAGGCCGCACCAGAATCCGCTCCGACCCTTAATCCGGAGCCGGACTCCCCGATCGGGGACGAGTGGTTGGACACCGCCTCGGGGGCTTTAATCTCTACGGTGATCGAGCCGAACTCCATCCCTGTCCTTTGCGAAGACCTCGACTGTGGTGGCGGACTCCTCTCCGGACTCCAACCCTCCACGCCTTGCCAATCGAATCCGATTGGCGCCCGTTATGGAGTTCATGGTCGGACATCTTTCAAAGACTCGCCCTTTGGCGACATCCTGAATTCAGTAAAGTCTATCTCTTTATCCGGAAAGCCCTGGCTGGACCACGGTCAGGAAGGTTGGGATACGGACGATGAAGAAATTGAACGCCCACGCACCACCCACTTCATAGCCACTGTCGATAGCCTACACGACATGCTCGATTTCGACTCCGAAGACATCGACGGTATGGACGACGATGTAGGAGACAACAATGAACCAGCACCTATAGGATGCTGGACAACCTCACCCCATGATGTATACATGGTGGATACACCTAAGGCAAATGAAGACGAGGAGCAACGGGACGCTACGAAGGATAAATCCCTCGAAAAGCAGTCAAAACGGCAACGTAAACGCCGAACAAAGTCCCGCCTCAACAAAGACCCAGCCATAGAGCAGGGCGAACCGGTGGACAATGAACAAGCTATCGAGCAATCATCCGAACAAGACAACTTGGATAAACAATCTGTCCCCGGCAAAGACAACAATCCGGACGATCTCACACCGGACAAACCATCGGAGCAAAATGACCTCCAGAAAAGGCTCGTCGCCACTGCGCATAGCCTGAAAAAGCAGAAGCGGAAGCTCAAAACAGCGGAAGATGCACTCAGGATTAGATGGAGCAAAGTATTCAGCACCGCAGAATAAATGCGGCGACGATCGCCGAACAAAGAGCTACCCGAAAAGAAAGCTACTGCCCGAATTCGACGAGGAGGCCTTAGAGCCCCCACAATTAAAAAGCAAGAAGGCCACCCGGTCGGATGGACGACCTCACGGCAAAAAGAGAGCGGCGAATGGCGCCGCACACAAACCAATATGCGATCCGCATAAGGATTCACATCAAGAGGATGGCCCAGTTAGGTCCATCTATGGGCCAAGAAAGCAGGCTCGTCAAAGCAATGCAATATGACAAAATTCCGAAGATCACGGCACACCCAAATATAGGGCGCGCACACCCCTATGTTTCACCGATGAGGTCTTTGGATCATGAATTTCAGCGGATTCAAACCCGTAAACATAGAGGCATACGATTGAACAAAGACCACAGAGTGCGGATCGAGGATTACATCCTCCACATACACATGGCTAGAGGAGACGATCTCCATGCCATCAAATACTTACCCTTAAACTCAAAGGGCCAGCTCGGCATTGGCTTAAAAGCCTCCCGAAAATACCATTGGAAGCCGGGAGAGCTCGAGGATGCATTTCGGGCAAATTTTCAGGGGACTTATGTCCGCCCTCCGGATCTGAGACGATCTAATTCACATAACTCAACAGCCCGGAGAGTCATCCAGAAATTGGAACAGGTTCCTTACTAAAAGAACCAAATAGTCGATTGTCCGGACGCCAAGCCTTAGTAGCTTTCAAACACAACGTCCGAGACGAATGGCTCGCCAGACACCTCGCCAAGAAAAGCCAAGAACAATGGCCGCATTAACAAGCCTCATGACCCGCTTTTGCTGGAGAGGACAGCTGGCTGGCTAGATGCAGCACCAGCGACCGAGTACATCCGAAATCAGGGATGGAAATGGAAATCACGACGCAGAAAAGATCAGCGCGGAATAAGGAAAATGGCCCAATAGTACGGCGGTCAACGCCGGATTCAAAAGCTCTCGGCGAACAACAAAACACTGCCCTAAAGGATAACAAAGGTGAGCTCTCCAACCTAAACAAGATTCGGATAGTATGTCAAATACATGGTACCTCCGGAAGCTCGCAAACCATACCCACAGAGATTGTTGGGTCTTCAAACAGTCCGTGAGATGAACGCCGAACACAAGGGGCTCGACACACCAAGTAAAGATGACGATGAGCACCACAAGCAGAACCCCGAAAAACAAAAAACTTTCCCACAGGAGGTTAAAACAGTAAACTCACTTCACGTGATCAAAAGGAAAAACAAAGCGGCGCCCCCTAAAAAGCGCGCCGCACACTGGTTGTCAAAACCAATCACCTTCGACCATCAGGACTATTCCGATAATATCCAGAACGCAGGATGGACTGCCTTGATATTGGATCCTATAATCAACGGATTCCAATTTACACATGTCCTCATGGATGGCAGCAGTGACATAAACCTGATATATCAGGACACAATCCGCAGGATGGGGATAAACCCAACCAAAATTCGCCGTCGCAACACCTCCTTTAAAGGAGTACTGCCCTGCCCATACGCCCTCTGCAAGGGCTCCATACTGCTAGAAGTTGTGTTTGGTTCATCCGACAACTTCCGTCGCGAACGGTTACTCTTCCATGTCGCCCCGTTTAAAAGTAGCCATCAAGCACTATTGGGACGCGAAGCTTTCGCCCGCTTTAACGCAATACCGCATTATGCATCTCTAACACTTAAAATGCCCGGTCCACGCGGCATCATCTCGTTAAGAGGAAGTATTAAGTGTTACTCGAGCACGGGAAAACGGGAGACTGCCTTGACAGCCCCACAGCTATCCGGCTCTGCTAGGCAAAGAACCTGAATTGGTCATTCAAACCCCGGACACGGCTAGACGAGTCCGGCGCCTACTAGCGGCACACCTCCATACGAGGGGCCGCATGCATGTATAACAAGAGACAATAAAGCTCAATTTTATTCACTTCCTCGAACCGTACTCTGTTCATTTAATATTACGTACATCTTTCGCACGATCCTTTTGCTTTCAAACTAAGGTCCTATCTTTTACAGATGAACAACGTGCTACACCCGTCCAGGATACGACACAACGGAGACACAGGCGCAAACATGCAGTAGGGACCCGTTGCAAGGATTCTTTTCAGATTAAGACCCTGCGTAAACCTTTTTTCACTCTCTCTTGTTGATATACATCCCCCCGGTTCCTTAATATAACCGAGGAGGAGGCTGGTGCTTTGGCATTGGCCGCACCAGAAATTTTGCGCGTACCTAGACACCAGGGGCTTAGGGCATTATTCTGCCCATTTTCATAAAGACCGAATACCCTAGGGAGTATTGGCGCCTCGAAGTTAGGCCTTATATGCATCAGCTCCGAATCATGTCTTTGGTCAAATGTTGGGTTGCCCGGCTCCTGTGTTTTGCTGCCTTACGCCCGTTTTCACGGCTAACGCGGCACCGGAGAACTCTGCGATTGTGCCCGGTTGCCGCGGCGAGCACCTCGAGAGAAAGCGAAAACTGATTGTCATGATATAGCGAGAGACTGGTCAACCACTCGATGACTCACAGGAATGTTTAGAATTCCTCCGCATTAACTAAGGACCGGTTTTCGGTCAGGCACATACGCACCCCGAATTCGGGAGAGTGCGGTGCCCCAGGGGCTATATAGTAGCCCCACCCTCGAACTCCTATGGCTAAGTGAAAGTGATAAAGCCTTATAGTCCGGTTGCCTGGTTTGCTACGCTAACCTCCTTAACAGGACCAAGACGTTGGATTAAGTGTGAAAAAGCGCTTTTTTTTGCAAACACCCCCGCACTATGTGCGTGGGGGCTGAAGCCAAGGACTGCCATCTTTCGAGTTATATACATATACATAAGCGGCCGACAGGAGTAGTTTACTACTTGAACGAACAAGTATAAAAAGCACTTATATTACATTGAAACATTGTTTTCACAAATCATACATGTCATTTAAACATAATATCCTTCGAGCACTGCGTCTCTATTAAACGAGCGCCCAGCAGGACTTCTTCAAAGTAGTGCTCGGCAGGTACTCGGCCTCCGTCCGAATCCTGGGATGCAACATCAGTGGCCTTCATCTCCGCCCAGTATGTCTTGACACGGGCAAGAGCTATCCGCGCTCCCTCAATGCACGCCGATCGCTTCATTGCGTCGATACGCGGAACCGCACCAAGAAACTGCTGCACTAAACCAAAATAGCTCTTTGGCTGGGGTCCGTCCGGCCACAAGTGAGCCAAGACATGCTTCATGGCAAATCCGGACAATCGATTCAGCTCGGCCCATTCGGCCAACCGATCGGTCAGCGGCAGAGGACGCTCCGGACTATGGAATTGCGACCAATATAGCTCTTCCTTCATGCCCCTTCCGCCCCGGAAGTGCTCAACGCGTCCTGGCGCTTCGCCGCCAAGTCCCGATAAGCATCCTCTGAACTCCACAATTTATCCAACTAAGCATACTTTGGATCTGTATATTTCCTCCGCAGCGAAGCGGTTTTCCGCCACAATTGCCCGGCCGACTCAGCTCCTCCTTGGCAGCTCTCAAAGCCGATTGGGCATTCTTGGATTCGCGGCGGCCTTCTTTAGGCCCTCTTGTTCCGCTTGACGCTCTGTTTCAAGAACCTCGCAGCGATCGGTAGCATTCCTTAACTTTTTGGCCATATCGGCCATCTCCTCTTTGCTTCGGCAGTGAGCAGCCCGTTCAGCTTCTAGCTCTTCGGCCGCCTTTAAAGCGGCCATATTACTACTCCTGGCTTGCTCTTTCGCTCGGGCGAGTGCTACCCGCAGCTCCTCAACGGCAGCGGCACCATCTGCATTAAGCATACAAACAGTAAGACATGGGCGTCAAGCTCCCTTACCAGGTGTCCGCATAGAAGTCGCATACCTTGTGACTCGTCAAACCGTTTATTGACCAGCGTGATGTCCGCATCCGCCTCATCAAGCTGCCGCTTTAGTTCGGCATATTCATCGATCCGGCTGGCCTCGGACGCCCGCCACCTATTTAGGAGTGGCGATATGTTAAAACGAAATTGATCCTCGCACGTCGTCAATTTTGACAACATACCGAGTCTCGTGGGCTATTATCTATACATGGCACATTTTATATGCATAAGCGTCGGAAGGTACATTATTTTTGCGTACCTCAAACCCCGTCGAGAAGCTTCGACGGCTTCGCGTAATCCGCTCTGCGGATGCAATTTTTCAATCACCGTACCCATTAGAGCACGGTGATCTTCGAGATAACCGCTTCGCCCGAGCAAATCCTTCACTCCTCCGATCAAGACACCACTCGGCGCGGACCTTCCGCCCCGCCGAACTTGGGGAACCCTCCGCAACGACACCTCCGGGTCGTCCGCTTCACATGAGGATGCGACAGTGAGGCGCTCGCTCTCCATCATCTCGGAAGAAGATCCTCAAGACGAGCTCACTGAGAAGGGCTGAGGTCCGAACTACAAGGTACAATTTGGTTATCTTCATAAATAAATACAGGATGCTCCTTATTTACAAGACCCTTCTTTCTACTTACGGCTCATTGGAGGGCTGATCCCTTGGGGAAATAATGCGGCTGGGTTACTTCCCAGCGCGGACTCTCCGCCAAGATTCCTTCTTTCTTTGAGGCCTTGACCTCCGGATCTTCAAGCGGTCCTCTTCTCTCCTCGGAAGGTGGGACCCTTAATCCCTCCTTCCTTGATAGCCTCCTTCGCAGAGGCAGTCGCTCCCCCGCTCCTCCCTTCGCCTTCTTCAAAGGGCGCGACCTTCAACATCTTGGTCAACATGGGATCCGGCGTGGTCTCTGGGAGGGGGGCCGGACACCTTATCAACTTTGCCTTGGCTATCCACTCATGTTCAAGAAACGGCTCCTTTAAAGGGCATATATATAAAATAAATGAATGAACAGCTTGTCCGGTTACAGGACTACTTACTTGAGCATCTGGGCGATTGCAGCTTAGTCCTGCGTCCTCGGTCAAGTCCAGACACTTCTCTTGTGATCCGAAGAACAGTTTATACATCTCCACGGGCGTCGTGCCCATAAAATTTTGGAGAGCTCGTGGTCCCTCGGATTGAATTCCCACACAGCGGAGGGGGCGACGCTTGCAGGCTGAAGGCGCCGGATCACCATAACCGCGCCATCGCAACCAGATTGATCCTCTTTCTGGAGATCTCGAATACGGCCTGTAGTAGGGGAACATCCTTGGATGGCCCCAGCCGGGCCCCTTATTGACCCATGACGCCAGCGCTGTGGTGGACCTGGCGGAAGGCGGGGCGCCGCCCATTTGGTGCCCCTGGGAGCGGTAATATAAAACCACTCCCGTTGCCACAAACCAAGCCCCTCTTGAAAAGAGCCCTCGGGCCACGGAGCATCAGCACATTTGCTTATGACCGCCCCTCTGCACTCTGCTTGCTGCCCCTTGATCATCTTTGGCTCCACCTTGAAGGTTTTGAGCCACAATCCAAAGTGGGGGGTAATATGGAGGAAGGCCTCACAAACAACAATGAATGACGAGATATGGAGGATGGACTCCGGATTCAAGTCATGGAAATCAAGCCCATAATAAAACATGAGCCCCCGCACAAAGAGGTCCGCCGGGAAGCCTAAGCCCCGAAGGAAGTGGGACATGAACACCACGTTCTCGCCGGGCTCAGGAGTGGGAGTGACCTGCCCTGGAGCAGGCAGCCTATGCGAGATCTCGCCGGTCGATACTGGCGCCTCGCAGCTTTAGCACATCTTCTTCGTGGATCGAGGAAGACATCCATCGGCCGTGTTGGTCGGAGCGGACATCGCCGAAAGTCCGAAGTGCCTGAATCAAGCTTTGGGTGTTGGAACTCGAAGCGAGGCGAACTCGATGGAGGGTGTAAAATAAGAGGGCCTTGGTCTCACTATAAAGAGGTTGAATACCAAGAGCCCACCCGTGGTCAATTAGGACTCGCCTTTGATAAAGAAGGAAGGCCAACGGCACGGTTGGGTTACCCACGTCCGTATTGATGAGAATCCGGAATAAGGGGCACGATTCACGCTTTGATAAGGCGTGCCAAGGAAACCGCCTCGCTAAACACGCTGAGGTGGAACAATAAAAAACGATTCATATAAAGGCCTGGCCGTGGTGCGATGTCACGCCATGGAATACGTCAGCAAATCTATGCAAAAATTATTCTCTCTACGGTGTTATGTGGAACTTGTTTTGCAGAGCCGGACACTATCCTGGTGCTCACAAATATCTATAAATTATTCGGAGGAAGAACCCGCCTTGCAATGCCGAAGACAATATGCGTGCTGAACTTGTCGTCATTGAAGCCTGGTTCAGGGGCTACTGAGGGATTTCCGGACTAGGGGGTGTCTGGATAGCCGAACTATCGTCATCGGCCGGACTCCAAGACTATGAAGATACAAGATTGAAGACTTCGTCCCGTGTCCGGATGGGACTTTCCTTGGCGTGGAAGGCAAGCTTGGCGATGCGGATATGTAGATCTCCTACCATTGTAACCGACTCTGTGTAACCCTAACCCTATCCGGTGTCTATATAAATCGGAGGGTTTTAGTCCGTAGGACAAACAATAATCATACCATAGGCTAGCTTCTAGGGTTTAGCCTCTTTGATCTTGTGGTAGATCCACTCTTGTAACACACATCATCAATATTAATCTAGCAGGACGTAGGGTTTTACCTCCATCAAGAGGGCCCGAACCTGGGTAAAACATCGTGTCCCTTGTCTCCTGTTACCATCCGCCTAGACGCACAGTTCGGGACCCCCTACCCGAGATCCGCCGGTTTTGACACCGACAGGGGGCGCCGCCCCCCTCTCGTTGTCCTATTCGGACTAGGTGGAGGGGCGCGCGGCCCAGCGCTGGCCGCCTCTCCTCTTCTCCGTAAAGGCCCACTAAGGCCCATTAACCTCCCGGTACTCCGGTAAAATCCCGATTTCACCCGGAACACTTCCGATATCCAAACATAGGCTTCAAATATATCAATCTTCATGTCTCGACCATTTCGAGACTCCTCGTCATGTCTGTGATCACATCCGGGACTCCGAACAACCTTCGGTACATCAAAACATATAAAATCATAATATAACTGTCATCGAAACGTTAAGCGTGCGGACCCTACGGGTTCGAGAACTATGTAGATATGACTGAGACACGTCTCCGGTCAGTAACCAATAGCGGAACCTAGATGCTCATATTGGCTCCCACATATTCTACGAAGATCTTTATCAGTCAGACCGCATAACAACATACGTTGTTCCCTTTGTCATCGGTATGTTACTTGCCCGAGATTCGATCGTCGGTATCTCAATACCTAGTTCAATCTCGTTACCGGCAAGTCTCTTTACTTGTTCCGTAATACATCATCCCGCAACTAACTCATTAGTTGCAATGCTTGCAAGGCTTAAGTGATGTGCATTACCGAGAGGGCCCAGAGATACCTCTCCGACAATCGGAGTGACAAATCGCAATCTCGAAATACGCCAACTCAACAAGTACCTTTGGAGACACCTGTAGAGCACCTTTATAATCACCAAGTTACGTTGTGACGTTTGGTAGCACACAAAGTGTTCCTCCGGTAAACGGTAGTTGCTTAATCTCATAGTCATAGGAACATGTATAAGTCATGAAGAAAGCAATAGCAACATACTAAACGATCATGTGCTAAGCTAACGGAATGGGTCATGTAAATCACATCATTCTCCTAATGATGTGATCCCGTTAATCAAATGAAAACCCATGTCAATGGTTAGGAAACTAAACCATCTTTGATCAACGAGCTAGTCAAGTAGAGGCATACTAGTGACACTCTATTTGTCTATGTATTCACACATGTATTATGTTTCCGGTTAATACAATTCTAGCATGAATAATAAACATTTATCATGATATAAGGAAATAAATAATAACTTTATTATTGCCTCTAGGGCATATTTCCTTGATCTCCCACTTGCACTAGAGTCAATAATCTAGATTACACAGTAATGATTCTGACACCCATGGAGCCTTGGTGCTGATCATGTTTTGCTCGTGGAAGAGGCTTTGTCAACGGGTCTGCAACATTCAGATCCGTATGTATCTTGCAAATTTCTATGTCTCCCACCTGGACTAGATCCCGGATGGAATTGAAGCGTCTCTTGATGTGCTTGGTTCTCTTGTGAAATCTGGATTCCTTCGCCAAGGCAATTGCACCAGTATTGTCACAAAAGATTTTCATTGAACCCAATGCACTAGGTATGACACCTAGATCGGATATGAACTCCTTCATCCAGACTCCTTCATTTGCTGCTTCCGAAGCAGCTATGTACTCCGCTTCACACGTAGATCCCGCCACGACGCTTTGTTTAGAACTGCACCAACTGATAACTCCACCGTTCAATGTAAACACGTATCCGGTTTGCGATTTAGAATCGTCCGGATCAGCGTCAAAGCTTGCATCGACGTAACCATTTACGACGAGCTCTTTGTCACCTCCATAAAGGAGGAACATATCCTTAGTCCTTCTCAAGTATTTCAGGATGTTCTTGACTGCTGTCCAGTGATCCACTCCTGGATTACTTTGGTACCTCCCTGCTAAACTAATAGCAAGGCACACATCAGGTCTGGTACACAGCATTGCATACATGATAGAGACTATGGCTGAAGCATAGGGAACATCTTTCATTTTCTCTCTATCTTCTGAAGTGGTCGGGCATTGGGTCTTACTCAACTTCACACCTTGTAACATAGGCAAGAACCCTTTCTTTGCTTGATCCATTTTGAACTTCTTCAAAACTTTGTCAAGGTATGTGCTTTGTGAAAGTCCTATTAAGTGTCTTGATCTATCTCTATAGATCTTGATGCCCAATATATAAGCAGCTTCACCGAGGTCCTTCATTGAAAACTCTTATTCAAATATCCTTTTATGCTATCCAGAAATTCTATATTATTTTCGATCAATAATATGTCATCCACATATAATATCGAAATGCTCTGAGCTCCCACTCACTTTCTTGTAAATACAAGGCTTCTCCAAAAGTCTGTATAAAACCATATGCTTTGATCACACTATCAATTCATTTATTCCAACTCCGAGATGCTTGCACCAGTCCATAAATGGATCGCTGGAGCTTGCATACTTTGTTAGCTCCCTTTGGATCGAAAAAACCTTCCGGTTGCATCATATACAACTCTTCTTCCAGAAATCCATTCAGGAATGCAGTTTTGACATCCATCTGCCAAATTTCATAATTATAAAATGCAGCAATTGCTAACATGATTCAGACAGACTTAAGCATCGCTACGGGTGAGAAGGTCTCATCGTAGTCTATCCCTTGAACTTGTCGAAAACCTTTCGCAACAAGTCGAGCTTTATAGACAGTAACATTACCGTCAGCGTCAGTCTTCTTCTTGAAGATCCATTTATTCTCAATTGCTTGCCGATCATCGGGCAAGTCAACCAAAGTCCACACTTTGTTCTCATACATGGATCCCATCTCAGATTTCATGGCCTCAAGCCATTTTGCAGAATCTGGGCTCACCATTGCTTCTTCATAGTTCGTAGGTTCATCATGATCTAGTAACATGACTTCCAGAACAGGATTACCGTACCACTCTGGTGCGGATCTTACTCTGGTTGATCTACGAGGTTCAGTAACAACTTGATCTGAAGTTCCATGATCATCATCATTAACTTCCTCACTAATTGGTGTAGGCGTCACAGAAACCGGTTTCTGTGATGAACTACTTTCCAATAGGGGAGCAGGTATAGTTACATCATCAAGTTCTACTTTCCTCCCACTCACTTCTTTCGAGAGAAACTCCTTCTCTAGAAAGGATCCATTCTTAGCAACGAATGTCTTGCCTTCGGATCTGTGATAGAAGGTGTACCCAACAGTCTCCTTTGGGTATCCTATGAAGACACATTTTTTCGATTTGGGTTCGAGCTTATTAGGTTGAAGCTTTTTCACATAAGCATCGCAGCCCCAAACTTTAAGAAATGACAACTTTGGTTTCTTGCCAAACCACAGTTCATAAGGTGTCGTCTTAACGGATTTTGATGGTGCCCTATTTAACGTGAATGCGGCCGTCTCTAAAGCATAACCCCAAAACGATAGCGGTAAATCAGTAAGAGACATCATAGATTGCACCATATCTAGTAAAGTACGATTACGACGTTCAGACACACCATTACGCTGTGGTGTTCCGGGTGGCGTGAGTTGCGAAACTATTCCGCATTGTTTCATATGTAGACCAAACTCGTAACTCAAATATTCTCCTCCACGATCAGATCATAGAAACTTTATTTTCTTGTTACGATGATTTTCGAATTCACTCTGAAATTCTTTGAACTTTTCAAACATTTCAGACTTATGTTTCATTAAGTAGATATACCCATATCTGCTCAAATCATCTGTGAAGGTGAGAAAATAACGATACCCGCCATGAGCCTCAACATTCATCGAACCACATACATCTGTATGTATGATTTCCAACAAATCTGTTGCTCTCTCCATAGTACCGGAGAACGACGTTTTGGTCATCTTGCCCACGAGGCACGGTTCGCAAGTACCAAGTGATTCATAATCAAGTGGTTCCAAAAGTCCATCAGTATGGAGTTTCTTCATGCGCTTTACACCGATATGACCTAAATGGCAGTGCCACAAATAAGTTGCACTATCATTATCAATTCTGCATCTTTTGGCTTCAACATTATGAATATATGTATCACTACTATCGAGATTCATCAAAAATAGACCACTCTTCAAGGGTGCATGACCATAAAAGATATTACTCATATAAATAGAACAACCATTATTCTCTGATTTAAATGAATAACCGTCTCGCATCAAACAAGATCCAGATATAATGTTCATGCTCAATGCTGGCACCAAATAACAATTATTTGGGTCTAAAACTAATCCTGAAGGTAGATGTAGAGGTAGCGTGCCGACCGCGATCACATCGACTTTGGAACCATTTCCCACGCGCATCGTCACCTCGTCCTTGGCGGTGTTCGCTTAATCCGTAGTCCTGTTTGAGTTGCAAATATTAGCAATGAACCAGTATCAAATACCAGTGTGCTCTGCAAGCTCTAGTAAGGTACACATCAATAACATGTATATCACATATACCTTTGTTCACCTTTCCATCCTTCTTATCCGCCCAATACTTGGGGCAGTTCCGCTTCCAGTGACCAGTCTACTTGCAGTAGAAGCACTCAGTCTCAGGCTTAGATCCAGACTTGGGTTTCTTCTCTTGAGCAGCAACTTGCTTGCTGTTCTTCTTGAAGTTCCCCTTCTTCTTCCCTTTGCCCTTTTTCTTGAAACTGGTGGTCTTATTGACCATCAACACTTGATGCCCCTTCTTGATTTCTACCTCCGCAGCCTTTAGCATTGCGAAGAGCTCGGGAATTGTCTTATCCATCCCTTGCATATTATAGTTCATCACGAAGCTCTTGTAGCTTGGTGGCGGTGATTGGAGAATTCTGTCAATGACGCTATCATCTGGAAGATTAACTCCCAGTTGAATCAAGTGATTATTATACCCAGACATCCTGAGTATATGCTCACTGACAGAACTATTCTACTCCATCTTGCAGCTGTAGAACTTATTGGAGACTTCATATCTCTCAATTCGGGCATTTGCTTGAAATATTAACTTCAACTCCTAGAACATCTCATATGCTCCATGATGTTCAAAACGTCGTTGAAGTCCCGGTTCTAAGCCGTAAAGCATGGCACATTAAACTATCGAGTAGTCATCAGCTTTGCTCTGCCAGACGTTCTTAACGTCGTCGGTTGCATCGCAGAAGAGGTTGGCACCCAGCGGTGCTTCCGGGGCGTAATTCTTACATGCAGCAATGAGGATAATCCTCAAGTTACGGACCTAGTCCGTGTAATTGCTACCATCATCTTTCAACTTTGCTTTTTCAAGGAACGCATTAAAATTCAACGGAACAACAGCACGGGCCATCTATCTACAATCAACATAGACAAGCAAGACACTATCAGGTACTAAGTTCATGATAAATTTAAGTTCAATTAATCATATTACTTAAGAACTCCCACTTAGAAAGACATCCCTCTAATCTTCTAAGTGATCACGTGATCCAAATCAACTAAACCATAACCGATCATCACGTGAAATGGAGTAGTTTCCAATGGTGAACATCACTATGTTGATCATATCTACTATATGATTCACGCTCAACCTTTCGGTCTCAGTGTTCCGAGGCCATATCTGCATATGCTAGGCTCGTCAAGTTTAACCCGAGTATTCTGCGTGTGCAAAACTGGCTTGCACCCATTGTAGATGGACGTAGAGCTTATCACACCCGATCGTCACGTGGTGTCTGGGCACGACAAACTTTGGCAATGGTGCATACTCAGGGAGAACACTATTATCTTGAAATTTAGTGAGAGATCATCTTATAATGCTACCGTCAATCAAAGCAAGATAAGATGCATAAAAGATAAACATCACATGCAATCAATATAAGTGATATGATATGGCCATCATCATCTTGTGCTTGTGATCTCCATCTCCGAAGCACCGTCATGATCACCATCGTCACCGGCGTGACACCTTGATCTCCATCGTAGCATCGTTGTCGTCTCTCCAATCTTATGCTTCTACGACTATCGCTACCGCTTAGTGATAAAGTAAAGCATTACAGGGCGATTGCATTGCATACAATAAAGCGACAACCATATGGCTCCTGCCAGTTGCCGATAACTCGGTTACAAAACATGATCATGTCATACAATAAAATTTAGCATCATGTCTTGACCATATCACATCACAACATGCCCTGCAAAAACAAGTTAGACGTCCTTTACTTTGTTGTTGCAAGTTTTACGTGGCTGCTACGGGCTTAGCAAGAACCGTTCTTACCTATGCATCAAAACCACAACGATAGTTTGTCAAGTTGATGCTGTTTTAACCTTCGCAAGGACCGGGCGTAGCCACACTCGGTTCAACTAAAGTTGGAGAAACTGACACCCGCTAGCCACCTGTGTGCAAAGCACGTCGGTAGAACCAGTCTCACGTAAGCGTACGCGTAATGTCGGTCCGGGCCGCTTCATCCAATAATACCGCTGAACCAAAGTATGACATGCTGGTAAGCAGTATTACTTATATCGCCCACAACTCACTTGTGTTCTACTCGTGCATATGACATCTACGCATAAAACCTGGCTCTGATACCACTGATGGGGAACGTAGTAATTTCAAAAAAATTCCTACGCCACGCAAGATCATGGTGATGCATAGCAACGAGAGGGAAGTGTTGTCCACGTACCCTCGTAGACCAAAAGCGGAAGCATTAGCACAACGCGGTTGATGTTGTCGTACGTATTAACGATCCGACCGATCAAGTACCGAACGCTCGGCACCTCCGAGTTCAGCACACGTTCAGCCCGATGACGTCCCTCGAACTCCGATCCAGCCGAGTGTTGAGGGAGAGTTTCGTCAGCACGACGGCGTGGTGACGATGATGATGTTCTACCGACGCAGGCTTTGCCTAAGCACCGCTCTGAGATTATCGAGGTGGACTATGGTGGAGGGGGCACGCGACACGGCTAAAAGATCAAACGATCAATTGTTGTGTCTCAAGGGTGCCCCCTGCCCCCGTATATAAAGGAGCAAGGGGGGGGGGGTGCGGCCGGCCTAGAGAGGGGGCGTGCCAGGAGGAGTACTACTCCCACCGGGAGTAGGACTCCCCCCTTTTCCTAGTTGGATTAGGACTTGGGAGGGGGAAAGAGGAGGGAGAGAGGAAGGAAGGGGGGCATCACCCCCCTCTTCTTGTCCTATTCGGACTAGGGGGAGGGGCGCGCGGCCCAGCCCTGGCCGCCTCTCCTCTTCTCCGTAAAGGCCCACTAAGGCCCATTAACCTCCCGGGGTTCCGTAACCTACGGTACTCAGAAAAAATCGATTTCACCGGAACACTTCCGATATCCAAACATAGGCTTCCAATATATCAATCTTCATGTCTCGACCATTTGAGACTCCTCGTCATGTCCGTGATCACATCCGGACTCGAACAACCTTTGGTACATCAAAACATATAAACTCATAATATAAGCATCATCGAAGCGTTAAGCGTGCGGACCCTACGGGTTCGAGAACTATGTAGACATGACCGAGACACGTCTCCGGTCAATAACCAATAGCGGAACCTAGATGCTCATATTGGCTCCCACATATTCTACAAAGATCTTTGTCGGTCAGACCGCATAACAACATACGTTGTTCCCTTTGTCATCGGTATGTTACTTGCCCGAGATTCGATCGTCGGTATCTCAATACCTAGTTCAATCTCGTTACCGGCAAGTCTCTTTGCTCGTTCCGTAATACATCATCCCGCAACTAACTCATTAGTTGCAATGCTTGCAAGGCTTAAGTGATGTGAATTACCGAGAGGGCCCAGAGATACCTCTCCGACAATCGGAGTGACAAATCCTAATCTCGAAATACGCCAACCCAACAAGTACCTTTGGAGACACCTGTAGAGCACCTTTATAATCACCCAGTTACGTTGTGATGTTTGGTAGCACACAAAGTGTTCCTCCGGTAAACAGGAGTTGCATACTCTCATAGTCATAGGAACATGTATAAGTCATGAAGAAAGCAATAGCAACATACTAAACGATCGTGTGCTAAGCAAACGGAATGGGTCATGTCAATCACATCATTATCCTAATGATGTGATCCCGTTAATCAAATGACAACCCATGTCAATGGCTAGGAAACTTAACCATCTTTGATCAACGAGCTAGTCAAGTAGAGGCATACTAGTGACACTCTGTTTGTCTATGTATTCACACATGTATTATGTTTCCGGTTAATACAATTATAGCATGAATAATAAACATTTATCATGATATAAGGAAATAAATAATAACTTTATTATTGCCTCTAGGGCATATTTCCTTCAGGCGCGTCCAGGGGGGTAGGGCGCGCCCACCACACTCGTGGCCAGGGTGTGGGCCCCCTCTGGTATTTCTTCCGCTCAGTATTTTTTATTATTTCCAAAAATAACTTTCGTGGAATTTCAGGACTTTTGGAGTTGTGCAGAATAGGTCTCTAATATTTGCTCCTTTTTTCCAGCCCAGAATTCCAGCTGCTGGCATTCTCCCTCCTTATGTAAACCTTGTAAAATGAGAGAGAATAGGCATAAGTATTGTGACATAATGTAGAATAACAGCCCATAATGCAATAAATATTGATATAAAAGCATGATGCAAAATGGATTTATCAACTCCCCAAGCTTAGACCTCGCTTGTCCTCAAGCGGAAGCCGATAACGATAAATATGTCCACATGTTTAGAGGTAGAGGTGTCTATAAAATAAAATACGGACATGAGGGCATCATGATTATTCTCATAACAGCAACATATATGTATACTGTCATATGATTTCTTATGCTCAAGTAATAATCTATTCACAATGCAAAGTATGAATCAGAAACTTTATTGAGAACTAACAAACTATAATCTCAGTCATTGAAGCAATTGCAATTTATCATAACATCAGAAAGAGTCTATGTCAAAGCTTTCTAGCAAGTCCACATACTCAACTATCATTTAGTCTTTCACAATTGCTAACACTCACGCAATACTTGTGGTTACGGAGTTTTAGTCAGACACAGAGAAAGATAGGGGCTTATAGTTTTGCCTCCCAACCTTTTACCTCAAGGGTAATGTCAAAAATAATAGTTCATGCTAACTTACATCCAATATATATATATATATATATATATATATATATATATATATATATATATATATATATATATATAGGATCTTTCCAACACACTCGTGCTTGCCAAAGGATAAAATGTAAAAAGGAAAGGTGAAGATCACCATGACTCTTGCATAAGGTAGGAGATAATAATAAAAGATAGGCCCTTCGCAGAGGGAAGCAGAGGTTCTTGAGGAGTTCGGACTAGGGGTGCCGGATAGCGAACTATCATCATCGGCGGACTCCAAGACTATGAAGATACAAGATTGAAGACTTCGTCCGTGTCCGGATGGGACTTTCCTTGGCGTGGAAGGCAAGCTTGGCGATACGGATATGTAGATCTCCTACCATTGTAACTCGACTCTGTAACCCTAACCCTATCCGGTGTCTATATAAACCGGAGGGTTTTAGTCCGTGGGGCGAACAACAATCATACCATAGGCTAGCTCCTAGGGTTTAGCCTCTTTGATCTCGTGGTAGATCCACTCTTGTAACACACATCATCAATATTAATCTAGCGGGACGTAGGGTTTTACCTCCATCAAGAGGGCCGAACTGGGTAAAACATCGTGTCCCTTATCTCCTGTTACCATCCGCCTAGATGCACAGTTCGGGACCCCTACCCGAGATCCACGGTTTTGACACCGACATTGGTGCTTTCATTGAGAGTTCCTCTGTGTCGTCACCGATAGGCCCGATGGCTCCTTCGATCATCAACAACGACGCGGTCCAGGTGAGACTTTTCTCCCGGACAGATCTTCGTGTTCGGCAGCTTTGCTTTGCTGCGGGCTAATTCGCTGGCCATCCGGAGCAGATCGAAGCTACGCCCTGGCCGTCAGTCAGATTCGGAAGTTTAAACTATCGGCCGATATCCACGGAGACTTGATCTTGACGGATTCGAGCCACAGCCAAGCAAGCGCCGCCAGACTTGTCTCGGTGGGCATGATCTAGCTCTGCAGCCGAACAGTGACCTGGAGGCCGCACCAGAATCCACTCCGACCCTTAATCCGGAGCCGGACTCCCCGATCGGGGACAGGTGGTTGGACACCGTCTCGGGGCTTTAATCTCTCTGGCGATCGAGCGAACTCTATCCCTGTCGCTGCGAAGACCTCGACTCCGGTGCGGACTCCTCTCCGGACTCCAACCCTCGCGCCCTTGCCAATCGAATCCGATTGGGCGCCCGTCATGGAGTTAACGCAGCGGATATCTTCAAAGACTCGCCCTTTGGCGACATCCTGAATTCACTAAAGTCTCTCTTTATCCGGAGAGCCTGGCGGATTACGGTCAGGAAGGTTGGGATGCGGACGACGAAGAAATTCAACGCCCACCCACCACCCACTTGGTAGCCGCTGTCGAAGATCTAACCGACATGCTAGACTACGACTCCGAAGACATCGACGGTATGGACGGCGATGCCGGAGGCGACCAAGACCAGCGCCTACTGAGGCACCGGAAGGCCACCTCGTCATACGACATATACATGGTGGACATCCCAAAAGATGGGAACGGCGATGGAACAACGGAGGATGACCCCTCCAAGAAGCAGCCCAAGCGGCGCCGCTCTAAATCCCGCCACAGCAAGAATGAAGATTCCGGCACCGGAGATAACAATACACGGACGGTGCGAAGACAATCCACTCCAAAGCAAGATCCGTAGCGGGAGGATGGAGACGCCAGCCCTCAAGAGAGAGCGGCGAAGAAGAGGTAGAGGATTATATGCCTCCTCTCGAAGATGAAGCAAGCCTCGGCGACAATGAATTCGTTGTGCACGAGGATCCCGTCGAACAAGAGCGTTTTAGGCGCAGGCTTATGGCCACGGCGAATAGCCTCAATAAAAGCAGCAACAGCTTCGAGCTGATCGGGATCGCTAGCCGACAGATGGATGAAGTCCTCGCGTCAAGAGCATGAGCTCGAACGCCCCTCCAACAGCTATCCTAAACGCAAGCTGCTCCCCCGATTAGAGGAGGAGGCTTACGAACCCGCATCACCAGGAGACAATACGGCTGACCGACCACCCCGTGGTCGCGATAGAGAGGCCCCTAGGCCCTTCACTAGAACCGTACCCCGACATCGCTCAAAAAGCACACGGCCAAAGGGGAACGCTCCGGACCTGCGAGATATATTGGAGGACAAGGAAAGACAATCAAGATCGATCTATGGATCGCGTGGGTGCCCCACGGTACGTGACGACAACCGTCGCGCGAACTGAGATGTCCGCCGGGCGAACAAAAGCAGACCAAGCTCTTTTGAGCTCCATCGTGATATCGCCCGATGCAGGCGCCGACACCCACTATGCTTCATGCAGGCGAAGTAATGGATCATCAAATCCCGAAGGGTTTTAACCCGTCAATATTGAATCCTATGATGGCACAACAGACCCGCGGTTTGGATCGAAGACTATCTCCTTCACATCCACATGGCCCGCGGTGGCGATCTTCACGCCATCAAATACCTCCCCTCAAGCTTAAAGGACCAGCCCGGCATTGGCTCAACAGCTTGCCGCCAGAGTCAATTGGGAGCTGGGAGGACACGAAGCCGCATTCTCGATAACTTCGTGGCACTTATAATGCGACCACCGACGCGATGACCTAAGCCACATAATTCAGCAGCCAGACGAATCGGCCAGACAATTCTGGACACGGTTCCTATCCAAGAAAAACCAAATCGTCGACTGTCCGGACGCGGAGGCCCTCGCGGCCTTCAAGCATAACATCCGTGACGAGTGGCTTGCCCGGCACCTAGGACAGGAAAAGCCGAAATCCATGGCAGCCCTCACATCACTCATGACCCGCTTCTGCGCGGGTGAGGACAGCTGGCTAGCACACAGCAACAACCTCAGCAAAAATTCTGGCAGTCCGGACTTCAAGGACCGAAATGGCAGGCCGCGTCGTAACAAAAACAAATGTCGCATTAACGGCGACAATATTGAGGATACGACAGTCAATGCCGGATTCAGAGGCTCTAAACCCGGTCAGCGGAAAAATCCATTCAAAAGAACTACTCCGGGTCCGTCCAATTTGGACCGAATACTCGACCGCTTGTGCGGATACGGCACCCAAAAAGCCAGTTAACCACACCAACAGGGACTGTTGGGTATTCAAGGAGCAGGCAAGTTAATTGCGAAAACAATGACAAGGGGCTGCATAGCGATGACAAGGACGAGACCCAACCGCCCGAACAATAGAGGATGAAGGGTTTCCCCCACAGTGCGGACGGTGAACATGATATACGCAACGCACATACCCAAAAGGGAGCGGCGTGCACTCGAGGATGTCACGCGATGGAGCCAGTTGCCCCGAAGTTCAATCCATGGTCCTCCTGCCCGATCACTTTTGACCGAAGGGACCACCCCACCAGCATCCGCCACGGAGGATTCGCCGCACTGGTCGATGGATTTCTGGATTTCACCTAATCAGAGTCCTGATGGACGACGGCAGCAGCCTGAACCTGCTTTACCAGGATACAGTGTGCAAAATGGGCATAGACCCCTCAAGGATTAAACCTACCAAAACGACCTTTAAAGGCATCATACCAGGTGTAGAAGCCAATTGTACATGCTCAATTACACTGGAAGTGGTCTTCGGATCCCCGGATAACTTCCGAAGCGAGGAGTTAATCTTCGACATAGTCTCGTTCCGCAGCGGCTATCATGCCTTGCTCGGACGTACCGCATTTGCAAAGTTCAACACGGTGCCGCACTACGCATACCTCAAGCTCAAGATGCCAGGCCCTCGAGGAGTCATCACGGTCAACGGAAACGCTGAACGTTCTCTCCGCACGGAGGAACATACAGCGGCTCTCGCGGCAGAAGTGCAATACAGCCTCTTGAGGCAATTCTCAAGTCCGGCCGTTAAGCGGCCGGACACAACCAAGCGCTACCGAGTAACTTACAACAAGACCACAGCACGTTCCGAGCACGCGCCAGAGCAGATGCGGCCCCAACCCCAGCTCTGCGAAACGTCAAAGCAGGTCCTTCGCAGACACCATTACGCTCAAGATACCATGGGCATGGGAGGGGGCACGACCACAATACACCAGATCAGCGGCTCAACCACACGAGGGGCTCTCAAGTGTGTCGTTCCTTTTCTTTTCTTTTTACCTTTTACTTTTTACCCACAGGACTCCGTTTGTCGAAGCCTGTCCGCAAGCAGAGACTGCGAACTCACGATGCAACAGCTGGGGAAGGATAAAGGCTACAACGAATATCTGGTGGTCTCCATTACGAGCATTTTCATACACCAATCTGCAGCCTACCCCTGGAGGGGGACATGTTTAACAGTCTCATACTTTGCTTATCGCACTATTTGTATCGTTCTGCATTCGTAGCAGCACTTATTGAATAAAACAATGCAGCACCTTTTTGCTTATAATTGCATTTCTTTTTCATAGATATGTTCATTCACGACATGTTGCATCCGTACACTTTGGTACGGCTAATATACACCGAGGGCTTATGTTTCCCGCATTATGGTATAATGAGTCCGAACACTTTCACAAGTCGGCACCCGAACTTATAGCACTATATGCATCAGCTCGAATCATGTCTTGGGTCAATAGTTGGGTTTGCCCGGCTCCGTGTTTTGGTACCTTACGTTCCGTTATATCGGCTAAGGTAGCACCGGAGAACCACTGCAATTCCGCCCAGATTGGCTGGGTTAACGCCTCGAGAAAGCTAAACCTGACCGTCATGATGAGGCGAGAGCCGATCGCTGTTCTAGAGGTTTTTGCGAGTCCTTAAAGACTTATGCCGCTTAGAGCGAGGAGCGGATACTGTCCGCCAAGGCGTGGATAGCGCCCCAAATTCGCCTTCCGAAGACTAGGGGCTTCACCAAATTTAAAATTATAGAATTCTATGGCTAAGTGAGAGTGTTCAAGCATTATAAGTCCGGTTGCCTTGTTCGCTGTGTTGAGCGCCTCCTAGATGGACCCAAAATGGGAACAAGAGCGCTCAAGTTTATCCCGAACACCCCAAAGACTGTGGCATGGGGGTGAAGCCGACGACTTGCCATCTCTCGATTTGATAAACAGCCGCATGAAGGTAATATTTTAAATTAACAAGCGTTTCTTAGCGATATGAACTAAGTTTTCAGCGCACAGGATAACAAAATGCGAGTCTACTCAAATATTACATCTTTGGAGCACTCACCGCAATAGTGCGGGCGCCCTCAAAGACACTCTTATAATACATCTCGGCGTGCGATGCTCCTTGCCCTCCGGTGGCGGGTCCGTCACAAGCTTCGGCATCCATCTTGCCTCAGTGCACCTTTTGCGGGCAAGGGCCCGACGGCACCCTCAATACAAGCGGAATGCTTGATAACTTCAACCCACGGGCCGCATCCATCAGCCGCCGCACCAGTCAAGTAGCTCCTGTGCATGGCCTCCTTAGGCCACAACGAACTATGAGGCCCTTCATGGCCTGTTTGGCCGCCTTAGGAGCTCGACCAGCTGCTTCACTGGTCGCTAAGGGCACGGATGTTCGGCCTCGAGATACCGAGACCGAAGACCTTCTCGCCGAGCTCCCTCCTCGGCCCGGTAGAATGTGGCAGCATCGGACACGCTGCGAGGAAGATCTGCGAACGCCCCTGGAGAGCTCCGAATTCGGGTAAGCAATAGGTAATTAACACTCACATGCTTACTCTGCATGACAAATGCCTTACCCGCGGCTATTTTCTTCACCGCCTCAATCTCCCGGAGGGCCTTGTAGGCTTCGGCCTTAGCGGCTTTGGCACTCTCAAGAGCCGTTGCAAGCTCAGACTCTCGAGTATTCGAGTCACGCTCCAAGTTCTCATGTTTTTTCACGAGATCCTGGAGCTCTTGCTGTCCCTCCGCCACCCGCGCCTCCTGCTTCTCTCGCTCGGCGCTCAGGCCGCATTATGTTCGCCGCGGCCACCGCCTCCTTCGTGGTCGCCACCTCGTTAGTGGCCCCTACAATACCCACGTTATCCTTGTCATTTTCTTGCAACCAAATCCTTTTTCAGAAGGTACAATTTTCATAAGGTATTACTCACCTTCTTTTCCTCGAGCTGCTTCTTGGCATGACCGAGCTTCGTTCTCGGACCGCCGAGGTTTTTCTTCAAATTATTGACCTCCATGATCGGTCGGCGGAGGTCAGCAAAGACACCGCAAATCCCATATTGACATATTTTTATGACTCCTGCGTTTATCTTTCTAAAGATCCTCATCCGACTTTTCTTTCCGAACACCGAACCAAGCATCGGGGGCTACCGTCTATGCGGTACCATTTTACATATATTGAAATTCTTACCTCAAAGCTGTTAGAAGGCTCTGCGCAGCTTCGGTCAGCCCGCTCTTGACGAGCTGAACCTTCGAATCACCGCACTCATAACGGTGTGGTGTTCCTTGATGATGGGCGTCGTTGGCGCCTCCGGCAAACTATCGGCACCTCCGGTTGGGCCGGAGGTAGCGGGCGTCTCGTCTTGCCCTTCTTACGAAGGGGTCGCCACGGACTCGGAGCCTTGTGGCCTCCGGGCTGAGTCCGTGCACAGTCCGGGAGGGTGTCTGTGACACCTCGGGGCCTCCTCCTCTGGTGGGTCCTTTTCGGGATCCCACCTCGGCATCGTCTGCATGCACGGGGTGGAGGCGGTCGGAAGGAATCCATATCCGGCGCACCCAAGGACCCTTCGGCAAGCAGGAAGATCATCCTTGGGCGGACTGCGGGGTTGTATGCGGCATTAGAAAGACATTATGTGGCGAAAATAAAAACCTTGAAGTTATTCGAGTCTGGATACTTACGATCTCGCCAGGCTTGGCCCTTGGAGGCCGATCCTCGTCGTCACATCTTGGCGTTGGTGGAACAGTCCGGGGAAGAATTTTTCCTTCTTGGACCCTTGGCCTCCCTTGTTGGGGAGGCCTTCCTTTTCTTCCCTCCTCCCGCTGGGGGAGAGGCTTTCTTCTTCTCCTCCTCGCCTTGGTGGGAGGAGTCGGCCTCAGATTCATCATCCGATAGAACCTGCAGGAACTCTTACGAGTCCCGTGGCCGTCTTCTTGGCCTTCTTCTCCGGCACAACATGGGGTGCCGGAGCCAGCAGCCCCGTTAGGCGGGCGTCCGCTGGGTCCTCTGGCAATGGGGCCGGACAGGAAATCCGTTCGGCCTTCGCCAGCCATTCCTGTCAAAAGGTAAAGGGAGTTTAGATCCCACATAGAGCCAAACTATGGAAAACAAGTGGTGAAATCACTTACCTCATCAGCTGGACGCTGCGAGCAGAATCCGCGATCTTCGGTAGCGGATGCGGGAGCTTCGGCGCCCTTGAACAGCACCTTCCAGACATCTTCATACATAGTGTCAAAGAGCCCGCTCAGGGTCTGGTGCTGCGCCGGATCAAACTCCCACATATTAAAGCCCCGTCGCTGGCACGGGAGAATCCGGCGGATGAGCATGACCTGGACTACTTTGACAAGCTTGAGCTTCTTGTCCACCAGTTTTGGATCTGGGCTTGAGTCCGTCGGCTCCTCGAATCCCCCAAATTCGGCCACTCTCTTTCCGGAGGTGAGCCATGTGGGGATGCAGATCTGAATTGGGGCGCTGCCCAATCAGGTCACGCGGCTCGGTGATGTAGAACCACCCGATTGCCACCCTTGATGGTTTCCACGAAAGTGCCCTCCAGCCACGTAACGTGGGACATTCGCCCACCATGGCGCCTCCGCACTCCGCTTTGATGCCCTTCACAACCTTCGCTTGACACTGAAGGTCTTGAGCCACAAGTCGAAGTGGGGCTGGATGCGGAGGAATGCCTCGCATACGCGACGATAAACGCCGAGATGTTGAGGATGAAATTGGGGCCGATCATGGAAATCTATGCCGTAGTAGAACATGAGCCCCGGAAAAGGGATGAAGGGAAGCCCAGTCCATGGGGAAATGGGAAGAAATACTACCCTCTCATGGGGCACAGGGTTGGGGCGAGCTCTCCCTCGTCGGGGAGCCGATGCGCGATGTTGCTGGACAGATATCCGGCGTCGCGCAGCTTCTGGATCTGCCCCTCCGTGACGGAGGAGGCCATCCACTTGCCTCCCGCTCCGGACATAGTTGGAGAAGGTTGAGGTGAGAAGTGCGGACTTGGGCGCTAGAGCTTGAGTGCACGGGAATGGATGAGCAAAGGAGGAAGAAGGCGTAGGTGAAAGGGTGGATCCTTATCCCCTTATATGGGCGGTCAAAAACATGTGTCCCCACCGGCCTGGTAAAACTCGCTTATCTCCCAAGCGTCACAATCAATGGCGCGGTTGGGTTACCCATGTCCGTATTGATGGGAATCCCGGAATAAGGGGAACATGATGTCTGCCTCGACAAGACGTGCCAAGGAAACCGCTTCGCTAAACGCGCTGAGGTGGAACAGTAAAAACAATTTGAATAAAGGCTTGGTAGTGGTGCGATGTCACGCCACAAAATACGTCAGCAGATTGATCTTGTGTAATATTATTCTCTCTACGGTGGTATGTGGAATTTATTTTTGCAGAGCCGGACACTATCCTGGTGTTCACAATCTTCTATAAATTATTGGAGGAAGAACCTGCCTTGCAATTTGAAGACAACATGCGCCGGACTCGTCGTCATTGAAGCCTGGTTCAGGGGGCTCTTGAGGAGTTCGGACTAGGGGTGTCCGGATAGCGAACTATCATCATCGGCGGACTCCAAGACTATGAAGATACAAGATTGAATACTTCGTCCCGTGTCCGGATGGGACTTTCCTTGGCGTGGAAGGCAAGCTTGGCGATACGGATATGTAGATCTCCTACCATTGTAACCGACTCTGTGTAACCCTAACCCTATCCGGTGTCTATATAAACCGGAGGGTTTTAGTCCGTAGGACGAACAACAATCATACCATAGGCTAGCTCCTAGGGTTTAGCCTCTTTGATCTCGTGGTAGATCCACTCTTGTAACACACATCATCGATATTAATCTAGCAGGACGTAGGGTTTTACCTCCATCAAGAGGGCCCGAACCTGGGTAAAACATCGTGTCCCTTGTCTCCTGTTACCATCCGCCTAGACGCACAGTTCGGGACCCCCTACCCGAGATCCACCGGTTTTGACACCGACAATTACCATGCGCTTTCAGGGTTGGATGCACAAAATCTTAATGCGAAAGAACGTCACTTTATATTTCCACTTGTGATATAGACCTTTATTATGCAGTCCGTCGCTTTTATTTATTCCACATCACAAGATCGTATAAAGCTTATTTCCTCCACACCAATCAATCATACATATTTAGAGAGCAATTTTTATTGCTTGCACCGATGACAACTTACTTGAAGGATCTTACTCAATCCATAGGTAGATATGGTGGACTCTCATGGCAAAACTGGGTTTAAGGGTATTTGGAAGCACAAGTAGTATCTCTACTTGGTGCAAAGAATTTGGCTAGCATGAGGGGGAAAGGCAAGCTCAACATGTTGGATGATCCATGACAATATACTTTATCTCAGATATAAGAAAACATAACCCATTACGTTGTCTTCCTTGTCCAACATCAACTCTTTAGCATGTGATATTTTAATGAGTGCTCTCAATCATAAAAGATGTCCAAGATAGTATATTTATATGTGAAACCTCTCTTTCTTTATTACTTCCTATTAATTGCAACGATGACCAAAGCTATGTTTGTCAACTCTCAACAATTTTTAATCATCATACTCTTTCTATGTGAAGTCATTACTCTCCATAAGATCAATATGATCTATTTGTTTCTTTTTATTCTTTTCTCTTTTCTTTTATTCACTCAAGATCATGGCAAAATAATCAAGCCCTTGACTGAACACTAATCTTTATTATATAGCTCACGGACTCGATTACATAAAGGGATCATAAGCAAAACTCAAAACTAAATCATACTAAAACTTTATTCTACTAGATCAATATACTTCTAATAGGATCGAACTAAGAAAAACGGTAAAGATAGGAGATGTGGTGATGATACGATACCGGGGCACCTCCCCCAAGCTTGGCAGTTGCCAAGGGGAGTGCCCATACCCATGTGATTATGTCTCCTTCCTCAGAAGTGGTGGTGATGGGGTTGTTGATGAAGTAGGCTTGTCGTCCATCTTCCAAGGCATGGGCTCACCATCATAGAAGGATGATCGAGTCTCCGGGATCCTCAAATCTGTAGCCAAACTCATTCTCTTGAATCTATATTCATACTCACAGTTTTGGTTTTGTAGGTCATAGATTTGGGCTTGGAGGTGCTCGATTTTCTTGTGGCGCTTGAAGATGGCCTCCCCAATGTCGTTGGCATCCAGCTTGTGGTTGTTGGTGAACTCCATGATCATCATGTGATTGGAGTCAAGTCCATGCTCCACCATCTCCTGGCACTTGAAAACTTGTTGCTCCATTGCCTCGAGCCTTGTCTCCACGCTTCCGGTCTTCCTCGGTCCCTCAACATCGCGGATGTGCAACACCCCCTCATGCATCTCAATGGTTTGAGGGTGTTGCAGCACCTCCATGAGGTAGGGGTTGATGACCTTCTCAAAGAACTTGTCCTTGGGGGCACTTGGAGACGTCATGATGATCTAGATCTGTCAGAAAAACAGCTCGAAACAAGAACAGAGGATATTTGCGTCATACAGGAGTCAAAACCTTCGGGAGGTTATATAATGAATTTTTACCGACCAAAATATGTATCGTGCAAGAAAACGGAGTCCAGAGAGCACAGGAGATGCCCACGAGGCAGGGGCGCGTGCCCAGGGGGTAGGGCGCGCCCTCCACCCTCGTGGAGGCCTCGTGTCCTTCCCGGACTGCTTCTTATTTTTATATTTTTCTAAATATTCCAAAACGGAGAAAAATTGCCATTAGAACTGTTTTGGAGTCGGTTTACTTACCGTACCACATACCTATTCCTTTTTTCGGAGTCTGAAACGTTCCGGAAAGTGTCCCTTATGTACTCCTCCGGGGTTATGGTTTCAATAACATTGGTTTCAACATTTATAGGATTACTTGAGATATAATGTTTGATTCTTTGACCGTTTACCACCTTCGGATTTGTACCTTCGAAGTTGTTGATTTTTATGGCATCGGAACGATAGACCTCCTTGATAACGTAAGGACCTTCCCATTTAGAGAGAACTTTTCCTACAAAAAATCTTAAACGAGAGTTGTATAGCAGTACATAATCACCTACATTAAACTCACACTTTTGTATCCTTTTGTCATGCCATCTTTTAACTTTTTCTTTAAACAATTTGGCATTTTCATAGGCTTGGGTTCTCCATTCATCAAGTGAGCTAATGTCAAATAACCTCTTCTCACCGGCAAGTTTGAAATCATAGTTGAGATCTTTAATAGCCCAATATGCCTTATGTTCTAGTTCGAGAGGTAAGTGACATGCTTTTCCATAAACCATTTTATACGGAGACATGCCCATAGGATTTTTATATGCAGTTCTATAGGCCCATAATGCATCATCCAGTTTCTTGGACCAATTCTTTCTATATCTATTAACAGTCTTTTGCAAAATCAATTTGAGCTCTCCATTGCTCAATTCTACTTGACCACTAGACTGCGGGTGATAAGGGGATGCAATTCTATGATAACATCATACTTAGCAAACATTTTAAGGAAAGCACCATGAATAAAATGTGAACCACCATCAGTCATTAAATATCTAGGGACTCCAAACCTCGGAAAAATAACTTCTTTAAGCATCTTAATAGAGGTATTATGATCAGCACTACTAGTTGGAATAGTTTCTACCCACTTAGTAACGTAATCAACAGCAACTAAAATATGTGTGTATACATTAGAGGCAGGAAAAGGTCCCATATAATCAAGGCCCCAAACATCAAATGGTTCAATAACAAGTGAATAATTCATAGGCATTTCTTGATGTCTACTAATATTACCAATTCTTTGACATTCATCACAAGATAAGACAAACTTACGGGCATCCTTGAAGAGAGTAGGCCAATAAAAACCAGATTGCAATACCTTATGTGCAGTTCTATCTCCAGCGTGGTGTCCTCCATAAGATTCGTAGTGACACTTGCGTAGGATCTGTTCCTGTTCATGCTTAGGTACACAACATCTAATAACACCATCTACTCCTTCCTTATAAAGATGTGGGTCATCCCAGAAGTAATGCCTCAAATCATAGAAAAACTTTTTCTTTTGCTGTTATGTGAAACTAGGTGGTATAAATTTAGCAACAATATAATTAGCATAATCAGCATACCATGGAGCAGTACGAGAAGCATTTATGACATTTAATTGTTCATCAGGAAAGCTATCATCAATAGGCAGCGGGTCATCAAGAACATTTTCTAACCTAGACAAGTTGTCTGCAACAGGGTTCTCAGCTCCCTTTCTATCAATAATATGCAAATCAAATTCTTGTAGCAGGAGAACCCATCTAATAAGTCTAGGTTTAGCGTCTTTCTTTTCCATAAGATATTTAGTAGCAGCTTGATCAGTGTGAATAGTTACTTTAGAATCAACAATATAAGGTCTGAACTTATCACAAGCAAATACAACTGCTAAGAATTCTTTTTCAGTAGTGGCATAATTTCTCTGGGCATTATCTAGAGTTTTACTAGCATATTGAATAACATTTAATTTCTTATCAACTCTTTGCTCTAGAACAGCACCTACGGCATAATCGCTAGCATCACACATAATTTCAAAGGGTAAATTCCAATCAGGTGGCTGAACGATAGGTGCAGAAATCAATGCTTTCTTAAGTATTTCAAATGCTTCTACACAATCATCATCAAAGACAAATGGTATATCTTTCTGTAATAAATTAGTGAGAGGCCGAGAGATTTTTGAGAAGTCCTTAATGAACCTCCTATAAAAACCGGAATGGCCAAGGAAACTTCTTATACCTTTGATGTCCTTGGGACATGGCATCTTTTCAATAGCATCGACTTTAGCTTTATTAACTTCAATGCCTCTTTCAGAAATTTTATGCCCCAAGACAATACCTTCATTGACCATAAAGTGACACTTTTCCCAGTTCAAGACAAGATTAGTTTCTTCACATCTCTGCAAAACTCGATCAAGGTTGCTTAAGCAATCATCAAAAGAGGATCCATAAACGGAGAAATCGTCCATGAAAACCTGACAAATCTTTTCAAAAAAGTCAGAGAATATAGCCATCATGCATCTTTGAAAGGTAGCAGGTGCATTACATAAACCAAAAGGCATACGTCTATAAGCAAACGTACCGAAAGGGCAAGTAAAAGTGGTCTTTGATTGATCATCGGCTGACACAGGTATTTGAGAGAAACCAGAGTAACCATCTAGAAAGCAAAAAATGGTATGTTTGGATAATATTTCTAGCATTTGATCGATAAAAGGTAAGGGGTAATGATCTTTTTTAGTAGCTATATTTAATTTGCGGAAATAAATTACCATCCTATAACCTGTAATAATTCTTTGCGGGATCAATTCATATTTATCATTAGGAACGACGGTAATACCTCCCTTTTTAGGGACACAATGGACATGACTTACCCACTGACTATCAGCAACGGGATAAATAATACCTGCCTCAAGAAGCTTTAGTATTTCCTTTCTTACCACTTCTTTCATCTCAGGATTCAGCCATCGTTGGTGATCATGAACTGGTTTGGCATCTTTCTCCAAATTTATTTTGTGTTGGCATAGGGTGGGGCTAATGCCCTTAAGATCATCAAGAGTATATCCAATAGCAGCGCAGTGCTTCTTCAGAGTTTTCAATAATCTCTCTTCTTCATGCTCTGAAAGGTTAGCACTAATAATAACAGGATACATCTTTTTCTCATCAAGATAAGCATATTTAAGAGTATCAGGTAACGGTTTGAGCTCAAACACGGGATCACCCTTGGGTGGAGGAGGATCCCCTAGGATTTCAACAGGCAAATTGTGTTTCAGGATGGGTTCCTGTTTAAAGAATACTTCATCTATTTCCCTTCTTTCATTCATAAACATATCATTTTCATGGTCTAGCAAATATTGTTCTAAAGGATCACTAGGAGTTACGACAATAGAAGCAAGACCAATAATTTCATCTTTACTAGGCAATTCCTCTTCACAGTGTTGTCTACGAAATTTAGAAAAGTTAAACTGATGAGACATATCACCTAATCCAATAGTAACAACATCCTTTTCGCAGTCTATCCTAGCATTAACAGTGTTTAAGAAGGGTCTACCAAATATAATGGGACAAAAGCTATCTTGCGGGGAACCAAGAACAAGAAAATCAGCAGGATATTTAGTTTTCCCACACAAGACTTCAACATCTCTAAAAATTCCCATAGGTGAAATAGTATCTCTATTGGCAAGTTTAACAGTGACATCAATATCTTCTAACTCAGTAGGTGCAATATCATGCATAATTTCTTTGTATAAGTCAATAGGTATTGCACTAGCACTAGCACCCATATCACATAAGCCATGATAACAATCATCTCCTATTTTAACAGAAATAACGGGCATGCCTACCACATGTCTATGTTTATCTTTAGCACAAGGTTTGGCAATTCTAGCAGTTTCATCACAGAAATAAATAACATGCGCATCAATATTATCTGCCAAGAGATCCTTAACAATAGCAATATTAGGTTCAACTTTAACTTGCTCAGGAGGTGTATAAGTTCTAATATTGCTCTTACGAACCACAGTTGAAGCTTTAGCATGATCCTTTATTCTAACAGGGAAAGGTGGTCTCTCAACATAAGCACTAGGAACAATAGGATCATTATAAGTGATAGTCTTTTCTTCAACTTTAATAGGTGCAGCTACTTTTACCTCTATGGGAGGATGATATTTCCACTTCTCCTTAGGGAGATCAATATGAGTAGCAAAAGATTCACAGAAAGAAGCTACTATCTCAGAGTCAACTCCATATTTAGTGCTAAACTTATGGAAAACATCGGTATCCATAAAAGATTTAACACAATCAAACTTAGGTGTCATACCTGACTCCTTACCTTCATCGAGATCCCAATCTTCAGAGATGTGTTTAATTCTTTCCAATAAATCCCATTTGAATTCAATACTCTTCATCATAAAAGAGCCAACATAAGAAGTATCGAGCATGGTGCGATTGTTATCAGAAAGCCGAGCATAATTTTTTTGAATAATCATTTATCTTGAGAGCTCATGATTGGGGCATGAATATAACATTGATTTAAGCCTCCCCCAAGCTTGAGCGATGCTTTCTCCTTTGCGAGGCCAAAAATTATATATACAATTGCGATCACGATGAACAAGATGCATAGGATAAAACTTCTGATGAGATTCCAATTTCAATCGTTTGTAGTTCCATGATCCCATATCATCACATAGCCTATACCATGTCAATGCATCTCCCTTCAAAGATAAAGGGAAGACATTCTTCTTAGTAACATCATCGGGCACACCTGCAAGCTTAAATAATCCACAAACTTCATCCACATATATTAGGTGCTCATTAGGATGCATTGTTCCGTCTCCTGCAAAAGGATTAGCTAGCAGTTTTTCTATCATACCCGAAGGAATCTCAAAGTAGACATTTTCATTTTCAGTAGGTTCAGTAGGTTGAGGAGCAACTCTTTGCTCCACTGGTCGGGGTGAAGATACCCCGAACAAGCCCCTCAGAGGATTACTTTCCATAGTAACAAGTGACAGTAAATTTCAGCACACAATATAAATTTTTCCTTACCAAATTCCATCTACCAAAGGCGCTTCACTCCCCGGCAATGGCGCCAGAAAAGAGTCTTGATGACCCACAAGTATAGTGGATCTATCATAGTCCTTTCGATAAGTAAGAGTGTCGAACCCAACGAGGAGCAGAAGGAAATGATAAGCGGTTTTCAGCAAGGTATTCTCTACAAGCACTGAATTAATAGGTAACAGATAGTTTTGTGATAAGATAATTTGTAACGAGCAACAAGTAACAAAAGTAAATAAAGTGCAGCAAGGTGGCCCAATACTTTTCGTAGCAAAGGACAAGCCTGGACAAACTCTTATATAGAGAAAAGCGCTCCCGAGGACACATGGGAATTATCGTCAAGCTAGTTTTCATCACATTCATATGATTCACGTTCGGTACTTTGGTAATTTGATATGTGGGTGGACCGGTGCTTGGGTACTGTCCTTACTTGGACAAGCATCCCACTTATGATTAACTCCTATTGCAAGCATCCGCAACTACAAAATAAGTATTAAGGTAAACCTAACCATAGCATGAAACATGTGGATCCAAATCAGCCCCTTACAAAGCAACGCATAAACTAGGGTTTAAGCTTCTGTCACTCTAGCAACCCATCATGTACTTATTACTTACCAATGCCTTCCTCTAGGCCCAAATAATGGTGAAGTGTCATGTAGTCGACGTTCACATAACACCACTAGAGGAGAGACAACATACATCTCATCAAAATATCAAATGAATACCAAATTCACATGACTACTAATAGCAAGACTTCTACCATGTCCTCAGGAACAAACGTAACTACTCACAAAGCATATTCTTGTTCATAATCAGAGGAGTATTAATATGCATAAAGGATCTAAACATATGATCTTCCACCAAATAAACCAACTAGCATCAACTACAAGGAGTAATCAACACTACTAGCAACCTATAGGTACCAATCCCAGACTTGGAGACAAGAATTGGATACAAGAGATGAACTAGGGTTTGAGAGGAGATGGTGCTGGTGAAGATGTTGATGGAGATTGCCCTCTCCCGATGAGAGGAGCGTTGGTGATGACAATGGCGATGATTTCCCCCTCCTAGAGGGAAGTGTCCCCGGCAGAACAGCTCCGCTGGAGCCCTAGATTGGTTCCGCCAAGGTTCCGCCTCGTGGCGGCGGAGTCTCATCCCGAAATCTTGCTTACGATTTTTCTTTGGACGAAAGACTTCATATAGCATAAGATGGGCACCGGAGGGCCAACAGGGGGCCCACGAGGCAGGGGGGCGCGCCCCCCACCCTCGTGGCCAGGGTGTGGGGCCCCTCTGGTATTTCTTCCGCTCAGTATTTTTTATTATCTCCAAAAATAACTTTCATGGAGTTTCAGGACTTTTGGTGTTGTGCAGAATAGGTCTCTAATATTTGCTCCTTTTCCAGCCCAGAATTCCAGCTGTCGACATTCTCCCTCCTTATGTAAACCTTGTAAAGTGAGAGAGAATAGGCATAAGTATTGTGACATAATGTATAACAACAACCAATAATGCAATAAATATCGATATAAAAGCATGATGCAAAATGGACGTATCAGCCGGCGAAGAACTTGGCCTCGATGGCAGTGGCAGCGCGCTTTGCCTCGGGCTCCGGGACGGCACCATAGTGCTGGCAGTAGAGACTGGACCCTACTAGCTTCTGCAAGATTACGCGCACACCGGAGTCGCGCGTGCTCTGCGACGGTAGCTACATACACAAAGGAAGCAGTGAAGGGTTGAACCCAGGCGGCAGGGTAGACGCGAGAGTCTGACGGCAGCAGAGCGATCGACAGATTTGCGGCGGCCATCGGTGGCAATGCTGAGGGAATATGGAGCGACAGATCTGCTGTCAAATCCCACTGAGGATCGACAGGAAGAATCTACTCCCGATGTTGGAGCACCCGCTATGAGTGGGGATTTTGGGAAGAACCCTAGCTACGAATATAAGTACAGATAAAGAGAGAGTAACTGGATATTTCATTTCATAGCCCAAGTAGAGTGCTGGGTCACTTATATAGTCTTACAGACCTGGTGGCCTTCCGCCGTTGGATCTAGGCTAGAGCTCTCAGCTGTTGGATCTACATATCTGGACCAAACGTTATATGCTAGAGTGACGGATGGTTATACTGAAGAAATGTTCAGATAGTAGGGTTGTGACAATGCTCCCCGTGGAGATCACACTTGTCGTCAACTGTGTTTTCTGGAAACCATGATCGGATCGTTTGTTTGAAGAATGCCAGGAACACGTGCTTGATGAAGTTTGCATCCTCCCAAGACTTTTCATTAGGTTCCAAGTTGGCCCATCGGATCAGCCTCTAAGTGACCAAAACCCCTTTCCTTGGCAAGGATCGTGTTTCCAATATAGTGACTGGCTCAGTTCTGATCTTGCCATCTCCTCCCACCAGTGGCAGTTCCTGTTCTGGACCAACATGTGCGCCTTTATGGCCCTTGAGCTGACTAACATGGAAAACCGGGTGAATTTGAATTTGGGACGGTAATAGCAGTTTGTATGAAGAGTTGCCCACTTTCTGTAAAATTTGAAAGGGCCCATAGAACTTGGTGGTGAGCTTGATAGCTTGCCTCAGTCCAAATGATGCCATTTTGTATGGTTGCATTTTGAGGTATACCATATCCCCTTCTTGGAATGATCTTTCACACCTGTTCCTGTCAGCATATTTTTTCATTCTTTGCTGGTCTTGTTGCAGATTTTCCTTCAAGTGTGTTATTGTCTTCTGTTTCTCTTTAAGGAATTGTTGAGCTTCAGCATCGGAAGGACCTGGGACAGCCACTTCACTGATCATGGGTGGTTCATACCCATATAAAGCCTTGAAGGGGGTTTCTTTAGTAGAGGTGTGATAGGAGGTGTTGTACCACAACTCCACTAATGACAACCAATCGTCCCATTTCTTTGGTTCCTTGAATGTCATGCATCTCCGATATGACTCGAGGCACTGGTTAACTCGCTCTGACTGACCGTCTGTTTGTGGATGGTGAGCAGTGCTTAGTTTGAGTTGAACATTCATAGATTTGAAAACTGCTTGGCACATGTTGCTTGTAAAGATCCTATCTCTGTCCGTTACAATAGACACTAGTGGTCCATGCAATTTGAAGACATTGTCTATGAAAGCTTGGGCCACTGTCTGCACATTGTAAGGGTGGGGGAATGCAATGAAATGGGCATATTTTGTATATCTATCCACCAGCACCAAAATTACCTCTTTGCCCTTAGACTTAGGGAATCCTTCCACAAAATCCATGGTTATATCAGTCCAAGCTTGGGTTGGGAGTGGTAGGGGATCCAGCAGGCCAGGATATTGGCAATGTTCTGATTTTGCTCTCTGGAAAATAGCACACTCAGCAATGAACTTATGCACCTGCTTTTTGAGGCTAGGCCAATAGAATATCCTTTTGGTCCTTTGATAGTTTTCCACCATTCCTGAATGTCCCCCAATGGCAGAGGTGTGAAAGGAGTTTATTATTTGCTCTCTGATGTGGTCTTCGTTTCCAATATAAATTCTGCCCTTATATCTCAAGTGCCCTCTGATAGTGTATAATGAGATGTTTTATCAGGAGCAATGGCTAGTTGTTGCAACAAATGCTGACAGTGCTCAGCTTGCTCATAAGTGTTCTCCACAGCCTCAATCCAGGAAGGTGTGAAGGTTGTGATTGCCATGAGTGTGTTGTCTTTTCTGATTAATGCATATGCCACTTTATTTTCTTTCCCCTTCTTGTATTCAATGGAGTAATTGAACTCCAAGATCTTGAGTAGGAGTTTGTGCTGCAGTCCTTCAGAAACTTTCTGCTCAGGGATAAACTTAAGACTTTTCTGGTCAGTTTTTATGACCAATTCCAGTCCCTGGAAGTAGTGCCTCCGCTTTTTAAGGGCTTCCAATATTTCCAAGCCTTTTTTTCATAAGTTAACATAGCAGCCGCTTTCATGCCCAATGTCTTGCTGAAATATGCTATAGGTCTGCCATTTTGCATCACTACTGCACCTATACCATACCCACTAGCATCAGTTTCCAGTACAAATTTTTCTTTGAAGTTTGGTAGGGCCAGAACTGGGGCAGTGGTTAGTTTCTGTTTTAGCAAGTTGAAGGCTTAAGTTTGCTCTTCTGTCCAGTGGAAGGAGTTCTTCTTGAGGATGTTGTGGAGTGGTCTGCAGATGAGCCCATAGTATCCAGCCATGCCCAAGAAACTTCTCAGTTGAGTGATTGTTATTGGTTAGGGCCAATCTCTCATAGTGGAGACCTTGGTAGGATCTATGGCTATGCCAGCATAAGAGATAATATGGCCAAGGTATTCCACTTGGGGAGCAGCAAACACACATTTACTCATTTTAGCGTATAGTTGTTGTTCCCTCAATATTTGTAGCACTGTCCTCAAGTGCCTAATGTGGTCTTCCAGTGTCTTACTATAGATTAAGATATCATCAAAGAAGACAAGGACAAAGTGTCTAAGGTGCTTCTTGAAAATGAAATTCATCAATGCTTGGAATGTGGCCGGTGCATTAGTAAGGCCAAAGGGCATGACCAGGTACTCGAAATGCCCCAAGAATGTAGTGAAGGCAGTTTTGGGTATGTCTTCCTTTTTCATCCTTATTTGGTAATACCCAAATCTGAGATCTATTTTTGTAAAATATTTGGCTCCATGCAATTCATCGAACAAATCTTCAATGATTGGTATTGGAAATTTCTTTTTGATTGTTTGGTCATTGAGTTTTCCGAAATCTGTGCACAACCTCCAGGTGCCATCTTTCTTTTTGACAAGCAATGTAGGAGCTGCATAAGGACTGTCACTAGGCCTTATGATTGAAGCGTCTAGCAGTTGTTTGATCTGCTTTTCCATCTCTTCTGTCTGGTGATGAGGCACCCTATAAGGTCTTAGTGCTGGTGGCTCATACCCTGTTTTGAGAGGGATTGCATGGTCAAAACCTCTTTGAGGTGGAAGTTCAGTTGGTGTTTCAAACACATCATGGAATTCCTGTAGTACTTCCTTCACATGGTTTTCTACTTGTGTTGTTTCTACTTTATCCTTGGCCTTCGGAAATAGGAAATATCCTTCTGTTATTTTATTCTTACTTGCTATCAATTTGTGTAAGGAGATTGGAGGGATTCCCTTGGCAAATGTCTTGTCCTATAGGGTAATTCTTTTCTCTCTCTTCCAGTTGATTGTCATCAGCCTCTCATCAAAGTCCAAGGATATTGGGTTGTGCTCCAACAGCCAATCACAACCCAAAATAATTTCACACCCTTTCAGTGGTAGCAGTTTGCAACTGTTGGAGAGCTCATGGCCTTGTATGGAGTAATTATCAGAAGGAATGTCGACTCCTGTCTGCAACTTACCCCCACCAGCAATCTGGACTGTCTGCAAATCATTCCTAGCAATAGTGCATCTAGTTTTTGTTGCAAAGGACAGATCCATAAAGGTGTTGGTGCTTCCTGAGTCCACAAGTGCTAGCCCCTTTTTGCCTCCAATCCCCACCCACATGGTGAAGGTAGCAGCTGTGCTTTTTTCCTCTAACAACTTGCATGGATATCAGCATGAGTTGTTCATCAATATTCGGTGATGTAGCTGGCTGTTCTTCATCTTGCTGGTAGTTGCTGTTCTGCATTTGTTCATCCAGCTCTAACTCTTCTTCTTTTGTGGACATAAGATTGAGAGTTTTGTATTGTGCACATTTGTGTCCAAGAAACCACTTTTGTCCACAGTACCTGCACTGCCCTGGTTGTCTATATTTTACTTCTGGCCTAGTACTCTGCCTATCTGCTGGTCTAGTGTTAGCATATTCGATAGGTTTTGGTTTAGTGGGTAAGGTAGTTGTGGCATTGTTCTTTTGGTAGTACCTTGTTTGCTGGTATCTTCCGGACTGGTTAGAAGCATTTGCTCCCTGTTCCATGTCTCTAGCAGTCTCTACTGCATCATAGAGAGTGGCTGGCTTGAATGGCTTGAGGTAGTTTTTAATTTCTTCTCTTAAACCATTGATGTAGCACTTGACATAATACTGCTCTTTTACTTAAGGGTTTTCTTTCTTGTAGCATGCCATTTTGTCTTCAAATCGGTCTGTGTACTCTGCTACAGTACTGGCCCCTTGTTTGATTGAGTTGAAATCAGCTACTGCTTCATAAGAGCTGCTATTAGCAAATCGTTTACACAGTACTTTGTAGAATTCTGTCCAAGTGGGGCTTTCTTGGATTATGCCAGAGTTCCTCAACCAAGTGTCAGCTCTCCTAGTGATATACATCTGAGCATAGTCAAACTTTGCACTTTCGGGTACAAACACCATTGCAAAGTATTTCTCTGTGAGCCTTAACCACTCTTGTGGATTGGAGCCATCAAATATGGGAAACTCCATCTTAGGTGCTTTTGCAATGGATTTGTAGAACTGAGCCTCCTTGTCAAACTCTTTTTGTCTCTCTCCCCTAAAGTTATTGCCCCCTGCTTTGTTCTGATAGCTCAGTGGAGGAGCGTGCTGCTGGTAATGTTGCTATTGGGGTTGACCAGCCGCAAGGTTTGGGTGTGGGGGGTATTGTGGTTGAAGTTGGGAGTGGGGATATTGGCTATTGGGCACATTATATTGCTATTGGGGTGGTGGGTACTGATAGGATGTTGGTGTTGATAGTTTGGTTGTGGTTGGTAAGTAGGTTGGGAGTTGTTGTTCTGTGGGGGGAAGGTAGGATTGCAGTGGTTGTGTTATGGGGGGGGGTATATAGAGTTGAATTGATTGTTTTGTGTGTGTGTGTGTGGGGGGGGGGGGAAACAGGAGGTGGTGGAGGGTAAACTGGGGGTGGTCTATAAAGGGGGGGTTGTTGAACTGGATAGTGGGTTGGGTTTTGAAGGAATTGGTTTTGGTTATACTGTTGTGGTACGGGTTGCTGATAATCCAATGGGGCTGTTGGCCAGTAGGCATGAAAGTATTGGCTCCTTCTGGGAATATGGGAAACTGTGGGTCTGTCCATTGCTGGAATTCCCTTCTAGATGTTTTGAAATACATCCTCTCTGGATCTTCTTGAGTGAATTCTCCCATTGTGTAATTAACTGGCTCTTGTGATGGCCCACTTCTTCTTCTCCAGTGAGGAATTTCAGTGTGCCACATCACAGTTTCCTCTTGACCAGGGTTGGTTTGGGTTTGGGGTCTTTGGCCGGCCTCAGCTTCTCTTCCTTGGTCACTGGTTGCTGGGGGAGTGCTTGGCCCATCCTTCTCCTTCAGCAGGGACTCCATTCTCTTCATGGTTTCGTTCAACGCCGCCACTTGCTCCTGCATCCCTTCCACTTTGCTGTTGATCTCCTCGGTTCTTGCCCCCATGTTGTCTAGATTCAACTACATGGCAGGCACTTCTTGTGCATCCGCCTTTCCCTCCCGCGTCTTCGATTTCGCCATCGGGTCGCAAGCAAGTCCGGAATTTTACTCAGGAACAAGTCCTTAACCCTTCCTGCTTGTGGCCCGCTGCCGTCGCCCTCTGATTCGCCGCCGGAGGCGCACGGATCCGCCTGATTCACGGGATTTTACCGCAGCGCGATGTACCGGTGCAACCGTACTCGTGTTGCCGATTTGCACCCGAATTCGTCTACCACCGCCTACGCCTCCACGAACCGAATCACCGCCACCAGACGCCATTGAGGATCGATGGCTACTGATACCAATTGTCAGATCCCATTGAGGATCGACAAGAAAAATCTACTCCCGATGTTGGAGCACCCGCTATGAGTGGGGACTTTGGGAAGAACCCTAGCTACGAATATAAGTACAGATAAAGAGAGAGTAACTGGATATTTCATTTCATAGCCCGAACAGAGTGCTGGGTCACTTATATAGTCTTACATAATTACAGAGCTGATGGCCTTCTGCCGTTGGATCTAGGCTAGAGCTCTCAGCCGTTGGATCTACATATCTGGACCAAACGTTATCTGCTAGACTGATGGATGGTTATACTGAAGAAATGTTCAGATAGCAGGGTTGTGACACCTGCTGCGGCCATTGGCGGCAACGCTGAGGGAATAGGGAGCGACAGATCTGCTGCGGCCATCGGCGGCAGCGCTGAGGGCATGGCGAGTGCGAGATCGGCGGCCCGACATCGCTCGCCGCTTGTGAGGAAGAACGGATGGGTGGCGGCGGCAGGCGGATGGATGGCCAGCGCGCCTCCTATTTATTGCGTAGGTCGATGGGTGGAGAGCGCCTCCCCGGCGCAGCGCCGGTTCGAGAACTAGCGCCCATTTTTTGAATTCGGGAACAGACGCGGCAGTTCGCTCGCTAGCACCCTTTCCTTGCTCGCTATTCTTGATTTTTTTGTGATCCCTGTTCTTAAGTTCAAAAAATATTCGTGATATAAAAAAATGTCCATATATTTTTCCAAAATCATGAATATTTTTTGAAATCTTGAACATTTCTTTTGAAATCATGAACATTTTTTAAGAACCCGTGAACATTCTTGGAATTTAAGAACATATTTTACGAACTAATGAACATCTTTAAATGAAGAATATTTTTTGGAATGCATGAAGATTTTGAAATTTATTTTTGTTTGAAAATTTGAACATTTTTAACTAAGAAAAAACAAAAACAAAAGAGAAAAATGAAAGAAAAAAAGGGGAGCCGGCCCGCACATGGATCGGTCCAAAAGTATGCACATGAGGGAGGGATGCGCGTTCTCCGCCGCGTAGTTCGACTAATAAGAGGTCCCTACAGCAGGGTTAGAGTTAGTTCTAGTGGGCTAGTAAATGAGCCTACATCATGGGCTAGAATATTTAGAACCCAAGAAATACAATTTTCTCAAATGAATTTAGACTGTTTTCTGATGTTGAGTTAATTAGACTGAATTTAACTCAATGAGCCGGAATATTATGCATAACTCAAAATATAATTTTTTGATGGGATTAAAAGAACTAATTTCAAAGATTGATCGGAGATTGATGGATTCGCAGGAGAGTACAGATTTGTTTGGATTTCCGGAAGGACAAAGATGCCAACGATGACATATATGATTACATGACCGTACTTTCAGCACGTATATACAGTTGGTTAGGGTTGAAAGATGAGCCATGATAGGAATGGGCGATTAGCTCGAGGAACGATCGTCACTGTCGTCGAACTCAACTCAAGAGAAGAAGTCCGGACTTAGAGGATTTGAGTCGAGGGTTTTGCTGACGTGCTTCGATTAGGGTCGTGGTTTAGTTTTTGATCTAGCCTTCCGATTTGGATTCTCAAGATTGATGTGATACGTAAATGACGCGAGAGTTTGAGACATGACATTTAATTCCGAGAGGAATTTAGTCACTTCCAACATCTCAGGGAGCGTTTTCAGTAGTTTTGTGAAGTTTAGGGGGTGGTATACCCGATTTTCTAGTTGAGGGGGTTAAGTGGCCCATTTCTGGAAGTTGGGAGGGGTATGTGGACTTCTTTTTTTCTCTCGGTTGTGCTATGCTGCATATTCAGGAAAAAAGACGACCATTACTTTTTGCGATTCGAAAAATGTTTGTTATACAAAAAACGTTCAGACAAATGTTCCAATTCGTGAACATTCTTTGAAATCATGAACATTTCTTGAGTTGTAAACTTTTTTGAAATAACGAATCTTCTTTCTCAATCGCAAACATTATTCAAATTAGCAAACATTTGTTTTACAAATTCATGATTTTTTTATATCATGAACATTTTATACAAACTCGCAATTTTTTAATAAAATTGTGAACATTCTTTCAAATTCACAAACATTTTAAATCATAATTTTTTGAGATCATGACCATTTTCAAATTCTCAAACATTTTTACAATTTACAAACATTTTTCAAATCATGAACATGTTTGGAAATCGTGAACTATTTTACAAATTTGCAAATATTTTTCAAATTCAGATATTTTTTCAAAATTCATGATCATTCTTTAAATTCAAGAACATTTTTTCAATTCATGAAATTTCTATGAATTCATGAACATTTTTCAAAATCACGAACATTTTTTCAAACTCATAGACATTTTTTAATCAATAAATATTTTAAATTTTGATTTTTGTTTGAAATCATGAACATTTTAGAAAAAGGGGAAGCCTGCCCCGCACATGGGCCGGCCCAAAAGCAAGCACAGAAGGGAGGGGGTGCGCATTTGCGCGTTCTTCGTCGCGCAAGTCGTTGAGGGAGCTCCTATTCGACGCTGTAAGGGTCGGTTGACACTGTCTGCGCTCACTGGGGAAGTGTAGTGAGCTAGCCCAGCAACGTGTAGAAGAAAAGGAAACGCGAAGAAAAACTGCAAAACTATTATGTTCGGTACATGGGATATCGGTATTCGAATTCTACATGAAACCAACAAAACCTAGGACCATAACCACCAGACTGAGCTGACAAGCTCGTCCATAATCAGGAAAGAGAGCTATTTGACCCTTCTTTTTTTAGAGAAAAGGCGTATGCCCAAAGTTCACCGACTGCTCATAACAGAACAAGCAGAGAGCCCACAACGAAGATAAAGTTTACAGGCACGCAGGCCCAACAGATCATACAAAAGGCGGCACGCAAGCCAATAACCTACTGCTACATAAAGGCATGTCCACCAGAGGCAGTCACTCGGAGGCATAAGAGGAGATCAAATTGGCCGAGGCATGAGAGGAGATCAAATTGGTCGACGCCCTGACTTTGCTGATTAGCTCCACCATGCCGTCCACATCCACAGGTTTAGTCAATAATTTCCACTGCTGTAAGAAGATAGACATTTTAAATAACACGTCAGCCAACTTGTTAGGAAAGACATCTTCAATGGTAAATTTATTTCTAGTATTCCACAAGGACAAGCACATGGCAGCCAACCCAACCCAGAACAATCTCTTGGTTTGTCCGCTGGTATTACCAGCCAATAAGCGTAGGTCAGAAAAAGAGTAAGGATCCCAAGTCACACCCATCCAAGATCGAACACATCCCCAAGCCAACTTGGCCAGAGAGAACATAAAGAAGATGTGATTAGTATTTTCAGCTTCAGAGAATAGAGCACAAAAGGCGGAACCAGGCCCGTTTCGCTTGCAAATTTGGTCAACCGTCGGCAAAACGGCCTCTAAAGGCCTGCCAGAGGAAAACCATTATCTTAGGAGGGATCCTAGCCGCTCAAACTTGTGTAAACTTGGATGTAGGAGTCCCATCAATAATCCTGGAATAAAGAGACTTGACTGAAAATCTACCAGAGGCCACATGAGGCCAGGTCACTGAATCCTCTTCCTCCGAGAGAATAGGGAACACAGCAGGAAGCCAATGCCAGTCCACCAACTCTGCAGGGGAAAGAGACCTCTGGAGACCCAGGTCCCATCCAACACGAGAGAGCTCAGAGATTGAGATCTCAGGGTCAGGGCAATAAGAGAATAGAACAGGAAAACAAACAACTAAAGTAGTATCTCCAACCCATTAATCTAACCAAAACCGGGTCAAAGAACCATTCCTAACAATAAACCTGACATGGTCACGAAAAACATCTTGAACCTTTACCAGGTCCCGCCAGAACTGATAGCCGTTCACAGCCGAGGCAAACATAGGGCTGCTAGATGGGAAATATTTAGCCTTTAAAAGATCATACCACAACGTCCACGGTTAGCTGTCATATTGCGCCGCCACCATTTCACAATGAGACATTTGTTCATTATCACCGTATTTAATATTCCCGCCCCCAAGACTTTTGGGCCTACATATGATCTTCCATTTAACAAGCCTATATTTTCGTTTGTTCTCCGCGGAGTTACAAAAGAAGGCTCCCCTGTGTTTATCAAAGCCAGGGTGGGTTCCCAGGGAGAGCATGAAGAATCCCATAGTGAATAGAGGTAGAGAGGAAAGACAAGCATTAGTGAGGCACACTTTCCCTGCCTACGTGTTATAGCGGCCTCGCCAGGGCATAACTCTATTGCCAACCTTGGCAACCAAAGGGTTCAAAACTTCAGCATGAAGGCGGAAGGGAGAGATAGGCATGCCCAGGTATTTAAAGGGGAAAGAACCAAGCGTACAATTAAGGAGCTGCGCAACTCAGGTTGCCTCCTCCTCATCCTCCCCAGTTACAATCACCTCACTTTAAAAAAAAATCTTGAGCCCCGACAAGGCTTCAAAGCACAACAAAATGAATTTAAGGTTGGCAAGACAGGCATCATTCAGTTCCATCAAAATAATCATGTTGTTAGCGTATTGTAGATGAGTAATGCCTTAGGCAAAGAGGTGAGACACCACCGGGGAAATGTGCCCAGCCGAAGCCGCACGGCTCAACATACATGATAAGGTATCGACCACGAAATTAAAAAGAATGGGTGAAGCCGAATCCCCTTGCCGCAGGCCACGACCATTGTTGAAGTATTTAGTCATAGTGCCATTCACAACAACAGCCGTGTGCCCCCCGAGACCAGTTGCATCAGCCTATGCACAAACCCAGCGTGAAAGCCTTTAGCGAGAAGGACCTAGTGAAGGAAACTCCAGCTGATAGAATCATAGGCCTTCTCAAAATCAAGTTTGAGGATAACAACTCTAGAGCCCCTACACCGGAGATCATGGGTGATTTCATGTAAACACAATATCCCATCCAGAATATACCTCCCTTTGATGAACGATGTCTGAGTGGGGCTAATGGTGCGGTGAGCAACTGGAGACATTCTAGAAGCCAGCCCTTTAGAAGGGAACTTGGCGAAATTATTAATCAAAGCTATAGGACGAAATTGGGTGATCTGATCAGCTCCCTTAACTTTAGGGATGAGAGACAGAATGTCATAGTTCAAATGGGAGATATTGACCGTCCCGAGGCAAAAGCCTTGAATGATTGCACAAACAAGCGGGCGGAGCACATACCAGAAGCGGGGGAAGAAAGGAACAGAAAACCCATCAGGTCCCGAGGCCGAGTTAGCGTTAGCAGAGTTAATCACCATCTCGATCTCCTCCACAGACAATGGGAGCATCAGGTTACCATTTTCAGCCTTAGAGACCTGCCATTTCTCGGTCCAAAGGTTAGAGGAGACAAGGAAACCAAAAGCCGGCCTGGCCGCAAGCAGGCGAGAAAAAAAAAATCATGGACGTGTTCCAAAATAATGTTAGGCCCAGAAATGCGCGCGGACCCCATCAATGATCAAACTGTCAATTGAACATCTACGACGACGTCCATATGCAATGGCGAAGAACTAAGCCGTCAGAGAGTCCCCTTTCAGGGTCCAATTGATTGCCCACATTGTTTCCAGTATTCCTCATCATAGCGATGCAACTGCATAAGACAAGCCTCCAACTCATACCTACGCTGCCAACCCCCAGCAGAAAGCCCGGCGGCGTCAGCCTCCGCATCCAAGGCCGAGACCTGCCCCAACAAGTCCCACTTGCTCCGTAGGGCCTCTGCCGCACGGTTACAACCCCAACCTTTTAAGAGTTTTCGCAGGTGGTACAAACAGAAATGCCAATCATCCATGGGACCAAAGGACCCGGTCCTAGACCTAAGAAGAGAGGAAATTTTCTCCGAGATCATGTCACAAAAACCATCAATCAAGAGCCATGACGCATCAAATTGGAATATAGAAGCTTTAACCAAGGCAGAAACACCAAGGTCCAAGATGAGGGGGGAGTGATCGGAGCCAATGTGTGGCAGCGTAGAGAGAGAGGCGCTCAGAAACAACAACTCCTAGGGGGTAGTAGAGAAAACGCGATCCAAGGCAGATTGAATCGGCAAGGCCTGATGATTGGACCAAGTAAAACATGCCCCTCACCTAGGAAACTCACGGAGAGCACAATCTGCAATGAAATCGTTAAACACATTAGCCAGTGGCCACGAGAATTGGAGTTATTCTTATCCACCGGGGACCTAAGGAGGTTAATCACCCCCAATAACCAACGAGATATTACAAGAATCAATTTTAGAAGAAACTTCATCCAAAAATAACTGAGAAAGCGAATGATCCGCATGACCATAAACCACCATGATCTCCCAGAGAGTGTTATTGAAAGCACAAGTGCTCCCTGGGTGGTTTTGGTAATTAATGTCAACATATATCTTGTTGGACTAATGTTTTTATCTAGTATATTTCAGACAAGTTCAACAGATGGAGTGGCGTGGACAAGAGGATGTGGAACCCTTTCAAGATGCTAAGGACAAAGATTGACTCAAGCTCAAAAGCTCAAGACTCTACATTTTCATTTTAGTGATCCAAGATCACATTGAGTCCATAGGAAAAGCCAATACTATTAAAAGGGGATGAGGTGTTGCTTAAAGGCTTGCTTTCTCAAAGTGCTTAGTGATATGCTCCAAAGCCCTCAACCACTTTCTCATATCCACTTTTGTCCCAAATCAAAAGTCAAACTCGGCCCCATCGAAATGTTCTATCCGGTGCCACAGAGTTCATTTGACATAGCCACTGCCAGAAACCCTAATCAATTCGGTCTCACCGATGGGATCCCGGTCTCACGGAGATGGGCTTGCAAACTCTCTGGTTCCTATTGCATTAAATTCGGTCTTACTGAGATATGTAATCGGTCCCACCGAGTTTGCTTGACCAACTCTCTGGCTAGCTCATTACCAAAATCGGTCCCACCGAGTTTGCGTAATCGGTCAAACCAAGATGAGGTTTTACCCTAACCCTAGCACATCGGTCCCACCGAGTTGATCATAACGGTCCCACCGAAATGCCTAACGGTCACATTATGAACTAAATCGGTCCGACCGAGTTTGGTGAATTGAGTGTAATGGTTAGGTTTTATGTGGAGGCTATATATACCCCTCCACCCACTCTTCATTCGTGGTGAAAGCCATCAGAACATGCCTACACTTCCAGATATATTTTTTGAGAGAAAACCACCTACTCATGTGTTGAGGTCAATATATTCCATTTCAACCACATAAATCTTGATTTCTAGCCTTCTCCAAGTTGCTTTCCACTCAAATCATCTTTCCACCAAATCCAAATCCGTGAGAGAGAGAGTTGAGTGTTGGGGAGACTATCATTTGAAGCACAAGAGCAAGGAGTTCATCATCAACACACCATATATTACCTTTTGGAGAGTGGTGTCTCCTAGATTGGTTAGGTGTCACTTGGGAGCCTCCGTCAAGATTGTGAAGTTGAACCAAGGAGTTTGTACGGGCAAGGAGATCACCTACTTCGTGAAGATCTACCCTAGTGAGGCAAGTCCTTCGTGGGCGATGGCCATGGTGGGATAGACAAGGTTGCTTCTTCGTGGACCCTTCATGGGTGGAGCCCTCCGTGGACTCGCGCAACCTTTACCCTTCGTGGATTGAAGTCCCCATCAACATGGATGTACGATAGCACCACCTATCGGAATCACGGAAAAAATCTTCGTGTCTCCAATTGCATTTGCATACTCCAATTCCACCCCTTTCCATTTCTCGCAAATTGCATGCTTTACTTTCCGCTGCTCATATACTCTTGTCATGCTTGATTGATATGTATTGTGAATGTTTAAACTTGTACTAAAACTCCACCTCAACTTGAAGAAACTGAAAACCGCTACTTTTCTTTGCTAAGAGTCTATTCACCCCCCCTCTAGACACCTCTTCTCGATCCTTTCAATTGGTATCAGAGCATTGGTCTCCATTGCCTTGGTTTAAACACCTTTGGAGGAAGAAGGATGAGTCTATGTTGGGGATTCTTAGGCGTAGAGTGCCTATTCTTGATGGAAAGTACTTTCTTTGAGTGAAAAAATGAGATGCTTGTGATTTTCAATGAATATCATTTGAGCAAGTATATTACTAGCCCTTGTGCACCTCATGTTGATCCCTTGCATCCTACCCTTGATGAGTCCATTGACATGATCCGCAACCTTAAAACTGTTAATCTTATCACTAGAGGTTTGCCTAGAAACTTGATTGGTTGCTTGTCTACTCTTGATTGTGGCTATACTTTATGGAGATTTCTTGAGGAACGATTTACAAACTATTCCTTGAAAAACTTAGATGAAATCCTTCATAAGTCTATTGCTTTGACTAAGATGAGCCCTAATGATCCCAAGTATGGTGATTGTTTGTTTGAGCTTCGTGACCTTATGCGTGCCAAAGGAAATGTTGGAATCATTAGCAATATCATCTCCGAAGTCATTAGAATCCATAAAGATGCACATTGTCATGGTCATAAATCTAATGAATCACTCTCTCTAGGTATTGACCCATCACAAGACGATGTTGAACACGGATACTATGATGAGGATGATGATAGTGACTTCGATCTCGATGAGTCTATGAGACAGTTTGGTCTTATGGCTAATCTTCGTGGCTACATGGCTGGAGGAAAGGAATGGGTCCTTGATAGTGGATGTACCGATCATATGATTGGAGATAAGGATATGTTTCGTGAGCTTGCTGAAAACGACAACCCTCGAAAGTATGTCACTTTTGGTGATAACTCAAAGGGTAAGGTGCTTGGCCTTGGTAAGGTGGCCATCTCACATGATAGCTCCATACAAAATGTTATGCTCGTTGAATCTCTTGGCTATAATCTACTTTCCGTATCTAGACTTGCTGACTTTGGTTTCAATGTCCTATTCACTGAAGTAGATTGCCAAGTGCTTCGTAGAGATAATCATAATATGGTCTTTACCGGTATACGTAGAGGTGATCTTTACATTATCGATTTCACTAAAAAGGCTCAACCTAGAACGTGCTTTATTGCTAAATCTTCTAAAGGCTCGAGCTCCTCTACCCAGTGTGTGTTAGATTCCTTGAGGGACCGCACTAGTATGGGTTTAATGCCGCTCATGATTAGACCGTTTGCTTGCTCGACTTGACTGTTAGTTTGGGGGTGATAGACTGAAGCGTAGTCGAGCTTGATGCCCATGTTTTTGCACCAGAGTTTGACCTCATCGGCCGTGAAGTTCGTGTCGTTATCAGTGATGATGCTATGGGGGACGCCATAATGGTGTACTACCCCTGATATGAAGTCTATCACCGGTCCGGATTCGCCCGTCTTTACAGGCTTGGCCTCTATCCATTTGGTGAATTTATCCACCATGACCAATAGGTATTTTTGCTTGTGGGTTCCTCCTTTAAGGGGTCCAACCATGTCAAGCCCCAGACATGAAGGGCCAGGTGATGGGTATAGTTTTGAGGCGGTGGGTGGCATGTGGCTTTGATTAGCAAAGAGCTGGCAACCGACGATCGTCGGACTAAGTCCGAGATCTGCCGGGCCGTCGGCCAATAAAATCCTGTACGGAAGGCCTTGCCTACAAGGGCCCAGGCTGCGGCATGGTGCCCACCGAGTCCGCATGAATTTCAGCCAGGAGATTCCGCCTTCCTCTTCGGAGATACACCTTTGAAGGACTCGGTTGTGCTTTTCTTATAAAGCTCTCCTCATGGACTTTATAGGCTTTAGACCGCCAAGACTATGCAGCGGGCCTCGTTTTAGTCCTCGGAAGTTCCTGCCTAGTTAGGTAGGCTAGGAATGGTTCTATCCACGGGCGATGACTGCCATTATTGCATGGGCTGACGGTGTTGCCGTTGGCGGGACCACCAACTATGTCGGAATGTTCGTGTGGGCAAAGTGTGGTTGGGTCCGGTTGTTATTTCAGACTCTCTCCTCCCATAGTACGGATGGATTGAAAAGCCTCTAGGAAGATGTTGGGGGACGGCATCGCTCTTTGTGCCAATGCGTGCCAACACGCTCGCTGCCTGGTTGTTATCCTGTGCTATATGGTGAAATTCGAGCCCCTCAAACCGAGCTGACATTTTAGGACGACATTGCGATAAGCTGCCATTTTGGATCCTTCGCATCAAAGTCCCCATTTATTTGGGATATTGCGAGGTTGAATCGCGCACCTCTAGGCGTTGAATGCCCATGGAGGCGCCATCCGGGACCATGTAGAAGGGCCTCGATTCGCTGCGTTGTTGGAGTCCGTGTACATTATTTGAAGTACATATTGGACTGTATCTCCGGTTGGGGACGTCAGAACGACACCAGCCCCCAGGCCGGCCAACATTTTGTAGCCGTCGAAGTGCATGATCCAGTTGGAATATCGCCGTACTCTTTAGGGAGTTCGCTTCACCATTCGGCGATGAAGTCAGCCAAAACTTGCGACTTAATAGCTCGCCGTGGCTTGTAGGTTATGTCGAGCGGAAGGAGCTCAATGGCCCATTTAGCAATCCGGCCCGTTGCGTCATGTTGTTTATAATGTCATTAAGAGGTACTTCGGAGGCTACTGTTGCGAACACTCTTGGAAGTAGTGTCGCAGCTTCCGGATGCCATGAACACCGCGTACGCTATCTTTTGATAATGCGGGTACCGTGACTTGCACGGAGTTAGGACAGTGGACACGTAGTAAACTGGTTTTTGGAGAGGGAACTTGTGTCCGTCCGTTTCTCGTTCGACAACGAGCACCGCGCTTACAACTTGATGGGTTGTTGCGATGTATAATAGCATTGGTTCGCCCATGTTGGGCGCGGCCAGGACCGGATTTGTTGCCAATATGGCTTTGATTTCTTCGAGTCCGGCCGTGGCAGCATCCGTCCACTCAAAGTGTTCGGTGCGCTGGAGGAGGCGATAAAGGGGTAATGCCTTTTCTCCTAAGCGGGAGATAAAGCGGCTTAGAGCCGCCACGCATCCCGTCAATTTTTGTATTTGTTTGAGGTCATTGGGGATATCCAATTGTGACAGAGCTCGGATCTTGGCTGGGTTTGCTCCAATTCCACTACCGGATACAATGAAGCCCAAGAGCTTTCCGGCTGGTAAACCGAAAACGCATTTTTCCGGGTTGAGCTTGATGTCATATGTTCGGAGATTATCGAATGTGAGCCTCAAGTCGTCGACTAGAGTTTCGACATGCTTGGATTTGACGACCACATCGTCTACGTATGCCTCCACTGTTTTGCCGATCTGGTTTGCCAGACATGTCTGAATCATGCGCTGATATGTTGCGCCGGCGTTTTTGAGCCCAAAGGGCATTGTGTTGAAGCAGAATGGGCCGTATGGAGTGATGAATGCCGTTGCGGCTTGGTCTGGCTCTGCCATCTTAATTTGGTGGTAGCCGGAGTACGCGTCGAGGAAACACAATGAATCGTGTCCTGCGGTAGCGTCGATAATTTGATCGATGCGGGGGAGGGGGAAGGGATCCTTTGGGCAAGCCTTGTTAAGGTCCTTAAAATCGACACATAGGCGCCAGGATTTGTCCTTCTTTGGTACCATTACCAGGTTTGCTAGCCAGTCCGGATGTTTAATATCTCTGATGAATCCGGCCTCCAATAGTTTAGCTAGCTCCTCTCCCATGGCCTGTCTCTTGGGTTCGGAGAAACGCCGAAGAGCTTGTTTGACTGGCTTGAATCCTTTTAGGATATTTAGGCTGTGCTCTGCCAGCCGGCGTGGGATTCCTGGCATGTCTGAAGGGTGCCAGGCAAAAATGTCCCAATTTTCGCGTAGGAATTTTCAGTAGTCTGGCCCACATCAGGGTTTAATTGTGCCCGATGGAGGCCGTTTTGTAGGGTCCATTGGATGGACTTGGAATTTGACTATTTAAATGCGCGGTTTAAAAGAGGTGGACTTGGATCTCTTATCGAGTATCACATCGTCCCTGTCCATCGTGGAGCGCAGCGCAGTGAGTTCCTCTGCCGCTAGGGCTTCGGATAGTGCCTCAAGGGCAAGTGCGGCTATTTTATTTTCGGCACGGAGCGCTATGTCCGGGTCACTAGCGAGAGTGATAATTCCGTTGGGTCCGGGCATTTTGAGCTTCATGTACCCGTAATGGGGTATGGCTTGAAAAATTGTGAATGCCTCTCGCCCTAATAGAGCGTGGTATCCACTGCTGAACGGGGCCACTTGGAATGTGACCTCCTCGGACCTATAATTGTCTGGTGTGCCGAACACCACATCTAGTGTGATCTTTCCTGTACTGCATGCTTCCCGACTGGGGATTATTCCTCTAAAGGTTGTGCTGCTTTCCTCAATGCGGCTCCAGTCTATTTCCATTTTTCGAGGGGTTTCCTCGTAGATGAGGTTTAATCACTGCTGCCGTCCATGAGTAGCTTGGTAGGCTAAAAAGCAAATCCACTATTGGACCGAGGATCAATGCGGCTGGTGCTCGGGCTGTTGAATTTAGGTTAAATCCTTGGCGTTAAAGGTAATGGCCGTGTCCTCCATGGATTTATTGTTGCTATCTGGTAGACTTCGCAAGGCTGGAGTGTTCGCTTCCGCACATTGTTTGATGCGAAAGTCTCAAGACTATTAATACCGTCTTGGTATTGCTGGGCTGGTGCTCTTGAGCTAAAAGCTCTTCGCCACTTTTGGCCACCGCCGTAGTATCCAACATGCTCTAAGGCTATGAGTTGGGGTGGCGCCCTCGTGCTATGAATTTTGCAGGGTCCATTGAGCCATCCCTCCAGTACGGTTCCATGCCCTTTGGGGGTTTTTGCTTTTTGGTATGTAGCCCAGGTGCCTGGTGATAATGCACCCTTTTATTTCGGACTAGGGTTGTATTCGGGGCCGGACTATCCCAAAATTTGATTTCGATTTTCCAGGCGCTCTCCATCGCGCAGTACTTTAGTACTATGGACGCCAAGTCAGCGAAACGTGTAATTTCACGACGACTTATGGCATTTAGGATTCCCTTGTCTGTGCAATTATTGCAGAAGAATGAAATTGTGTCCTCCTCGCGGCAATCCTTTATCCTGTCCATAACCAGGAGGAATCGCCCAAGAATGATGTCTTGTTTCACGGGCTCTTGCGGATTTGGGATAGATCGCTTATGTTTGGGTGGGCGGTGGAATTAAACTCGAACCCGTCCGATCTAAGATTCAGGGGCCAAGAAGTTTCCGAACTTGGAAGCTTGGGTTCTTGGAGGTTGTCCAATGAATCTAGCCCGCTGCCTGACTTTAAGTTCAGGGCTTGAGTGGTGTCCTCCCCTCCGCGGGAATCCGGCATGGAGGGGTCAGGAATCCGGACATAGCTGGTCCTTAAGGTAGGAGAAGAGTCGCCGTATTGTTCCTCTACCACAGCAACGTGGTGGGTAACCTGAGGAGAGTTGATCTCTCTCAGATCGGTTTTAGGCCCAATCTGATCGTAGTCTGTAGCGACTCCCAGGGCGGCGATGCGATCCAAGAGCTCGTTCAAGGAAGAGAGCTCCATCGGATCTAACTGCTCGGCGAGTTTCGAGTTAACGTGAAGATTGCTTTCGATGACCCGAGAAGTCATCGTCGGCGCGGCGGCCGAACAGGCGGTCATAAGAAAACCGCCCCGGAGAGTTTGGCGGTGGCTAAAGCTCCTTTAGCAACGGTGCCGTCTTTAAAGACGGGATGAGGCATCCTTCCTGACAGCGACGGCATGAGGAACTCTCAATGAAAGCACCAATGTCGGTGTCAAAACCGGCGGATCTCGGTAGGGGGTCCCGAATCTGTGCGTCTAGGCGGATGGTAACAGGAGACAAGGGACACGATGTTTTTACCAGGTTCGGCCCTCTCGATGGAGGTAAAACCCTACTCCTGCTTGATTAATATTGATGATATGGGTAGTACAAGAGTGGATCTACCACGAGATCAAAGAGGCTAAACCCTAGAAGCTAGCCTATGGATGATTGTTGTTCGGTCCTACGGACTAAAACCCTCCGGTTTATATAGATACCGGATAGGGTTAGGGTTACACAGAGTCGGTTACAATGGTAGGAGATCTACATATCCGTATCGCCAAGCTTGCCTTCCACACAAGGAAAGTCCCATCCGGACACGGGACGAAGTCTTCAATCTTGTATCTTCATAGTCTAGGAGTCCGGCCAACGGTGATAGTTCGGCTATCCGGACACCCCCTAATCCAGGACTCCCTCAATGAGTGATGAGACCTTCTAGGTTGTAGAAGGGCCCAACAAGATTGGGTTCAGCTTCGCGTGTGCCATCGGCACGAGGAGTAGAGGGACCTGGGTTGAAGTCTAATCCCAGCGACTTCTTGTTCTCTTTGTCCGAGTTCTGGGCAAACTGGAAATTGTGCTTGAACAGATTGTCTTCACGACACCATAGCAATGAAGATGGGTCGGCATCAGCAGGCTGCGGTCCATGGACCATGCAAGGGTAGAAGCCTAGTTCAATGGCTTCAGCTCTGGACCTGGGTGGAAGATTTCTGTACAAGATGTCTCCCCAGGATCGCTTGATGGCATTCTTCTCAGCATATTTCTGGGTCACGAACCTGTACTTGTACCATTTTTCTGCCCAATATCTTTGAATCCATTGGATTCGTGTTTTGCGCTGATTGTAGTCCTCCTCTGGACCTCTCTTGTACAACTCATAGAGGTCAGGAGGCAAATCTCTTGATGTATTCCCACGGCGCTGTCTGCCACCCTTCCTTGCAGACTTATCTGTTGCCATGAGGTTTAGACTGAATGGCTTCAACCTTATCAAAGGCTTTAAATCTGCTGGTCAAATGTAAAGCGGCTTCGGAGAGTTGATATGATGTCGTAAGAATTTCGCAAATGTATGCAGACTATGAGAACCAAGGGATTCTCCCACGGACATGTACTGTGACAAGATTAGAGATGCGAGGAAGGGAAGAGGTCATATGCATTCTCAGAAGATTTTGAAGATAAATCAGGTTAGAATACATTAACCTCATAGCGCGAAGACATTCACTTATATGTTGAGAGTTGGTTCCAGATTTATACGAATCCAAGAATAAGTATAAGTGAGGAATCTAGCTACGTGTGAAGCATAAGTGAATATACTAGGCATCATATGAGATGCAGACATGATAGATCCAAATTTGTGGAGGCAGAAACCACTTTTGGCAGAAAATATGAATCTATAGGATCAAAAAGATGGTAAAAGGAGGGTTTTAATTTACCACACGATGAACTGCTAGACAGAGTAGAAGAAGAGGCCGAGTAGTTTGATCTTCCGTGCCCTAACTTGCCGACGGAGGACACCTACGGCGGCGGCGGAGAAGACCATGTCCGCGGCCGGCGTGAAGACGGTGTCGGAGAGGTCACGGCAGCTAAGCGCTTCGTCGCCGGCGTCGTCGAGAGCTAGCGGTGGTGCTAGGGTTTGTCGAGGTGGAGAGGTGGAAGAAGGATTTTGATAGCGATGGGATGTGCATTTATAGGGAAAGGGACGACACAGCGCAATTACGCAGGTGCCCCTGGCGGTTCACATCTGAGGGACACGTGGCGAACATGCAACATACTGGGAGTTGTCCCACGTTTCCATGCCCGCTTGGACTGTCGGATGGTCGTTCCGGCTTCTCCGGGTTTCAGGCAATAAGAATTGAGCATTTAAAACAGATTTAATGTTTTTCTTTGTATCTTCTGCTGACAAGGACGCAGAGAAGACATTTGACAGTTTCAACAGAATGCATATGATTTGGATAGATAGAGTTTGAGGTAGCAAGCATAGAGAGGTTAGGGTCTGATCACATTCACTTAGTTCAAAAGATTCAAACGAGAAGACATAGCTATAAGTGAATGCTGTAGAGGACAAAACACTAATATATGTATATATCCGAATAAAACTAAATCATCATTGTGAAGATAAACACGAAGTCATGTTGATATTGAAGACAAACCAAATGCGAAGACATAACAAAAGTAACGCCATGAGAAAAACACTTCAAAAAAAAAGAATTTGGTGGTGGCGTTACCCACCGTATAGGAAGTATTAGACCCAGACACGGCGCACAATTATCGTGGCGCTCCAAAGTCGAATCCGCATTAATGTATTCACACTCAGAGTGTAAGTCTTCATTGATTGAAGATACATTACTCCGTGTGTTGCACATCTAAGTCATCAACATGCATAATGCTAGGATGTGTGCCCGATCACAGGACATTCGAGGATTCCAAGATATTTAGCTCACACCGCAACTTGCAAAACCTTTTCTCATCCAAGGGCTTTGTGAAGATATCTGCCAATTGCTCTTCAGTGTTGACGTGAATGAAGTCAATATCTTCCTTCATAACATGATCTCTGAGAAAGTGATGACGAATTTCAATGTGCTTTGTCTTCGAGTGCTGAACTGGGTTGTTGGCAATCTTGATGGCGCTCTCGCTGTCGCAGTAGAGTGGAACTTGTTTCAGATGGATGCCATAATCCTTGAGTGTTTGCTTCATCCATAGAAGCTGAGCGCAGCAAGATCCAGCAGCAATGTATTCAGATTCAGTAGTGGAGAGTGATACACAGTTCTGCTTCTTTAAAGACGAACAGACAAGTGATCGTCCCAGAAAGTGACATGTGCCTGATGTAGATTTGCGATCCACCTTGTCACCAGCATAATCAGCATCCGAGAATCCAACTAGATCAAACTCTGAGCCCTTTGGATACCATAATCCTAGTGTTGGGGTGTAAGCCAAATATTGAAGAATTCGCTTCACAGCTAAGTGATGCGATTCCTTTGGTGCCGCTTGAAATCGAGCACACATGCAAACACTAAGCATAATATCTGGCCTAGATGCACATAAATAAAGTAAAGAACCAATCATGGAGCAGTATAACTTTTGATCGAACTCTTTACCATTGGCGTCAGGACCCAGATGACTCTTGGTTGGCATTGGCGTCGTATAACCTTTGCAGTCTGGCATTCCAAACTTCTTCAGGCAATCTTTGAGATATTTCTCTTGAGATATGAAGATGCCATTGCTTTGCTGACGAATTTGAAGACCAAGGAAGAACTTCAGCTCACCCATCATGGACATCTGATATTGCTCTTGCATCATGTGTCCAAATTAATCACTGTATTTCTGGTTGGTGCAGCCGAAGATAATGTCATCCACGTATATTTGGAACACAAACAGTTCACCATCATATGTATTCGTGAAGAGTGTGGGATCCAGAGAACCAGGTTTAAAGCCTTTGCTTTTCAGGAAGTCTTTGAGTGTGTCATACCAAGCGCGAGGGGCTTGTTTGAGGCCATACTGCGCCTTGTTAAGCTTGTACACCATATCAGGATGTTTTGGATTTTCAAAGCCAGGAGGTTGTGCAACATATACTTCTTCTTCAATCTTGCCGTTGAGAAATGCACTCTTCACATCCATTTGATACAGCGGGATGTTGTGATGGTTTGCATAGGCTAGTAATATGCGAATAGCTTCAAGCCTAGCCACATGAGCAAATGTTTCATCGAAGTCAATCCCTTCAACTTGAGTGTATCCTTGAGCAATGAGACGAGCCTTGTTTCTGACAACTTGACCATGCTCATCTTGCTTGTTGCGATATATCCATTTTGTGCCAATTATGTTGTGCTTGCGGGGGTCAGGACGCTTGACAAGTTCCCAGACATTGTTCAGCTTAAACTGTTGAAGCTCTTCTTGCATAGCTTGAATCCATTCAGGTTCCATGAAGGCTTCAGCAACTTTCTTGGGTTCAGATATTGAGGCAAATGCAAAGTGCCCACATAAATTTGCTAGCTGTGTTGCTCTTGAACGAGTGAGTGGACCAGGCGCATTGATGCTATCAATTATCTTCTCAATCTGTACTTCATTTGCAACTCGAGGATGAACCGGACGAAGATTTTGCTCTTGCCGATCATTGTCATCGTTAGGAGGATTGTCTTCGGGTTGAGCATTGTCTTCAGGTTGATTAGGTGCAGAAATGATAAGCTCCTCTTCAGGTTGTGCTTCATTTGGTATGATTTCTCCTGTTCCCATGAGCTTGATGGATTCACTAGGTGGAACTTCATCTAGCACATTTGGCAGGTGCTCTCTTTGCGAGCCGTTAGTCTCATCGAACCGCACATCCACACTTTCAACAACTTAATAGTGAAAGAGGTTGAAGACTCTGTAGGAGTGCGAATCCTTTCCATATCCAAGCATAAAACCTCCATGTGCTTTCGGTGCAAATTTTGAAGTGTGATGTGGATCCTTGATCCAGCACTTAGCACCAAATACTCTGAAGTAACTGACATTTGGCTTCTTACCAGTGAGGAGTTCATAGGATGTTTTCTTCAGAAGCTTGTGAAGATAAACACCGTTGATGACATGGCATGCAGTATCAATAGATTCAGGCCAGAACTTTCTTGGAGTCTTGTATTCATCAAGCATCGTCCGAGCCATCTCAATGAGTGTTTTGTTCTTGCGCTCCACGATGCCATTCTGCTAAGGTGTGTACGGAGCTGAGAACTCATGAGTGATGCCTAATGTATCCACGTAAAGGTCGAGGCCGGTGTTCTTGAACTCTATGCCATTGTCACTTTCTGATATGCTTGATCTTGACACCATAGTTGTTCATGGCACGGTTGGCGAAGCGTCTGAAGACATCCTGCACTTCAGTCTTGTAGATGATTATGTGCACCCATGTATATCTTGAATAATCATCAACAATGACGAAGCCATAGAGACAAGCAGTAGGAGTGAGAGTAGAGTAGTGAGTAGGGCCAAATAAGTCCATGTGTAGCAGCTCGAAGGGTTGAGATGTCGTCATGATTGTCTTCGAGGGATGCTTGGCCCTTGTCATCTTTCCAGCTTTGTAGGCACCGCACAAGTGATCTTTCTTGAACTTGACGCCCTTGATGCTTACGACGTGCTTCTTCTTTGTGAGAGTGTGTAAGTTCCTCATGCCAGCATGTCCTAGCCTCCGATGCCAGAGCTAGCACTCTAAAGCTTTTGCTAGAAGACATACGGCAAGCTGTGGTCCTGCTGAGAAATCTACCATGTACAAATCATATTTCCGGTACCCTTCAAAGACTAGGGACTTGTCAGACTCCATTAGTACAAGGCAACGATATTTTCCAAATATCACAATCATGTTCAAGTCACAAAGCATTGAGACAGACATTAAGTTGAAACCAAGGGATTCAACAAGCATCACTTTATCCATGTGCTCATCCTTTGAGATTGCAACTCTACCTAGACCCAATACCTTGCTTTTACCAGTGTCAGCAAATGTGATGTGACTCTTGTCAGATGGACGTAAGGTTGGGTCCATGAGAAGACTTTGATCCAGTCATATGATTAGTGCATCCGCTGTCCATAATCCATTCTGAAGCATGAGGTGTCGTACCCTACAGTACAGTTAGGGGGATAGGCTTCACCAAGAGTATTGTGAAGCATAAACATTTGACGGGCAAGAGGATTATCAAAGCTCAGATCAAGAATAGGACTGATAGGATGATTGGCAAACGTTTCAGGAACAAAATACATAGTGAGACCATTTGGGCATTTGATCTTGCGCCCTACAAGATGTTTTAGGTCCCCAGCAATAGCATCAGACGCCTTTGATTTCCGGCTGGAGACCTTTCCCTGCATAATAAAGTTAATTCTTCTTAACCACCCACATCTTCAGGGGTGGCTTAGAAGCAATGAGTCTAAGTGCAACATCTGAGAACTTCGGCTTTGGAGCCCTAGCAAATAGCCTTGTAGGAGATGAATGATACTCATATGAATAAGCAGAAAAGTTCTTAGTTTTATGAACATAGCGGTTTGACGAAACACGCTCATATTCATAAGTTTGAGTATGATTTCCCTGCAAAACATTGGCGTTAGGGTGACTCAGTTGAGTCCTGTATCTGTATGAAGCCTTTGGACCATATGAAGCCTTTGGTCTGGGATTTGTCTTCTTCCTAGGTGATGTCATGATGATATTCACAGGAAGATTCTCAAGAGAACTTTTGGGAACCCAGATCTTCTTCATAGGTGGCCCATTCCTGCAGTTAGTACCAATATACCTGGCAAACACTTCACCATTCTGATTCTTAAACAGTTTATAGTTTGCATCAAAGGATTCATCAATGATAATTGGGTTAGCGCAAGTGAAGCCAGATAAGGTGGATGGATCTACTGAAGGTTCCTTTGCAGCAACCCATGTGGTTTTGGGGTACTGCTCAGGCTTCCAGTAAGAGCCGTCGACGTTCATTTTCCTTTTGAACCCAACACCCTCTTTCCTAGGGTTTCGGTTCAGAATCTGCTTTTTGAGGACATCTGATATGTCTTCGTCGTATCTACTTTTCCAAACACTTTGCCCTTGTTTTGGACTCTAACTTGTATGATTTGAATGGAACTAACCCGGACTGACGCTGTTTTCAGCAGAATTGCCATGACGTTGTTTTATGTGCAGAAAACAAAAGTTCTCGGAATGTCCTGAAACTCCACGGAACATCTTAGAAAAAATAATAAAAAATCCTTGCCAAAGATGAAGACCAGGGGGCCCAGACCCTGTCCACGAGGGTGGGGGGCGCCCCCCCTAGGGCGCGCCCCCTACCTCATGGGCCCCTTGGAGCTCCTCCGACGCCAACTCCAACTCTATATATTTGCTTTCGGAGAGAAAAAATCAGAGAGAAGAAATCATCACGTTTTACGATATGGAGCCGCCGCCAAGCCCTAAAACCTCTCGGGAGGGCTGATCTGGAGTCCGTTCGGGGCTCCGGAGAGGGGGATTCGTCGCCGTCGTCATCATCAACCATCCTCCATCACCAATTTCATGATGCTCACCGCCGTGCTTGAGTAATTCCATCGTAGGCTTGCTGGACGGTGATGGGTTGGATGAGATCTATCATGTAATCGAGTTAGTTTTGTTAGGCTTTGATCCCTAGTATCCACTATGTTCTGAGATTGATGTTGCTATGACTTTGCTATGCTTAATGCTTGTCACTAGGGCCCGAGTGCCATGATTTCAGATCTGAACCTATTATTTTTTCATGAATATATGTGTGTTCTTGATCCTATCTTGCAAGTCTATAGTCACCTATTATGTGTTATGATCCGACAACCCTGAAGTCACAATAATCGGGATACTTCTCGGTGATGACCATAGTTTGAGGAGTTCATGTATTCACTATGTGCTAATGCTTTGTTCCGGTTCTCTATTAAAAGGAGGCCTTAATATCCCTTAGTTTCCATTAGGACCCCGCTGCCACGGGAGGGTAGGACAAAAGATGTCATGCAAGTTCTTTTCCATAAGCACATATGACTATATTCGGAATACATGCCTACATTACATTGATGAATTGGAGCTAGTTCTGTGTCACCCTATGTTATGACTGTTACATAATGAACCGCATCCGACATAATTATCCATCACCGATCCAATGCCTACGAGCTTTCCATATACTGGTTTACGCTCCCGTTGTTACTGTTGCAATCATTACAAAACACCAAAAATATTACTTTTGCTTTCATTACTCTTTTGTTACCATTACCACTACTATCATACTACTTTGCTACTAAATACTTTGCTGCAGATATTAAGTTATCCAAGTGTGGCTGAATTGACAACTCAGTTGTTAATACTTGAGAATATTCTTTGGCTCCCCTTGTGTCGAATCAATAAATTTGGGTTTAATACTTTATCCTCGAAAGCTGTTGCGATCCCCTACACTTGTGGGTTATCAAGACTATTTCTGGCGCCGTTGCCGGGGAGCATAGCTCTATTCTTTGAGTCACTTGGGATTTACATTTGCTGGACACTATGAAGAATTTGAAAGACGCTAAGACAAAAATTTATCCCTCAACTACGAGGGGAGGTAAGGAACTGCCATCTAGCTCTGCACTTGATTCACCTTCTGTTATGAGTAAGCTTGCGACACCTAAAACTGCTTCTGCTATAAATTTTGATATGTCGCATGTTATTGATGATGCCACTTCTGCTATGCATGATACTTATGATGAAACTACTTCTATGCTTGATACTCTGTGCCCCTCGGTGAATTTCTTGATGAACAAATTGCTAGGGCTAGAGAGAAAGAAATTATTGAAACTGATAATGTTGATGAAATTGATGATGAAGATATGCCTGTTGTTCCTGAGGGTTATGTTTTTCATATGGAATCTTCTGCAGCTATTTTTGCCTGCATAGATAGAAACGAACTTAAGAGGCTATTAGTTAAATGGAGTAAAGAATCTCTTAGAGATAGAATGAAACCTGACCCTGCTTTTGCTACTTCACCTATTTGTGTTCCCGATAAGGATTATGAATTCTCTGTTGATCTTGATATAATTACTTTGGTTGAATCTGATCCTTTTCATGGTTATGAATCTGAAACTATTGTGGCACATCTTATTAAATTAAATGATATAGCCACCCTGTTCACTAATGATGAGAGATCTCGCTACTTTTATATCCTTCAAATATTTCCGTTCTCATTAAAGGGTGATGCTAAGATATGGTTTAATTCTCTTGATCCTGGTTGTGTGCGTAGTCCCCAGGATATGATTTATTACTTCCCTGCTAAATATTTCCCTTCTCATAAGAAACAAGCTGCTTTAAAGGAAATATACAACTTTGTGCAAATTAAAGAAGAGAGGCTCCCACAAGCTTGGGGGAGGCTTCTCAAGTTACTTAATGCTTTGCCTGATCATCCTCTTAAGAAAAATGAAATACTTGATATCTTTTATAATGGACTAACCGATGCTTCCAGAGATTACCTGGATAGTTGTGCTGGTTCTCTTTTCAGGGAAAGAACACCGGATGAAGCTGAAATTTTATTGAATAATATGTTGACAAATGAAAATAATTGGGAACCTCCTGAGCCAGCTCCTGCTCCAATTACTGAGCCTATTCCTAAACCAACTCCGAAGAAGAGAGGTGTTCTATTTCTCAGTCCTGAAGATATGCAAGAGGCAAATAAATTATGAAAGAAAAAAGGTATTAAAGCTGAAGATGTTAAGAATTTACCTCCTATTTAAGAAATACATGGTCTTAATTTACCGCCTGTTGAAGAAACATATGATATTGATCCATTACCTATTGAAGAACCTCCTGATCCCGATAACCCGACATAGGTAGTAAAGGTAAATTCTCTCTATAGATTTGATGAAGGTGATATCCCTCACTATAAGTCTGCTAGGCAATGCTTGGATGAGTTTGATAATTTTATTGTCAAACAAGAAAATTTCAATGCTTATTTTGGTAGACAATTAAAACAAAATACCTATATGATTAAACACTTGGGTGATTACATGGCTGATGTTAGATGTGAACTTAAACTTGTTAGGAAACATGCTTCTATGGTTACCACTCAGGTAGAACAAGTACTTAGGGCTCAAAATGATTTGCTCAATGAAATGAATAGTAAGAAAAATGATTATGCTATTAGAGTGGCTACTAGAACTGGTAGAATGACTCAGGAATCTTTGTATCCTAAAGGCCACCCTAAGAGAATTGAGCAAGATTCTCAGAGAAATAATACTGATGTGCCTAGTTCTTCTAGAAGGAAGAAAAAGAAAAATGATAGGACGTTGCAAACTTCTAGTGAACCTATTGCTGAACCACCTGAGAATCCAAATGATATATCTATTTCTGATGCTGAAACACAATCTGGTAATGAACATGAACCTAGCGAAAATGTTAATGATGTTGTTCATGATGATGCTCAACCTAGTAATGATAATCATGTAGAAGTTGAACCTGCTGTTGATCTTGATAACCCACAATCAAAGAATCAACGTTATGATACAGAGATTTTGTTGCTAGGAAACATGGTAAAGAAAGAGAACCATGGGTTTAGAAACCCATGCCTTTTCCTCCCAAACCATCCAAGAAAAAGGATGATGAGGATTTTGAGCGCTTTTCTGAAATGATTAGACCTATCTTTTTTGCGTATGCGATTAATTGATGTGCTCAAAACAAATCCTTATGCTAAGTATATAAAGGATATCATTACCAATAAGAGAAAGATACCAGAAGCTGAAATTTCCACCATGCTTGCTAATTATACTTTTAAGGGTGGAATACCAAAGAAACTTGGAGATCCTGGAGTACCCACTATACCATGCTCCATTAAAAGAAATTATGTTAAAACTGCTTTATGTGATCTTGGAGCCGGTGTTAGTGTTATGCCTCTCTCTTTATATCGTAGACTTGATTTGAATAAGTTGACACCTACTAAAATATCTTTGCAAATGGTTGATGAGGGAGTCCTGGACTAGGGGGTGTCCGGATAGCCGAACTATCATCACGGCCAGACTCCAAGACTATGAAGATACAAGATTGAAGACTTCGTCCCGTGTCCGGATGGGACTTTCCTTGGCGTGGAAGGCAAGCTTGGCGATACGGATATGTAGATCTCCTACCATTGTAACCGACTCTGTGTAACCCTAACCTATCCGGTGTCTATATAAACCGGAGTGTTTAAGTACGTAGGACGAACAACAATCATACCATAGGCTAGCTTCTAGGGTTTAGCCTCCTTGATCTCGTGGTAGATCTACTCTTGTACTACCCATATCATCAATATTAATCAAGCAGGAGTAGGGTATTACCTCCATCGAGAGGGCCCAACCTGGGTAAAAACATCGGGTCCCTTGTCTCCTGTTACCATCCGCCTAGACGACAGCCGAGACCCCTACCGAGATCCGCGGTTTTGACACCGACATTGGTGCTTTCATTGAGAGTTCCTCCTGTCGCCACCGATAGGCCCGATGGCTCCTTTGATCATCAACAACGAAGCGGTCCAGGTGAGACTTTTCTCCCGGATAGATCTTCAGATTCGGCGGGTTTGCACTGCGGGCCAATTCGCTGGCCATCTGGAGCAGATCGAAAGCTACGCCCGCCATCGTGTCAGATTTGAAGTTTGAACTATACGGCCGATGTCCGCGGAGACTTGATCTTCGACGGATTCGAGCCACAGCCGAGCGTGCCGTGACTTGTCTCGATGGGTATGATCTAGCTCTGCCGCGAACAATGCCCTCGAGGCCGCACTCAAGATCCGCTCCGACCCTCAATCCGAGCCGGATTCCCGATCGAGGACGAGTGGTTGGACACCGCCCGGGGCTACGATCTCTACGGCGATTGAGCCGAACTCCATCCCTGTCGCTGCGAAGACCTTGACTCTGTGGTGCCGGACTCCTCTCGACTCCAACCTCGCGCCCCGCCAATCGAATCCGATTGGGCGCCGGTCATGGAGTTCATCGCATGACATCTTTCAAGACTCGCCTTTGGCGACATCCTGAATTCACTAAAGTCTCTCTTTATCCGGAGAGCCCTGGCGGACTACGGACAGGAAGGTTGGGATGCGGACGACGAAGAAATTCAATGCCCACCCACCACCCTCTTTGTAGCCACTGCCGTTGATTTAACCGACATGCTCGACTTCGACCAAGACATCGATGGTATGGACGACGATGCCGGAGATTTACCAAGACCCAGCGCCACTGTGGCACTTTCGAAGGCCACCTCGTCATACGACATATACATGGTGGACATCCCAAAAGATGGGAACGGCGATGGAACAACGGAGGATGACCCTCCAAGAAGCAACGAAGCGCCGACGTCGTGGCGCCGCTCTAAATCCCGCCACAAAAAAGCGGTGATTCCGCACGGAGATAATAACACCCCGGATAGTGTCAAGACAACCCCTCTAGCAGGACTCAGCGCGGGAGGAGGAGAAGCAAGTCCGCACGACAAAGGCGGCAGTAAAGAGAGGTCGAGGACGATAATTATCGCCTCCCTCCAAGATGAGGCAAGCCTCGACGACGATGAATTTGTCGTGCCCGAGGATCCCGCCAACAGAGCGTTTCAAACGCAGGCTTATAGCCACGGCAAGCAGCCTCAAGAAAAAGCAGCAACAACTTAGAGCTGACCAAGACCTGCTAGTCGACAGATGGATCAAGTCCTTGCAGCCAAGAGTATGAACTCGAACGCCTCCAAAAGCTACCCCAAACGCAGGCCGTTGCCTCGATCGAGGAGGAAGCACCCAACTCACCAACAAGACGACATGGCAGACCGGCCACCCGTGGCATGACAGGAAGCCTCTCGCCCTCCGCTCAAGCCACACCCCGACGCGCTCAAAAGTACCAAGGCACGGAAAATGCGCGGACTTGCGAGATATATTGGAGGATAAGGCAAAACATACAAGATCGATCCACGGATCGCGTGGGCGTAACGACGGGATGATTACCGTCGTGCGGATACAAGAAACCTGGTCGGGCCGAACACGATGAGACAAAGCTCATATGAGCTACGCCGTGATATAGCCCAATACTGAGGCGCCAGACACCCACTATGCTTCATGATGAAGTAATGGATCATAAAATCCTCGAGGGCTTCAAACCTGTAAACATCGAATCATACGATGGTACCACAGATCCTGCGGTGCGGATCGAGGACTATCTCCTCCATATCCACATGGCCCGCGGTGATGATCTACATGCCATCAAATACCTCCCACTCAAGCTTAAAGGACCAGCTCGGCATTGGCTCAACAACTTGCCGGCAGAATCAATTGGTTGTTGGGAGGACACGGAAGCCACATTCCTTGATAACTTCCAGGCACATATGTGCGACCACCGACACCGATGACCTTAGCCATATAATTCAGCAGCCGGAAGAATCGCCGGACAATTCGGACACGGTTCCTAACAAAGAAAAATCAAATCGTTGACTGTCCGGATGCAGAGGCCCTTGCAGCCTTCAAACATAACATCCACGACGAATGGCTTGCCCGGCACCTAGGACAGGAAAAGCGAAATCCATGGCAGCCCTCACAACACTCATGACCCGCTTTTGCAGGAGAGGACAGCTAGCTAGCTCAAGCAACAACTTGGCCAAACACCACGATAGTTCGGATACCAAGGACAGCAATGGCAGGTCGCGTCGCAACAAGAATAAGCGCCACATTAACGGTGATAATGCTGAAGATACGCCGTCAATGCCGGATTCAGAGGCTCTAAACCCGTCGCGGAAGAAGCCATTCAAAAGAAATACCTGGGCCTGGCCCAACTTGGACCGAATACTCGATCGCTTGTGCGGATACATGGCACCCCGAAAAACCAGCCAACCACACCAACAGGGATTGTTGGGTGTTCAAGCAAGCAGCAAGTTAAGTGCGAACTCAATGACAAGGGGCTGCATAGCGATGACGAGGAAGAGCCCCCGCCCGAACAATAGAGGATGAAGGGCTTTCCCACACAAGTGCGGACGGTGAACATGATATACGCAACCCACATACCCAAAAGGGAGCGGAAGCGTGCATTAAGGGACGTATATGCGATGGAGCCAGTCGCCCCGAAGTTCAACCCATGGTCTTCCTGCCCGATCACCTTCGATCAAAGGGACCACCCCACTAGCATCCGTCACGGCGGTTTCGCCGCATGTGTTCTTGACCCAATTATTGACAGATTTCACCTCACCAGAGTCCTGATGGACGGCGGTAGCAGCCTGAACCTTCTTTATCAGGATACAGTGTGCAAAATGGGCATAGACCCCTCAAGGATTTAACCTACAAAGATGACCTTTAAAGGCGTCATACCGGGTGTAGAAGCCAATTGTACAGGCTCAGTTACACTCGAAGTGGTCTTCGGATCCCCAATAACTTTCGAAGCAAAGAGTTAATCTTCGACATCGTCCCGTTCCGCAGCGGCTATCATGCACTGCTCGGACGAACCGCATTTGCAAAATTCAATGCGGTGCCGCACTACGCATACCTCAAGCTCAAGATGCCAGGCCCTCGAGGAGTAATCACGGTTAATGGAAACACCGAACGCTCTCTCCGAACGGAGGAGCACACGACGGCCCTAGCGGCAGAGGTGCAAAGCAGCCTCTCATAGCAATTCTTGAGTCCGGCCACTAAGCGTCCGGACACTGTCAAGCACGCCCAGAGTAACCTACAACAAGACCGCCTAGCACGATTCAAGCATGCGTAGCAATCCGGCCCCAACCCCAGCCCTCGCGAAATTGCGAAGCCAGTACTACGCGTACATAACTACGCTCTGGAGATACCATGGGCATAAGGGGAGGGGCACGACCACGGCACGCCGGAATGCGGCTCAACCGCACTGGGGGCTCCGATTGTGTCATTCTTTTCTTTTTCTTTTTCTTCCTTTTTCTTACTTTCAGGACTCCGTGTTCGAAGTCCTGTCCGGCACTAGAATCGCGAACTCATGATACAACAGCCAGGAAGCGAAAGCCACGCCTTGTGTTCAGGTGGTCTCTATTACGAGCATTATACCTGTTTTACATACCATCCCGCAGCTTACCCTGGAGGGGACATGTCGATAGTCCCATCCCTTGCTTATCGCACTATTTGTATCGCTCGCCTTCATTGCAGTACCTTTTAAATAAACAATACATAGCTTTTGCCTATTATTTCCTCCTTTCTTTATCTATATATATGTTCATTTCATGACATGTTGCACCCGTACACTTTGGTACGGCCAATACACCGAGGGCTCAAGTACCCCAAAAGTATGGTGTGATAAGTCGAACACTTTCACAAGTGCGGCACCCGAACTTATAGCATTATATGCATCGGCTCTCAATCATGTCTTGGGTCAATAGTTGGGTTTGCCGGCTCCGTGTTTTGGTACCTTATGTTCCGTTATATCGGCTAAGGTAGCACCGGAGAACCACTGCGATTGTGCCCCAGCTTGAGCTGGGTTGAGCACCTTAGTGGAGAAAGCTAAAACTGACCGTCATGATAGGGCGAGAGATTCGCTGTTCGAGAGGTTTTTTGGGTCCCTAAAGACTTATGCCGCTTAGAGCGAGGAACCGAATTGTCCGCCAAGGCGTGGATAGCGCCCGAACTCGGTCTTCCGAATACTAGGGGTTTCACGAAATTTAAAATTATAGAATTCTATGGCTAAGTGAGAGTGTTCAAGCATTATAAGTCCGGTTGCCTTGTTCGTTCGTTGAGCGCCTCCTAGATGGACCCAAGAATGGGAACAAGAGTGCTCAAGTTTATCCCGAACACCCCAAAGACTCGTGGCATGGGGCTGAAGCCAACGACTTGCCATCTCTCAAATTTGATAAACGGCCGCCTGAAGGTAATATTTTAAATTAACAAGTGTTGCTTAGCGCATATGAACAAGTTTTCAGCGTACAGGATAACAAATGCGAGTCTATTAAAAAATTACATCTCTGGAGCACTCATCCGCTATTCGGCGGGCACCCGTCAGGAGGCCCTCATAGTACATTTCGGGCGTGCGATGCTCCTTTCCCTTCGGTGGCCCGTCCGTCACAAGCCTCTCCGCATCCAGCTTGCCCCAGTGCACTTTAGCATGGGCAAGGGCCCGACGGACACCTTCAATGCAGACGGAGCGCTTGATGACTTCAATCCGTGGACAGGCGTCCACCAGCCGCTGCACTAAGCCAAGTAGCTCCTGTGCATGGCTTCCAATGGCCACACCAACTATAAGGCCCTTCACGGCCTGTTCGGCGACCTTAGGAGCTCGACCAGCTGCTTCAGCTGGTCGCTCAGGCACCGGACGCTCGCCTCGAGATACCGAGACCGAACACCTTCTCCGTCGAGCTTCCCTCCTTGGCACGGTAGAATGCGGCAGCATCCGATACACTACAAGGCAGATCTGCGAACGCTCCTGGAGAGCTCCGAATCCGGGTAAGTAATAGGTAATTCACTTTCACATGCTTGCTTTGCATAAACAATGACTTACCCGCCGCTATCTTCTTTAATGATTCAATTTCTTGGAGGGCTTTTTGGGCCTCGGCCTTAGCAGCTTTGGCACTCTCAAGAGCCGAGGCAAGCTCGGACTCTCGGGTCTTCGAGTCACGCTCCAAACCCTTGTGTTTTTTCACGAGAGCCTGGAGCTCTTGCCGCACCTCCGCCAGCTGCGCCTCCCCCTTCTCTCGCTCGGTGCACTCCGCGGCCGCTTTGCTTTCGGCCACGAACACCGCTTCCTTCAGGGTCGTCACCTCGTTCGTGGCCCCTGCAGTACCCATGTTATTCCTGTTATTTTTTCGCAACCGAAACCTTTCTATAAGGTATTTCTTTAATAAGGTATCGCTTACCTTCCTTGTCCTCGAGCTGCTTCTTGGCAAGGCCGAGCTCGTTCTCGGACCGCTCGAGGCTCTACTTCAATGCATTGACCTCCTTGATCGGTGTGGCGAGGAGGTCGGCAAGAACCTGCATTCCCATATTGACATACTTATGTTAGACTCTTGCGTATATCTTTTAGATCCTTAGTCCGGCTTTTCTTTTGAACACCGAACTAAGCATCAGGGCTACTGTCTATGCGGTAATATTTTTACATATTCTAAACTTACCTCAAAGCTTTGTTAGAAGGCTGGTACAGGCTTCGTCAGCCCGCTCTTGGCGGATCGAATCGTCCGGATCACCGCACTCATAATAAAGGCGGTGCTCCTCCTGATGGAGGCGCTGTTAAGCGCCCAAGAAGCTATCCGTGCCTCCGGTTGGACGGAAGACACGGCGTCTTACCCTTCTTACGAAGGACCGCTTGCGGACTCGAACCGCTGAAGGTTCCGGCATGGAGTCCGGACGAGAGTCGGGCTTAGAGCCTCGGGGTCTCGCCCCCCGCGCTCGAGTCCGGAGGTTGCCTCATGGCGCCTCCTGCGCCACCTCCTCTTGACCAGGCCCCCTTGGGGCACCACCTCGGCGTCGTCCATGGCGTGAGGCGATGAGGCGGCGGAAGTGAAGTAATCTCCATTTCCGGCGAACTCGTGGACCCGCCGACGAGCGGCGAACTTCGCCCTTGGGAGGGCTGCATGATTGTTCGCATTAGAGAACACTATGCAATAAAAAGCCATGGGTATCCAGACACTTATGATCTCGCCAGGGGCTTGGCCCTTGTCGGCCAATCCTCCTCGCCGTTGTCGATGTTGGTGGAGAAGTCCGGAGGAAGGGTTCTTACCTTCTTGGACCCTCCGGCCTCCCCAGTTGGGGCGGCCTTCCTTTTCCTCTCCTCCCGGCTGGGAGAGGCTTTTTCCTCCTCCTCGTTCGTGGAGAAGATTCATTTCAGAATCGACAAGACCAGCGTCGGGAGCTCCTTCGAGTTCCGCTGCCTCCTTCTTGGCCTTCTTCTCCGCACCACATGAGGTACGAGCCAGCAGCCCGTCAATCGGGCGTCCGCTGGGTCTTCCGCAAAGGAGCTGGGCAGTTAACCTGTCCGGACGTCTTCAGCCATCTGTTAAAGGTTAGGGAGTTTTAGATCCGCATAGAGTCAAACTATGAAAAAGAGTCCCATAAAGGGTAAAATAACTCACCTCGCTGGCTTGACGCTGCGAGCTGAATCCGCGATCTTCGGTAGCGGATGTGGGAGCCTCGGCGCCCTTGAACAGCACCTTCCAGGCATCTTCGTATGTAGTATCGAAGAGCCTTGTCAGAGTTGGGTGCTGTGCCGGATCGAACTCCCACAATTTGAAGGCCCGTTGTTGGCATGGGAGAATCCGGCGGATGAGCATCACCTGGATTACGTTGACAAGCCTGAGGTTCTTGTCCACCAGGTTTTGGACGCATGTTTGGAGTCCGGATAGTTCGTCCGAATTCCCCCACGTCAGGCCCGTCTCTTTCCATGACGAGAGCCGTGTGGGGAAGCCAGATCTGAATTTGGGGGCCGCCACCCTTTTGGAGTCGCGCGGCTCGGTGATGTAGAACCACCCCGATTGCCACCCCTTTATGGTCTCCACAAAGGAGCCCTCGAGCCATAGGACTTTGGCCATCTTGCCAACCATGGTGCCTCCGCACTCCGCTTGACGGCCGCCCACTACCTTCGGCCTGACATTGAAGATCTTCAGCCATAAGCCGAAGTGGGGCGGGATGCAGAGGAAGGCCTCGCACACGACGATGAACGCCGAGATGTTGAGGATGAAATTCGGGGCCAGGTCGTGGAAGTCCAGGCCGTAGTAGAACATGAGCCCCCGGACAAATGGGTGAAGTGGAAAACCTAGTCCGCGGAGGAAGTGGGGGAGAAACACCACCCTCTCATGGGGCCTGGGGGTTGGAATGAGCTGCCCCGCGTCGGGCAGCCTGTGCGCGATGTTCTTTGGACAAGTATCCGGCCTCCGCAGCTTTGTGATGTGCCCTCCGTGACGGAGGAGGCCATCCACCTGCCTGCCGCTCCGGACATGGTTGGAGAAGGTTGAGGTGGGATGTGCGGACTTGGGCGCTGGAGCTCGAAAGTCTTGCGAAATGGATGAGCAAAGGAGGAAGAAGGCGTGGGTGAAAAGGTGGATCCTTATCCCTTATATGGACGGACGGCTATCGTCCCCACCAGCCCGGTAAAACTCGCTTATCTCCCAAGCGCCGTAATCAATGGCGCGGATGGGTTACCCACGTCCGTATTGATGAGAATCCCGGAATAAGGGGGCACGATCTATGCTTTGATAAGACGTGCCAAGGGAACCGCCTCGCTGAACGCGCTAAGGTGGAACGGTAAAAACGATTCATATGAAGGCCTGGCTGGTGTGATGTCACGCCGCGGAATACGTCAGCAGATCTGTGCAAAAGTTATTCTCTCTACGGTGGTATGTGGAACTTGTTTTGCAGAGGCGGACACTATCCTTGTGTTCAAAACCTTCTATGAAGTATTCGGAGGAGTAACCTGCCTTGCAATGCCGAAGACAATATGTGCGCCGTCGTCATTGAAGCCTGGTTCAGGGGCTACTGAGGGAGTCCTGGACTAGGGGGTGTCCGGATAGCCGAACTATCATCACGGCCGGACTCCAAGACTATGAAGATACAAGATTGAAGACTTCGTCCCATGTCCGGATGGGACTTTCCTTGGCGTGGAAGGCAAGCTTGGCGATACGGATATGTAGATCTCCTACCATTGTAACCGACTCTGTGTAACCCTAACCTATCCGGTGTCTATATAAACCGGAGGGTTTTAGTCCGTAGGACGAACAACAATCATACCATAGGCTAGCTTCTAGGGTTTAGCCTCCTTGATCTCGTGGTAGATCTACTCTTGTACTACCCATATCATCAATATTAATCAAGCAGGAGTAGGGTATTACCTCCATCGAGAGGGCCCGAACCTGGGTAAAAACATCGTGTCCCTTATCTCCTGTTACCATCCGCCTAGACGCACAGTTCGGGACCCCCTACCCGAGATCCGCCGGTTTTGACACCGACAGCTGATAAATCAACTGCTATACCTGTCGGTATTTGTGAGGATGTGCCTGTTGTGGTTGCAAACATTACTATTTTAACAGACTTTGTTATTCTTGATATTCCTGAGGACGGTAGTATGTCTATTATTCTTGGAAGACCTTTTCTGAATACTGCAGGGGCTGTTATTGATTGCAACAAAGGCAATGCCACTTTTCATGTTAATGGTAATGAGCATACAGTACACTTTCCGAGGAAACAACCTCAAGTTCATAATATCAACTCTATTGGAAAAATTCCATCGATTATATTTGGAGGTTTTGAATTTCCTCTTCCTACTGTCAAGAAGAAATATGATATTCTTATTATTGGGGATGTGCATATCCCCGTTGAGGTAACATAGTGTTATTCGAAATTTCTCCGGTTCCATGTTATTCGGAATGAGTTTGTTAACAAGACTTGATCAACCTTGTTAGTGGATTCCTTTTGATGATCATGAGATGGATGAAACTAGAAGGCACAACCCTCTGTACCCTCTTTATACTTTCTGTTATTTAGTTGAAATAAAGTAAAAATAGTATTTTTCTGTCTGTTTCTTGACTTATCCGTGCAATATAAAAATACCCCGAAAATAGAAGTCCTCCAAATGCCATGCCAATTTAATATGAATTTTTCGGGAATATTTGAGGATTTATGGTGCAAAAATTACCACGGGAGGAGCTGCCACCTGGCCACGAGGGTGGATTCGCGCCCTACCCCCAGGGCGCGCCCCTGCCTCGTGGGCCCACGGTGGCCCTCCTCCACTTATTCCTGCACCCATCCTCTTCTTCTCCTCCCACAAACACGAATAACCAGCTCAAACACGAGTTCCAGCCCACGTTGCTGTGATTTTCGATCTCCTTGCTCAAAGCACCTCTCACCAAACTGCTTGGGGAGATTGTTCCTTGGTATGTGACTCCTCCATTGGTCCAATTAGTTTTTGTTCTAGTGCTTTATTCTTTGCAAATTTGTGCTGCATAGGTGACCATGTTCTTGAGCTTGCATATCAAATTTATATGGTTCCAAGTAGTTCTAATGCATGATATATCCTCTAGGCACTTGTAGGAGTAGTTGCTATCAATTTTATTGAAGTTGGTTCACTTTTGTTTGAAGTTACTAAAAATTTCAGATTATTTCAGAAAATAATGAAGAGACTTTTGAGGGGCTCGTCGAGTCAAGCTCAAGAAAAACAAAATGAAGAAGCACAGAGGCCCAAATATAATTTGCCTCAAGATCATGGAGGTCCGGCCATGTGAATGGCCTTCCGATGACTTCTTGAGACAAGCCGGAATTTATGAGGATTTTTATTAATTGGTTGAGAATGCTGGCCTCACCGACTTCGTCCGCGACCAACGTCATTAGTATCTCTTACTCACCAATACTTTTTTGCAAAACTTCTACTATTTTCCTAAAGAATCACCTCCTTCAGTAGAGTTTCATTTATATGACGTTGTTAAGGAGATGCAATTAGCTGAATTTTGCAAGGTTTGCAAAATACCCTCTAAGGGTACCTTAGAAGAACCACATCGTAAGGATGTGGAAGAATTTATTAACACCATCACTGTGGGGGAAACCAGGAAGGTTTCCGATGCTAGAATCACTAGCATAGATTTTCCTGTTTTACGCTATTTTGCCTTATTTGCTAGTCGTTGCTTGATTGGTCGCGGAAACTGTGGAAACCTTAGTGTTCCTGATATTATCATTTTGTTCCATGGTTTATACCTCGATAACTCTGTTAGTATGGGCAGAATTATTGCTAAACGGTTAAGTTTGAACCATACTAAAGGCCCTATCTTTGGAGGTATTTATGCTTCACGCCTAGCTGCACATTTTAACATACCCATTAGGCTTTGTGAGAAAGAAGAAAAAATGTTGCCTAGTGCTTATTTAGATTATAAGAGTATGCTAGCGCATGATTTTATTGTTAAGGGCAAGGAAGGGGAGCTTAAATATGAATTGTACTTTGATAAACATCACCCTGAGACTATTACTTTGCCTGCTCCTTCTTTGTTTAACTTGTCTGAAGGTCTTTATCTCGTTTCGTGGGCGGCCGTTCAAGCCTATCAAAATCCTGCACCAGCCCCGGAACCGGAACCACAATACGAGCCTCCACGCCAGTCTGGTTATTCTTGGGATCCGGAGGTGGCTGCCAGCCAGTGGCAGTCAGGGTCCTCTTCATCGCAGTACGACCCCAGCTACACCTACGGGTATCCGCCAGGCTATCCCTGGCAATGAACCAACTTAGGCCAAGAGCCTAAGCTTGGGGGAGTACGTATTTCCCACCGACATTACATTTATGTTCACACACACTCATTGCTAGATGTCGGTGCTCATTCTTTTTCACTGTAATATCCATGCTAGTTTATTTTCTTTTTCCTGCTTTCTTCTTGTGTGTTTGTTAAACTTTAAGAAAACAACAAAAAAAGTAGTGTAGCTTCTAGTTAGTTTACTTTTCCTGCTGTAGTAGTAATAATTAAAAAGAAAACCCAAAAATATTTCCTGTTCTTCTTTTACTTGTTGGGAGCTTTCCCGTGTAAATAGTTTTATTTCTTTTCTTTTGTTTGGGGGTCGATAGGAGAAGACCATGATTAAATTGTTGAAGTGGCTCTTATATGCATTATTGTTGACTTAGCCAAGAGCCCATATTGCTTTGTCTTCTCCTGTTTATTGAATGCTCGCAGATTCCAGCTTAGTCCAATGCACGTGCACTCTTATTATTCACATCGTTCGGTCATGCAAGTGAAAGGCAATTATGATGATATATGATGGACTGACTGAGATGGGAAAAGCTGGTATGAACTCAACCTCTCTTGTTTTTGTAAATATGATGAGTTCATCGTTCTTGATTCAGCTTATTATGAATAAACATGTTTGCAATGATAATTAGAGATCATAGTTGCTTATGCCATGCTTGATTAGCTATGAGTTATCATGGTTTACCTTGCGTGCCAACATGCTATTAAAATGGTTGTGATGTGGTATGATGGGGTGGTATCCTCCTTTGAATGATTTAAGTGACTTGACTTGGCACATGTTCACACATGTAGTTGAAACAAATCAACATAGCCTTCACGATATTTATGTTCATGGTGGATTATATCCTAATCATGCTTGCATCCAATGTTTATTAATTTTAGTGCATGTTCATGAATGTTGTCGCTCTCTAGTTGGTCGCTTCCCAGTCTTTTGCTAGCCTTCACTTGTACTAAGCGGGAATACTGCTTGTGCATCCAATCCCTTAAACCCCAAAGTTATTCCATATGAGTCCACTATACCTTCTTATATGCGGTATCTACCTGCCGTTCCAAGTAAATTTGTATGTGCCAAACTCTAAACCTTCAAATAAACATTCTGTTTTGTATGCTCGAATAGCTCATGTATCAACTAGGGCTGCCCTTATCTTCCATGTTAGGCGGGTTATTCTCAAGAGGAGTGGACTCCGCTCCTCACTCACGAGAAAATGGCTGGTCACCGGGATGCCCAGTCCCATGCTTTATGCAAACTAAATCAAAATAATTGCAAACAAAACTCCCCCTGGGACCTGATGTTTGTTGGAGGCACTTGTTGTTTCGAGCAAGCCATGGATTGATGCTTGTTGGTGGAGGGGGAGTATAAACTTTACCATTCTGTTTGGGAACCGCCTATAATGTGTGTAGCATGGAAGATATCGCCATCTCTTAGTTGTTATGTTGACAATGAAAGTATACCGCTCAAAATATTATTTATCTCTGTTTCAAAACCGAGCTCTGGCACCTCTACAAATCCCTGCTTCCCTCTGCGAAGGGCCTATCTATTTACTTTTATGTTGAGTCATCACCCTCTTATTAAAAAAGCACTAGCTGGAGAGCGCAGCTTACATTTGCATCCATTACAATTAATTTATATTGGGTATGACTATGATTGGATATCTTTTACCATGAATTACAATGTCTAGTCAGTCCTTGGTCTTTAAAGGTGCTCTGCATTTATGTTTTGCGGTCTCAGAAAGGGCTAGCGAGATACCATCTTGTTATATCATATTATGATTGTTTTGAGAAAGTGTTGTCATCCGAGATTTATTATTATGACTCACTAGTTGATTATGCCATTGATATGAGTAAACATGAGACTTGAGAATTATTGCAAATGTGGTTAGTTATAATCTTTGTTGTAAACTTGAATGCTGGCTTGACATATTTACAACAACAAGAGCAAATAGAGTTTGTAAAAGTTTTTCTCTTTCTCTTTCAGTTTGTCAACTGAATTGCTTGAGGACAAGCAAGGGGTTTAAGCTTGGGGGAGTTGATACGTCTCCATCGTATCTACTTTTCCAAACACTTTTGCCCTTGTTTTGGACTCTAACTTGTATGATTTGAATGGAACTAACCCGGACTGACGCTGTTTTTAGCAGAATTTCCATGATGTTGTTTTACGTGCAGAAAACAAAAGTTCTCGGAATGTCCTAAAACTGCACGGAACATCTTAGAAAAAATAATAAAAAATCCTTGCCAGAGATGAAGACCAGGGGGCCCACACCCTGTCCACCAGGGTGGGGGGCGCGCCCCCTACCTCGTGGGCCCCCTGGAGCTCCTCCGAAGCCAACTCCAACTCTATATATTTGCTTTCGGAGAGAAAAATCAGAGAGAAGAAATCATCGCGTTTTACGATACAGAGCCGCCGCCAAGCCCTAAAACCTCTCGGGAGGGCTGATCTGGAGTCCGTTTGGGGCTCCGGAGAGGGGATTCGTCGCCGTCGTCATCATCAACCATCCTCCATCACCAATTTCTTGATGCTCACCGCCGTGCGTGAGTAATTCCATCGTAGGCTTGCTGGACGGTGATGGGTTGGATGAGATCTATCATGTAATCGAGTTAGTTTTGTTAGGCTTTGATCCCTAGTATCCACTATGTTCTGAGATTGATGTTGCTATGACTTTGCTATGCTTAATGCTTGTCACTAGGGCCCGAGTGCCATGATTTCAGATCTGAACCTATTATGTTTTCATGAATATATGTGTGTTCTTGATCCTATCTTGCAAGTCTATAGTCACCTATTATGTGTTATGATCCGACAACCCCGAAGTGACAATAATCGGATACTTCTCGGTGATGACCATAGTTTGAGGAGTTCATGTATTCACTATGTGCTAATGCTTTGTTCCGGTTCTCTATTAAAAGGAGGCCTTAATATCCCTTAGTTTCCATTAGGACCCCGCTGCCACGGGAGGGTAGGACAAAAGATGTCATGCAAGTTCTTTTCCATAAGCACGTATGACTATATTCGGAATACATGCCTACATTACATTGATGAATTGGAGCTAGTTCTGTGTCACCCTATGTTATGACTGTTACATGATGAACCGCATCCGGCATAATTATCCATCACCAATCGAATGCCTACGAGCTTTCCATATATTGGTTTACGCTCCTGTTGTTTCTGTTGCAATCATTACAAAACACCAAAAATATTACTTTTGCTTTCATTACTCTTTTGTTACCGTTACCACTACTATCATACTACTTTGCTACTAAATACTTTGCTGCAGATATTAAGTTATCCAGGTGTGGCTGAATTGACAACTCAGTTGCTAATACTTGAGAATATTCTTGGCTCCCCTTGTGTCGAATCAATAAATTTGGGTTGAATACTTTATCCTCGAAAGCTGTTGTGATCCCCTACACTTGTGGGTTATCAACATCGCACAGTGTCTAATGCCCTTTGAGACTTTTGTACATCCCAGTTTCAAGCAATGTCTTCAACCTAGCATTTTCATCAGCAATAGTAGTGGTATCCTCAGTAGAGGGGTTAGTTACAACATCAACAGTTGAAGATATTGCAACAGTAGCAGCAGTAGAACATTCAGCAACAGAAGTAGCATTATCACACTCAAGGCATTTTAGAAATGGTGGTTCAAATCCTTCCTGAGCGGGACTGATCTGTTGAGCGCGAAGTGACTCATTCTCTTTTTGAAGATCTTCATGAGCCACTCTCAATTTCTCAAGCTCTTGCTTCCTTTGAAGATAATCATAGGAAAGCTTTTCATGAGTGGTTGAGAGCGTTTCATGACGACTTTCAAGTTCCTGGTACTTAACATGAAGATTTTTTATATCTTCAATTAAGGACTGAGAACGGGCCATTTCCGCGTCCAACAGGTCATCGCTTTTCTCTAACAATTTTTGAGTATGTTCCATAGCTTTCTGTTGTTTAGTTGCAATTTTAGCAAGAGTTTTGTAGCTGGGGTTGGATTCACAACCAGAGTCATCTTCACTTGATGTTTGAAAGTAAGCATCGCGTGATTTTACCTTGGCACCGATAAGTCTCCAACGTATCTATAATTTATGAAGTATTCATGCTATTATATTATCGTTCTAGGATGTTTTATATGCATTTATATGTTATTTTATATGACTTTTGGGACTAACCTATTAACCTAGAGCCCGGTGCTAGTTTCTGTTTTTTCCTTGTTTTTGAGTTTTACAAAAAAGGAATACCAAATGGAGTCCAATTGACGTGCCAATTTTTCACAATTTTTTATGGACCAAAAGAAGACCCCGGAGTAAAAGAGTTGGGCCAGAAGAGTCCCGGGCTGTCCATGAGGGTGGGGGCATGCCCACCCCCCTGGGCATGGGCCCCTGCCTCGTGGACAACTTGGGAACCTCCTTGATGTGAGACCTACGCCAAAAATTCCTATAAATACTGAAACGTCCATAAAATAGCCTAGATTGGGAGTTCCGCCGCCTCAAGCCTCTGTAGCCACCAAAAACCGATCGGGACCTTTTCCGGCACCCTGCCGGAGGGGGGATCCCTCACCGATGGCCATCTTCATCATCGCGGCGCTCTCCATGACGAGGAGGGAGTAGTTCACCCTCGGGGCTGAGGGTATGTACCAGTAGCTATGTGTTTGATCTCTCTCTCTCTCTCTCTCTCTCTCTCTCTCTCTCGTGTTCTTGAGATGGTACGATCTTTATGTATCGCGAGCTTTGCTATTATAGTTGGATCTTATGATGTTTCTCCCCCTCTACTCTCTTGTAATGGATTGAGTTTTCCCTTTGAAGTTATCTTATCGGATTGAGTCTTTAAGGATTTGAGAACACTTGATATATGTCTTGCGTGGGATGCCCGTGGTGACAATGGGGTATTCTATTGATTCACTTGATGTATGTTTTGGTGATCAACTTGCGGGTTCCGTTTGTGAACTTATGCATAGGGGTTGGTACACGTTTTCGTCTTGACTCTCTGGTAGAAACTTTGGGGCACTCTTTGAAGTACTTTGTGTTGGTTGAATAGATGAATCTGAGATTGTGTGATGCATATCGTATAATCATACCCACGCATACTAGAAAGACATTGGAGTATGTAGGTGACATTAGGGTTTTGGTTGATTTGTGTCATAAGGTGTTATTCTAGTACGAACTCTATGATAGGTCGAACGGAAAGAATAGCTTCATGTTATTTTACTACGGACTATTGAATAGATCGATCCGAAAGAGTAACTTTGAGGTGGTTTCGTACCCTACAATAATCTCTTTGTTTGTTCACCGCTATTAGTTACTTTGGAGTGACTCTTTGTTGCATGTTGAGGGATAGTTATATAATCCAATTATGTTATTATTGTTGAGAGAACTTGCACTAGTGAAAAGTATGAACCCTAGGCCTTGTTTCCTAGCATTGCAATACCTTTACGCTCACTTTTATCACTTGCTACCTTTCTGTTTTTATATTTTCAGATTACAAAAACCTATATCTACCATCCATATTGCACTTGTATCACCATCTCTTCGCCGAACTAGTGCACCTGTACAATTTACCATTGTATTGGGTGTGTTGGGGACACAAGAGACTCTTTGTTATTTGATTGCAGGGTTGCTTGAGAGAGACCATCTTCATCCTACGCCTCCCACGGATTGATAAACCTTAGGTCATCCACTTGAGGGAAATTTGCTACTGTCCTACAAACCTCTACACTTGGAGGCCCAACAACGTCTACAAGAAGAAGTTTGTGTAGTAGACATCAAACTCTTTTCTGGCACCGTTGCTGGGGAGGTGAGTGCTTGAAGGTATATCTTTAGATCTTGCAATCGAATCTTTTAGTTTCTTGTTTTATCACTAGTTTAGTTTATAAAAGAAAACTACAAAAAATGGAATTGAGGGTACCTCATATGCTTCATTTTTTTAATATCTTTCATGAAAATAAGGATTCCGATAATTGTGCTCAATTGCTAGAAGAAGAATGCATTAGAATGATTGGCATAAAATATGTGAATGATGATCATGATTGCAATGTTGTTAGTATGAATTCTTTGAATACCCATGATGCTAATGATATACAAAGCCACAAGCTTGGGGAAGCTATGTTTGATGAAGATGATATGTCCCCCAAGCTTTGATGAGCAAATTTACTATGATGAAAACATGCCTCCTATCTATGATGATTATTGTGATGACACGTATGATATAAAGAATAATGATAACCATGAAACTTGTCATCTCGATCTTAATTTTCAGTCACATGATAGTTATTTTGTTGAGTTTTCTCCCACTACTATTGATGAGAATAAATTTGCTTATGTGGAGAGTAGTAAAATTTCTATGCAAGTAGATCATGAAAAGAATGCTTTTGTGTGATAGTTATGTTGTTGAATTCATTCATGATGCTACTGAAAATTATTATGAGGGAGGAATATATGCTTGTAGGAATTGCAATAATATCAAGTTTCCTCTCTATGTGCTTAAAGTTTTGAAATTATGCTTGTTTTGGCTTCCTATGCTAGTTGACTATTGTTCCCATAAGTTGTTTGCTCACAAAATACCTATGCATGGGAAGTGTGTTAGACTTAAATGTGCTAGTCATATTCTTCATGATGCTCCCTTTATGTTTCAATTCTTATCTTTTATGTGAGCATCATTGAAATCATCATGCCTAGCTAGGGGCGTTAAACGTTAGCGCTTGTTGGGAAGCAACCCAATTTTATTTTTGTTCCTTGCTTTTTGCTCCTGTTTAGAAATAAATAGTCTATCTAGCCTATTGATATATGTGATTTTATGTTTTAATTAGTGTTCGTGCCAAGTAGAACCTTTGGTAAGACTTGGGTGAAGTCTTTATAATCATGCTGTAAAAAACAGAAACTTTAGCGCTCACGAGATGTGCTGCCATTTTTTTACTGGAAAGTGATTTTAGGTTGATTCTTTTTGCAGATGATTAATAGACAAATTCTCAGGTCCACCAATTTATTTCAGAATTTTTGGAATTCCATAAGTATGCGTTTGATACAGATTACTACAGACTGTTCTGTTTTTGATAGATTCTGTTTTCTATGTGTTGTTTGCTTACTTTGATGAATCTATTAGTAGTATCGGAGGGTATGAACCATATAGAAGTTGGAATACAGTAGATATTACACCAATATGAATTTAGAATGAGTTCACAACAGTACCTAAGCGGTGGTTTCATTTTCTTATACTAACGGAGCTCATAAGACTTTCTGTTGAATTTTGTGTTGTGAAGTTTTCAAGTTTTGGGTAAAGATTTGATGGACTATGGAATAAGGAGTGGAAAGAGCCTAAAGTTGGGGATGCCCAAGACACCCCAAGGTAAAATTCAAGGACAACCAAGAGCCTAAGCTTGGGGATGCCATGAAGGCATCCCTCTTTAAATCTTTGTTCATCGGTAACTTTACTTGGAGCTATATTTTTATTCACCACATGATATGTGTTTTGCTTGGAGCGTCATTTTATTTTGTTAGTATTTGCTTGCTGTTATTTAGAATAATGTTTTGCATCTATATTTTCAATAAAAATGTCAAGGATAGCCTTTACCACGCTTATTTTGCAAGTATACATGTCGTTGTTTCAAAACAAAAAGTTTATCGCTGTGCAAAAATTCCCTAGAAAAGCCAGAATATGATAAAATGTTGAAACTTTTTGCATAATAAGCTCTGATAAATTTTCTACAGTGTGGTAGAATTTCATAATGTTTGGAGTTAGGGAAGTATTGATACTCCTGCATTCTTTACAGACTGTACTGTTTTGGTAGATTGCTGTTATGTTTGCATATGTTTGCTTGTTTAATGATTCTATTTGAGGATAGGAGTATTAAATATGTAGAGGAATTTAGTATGCAATGGTGAATAATAATTTTAGTGATTTGTTACAGTACAAAATGATAAGGTTTTTGCATTGGTTTATACTAACTTATCTCACGAGTTTTTGTTGAGTTTGGTGTGGATGAAGCTTTCGAGATTTAGGAAACCGTGATATGAGAGGAATTAAGGAGACACAAAAGCTCAAGCTTGGGGATGCCCAAGGCACCCAAGATAATATTTCAAGAAGTCTCAAGCATCTAAGCTTGGGGATGCCCCGGTAGGCATCCCACCTTTCTTCTTCAACAATTATCGGTTAGTATCGGTTGAGCCTAAGTTTTTGCTTCTTCACATGATGAGTGATATCCTTGAAATGTCGTTTTATTTTGTTTTGCTTGTTGTTTGAATAATATCCCAAGATCTGAAATTCTTAAATGAGAGAGAGTCCTCACATAGCTACATAATTATTTAACTACTCATTGATCTTCACTTATATCTTTTTGGAGTAGTTTATCATTTACTCGTGTGCTTCACTTATATCCTATGAGTAAATGGTTGAATGATTTGAATATCATAAATCTGAAATTATATATGTTTCATATGCTTATCCCATGGGGAGTAATGACTTCACATATAATAAGTAGAGGTGGTAAATTTATTGAAGGTTATCAAACATTGTATAGGTCACTTGAACAATTCATGAAATAATATTGAAGGAAGAGAGATTTCACATATAAATATACTATCTTGGACATCTTCTATGATTGTGAGCCCCATTAATTATTTTCAAACCTGAGCAAATTAGTTGAAGTTGGACAAGGAAGACAACATAATGAGTTATGCTTGGGTATATTTGTATAGAAGTTATATTGTTATGGATCCTCTAACATGTGGTGCTTGCTATTTAGAATCCTTTGCTAGCCAAAATATCTGTACTAAGCGGGAATACTGCTTGTGCATCCAAATTCCTTGAACCAAGTTTCTTCCATGAGTGTCCACCATATCTACCTATATATGCGGTATTTACCTGCTGTTCCAAGTAAATTTGCATGTGCCAAACTCTAAACCTTCAAATAATAATCTATTTTGTATGCCCGAATCGCTCATGTAGCGACTAGGGGCTGTCAGTATCTTCCATGCTAGGTGGGTTATTCTCACGATGAGTGGACTCCGCTCATCATTCACGAGAAAATGGCAGGTAACTGGGATGCCCAGTCCTATGATCAAAAGATCAAAAACAAAATCGAAAATAATTTAAACAAAACTCCCCTAGGATCGTTGAAAGTTGGACGACACCCGTTGTTTCGGACAAGCCATGGAGTGTGATTGTTGGTGGAGGGGGAGTAAAATCTTGACCTTTCTGTTTGGGAACTGCCTATAATGTATCTAGTATGGAAGATATTGGGAACTCTTGGTAGTTATGTTGACAATGAAAGCATACCTCTCAAAATTATTTTCATCTCTGTTTTAAAGCTTCGAGCTCTGGCACCTCTGCAAATCCCTGCTTCCCTCTGCGAAGGGCCTATCTTTTACTTTTATGCAAGAGTCAGTAGTATTCCTTCTCATTCCAACCTACTTTTTAGTTGGCAAGCATCATGTGGTGGAGAAAGATCTAAGCATATATGGCCATTCAAATATATTTGATCATGAATTATTATTGTTGACATTACCCTTGAGGTAAAAGGTTGGGAGGCGAAACATTAAGCCCCTATCTTTCTCTGTGTTCGATGAATGCTATTTGTTCTAAAAATATGTTTTGAGTGGTAGCAATCATGGAAGACTATATGATAGTTGAGTATGTGGGATTTGCTAAATCAAAGCTCTTACATAGACCCTTCCTGAAAATAAGATGAATTGCAATTGTTTGATGACTGAGAACATAGTTTGTTGGTTTTCAAGAAAGTTTATGGTCTATGCTTTACCATGTGAATAGCTTGTTACTTGATCATGAGAAGCTTTATGATATGAGCTACTGTTATGACATATAATGATGCTAGAAAAGGTGATTGAAATTATCATTGATCAAACTTGTGCACTTGCTAGCATTCACACTTCATAAATTATTTCTTTTATCATTTACCTACTCGAGGACGGGCAGGAATTAAGCTTGGGGATGCTAATACGTCTCCAACGTATCTATAATTTATGAAGTATTCATGCTATTATATTATCGTTCTAGGATGTTTTATATGCATTTATATGCTATTTTATATGATTTTTGGGACTGACCTATTAACCTAGAGCCCAGTGCCAGTTTCTGTTTTTTCCTTGTTTTTGAGTTTTACAGAAAAGGAATACCAAACGGAGTCCAATTGACGTGCCAATTTTTCACGATTTTTTATGGACCAAAAGAAGACCCCGGAGTAAAAGAGTTGGGCCAGAAGAGTCCTAGGCTGTCCACGAGGGTGGGGGCGCGCCCACCCCCCTGGGCGTGGGCCCCTGCCTCATGGACGACTCGGGAACCTCCTTGATGTTAGACCTACGCCAAAAATTCCTATAAATACTGAAACCTCCAGAAAATAACCTAGATTGGGAGTTCCGCCGCCGCAAGCCTCTGTAGCCACCAAAAACCAATCGGGACCATGTTCCGGCACCCTGCCGGAGGGGGGATCCCTCACCGGTGGCCATCTTCATCATCCCGGCGCTCTCCATGACGAGGAGGCAGTAGTTCACCCTCGGGCTGAGGGTATGTACCAAGAGCTATGTGTTTGATCTCTCTCTCTCTCGTGTTCTTGAGATGGTACGATCTTGATGTATCGCGAGCTTTGCTATTATAGTTGGATCTTATGATGTTTCTCCCCCTCTAATCTCTTGTAATGGATTGAGTTTTCCCTTTGAAGTTATCTTATCGGATTGAGTCTTTAAGGATTTGAGAACACTTGATGTATGTCTTGCGTGGGATGCCCGTGGTGACAATGGGGTATTCTATTGATTCACTTGATGTATGTTTTGGTGATCAACTTGCGGGTTCCGTTTGTGAACTTATGCATAGGGGTTGGCACACGTTTTCGTCTTGACTCTCCGGTAGAAACTTTGGGGCACTCTTTGAAGTACTTTGTGTTGGTTGAATAGATGAATCTGAGAGTGTGTGATGCATATCGTTTTATCATACCCATGCATACTTGAGGTGACATTGGAGTATGTAGGTGACATTAGGGTTTTGGTTGATTTGTGTCTTAAGGTGTTATTCTAGTACGAACTCTATGATAGGTCGAACGAAAAGAATAGCTTCATGTTATTTTACTAGGGACTCTTGAATAGATCGATCTGAAAGAGTAACTTTGAGGTGGTTTCATACCCTACAATAATCTCTTTGTTTGTTTACCGCTATTAGTTACTTTGGAGTGACTCTTTGTTGCATGTTGAGGGATAGTTATATAATCCAATTATGTTATTATTGTTGAGAGAACTTGCACTAGTGAAAAGTATGAACCCTAGGCCCTGTTTCCTAGCATTGAAATACCGCTTACGCTCACTTTTATCACTTGCTACCTTGTTGTTTTTATATTTTCAGATTACAAAAACCTATATCTACCATCCATATTGCACTTGTATCACCATCTCTTCGCTGAACTAGTGCACCTATACAATTTACCATTGTATTGGGTGTGTTGGGGACACAAGAGACTCTTTGTTATTTGATTGCAGGGTTGCTTGAGAGAGACCATCTTCATCCTACGCCTCCCACGGATTGATAAACCTTAGGTCATCCACTTGAGGGAAATTTGCTACTGTCCTACAAACCTCCGCACTTGGAGGCCCAACAACGTCTACAAGAAGAAGGTTGTGTAGTAGACATCAGGCACCACGTGCCATGAAGCCGTAGATGGGAGCAGAGTCGTCCTTGTCATTAGCATCAGCGTTGGTGACGGGACCATTGTCTTCATTATTGAAGATGGACTTGGCAATGTAGGCTGTAGCTAGAGCCAGACTTGCGACGCCAGGGTCGGACTCCTCCTCAGACTCCACCTCCACCTCCTCAGAAGCAGACTCCTCCTCTGAATCCATCTCCCTGCCAACAAAAGCACGAGCCTTGCCAGATGACTCTTCTTGTGTGATGAAGACTTGGATGAAGACTTGGAAGAAGACTTTGAGGATTTCTTCTTCTTCTTGTCATCAGAATCATATTCCTTGCTCATCTTTTTCTTCTTGTTCTCATGCGTGGAAGCTTCATCATTTCTTGAGCTAGATCGTGAAGACTTTCTGAAGCCCTTCTTCTTAGTGAACTTCTGGAACTTCTTCACAATCATAGCAAGTTCCTTTCCAATGTCTTTAGGATCATCAGAACTGCAGTCAGGTTCTTCTTCAGATGAGGAAACAACTTTTGCCTTCAAAGCACGAGTTCGCCATAGTTGGGACCATAGATATCCCTTTTCTCAGATAGCTGGAACTCATGTGTGTTGCGCCTCTCAAGTATGTCAGACAGATCGAGTGTCTTGAAGTCAGGGCGTTCTTGTATCATCAGGGCAAGGGTGTCGAACGAGCTGTCAAGTGATCTCAGCAATGTCTTGACGATTTCATGCTTGGTGATCTCAGTGGCACCGAGAGCACGAAGCTCATTTGTGATGTCAGTGAGGCGATCAAACGTGAGCTGGACATTCTCATTGTCATTTCTCTTGAAGCGGTTGAATAGGCTGCGAAGAACACTGATCCTTTGATCTCTCTGGGTTGAGACGCCTTCGTTGACCTCGGAAACCAGTCCCAGACTAGCTTCGACGTTTCCAGAGCACTCACACGGCCATACTGTCCTTTGGTCACATGACCACAGATGATGTTCTTGGCAGTAGAATCCAGTTGAATGAACTTCTTGACATCAGCAGGGGTGACACCTTCACCAGTCTTGGGAACACCATTCTTGACGACATACCAGAGGTCGACATCAATGGCTTCAAGATGCATGCGCATCTTATTCTTCTAGTAGGAATATTCAGTTCCATCGAAGACGGGGCAAGCAGCGGAGACTTTGATTATCCCTACAAATGACATAGCTAAAACTCCGGTGGTTAAACTGAATCACACGTAACAAGGAGTACCTTGCTCGATACCAATTGAAAGTGCTAGTTATCGACTAGAGGGGGTGAATAGGCGATTTTACTTAAAGTCTTCAAAACATGATAGTTTCAAGACAAACAATAGAAATGAACCTATTGATATGCAGTGGAAGGTAGACTACACTAAGCAAGCCATAGTCAAGTATTCAATGAAGTGAAAGCACGAAGACTAATAGCAGCTAGGTAGTAAAGATCAGGATGGAAGATAGTATGAAGCCAAACAATGATAGTAGTCACACAGTGAAGTCAAACAGGTAGTGCAAGAAGGAAATGACTTCACGAAGACAAACTATAAGTAAAGAGAGGGAGAGTGAGGGAGTCCTGGATTAGGGGGTGTCTGGATAGCCGGACTCCATCATCAGCCGAACTATCATCAGCCGGACTATCATCATCGACCAGACTCCAAGACTATGAAGATACAAGATTGAAGACTTCCCCCCGTGTCCGGATGGGACTTTCCTTGGCGTGGAAGGCAAGCTTGGCGATACGGATATGTAGATCTCCTACCATTTTAACCGACTCTATGTAACCCTAGCCCTCTCCGGTGTCTATATAAACCGGATGGCTCTAGTCCGTAGGACAGAACAACAACCCTTACAATCATACCATAGGCTAGCTTCCGGGTTTAGCCTCCTTGATCTCGTGGTAGATCCACTCTTGTAAACATCCACAATATCAATATCAATCAAGCGGGACGAGGGTTTTACCTCCATCAAGAGGGCCCGAACTGGGTAAAACATCGTGTCCCTCGCCTCCTGTTACCATCCGCCTAGACGCACGATTCGGGACCCCTACCGAGATCCGCCGGTTTTGACACCGACATTGGTGCTTTCATTGAGAGTTCCTCGTGTCGCCACCGATAGGCGTGATGGCCTCTTCAATCGACAACGACGCAGTCCTGGAGAGACTTTTCTCCCGGACAGATCTTCAGATTCGGCGGTTTCGATCGCGGGCCAACTCACTTGGCCATCCGAGCAGATCGAAGCTACGCCTGGCCGCCGTCGAGTCAGGTTTGAAGCCTAAACTTCACGGCCGATATCCGCGGGACTTGATCTTCGATGGATCTGGGCCACACCGAAGTGTGCGCGCTGTCACGATGGGCATGACCTAACTCTGCCGCCGGACAGCACCTTGGAGGCCGCACACGAATCCGCTCCGACCCATAGTCCGGAGCCGATCGCTCGGATCAAGGACGGATGGCTGGACACCGCCTCGGGAGCTGCAACTTCTATGGCGATGGAGCCAGACACTTACCTTGTCCCGCATAAAACTCATGACTCCGAGGTGCCGGACTCTCTGCTGGACTCCGAACCTCCTGCGCCCCTGCCAGCCGAATCCGATTGGGCGCCGATCATGGAATTCGCCGCTGCGGACATCTTTCAGCACTCGCCCATAAATTCACTAAAGCATCTCTCGCTATCCGGAGAGCCCTGGCCGAACTATGGCCAGGATGGTTGGGACGCGGACGACGAAGAAATTCAGAGCCCACCCACCACCCACTTCGTAGCCACCGTCGACGATTTAACCGACGTACTCGACTACGACTCCGAAGACATCGACGGTATGGACGACGATGCCGGAGACTACTAAGAACCAAAGGCCTACAGGACACTCGAAGACCACCTCGTCATCGACATATACATGGTGGACACCCCAAAAGATGGGGACGGCGAAGAAACGGAGGCCAATTCCTTAAAGAAACAGCCCAAGCGCCGACGTCGTGGCGCCGCTCTAAATCCCGCCACGGCAAGAATGGAGATTCCGCACAGGAGATAATAAACACCCCGAAAGTGCCGAAGACAACTCCTCCAAAGACGATCGGTAGCAGGAGGAGGGAAGCAAGCCCTCAAGAGAGGGCGGCATTTAAGAGGTCGAGGATGACAATTACTTACCTCCTCCGGAGACGAGGCAAGCCTCGGCGACGACAAATCGTCGTGCTCGAGGATCCCGTCGAACAAGAGCGTTTGAGGCGCAGGCTAATGGCCACGGCAAACAGCCTAAAGAAAAAGCAGCAACAACTTCAAGCTGATCAAGACCTACTGGCCGACAGATGGACCGAGGTCCTCGCGGCCGAAGAGTATGAAGGCCCCTCCAAAAGTTACCCAAAACACAAGTTGCTCCCCCGACTAGAGGAGGAAGCGTACAAACCTGCATCTCCAGCGCACAATATGGCAGACCGACCACCTCGTGGCCGCGACAGAGAGGCGTGCAAGCCCTCCACCAAAACCGTACCCCGGCATCGCTCAAAAAGCATGAACCTACGGGGGAACGCGCCGGACTTGCGGGATATATTGGAGGACAAGGCAAGACAATCCAGATCTATCTATGGATCACGCGAGCGCCCCAAGACCCACGACGAATACCGTCGCGCCGGATACAACTACTCCGGCCGGGCCGAACACAGCAGACAACGCTCTCTCGAGCTACGTCGTGATATTGCTCATACTGAGGCGCCGACACCCACTATGCTTCAGCGACGAAGTAATGGATCATCAAATCCTCAAGGGTTTAAACTCGTTAATATCGAATCCTACGATGGCACAACAGACCCAGCGGTTTGGATTGAGGATTATATCCTCCGTATACATATGGCCCATGGCGACGATCTTCACGCCATCAAACATCTCCGCTCAAGCTCAAAGGACCAGCTCGGCATTGGCTTAACAGCCTGCCCGCAGAGTCAATTGATTTGGGAGGACCGGAAGCCGCATTCCTTGACAACTTCAGTGGCACGAGCAATGCGACCACCGGACGCAAATGACCTAAGCCACATAATCCAGCAGCCGACGAATCGCCAGCAATTCGACACGGTTCTTAACAAAGAAAAATCAAATCGCCGACCGTCCGGATGCAGAGGCCCTCGCTGCCTTCAAACATAACATCCGCGACGAGTGGCTGGCCCGCACCTAGGACAGGAGAAGCCGAAATCCATGGCAGCCCTCACATCACTCATGACCCGCTTACGTGCGGGAGAGGATAGCTGGCTAGCTCGCAGCAACAACCTCAAAGCAAAAACGCGGCAGTCCGGATACCAAGGACGCGATGGCAGGTTGCGTCGAAACAAAACAAACGCCGCATTAACGGCGACAAGAATGAGGATACGGCAGTCAACGCCGGATTCCGAGGCTCCAAGCCCGTCAACGGAAGAAGCCACTCAAAAGAACCACTCGGGCCCGCCCAATTTGGACCGAATACTCGACCGCTCTGTCAAATACATGGAACCTCGAAAAGCCAGCTAACCACACCAACAAAGATTGTTGGGTATTCAAGCAGCAGCAAATTAATCGCTGAAAACAGTGACAAGGGGCTACAGCGATGACGAGGAAGAGACCCGCCGCCCGAACAACAGAGGACAAAAGGATTCCCCCTCAAGTTCGGACGGTAAACATGATATACGCAACGATATTCCCAAGAGGGAGCGGAAGTGCACTAAGGACGATACTGCGATGGAGCGATCGCCCCAAAATTCAACCCATGGTCCTCTTGCCCGATCACTTTCGATCAAGAGACCATCCGACCGAGATTCGCCATGGCGGATTCGCCGCATTGGTTTTAGACCCAATCGTCGATGGATTTCACCTCACGAGTCCCGATGGACGGCGGCAGAGCTGAACCTGCTTTATCGGGATACAAGGCGCAAGATGGGCATAGACCCTTCAAGGATTAAACCTACAAAGACAACCTTCAAAGGCGCCATACCGGTGTCGAGGCCGGTTGTCTTGGCTCGATTACATCGAAGTGGTCTTCGGATCCCGGATAATTTCGAAGTGAGGAGTTAATCTTGACATAGTCCCGTTCGCAGCGGCTATCACGCTCTGCTCGGACGAACCGCGTTCGCAAAATTCAACGCGGTGCCGCATTATGCATACCTTAAGCTCAAGATGCCAGGCCCTCGTGGAGTCATCACGGTCAATGGAAACACGGAACGCTCCCTCCGAACGGAGGAACATACAGCGGCTCTCGCGGCAGAAGTACAGAGCAGCCTTTCAAGACAATTTTCGAGTCCGGCTGTTAAACGATCGGACACGGGCAAACGCGCCCGGAGCAACATCAAACAAGACCACCTGGCACGTTCCGAGCACGCGTAGCAATGCGGCCTCAACCCCAACCCTCGCAAAATTGTAAGACAAACTCTCCACAGACATAATTATACTGGAGATACCATGGGCATAGGGGAAAGGCACAACCACAACAGACCCAGAGTGTGGTTCGACCACACCAGGGGCTCCCAAGTGTGTCGCTCTTTTTTCTTTTATTTCTCTCTTTTTTATACAGAACCCTATCCGGCGGCGAACCTGCCGAACTCATGATGCAACAGCCAGGGAAGGACAAAGGCGATTTAACACTCGGTGGTCTCCATCACGAGCATTAAATTTGTTAAATACAACATTCCGCGGCCTACCCCTGGAGGGAGACGCCTTTAATTCGTCCAATCCCTTGCTTTCCGCACTATTTGTATCATTCTGCACTCATAGCATATCTTCTCGAATAAAATGCAGCACTTTTTGCTCATAAATGCAGCACTTTGCATTTACGACATGTTGCACCCGTACATTTTGGTACGGCCAAATACACCAGGGGTTTATGTTCTCCGCATTATGGTGTGATAAAGTCCGAACACTTTCACAAGTGCGGTACCCCGAACTTATAGCATTATATGAATCGGCTCGAATCATGTCTTGGGTCAATAGTTGGGTTTGCCGGCTCCCATGTTTGGCACCTTACGCCCGTTCTATCGGCTAAGGTAGCACTGGGAGAACCACTGCGATTGCGCCCGGTTGAGCCAGGTTAACGCCTCTGGAGAAAGCTAAAACTGACTGTCATGATAAGGCGAGAGACTGGTCGCTGTTCGAGAGGTCCTTCGGTCCTTAAAGACCCACGCCGCTTCGAGCGAAGTTCGGATAATGTCCGACGATGGCGTGGATAGCGCCCCAATTCGGTCCTCCGAGTACTAGGGGCTTTGCCGAAATTTAAAATTATAGAATTCTGTGGCTAAGTGAGAGTGTTCAAGCACTATAAGTCCGGTTGCCTTGTTCGTTGTGTTGAGCGCCTCCTAGATGGACCCAAAATGGGAACAAGAGTGCTCAAGTTTATCCCGAACACCCCAGCACTCGTGGCATGGGGGCTGAAGCCGACGACTTGCCATCTCTCAGATTTAATAAACTGTCGCACAGAAGGTAATATTTTAAATTAACAAGCGTTGCTGAGCGCATATGAACAAAGTTTTCAGCGCACAGGATAACACATTGCGAGTTTACTCAATAATTACATCCATGGGGCACTCATCTGCAATCTTGCGGGCACCCTTCAGGACAGTCTTATAGTACATTTCGGGCGTACGGTATTCCTTGCCCGCTGGTGGCGCGTCAGTGATTAGCTTCTTCGCATCCATCTTGCCCCAATGCACCTTTGCGCGGGCAAGGGCCCGACGAGCACCTTCAATACAGGGGGAGCGCTTGATAACGTCCACCCAGGGCACGATCCACCAACCGTCAGACGAGGCAAGTAGCTCCTGTGCATGGCCTCTCCAGCCACAGCCGGACTACGAGGCCCTTCATGGCCTGCTCGGCCGCCTTTAGGATCTCGACCAGCTGCTTCACTGGTCGCTAGGGGCACGGATGGCCGGCCTCAAAGATCTCGAGCCCGAAGACCTTCTCCGTTGAGCTCCCCTCCTCGGCTCGGTAGAATGCGGCGGCATCAGACACGCTGCGAGGCAGATCTGCAAATGCCCCTGGAGAGCTCCGAATTCGGGTAAGTAACACGTAATTTACATTCACATGCTTGCTTTGCATGAAAAATGCCTTACCCACCGCTATCTTCCTCACCAACTCAATCTCCTGAAGGGACTTATGGGCATCGGCCTTGGCAGTTTTGGCACTTTCGAGAGCCGAGGCAAGCTCGGACTCTCGAGTCTTTGAGTCACGCTCCAAACTCTCATGCTTTTCCATGAGAGCACGGAGCTCTTGCTGAACCACCGCCACCCGCGCCTCTTGCTTTTCTTGCTCTGCCCGTTCCGTGGCGCATTGATTATGCTCAGTCATGACACGGCCTCCTTCGTGGTCGCCACCTCGCTCGTGGCCCCTGCAGTACCCATGTTATCCTTGTTATTTTTGTTGCAACCTAAATCCTTTTACAGAAGGTACAAGTTCAAAGTGGTGTTACTCACCTTCTTTGTCCCGAGCTGCTTCTGGCGTGGCCGAGCTCTTGCTCGGACCGCCGAGCCTCTGCTTCAAAGCACCGACCTCCGCAGCCAAGCGGCAGAGGTCAGCGGCGCAGCCTGCAACCCATATTGACATAATTTTTAGCAACCCTGCGATATCTTCTTTTTCAGATCCTCGGTCCGCTTTTCTTCCCGAACACCGAACCGAGCATCGGGGCTACTGTCTATGCGGTATTACATTGCATATTTTTAATTTCTTACCTCAAAGCACGATAGAAGGCTATCAGAAGCTTCGGTCAGCCCGCTCTTAGCAAGCTGCACCTTCTGAATCACCGCACTCATAATAGTGCGGTGTTCTTCCTCGATGGAAGCGCTGCAGCGCCTCCAACAAATTGCCCGGCGCCTCCGGTTGGACGGAAGCCGCCGGCGTCACGGTCCTGCCCTTCATTCGAAGGGGCCGGCGGACCCGGAACCACTGCGGGTTCTGATATGGAGTCCGGCGCAAAGTCCGGAAGGACGCCTTGTGGCGCCTCCGGAGCCTCCCCCCGATGGGTCCCTTCTCGGGATCCCACCTCGGCGTCCTCGGTGTCGCGAGGGGTGGAGGCGGTCGGGATGGAGTCTACATCCGACGGAGCCAACGACCCGCTCGATGAAGCGGGGAGATTATCACTGGCCGGACTACAGGCAGCATGCGGCATCAGAATGACACTATGTGACGCAGAAAAAGAAATTATAAATCATTCAGGAATCCGGATACTTACGATCTCGCTGGAGGCCTGGCCCTTGAAGGCCATTCTTCCTCACCAACGTTGATGTTGGCGGAGCTGTCCGGGGGAATAGTCCTTCCCTCTTGACCCTTGGCCTCCCCCCTGGGGAAGCCTTCCTCTTCCTCTCTCCTCCTGGGAGAGAGTCCTCTTTCTCCTCCTCGTTTTCGGGGGAGGAGTCTGCCCCGGAGTCATCGGACACCTGAAAACGGGAACTCTTTCGAGCACCCGTGCCCTCCTTCTTGGCCTTCTTCTCCGGCACCACGTGCGGTGCCGGAACCAGCAGCCCCGCTAGACGGGCGTCTACTGGATTTTTTGGCATAGGAGCCGGGCAGATAATCTGCTCCGCCTTCCTCATCCAGTCCTGTCAAAGGAAAAGGGGAAATTAAAACCCGCATAGAGTCAAACTATGAAAAGCAAGTGTCCGGTAAAGGGGTAGAATCACTTACCTCGTTGGCTTGGCGTGACGAGCGAAATCCGCGATCTTCATTTGCGGATGCAGGGGCTTCGGCGCCCTTGAACAGCACCCTCCAGGCGCCTTCGTACGTCGTGTTGAAGAGCCCGCTCAGCGCCTGGTGCTGTTCCGGATCGAACTCCCACAGATTGAATGCCCGCTCTTGGCATGGGAGAATCCGGCGGACGAGCATGACTTGGACCACGTTAACCAACCTGAGCTTCTTCACCAGCTTCTGGATGCAGGCTTGGAGTCCCGTCAGCTCCTCCGAACTACCCCACAGCAAGCCCTTCTCTTTCCAGGAGGTGAGCTGCGTGGGGATACCAGATCTAAACTCGGGGGCCGCCGCCCATGTAGGGTCACGCGGCTCGGTGATATAGAACCACCCCGATTGCCACCCCTTGACGGATTCCACGAAGGCCCTTCAACTAAAGGACATTGGGCATCTTGCCCAACATGGCGCCTCCGCACTCGCTTGAGTGCCGTCACTACCTTCGCTTGACATTGAAGGTCTTGAGCCAAAAGTCAAGTGGGGATGGATGCTGACGAAGGTTTCGCACACCCTGACGATAAACGCCGAGATGTTGAGGATGAAGTTCGGCACCAGATCATGGAAATCTAGGCCGTAGTAGAACATGAGCCCCCGGACAAAGGGGTGAAGTCGAAAGCCTAGTCCGCGGAGGAAGTGGGGAAGGAAAACGACCCTCTCATGGGGCCTGGGGGTGGGGATGAGCTGCCCCTCGTCGGGCAGCCGGTGCGCGATGTCGCCGGAGAGGTATCCGGCGCCGCGCAGTTTGGCGATGTGCTCCTCCTTAACGGTGGAGGCCAACCATTTACCTCCTGCTCCGGACATGGTCGGAGAAGGTTGAGACGAGATGCGCGAACTTGGGCGCTGGAGCTCGAGTGCGCGGAGATGGATAAGCAAAGGAGGAAGAAGGCGTAGGTGAGAAGGTGAATCCTTATCCCTTATATGGGCGGGCGAAGTCTACGCGCCCCCACCGCCTGGTAAAACTCGCTTATCCCCAAGCGCCACCATCAATGGCGCGTTGGGTTACCCACGTCCGTATTGATGAGAATCCCGGATTAAGGGGGAAAACGATCTCTGCTTCGACAAGACGTGCCAAGGAAACCGCTTCGCTAAATGCGCTGAGGTGGTAGAGTAAAAAATGATTTAAATAATGGCTTGGTAGTGGCGTGACGTCATGCCGCGGAAAACGTCAGCAAATTGAACTTGTGTATATATTATTCTCTCTACGGTGGAATGTGGAATTTATTTTGCGAGCCGGACACTATCCCTGGTGTTCACAATCTTCTATCATTTGGAGAAGGAACCCGCCTTGCAATGCCAAGCAATATACGCCGGACTTATCGTCATTGAAGCCTGGTTCAGGGCTACCGAGGAGTCTGGATTAGGGGTGTCCGGATAGCCGGACTGCCATCATCAGCCGAACTATCATCAGCGGACTATCATCATCGACCGGACTCCAAGACTATGAAGATACAAGATTGAATACTTCGCCCCGTGTCTGGATGGGACTTTCCTTGGCGTGGAAGGCAAGCTTGGCGATACGGATATGTAGATCTCCTACCATTGTAACCGACTCTATGTAACCCTAGCCCTCTCCGATGTCTATATAAACCGGATGGCTCTAGTCCGTAGGACAGAACAACAACCCTTACAATCATACCATAGGCTAGCTTCTAGGGTTTAGCCTCCTTGATCTCGTGGTAGATCCACTCCTGTAAACATCCACAATATCAATATCAATCAAGCAGGACGTAGGGTTTTACCTCCATCAAGAGGGCCCGAACCTGGGTAAAACATCGTGTCCCTCGTCTCCTGTTACCATCCGCCTAGACGCACAGTTCGGGACCCCCTACCCGAGATCCGCCGGTTTTGACACCGACAGAGAAGATAGAACCAGTCACTTGGTGAGGACACAAGATTTGTTGTACCAGTTCCTGTTGCTGTGACAACTGTACGTCTGGATAGGGAGGCTGAGATTCAACTCAGAAGACCACGTCTTCACCTTATTCCCCTTGAGCTAAGGACACCCAGTCCTCGCCCAATCACTCTGGTAAGTCTTCAAGGTAGACTTCCAAACCTTCACAGACTTCGTTCACCGGCGATCCACAATGACTCTTGGATGCTCAGAACGCGACGCCTAACCGGCTGGAGGATTCACAGTCCTCAAGTGTAACAAGTCTTCAGGACACGTGGACTGAAAGACTTCAGTGATGCCTAACACTCTTTGGCTCTAGGTGCGTGGGCTTTGTCCTCGCAAGGATTTCTCTCTCTCAACAGCTTCGGAGGTGGGTTGCTCTCAAACGACAAAAGTCGTGCACTAACTCTAAGAAGCCACCAATTTATGGTGTAGGGGGTGGGCTATTTATAGCCACTAGGCAACCCAACCTGATTTGTCTGAAATGACCCTGGGTCACTAAGGAACTGACACGTGTTCCAACGGTCAGATTTCAAACACACGCGGCAACTTTACTTGGGATACAAGTAAAGCTGACTCGTCCAACTCTGGATAAGATTTGCTCTCATTGTCTTCGCTCGAATACATAGGATTTGGTTGAGCATCACTTCAGTCACTCTGACATTGTTCACTTGGGACCCCACTTACAGTCCATTGGTTCCTATGACTCAAAAAAGAAGAAAATGAAACAGCGAAACAACTAAGTCTTCGCGCTCCATAGTCTTCACACGATGTCTTCTCTTGTCATAATCTTCAATGTGAATATCTTCACATACCACCATTGTCTTCAATGTCTTCATACATTTTTAGGGGTCATCTCCAGTAGGTAAACCGAATCAATGAGGGACTACTACCTGTGTTATCCTGCAATTCTCACAAACACATTAGTCCCTCAACCAGGTTTGTCGTTAATACTCTAAAACCAACTAGGGGTGGCACTAGATGCACTTACAGGTGCGCACGAAGATCTCTCCCTTCCCTAGCTCACCCACTCACCACAATCCCAAGGCTCAGCACGTCGAACTCGAAGAACAAGGGACACTGGGTTTATACTGGTTCAGGCCACCGATGTAGTGTAATACCCTAATCCAGTGTGGTGTGGTGGATTGCCTCTTGGGCTGAGGATGAACAAGTACAAGGGAAGAACAACCTCCTGAGGAGAGGTGTTCTTGTGCTTTGGTGAGCTTGTGTGTGTGAGGATGGAATGGATCCGATCCAAGATGAGTTGCCTCCTATGGTGGTGGCTAGTCCTATTTATAGAGGCCCTGGTCCTCTTCCCAAATGTAGGCGGGAAGGGATCCAACAATGGCTAATTTGAAGGGGAACAACCAGTACAAGTTATCCTGACTAAAGGTGGTCTTCGCCCACCAAAGGCTCTGGTGGTGACGCCGTCCTGGGCTCCACGGTGACCTCCGTCCTGTCGTCCTACTGGTTTTGGTCTTGTTGCACCGATATGGAAACCTTTGCCTGATGCCTCGGGATTCCTCGCCTGCACCTGCCTCTTTAGTACCAAAGAGGAAACGAGTACACTACGCACGCTGGCGCCCGCCTGGCCTTGGTCATCATGGCTTGCGCCACAGGAACCTCGCGAGGTGCCCCTTGCCTTGATCTCTCTGCCCCTCGCGAGCCAGCCTGGTGAGGCTGCCCCCAAGGAGGTCTTGCGTTGTCCGCCTCGCGAGGCTTGGCCCCTTGTGAGGGTCTTGAGCGTTTGTTGATGAAGATGGGCCGTACAGGGCCGCTGGTGGAGCCACGCCATGGGCCGCAGGTAGGCAAGTCTGGGGACCTCCGTTCCCAGGATGCAGACACTGATTATGCTAATTACATTGTTGCTAAATTTATACCACCTAGTTTCACATACCAGCAAAATAAAAAGGTTTTCTATGATTTAAGACATTACTTTTGGGATGACCCACACCTGTATAAACAAGGAGTAGATGGTGTTATTAGATGTTGTGTACCTGAGCATGAACAGGAACATGTCCTACGCAAGTTTCACTCCGAGGCTTATGGAGGACACCATGCTGGAGATAGAACTGCACACAAGGTATTACAATCTGGTTTTTATTGGCCTACTCTCTTCAAGGATGCTCGTAAGTTTGTCTTATCTTGAGATGAATGCCAGAGAATTGGCAATATTAGTAGACGACAGGAAATGCCTATGAATTATTCACTTGTTATTGAACCATTTGATGTTTGGGGCTTTGATTATATGGGACATTTTCCTTCCTCTAATGGGTATACACATATTTTAGTCACTGTTGATTACGTTACTAAGTGGGTAGAAGCTATTCAAACTAGTAGTGTTGATCATAACACTTCTATTAAGATGCTTATAGAAGTTATTTTTCCGAGGTTTGGAGTCCCTAGATATTTGATGACTGATGGTGGTTCACATTTTATTCATGGTGCTTTCCGTAAAATGCTTGCTAAATATGATGTCAACCATAGAATTGAATCTCCATATTACCCCCAGTCTAGCGGTCAAGTAGAATTGAGCAGTAGAGAGATTAAATTGATTTTGCAAAAGAATTTAATAGATCTAGGAAGAATTGGTCTAAGAAACTTGATGATGCATTATGGGCTTATAGAACTGCTTATAAGAATCCTATGGGTATGTCTCCGTATAAAATGGTTTATGGAAAAGCATGTCACTTTCCTCTTGAACTAGAACATAAAGCTTATTGGGCAATCAAAGAGTTCAACTATGATTTCAAACTTGCCGGTCAGAAGAGGTTATTTGACATAAGCTCGCTTGATGAATGGAGAACCCAAGCCTATGAGAATGCCAAGTTGTTTAAATAAAAGGTTAAAAGATGGCATGACAAAAGGATACAAAAGCATGAGTTTAATGTAGGTGAACATATTTTGCTATACAACTCTCATTTAAGATTTTTTGTAGGAAAGCTTCTCTCCAAATGGGAAGGTCCTTACATTATCGAGGAGGTCTATCGTTCCTGTGCCATCAAAATCAACAACGCCGAAGGTGGTAAACGGTCAAAGAATCAAACATTATATCTCAGGTAATCCCATAAATGTTGAGACCAATATAATTAATACCATAACACTGGAGTACATAAGGGACACTTTCCAAAACATTTCAGACTCTGAAAAGGAATAGGTATGTGGTACGGTAAGTAAACCGACTCCAAAACGTTTCCAATAGCAATTTTTCTCCGTTTTGGAATATTAAAAAAATAGGAAAATTAATAGCAGTCCGAAGAGTGCACGAGGAAGTGGAAAGGCAGGAGGGCGCCCTACCCCCTGGGCGCACCCCTGCACCTTGCTGCCACCTCGCGTGCCCTCTGGACTCCGTTTTCTTGCACAATACTTCTTTTGGTCGGTAAAAATTCATTATATAATCTCCCAAAGGTTTTGACCACCATACCACGACAAAATCCTCTGTTCTTGTTTCGAGCTATTTTTCTGACATATCTAGGTCACCATGACGTCTCCAATCGCCCCCAAGGACAAGTTTTTCGAGAAGGACATCAACCCCTACCTTGTGGAGGTGCTGCAGCACCTTCAAACCATTGAGATGCATGAGGGGGTGCTGCACATCCGCGATGTTGAAGGATCAAAGAAGACCGGAAGCGTGGAGACAAGACTCAAAGCAATGGAGCAACAAGTTTTCAAGAACCAAGGGATGGTGGAACGTGGACTCAACGCCAATCACTTGATGATCGTGGAATTTACCAACTGTGGCGCCTGGATAATTAAGCTACAGTAATCCCAAGTTAATAGTGCCACATCATCACATTGTTGTTGCTAATCCTCACATGATCCAAATCACTGTTCAAACTCAAATTCAAATTTGAAGTCAAAAATTCAAATTTGTCAAACATGAAAACTAAAATGTTCAAAGTGTGGCAAACAATTCCTAGATATTTTTCATGTTGGAACCAACCTCTTTTGGATTCCCAAAGTGCCCCTAAAGTTATTTAGTGGTCTAGCAGCATTTAAAATTGGCCTTTCCAATTTCTAAAATTGGTTAGACAACGTCTTTTGGCCTCAAACTTTTTGTGACTCCTAGAATTAACGTGCTTGATTTATGAGGTAAATCTCATATCTAGCAAAGCTTGTTTAGATTTTTAGTTTAATAGAAAACACTAGCAAAAATTTAAACATAAAATAAATGCAAAAGAGACCCCCCCGGCCAACTAAGCCAACAGGCCCAGCTGGCCACCCACACGGCCCAACCGGCCCACCCCTGCTACCCCCTGGCCTATTAGGCCACCCCCACTACCCGAACCCTAACCCCTCCCGATCCCCAGTCCCCCCACTCGCTCCCCCGCACGCCTCTCTCCCCTTCCCTCGTCTGGATCGGGGAAGAGGGCCCCGAACCCTTCGCCACTCCGCCACCCCTCGTCGACGCCCGCCTCTCCGTCTCCTCCGGCATGGCGCCCGCCCCCACCTCGACCCGAGCTAGATCGCGATCGACCCCGCTGTGCCCCGACGACCGCACCCCGCTGCCTGGTGCTGCTCGGCGCCATCTTCCACGTCGCCTCATCGCCCGAACCCGCCGCCGCGGAGAGCCCTCCTCGCCGGACCGCCCCTGCACCCCCTCGAGCTCGCACGCGACACCCCTCGTGAGCCCCGTCTGCCCTCCTCTCTCCCCGTCTCCGGATCCGGCCCGCGCCCAGGCTCACGATGCCCCAGCCTCCCGTCAGACTGCCACCTTTCGCGCACAAGATCAGCACGCCCGTCGTGCCCCGCGCCCGCCGCTATGCTGCCCATCGCTTCGCCACGGCTGCACGCTTGAAGCCCGCCCCATGCTCTGTTAAAAAAAGACAGGAGAAAACGAAATTAAAATTAGTTAAAAATAATTAATTAATTAATTAATTAATCCTGTTAATTAACCTGATTAACTTTTAACTAATTAGACTGTTAATCGGTCTATGACAGAATGGACCCATGCGTCAGTTTGACCAAGTCAACTGACTGTTGACTGCTGACATCACCTTGATGGCTTTTCCAAATTAATTTAATTCTGTTAATTCCAAAAATGTTTTAAAACTTTGAAAAATAATATAAAATAATCCGTACCCCGGATGAAAATACTTTGTACATGAAAGTTGCTCAGAACGACGAGACGAATTTGAATGCGCGATCCGTTCATCTGCCACATGCCCCTAACTACCTGAACATCCAACTTTCCCCCTCTGTTTCATCTGTCCGAAAATGCTAAAGCTGGGGTGTAACATCCCAAATTTTCAATTTGGAATGTTATACATTAGATCATCATGCATATCACATTTTCTTGCATTTTGTTGATCCTATAAATTTCACGCAACTCAAGGACCCTCGGAGAGAGTTGTAGATTTCGAAATTTTCGTATTTGAGTTCTCTCAAAACTATGAAAAGAGGATCATTGGATTTATTTATTTTATCTTCAAATAATTTTTCCAATATCAAAAATAAGAGAGGGAATAATATGACTTTCCCAAAATTTAGGAAAAATGAAGATTTAATAAATAAATCAAATTTTGGATTTTTCTCGGAGTTTATTTGCCTTAGGGAAAAATGCGTGTTTTCAAAAATTGCATTTTAGGCCCCGAGTAAAAGTTCATTTTGTTCAACTCATTTTTAGGAGTCGGGGAAAGTTTACTTTATTAATTTTGGAGTTCGTTTAGATTTTTTCTCTATATTTTTTCTTGTGAAACCGATTAAAAAAAGCCCCCACAGGCGCCTTGGGCCAAAGGCCCAAGCCATAAGCCAACCCGGCCGCCAGAGGCCAAGGCCATCGCTAGCCTTGCTGCACCAGCGAGCCAGGAGCCGCCCGGTTTCCTTTTCGTTTACAAATCCTAGTAGGATTTGGACCCGTTCGTTATTCCGCTTTTATTCCTAGGATTCCTAATCCTACTCTAATTCTTGTCCCCTACTCCAAGCAAAACCCTCCCTCCCCAATATAAATACCCAAGCACCCCCCTCTAACACATCAAACCAACACCTCTCCTCTCCTCTCCTCCGCAGCAGCAGCAGCGCCGCTACTACACCGCCGCCGCCCTACACCGCCGCCGCCAAGTGCCGCCGCCGCCACCTAACGCCGCCGCCGGAGCCCTCGCCTCTTGAGGTACTAGCAGCGCCCGCGTCACCTTTTCTTTTCCTCGGTTCGGTTTTTCAGAATCGTTCCGGTTTCCATTCGGTTTCGTTCGGTTTTCTAGATCGGTTTTTCGTTTGGTTTTCTTTCCAAACCCTAGATCGGTTTTTCTCGCCGGTTTTTCTTTCGGTTTTGTTTATAGCGTTAGCGGACCGTTCGCCCTAACGAACGTGATCACCGGTTTGCCCGGTTAATGAGCGTCCGTTCGTTGAACCGTTCGTCGTTTTCTTTCTCATCGGATTTATTCCGCTATTTTTCGATAGCGATTTCAGATTCGATTTTCTTTCTGGTCTATCTTCTCGCTCGTTTATCGGAATCAGGTGATTCAAGTGCTCGAGTTTCATCTCAAACCACCGTTCCGACTAATCAACTTAAACAAAGTTTTGCTACTGTAAAATTTGACTTAGTTTCAACTTGCTAGAACAGAGTTGTTTTCTTTCGTCGTTTGACTTTCGTTGCTTTATTTGATTCGATTCTTTTTGCAACCAGGGTTCTTAAGTTGAACTTTCTGGTTAGATCTTTTATTCGAGATTTATCGGTGCATTAGATGAGTACTTATTGTATGCTTGTTGTTTTTCTGCGATAGATCACCCGGAGTGCGCCGCTTGTTACTTCGAATCTCTAGGTTTCGCGGATCATCAGCAAGGCAAGTAACACTTGATCATACCTTTACTACCACCCAGTTTGTATGCATTAGATCAATCCTCAAACACTTGCATGATTAGGATCTAAATAAATTGTGGGATGGGAAGTAGATTGAGGTAGTACCTATTACCTGTTTTACTTATGAAACCTTGGGAGTTACTTCTCGTTTGATTATTATGCTATGCTATGCTAGTAGGCGTGGATTGGGTGAGTGTATTCCATGACAGATGTGAGATTGTTAAATTAATGGTTTATTTAAGGTGGCAACTTAAACACACATCTGGGTGGATTGAGGCACCTGGTTTCTATCAGGACTTGCCTGTTTTTCTTGGACCGCCACCCTGGGCTCAAAGGGATCATAAGATTATTCATGCTAGTAACTTCCGTGTGCAGCCACAAGCCATTATGGGCTCTGGCATAGTTGATTAAGTCGTGTGAACTCTTACGGTGGTAGACTAGCTGATGTAGGGGTTGTAGGTGATACGGTCTACCCATCGTAAGGTGCAAATGCTTCGAAAGACTATGTCTCGGTCATCCGTCTCTCAAACACCATGTAGTGCGAGAAACCAAGCGGAGGCGATCGAGTCTTGTGGGGAAAAGTCGCCAACCTCTGCAGAGTGTATAAACTAATCATGATTAGCCGTGTCCCGGTTATGGACATCTTGAGTATCTAGTACTTGAATATCATGTGAATCTCAACATGTTACTCTAATTAATATTGTTGGGTTTTAATGAGTACTTTTAATTGGGATTGAGGATCTGTCAACCATTCTCAATGTTTAACAACCACCATGATAGTTAAACAAATTTATTCCTTTGCGATGAGGAAAAACTGGCTTCATGCAAAAGCAGAATCGTAGAGCTTTTCCACCAGCCACATATGCATGTAGTACAGGCTTATCATTCATTATTTTCTATGTGTTACATTGCCAGCATATTCCATGTGCTGACCCGTTTCGGGCTGCAACTTTCATGTTGCAGACTTTTGAACGATGAGTAAGGTGCTTTAGGTCGTGGTTCTATACTCGGTGATGCGGCTGGAGTTGATGGACTCACTTATCTTCCAAGTCTTCCATTTGTTATCGTTATTAGATGGCCTTAAGCCATATTTATTGTAATAAGTCCTCTTTTGGGCAGCGATGTAATAAGTGTGTGATTGCTACTCTGTTATAAATCCTTGAAATCTTGTGTGGTGTCGGCATTCTTGATCCAGGATGACACACGAGCATAGAGACTTGATCCATTCGGTCGGGTCGCTATAGAGATGGTATCAGAGCACACGCTGACCAGAGGACACGACCACTAAGTTAAAACCATAGTCACTACTCTCTTCCCATTTTCTAACTCCTGATCTTTTCTACTCTTTTAGGATGAAGGACGCGAAGATCAAGTACGCCCAACCAGATGAAGGCACACCTTTTGGATTTCACTTGAAGGAAGTCACCAAGTACCTGAACATTGGACTACCAAGTTTCACCGGGACTTTCAACGCCACTCTGCCTGAAGAAGAGCGCCGGAAGATTCAAGCTCACGTTAAGGAAGGACATTCGCCCCAATCACCAAGCCTATAGATAGTGTTTTGATTGCACCAACCTCGAGTGCAGGAAAGAGCATGGCAGCTCATATCACCATGGGACGCATTGGAGAAGTTTACCAAGAAGACCTCAAGGACACCATCTATCAGATTTGCGGACGCCGAGATGAACAATGGGAGATAGTCGGCACCAAGAAGGATAGATCCATTGCAGCTTTCATCCAGAGTTAAACCAGCACATTCGGCGCCGGGGAGAACCGGATGTGCAATGATATGATCGAATTGAAGGATGCGAAGGAAGGATCATCGAACTTGAAGAAGAACTAAAGTCTACACGTAAGGACTACATGGGCGAGATCGTGGCTGTAGCAAGACACAATAACGTTCTTAAGTATGAGATTGAAGAACTCAAGAAGAAATTGGCGCTCAAGAATGAAGACAAGTACATCGGCTGTCCGAGCAACTACATCATCATCGACGACACCGATTCGGATCCAAGTGAACCCGACTTTGAAGGCGAAGTGGAGCAGACATCATGGAGTCTTCCACGGTTCAAATTAGTAGATGACCCCCACATTAGTAGTATTACCTCCATGTAACATCATAGTACACGCACTTTTGCGATAGTTAGATCGTTGTAAGCCCTTTGTTTGAATTGAATGAAGTGATTTTGTGTGCATTTGCTCATATACATTTGGGTAGTGTTTCTCCTTAGACCTCACTCTACTTCTTAATTTCTCATCTTTTCTAAACCCATCAGATGCCTCCGAGACGCGACCCCGGGTTTCTTTTCCGGCCAGAGATCACCCAGTTGATCCAGCAGCAGCAAATTGAGAACCGCAAGAGGAAGTATGGGCAGGGGAAGTATAACTCTGGAGCCCAGCAGAAGCCCCGTTATACCCCTAAACAGGGAGTTCAGTTTCAGCATACCCATGGAGGAGGTAGTTCGCACAACCATAATGGCCACAAAAATGGAAATGGGAATGGAGGAAGCAATGGCCAGAACCGAACCACACCATCAACCCCAACCAAGAAAGACTTGAGTCATGTCACCTGTTACAAGTGTTCCAAGAACGGACATTATGCAAATGAATGTCCCGAAGGCCAAGGTGGAAATGGAAACTCTGGAAAGAAGCCAAACCCTTTCAATAAAGGACAAGTGAACCACGTTACCGTGGAGGAGGTTGAAGATCAGCCCGATGCAGTAATTGGTAAGCTTTTGGTTAAGTCATTTACTACACTAGTTCTTTTCGATACTGGTGCATCACATTCATACATATCAAGGGGATTTGTGGATAAGTACAAATTACCAACCCAAGCCCTTAGGTCACCCATGCTAGTAACCTCACCCGGAGCAGAATACATGGCTAGTATATGGTGTGATCGACTGCCATTAAGGATTGGACACTATGTTTTTCCCTCGGACCTAATAGTTACGGAATCCCAAGGATTGGATGTGATATTAGGCATGGATTGGTTATCAAGTATGGAGGAACATAGATTGCGCCACTAAGTCAATTTTCTTACCACCCGAAGGGAGGAGAATCAAGTATGTATCACGGCATGAGCCGAGGAGAGCACAAGTAAATTCCTTATCGGGAGTTGTGCGGGAAGAAGTACCGATGGTAAGGATTTCCACGATGTATTTCGGAAGAGTTGCGTGAATGCCACGGATAGAGACATTGAGTTTTTGATAGAGCTTTTGCGTGTGCAGGCCAAATATCAAAGCGACCATACGGGATGCCACAGGATTTGGCGGAAATCAAGAAGCGATTAAGGAGCTAATGGATAAAGGTTATATCGCCCAAGTTCTTCGCCTTGGGGATCACCCGTACTTTTAGTAGAGAAGAAGGACGGATCATTAAGGATGGTTGTAGACTATCGTGGTTTAAATCAAGTAACGATCAAGAACAAGTACCCACTACCTATGATAAATGATCTGTTTGATCGTTTGCAAGGAGCTAAAGTGTTTTCCAAGATCGATTTGCGATCGTGGTACCATCGATTGAAGATTCGGGAGCAGGACATACCTAAGACAGCATTTACCACGAGATATGGACTGTATGAATATACCGTTATGTCATTTGGACTGACTAACACGCTAGCCTATTTCATGAACCACGATGAACAAAGTGTTTATGGAGTTTTTGGATAAGTTAAATCGTGGTGTTCATTGATGATATTTTGGTTTTCTCGAAGAATGAAGAGGCACATAAGGAACATTTGCGATTGGTTTTGGAGAAACTGAGGGAACATCAGTTATATGCCAAGTTCAGCAAATGTGAGTTTTGGCTAAAGGAAGTTGGATTTCTTGGACATGTTATATCCGGAGAAGGGATAGCAGTTGACTCCACAAAGGTTGAGACCGTAACCAAATGGGAAGCACCAACGACAGTTGAGAGATCCGAGTTTCCTTGGACTCGCAGGATACTACCGAAGATTCATTGAGAATTTCTCAAGGATTGCAAAGCCTATGGCGGAATTGCTGAAAAAGGATACCAAGTTCATATGGGTGAGGATTGTGAGGCAAGTTTTCAGGAGTTGAAGAAAAGATTGGTTACCTCACCGGTGTTAACTTTGCGGATCGGACCAAGGATTATGAGGTGTATTGCGGCGCTCACGTCGAGGACTTGGAGCAGTGCTTATGCAGGAAGGAAGAGTTGTTTCAGTATGCTTCACGACAGCTTAAGCCTCATGAGTTGAATTATGGCACACATGATTTGGAGTTAGCAGCCGTTGTGCATGCATTGAAGACATGGAGACATTTTCTCATTGGAAATCATTGTGAGGTGTACACGGATCACAAGAGTTTGAAGTACATCTTCACGCAGAAGAATTAAATCTCTATGAGGAGATGGTTGGAGCTTATTAAGGATTATGATATGAGATTACATTATCACCCCGGGAAGGCTAACGTTGTAGCAGACGCATTGAGCCGTAAGAGCCACGTCAATACACTAACGGTGGGAGGAATACCCAAGGAGTTAGCCGAAGACCTTCGAGAGCTATGTTTGGAAATAGTTCCGAGAGGCTATGTAGCAGCATTGGAGATTCAGTCTACGTTGATGGACAAAATCAGAGAAGCTCAAAAGGCAGATAAGGAAGTTGCCTCTATAAAGGAGAAAATGAGCGAAGGAAAAGCTAAGGGATTTCGTGAGGATGAGCACGATACCCTATGGTTTGAGGACCGTGTTTATGTGCCAAATGACCGGAGATCAGGAAGTTGATTTTGCAAGAAGCACATGATTCACCCTACTCGATTCACCGAAATACCAAGATGTATTTAGATTTGAAGGAAACATTCTGGTGGACCGGAATGAAGAAGGATATCGCGGAGTATGTAGCAGTTTGCGATGTATGTCAGAGAGTGAAGGCAGAACATCAGAAGCCAGCAGGATTGTTGCAGCCATTGCCAATACCTGAATGGAAGTGGGATAAACTAGGCATGGATTTCATCACAGGTTTGAAAAAGACTCGTTCAGGCTATGACTTGATTTGGGTTATAGTCGACCGCTTGACGAAGGCAGCTCATTTCATTCCAGTCAAGACTACCTATAGCAGCGCTAAGTTGGCAAAGATATACATGACTAGAATTGTGTGTTTGCACGGAGTTCCGAGTATCGTATCGACGATAGAGGAACCCAATTTACCTCAAAGTTTTGGAATCGGTTGCACGAAACATTGGGAGCCAGGTGGAATTGAGACAGCTTTCCACCCTGAGACCGATGGACAGACCGAGAGAGTCAATCAGATTTTGGAGGATATCTTTGAGAGCTTGTGCACTAGATTATGGATCTAGTTGGGATGATAACTTGCCGTATGCAGAGTTTTCTTATAACAACAGTTACCAAACCAGCTTGAAGATGGCACCTTCGAGGCTTTATGCGGAAGGAGGTGCAGGACACCGTTATCATGGGACGAAGTGGAGACCGTCGCTTGTTTGGACCAGATTTGATCAAGGAGTGCGAACAGAAGGTTAAGTTGATTCGCGATAGGCTCAAGGTAGCCCAGTCCGCACGAGAAAAGCTATGCGGATTCAAAAGCAAGGCGATAGAATATGAAGTTGGAGCAGAGTTTATCTTAGAGTATCCCCACTTCGAGGAGTTAAGCGATTTGGAGTTAAAGGAAAGTTAGCACCACGTTTCGTTGGACCGTATAGGATCTTGCAACGCATGGGAGAAGTTTCTTATAAGCTGGAATTACGGAAGGACTGTCGAGGAGTTCATGGCGTGTTCCATATTTCTCGGTGAAGAAATGTCACGCCGAGATGGCGGAAGTACCGCTAAGAGATCTGTGCCACTTGAAGCAATTCAGTTGAAGGATGATTTAACATATGAGGAGAAACCATCAGATTCTCGAATATGCCAGCAGAGTTAATCGCAGCAAGGTTATCAAGTTTTGCAAGGTTGATTGGAGCCACCACACCGAGGATGAAGCCACCAGGAAAGAGAAGAAGATTTGCTCAAGGACCACCTCACCTATTTTCTAGCCAACCCGAATCTCGAGGGCGAGATTCATCTTAAGGGGGGTAGGTTTGTAACATCCCAAATTTTCAATTTGGAATGTTATACATTAGATCATCATGCATATCATATTTTCTTGCATTTTGTTGATCCTAGAAATTTCACGGAACTCAAGGACCCTCGGAGAGAGTTGTAGATTTCGAAATTTTCATATTTGAGTTCTCTCAAAACTATGAAAAGAGGATCATTGGATTTATTTATTTTATCTTCAAATAATTTTTCCAATATCAAAAATAAGAGAGGGAATAATATGACTTTCCCAAAATTTAGGAAAATGAAGATTTAATAAATAAATCAAATTTTGGATTTTCTCGGAGTTTATTTGCCTTAGGGAAAATCGTGTTTTCAAAAATTGCATTTTAGGCCTCGAGTAAAAGTTCATTTTGTTAGACTCATTTTTAGGAGTCGGGAAAGTTTACTTTATTAATTTTGGAGTTCGTTTAGATTTTTCTCTGTATTTTTCTCTTGTGAAACCGATTTTTTTTAAAAGAGAGCCACAGCGCCTTGGGCCAAAGGCCCAAGCCGCTAAGCCAGCCGGCCGCCAGAGGCCAAGGCCATCGCTAGCGCGCCGCACCGAGGAGCCAGGAGCCGCCCGGTTTCCTTTTTTTACAAATCCTAGTAGGATTTGGACCCGTTCGTTATTCCGTTTTTATTCCTAGGATTCCTAATCCTACTCTAATTCTTGTCCCTACTCCAAGCAAAACCCTCCCTCCCCAATATAAATACCCAAGCACCCCCCTCTAACACATCAAACCAACACCTCTCCTCTCCTCTCCTCCAGCAGCAGCAGCAGCCCTGCCGACACCGCCGCCGCCCCTACACCGCCGCCAAGTGCCGCCGCCACACCTAACGCCGCCGCCGAGCCCTCGCCTCTTGAGGTACTAGCGCCGCGTCACCTTTTCTTTTCCTCGGTTCGGTTTTTCAGAATCGTTCGGTTTCCATTCGGTTCCGTTCGGTTTCTAGATCGGTTTTTCGTTTGGTTTTCTTTCGAAACCCTAGATCGGTTTTTTCGCCGGTTTTTCTTTCCGGTTTTGTTTATGGCGTTAGCGGACCGTTCGTCCTAACGAACGTGATCACCGGTTTGCTTCGGTTAATGAACGTCCGTTCGTTGAACCGTTCGTCGTTTTCTTTCTCATCGGATTTATTCCGCTATTTTTCTGATAGCGATTTCAGATTCGATTTTCTTTCTGGTCTATCTTCTCGCTCGTTTATCGGAATCAGGTGATTCAAGTGCCTGGAGTTTCATCTCGAAACCACCGTTCCGACTAATCAACTTAAACAAAGTTTTGCTACTGTAAAATTTGACTTAGTTTCAACTTGCTAGAACCGAGTTGTTTTCTTTCGTCGTTTGACTTTCGTTGCTTTATTTGATTCGATTCTTTTTGCAACCAGGGTTCTTAAGTTGAACTTTCTGGTTAGATCTTTTATTCAAGATTTATCGGTGCATTAGATGAGTACTTATTGTATGCTTGTTGTTTTTCTGCGATAGATCACCCGGAGTGCGCCGCTTGTTACTTCGAATCTCTAGGTTTCGCGGATCATCAGCAAGGCAAGTAACACTTGATCATACCTTTACTACCACCCAGTTTTTATGCATTAGATCAATCCTCAAACACTTGCATGATTAGGATCTAAATAAATTGTGGGATGGGAAGTAGATTGAGGTAGTACCTATTACCTGTTTTACTTATGAAACCTTGGGAGTTACTTCTACGTTTGATTATTATGCTATGCTATGCTAGTAGACGTGGATTGGGTGAGTGTATTCCATGACAGATGTGAGATTGTTAAATTAATGGTTTATTTAAGGTGGCAACTTAAACACACATCTGGGTGGATTGAGGCACCTGGTTTCTATCAGGACTTGCCTGTTTTTCTTCGGACCGCCACCCAGGCTCAAAGGGATCATAAGATTATTCATGCTAGTAACTTCCGTGTGCAGCCACAAGCCATTATGGGCTCTGGCATAGTTGATTAAGTCGTGTGAACTCTTACAGTGGTAGACTAGCTGATGTAGGGGTTGTAGGTGGTACGGTCTACCCATCGTAAGGTGCAAATGCTTCTGAAAGACTATGTCTCGGTCATCCGTCTCTCAAACACCATGTAGTGCGAGAAACCAAACGGAGGCGATCGAGTCTTGTGGGGAAAAGTGCGCCAACCTCTGCAGAGTGTATAAACTAATCATGATTAGCCGTGTCCCCGGTTATGGACATCTTGAGTATCTAGTACTCGAATATCATGTGAATCTCAACATGTTACTCTAATTAATATTGTTGGGTTTTTAATGAGTACTTTTAATTGGGATTGAGGATGCTGTCAACCATTCTCAATGTTTAACAACCACCATGATAGTTAAACAAATTTATTCCTTTGCAGAGGAAAAAGCGGCTTTATGCAAAAGCTGTAATCAGAGAGCTTTTCCACCAGCCACATATGCATGTAGTACAGGCTTATCATTCATTATTCTCTATGTGTTACATTGCCGGCATATTCCATGTGTTGACCCGTTTTGGGCTGCAACTTTCATGTTGCAGACTTTTCGAACGACAGTAAGGTGCTTTAGGTCGTGGTTCTATACTCATGATGCGCTGGAGTTGATGGACTCACTTATCTTCCAAGTCTTCCGCTGTTATCGTTATTAGATGGCCTTAAGCCATATTTATTGTAATAAGTCCTCTTTGGGCAGCGATGTAATAAGTGTGTGATTGCTACTCTATTATAAATCCTTGAAATCTTGTGTGGTGTCAGCATTACTGATCCAGGGATGACACCTGAGCACAGAGACTTGATCCATTCGGGTCGGGTCGCTACATGGGGAAACATTCCCGGATGTTATCCCCCTTCGCTGGTAACGTGTAGCACCGCCTTAGAACACGTCTAGCTCTGTCTGTTGTCCTGTTATGCTCTATATGCTTGTATTTACTGTTTCTTCCCCCTCTTCTCTCCGGTAGACCCCGAGAGTGGCGCTGATGCCGCTGTGAGCGACTACGTCAACGACGACCCCTTCTTCTTGTCTGAGCAACCAGGCAAGCCCCCCTTTGATCATCCCAATATCGCCAATTCCATCCTCTCATGCTTGCATTAGATTTTTCTATTGTATTTGATTGCTCCTATTCTGATGCATAGCCTGCTTTTGTACCTGCTGTTGTTACCTACCTGCTTACCATAAACTGCTTAGTATAGGTTGGTTAGTGATCCATCAGTGACCCCCACCTTGTCCTTGTTGCCCCTGCTTCATCATCGACGACTCGATCAACGTGATCGACGACCAGAGCCCGACACCTCACATCACATCACACCCCTTTTGTTGCTCGACTCTGCAGAGCTACTATTGAGTGCCGAGGGTGATCCCTCATAACGCACTCCTGATGATAATTCTGTAGTGTAGCTATTCGGTCGTGGTCATCGAGGGTGATTTCCTCTTTCACCATTCCCGATACGGCCCTGTCGTTCAACACCTCAAGTGTGAACCTCGAGGGTGGTCCCTCTTACGTTCACCTTGATGATTACATTGAGTGGAATCCTCCGAGGGTGATTCCTTTTGTTTTCCCCTTGATGTTTGGACACACGGATACCTTGACATTACTTGAAACCTTTGGGAAAGTCGGACGGGCCCGGAGAGCAACCGCAAGATGGTTACGAGGCACGGCCGGGAAGTCAGGCAGTCCTTGAGTGGGCTGGGCTTGCCCTTGCCGTATTTCCTCGAGACGGGGCGACGGGGTCACATTATCGTGAGTCTCTGCTCGTCTCCGCAAGCTAATAATACACTATGGTTTGGGTATTTGTTCTGAGTTGGCCTCTGGCCTTTACGCACTAACCACCACGTGAGAATAGTTATGGGCCTCGACGTCGCAGTATCAGCCGAAGCTTTGTCAGACGTCCAGTTCAGCATTGTGGCCAGGCCGGATCGTGCCATCCACTTCACGGGTGGTGCTGGTATCCCCTCGCGCACAACGACCCGGAGTACAACGGGCGATGGGCCTAGACCCCGGAGTGCTTAGGAGGTAGACCGGCGGGGACCTCTCTGCCGAGCCTAGGTAGGGCTACGACATGTTGATCTTCCGAGGCTGGGCATTGACCCAGAACAGTGTGTCCGGCCAGAGTGATCAAGCGTGTTGTAAAACATGGTGCACCCCTGCAGGGAAGATCTTTATTCGAATACCATATCCATGGTAATGGACGTTCAGACTTATATGTTGATCTAATACAACTAGAAATGGGTACTTAAGTTATGTGGCTCCGGGATTGCTTTCTCGCATGGAGTCGAGGAAGGATCTCTGGGCATTGCTTCTACAACATGCTTGTTAATATAAATTGCTATTCTTTTCTCTTCTACATGCCGCAAGATGCTTGGAGCTGCTTGAAGATGCTAGTCTTCGATAGGCTAGGACTCCCCCCCCCCTATTCTGGCATTCTGCATTTCAGCCCACAGATACAGCCCTTTCATTTGATACCAATGCATACTTAGTTTAGATCTGATGCTTGCGAGTACTTTGGATGAGTACTCACGGTTGCTTTACTCCCCATTTTCCCCCCTTCTTTCTTCTTTCTGGTTGTTTCAACCAGATGGTGGATCCCTGGAGCCAGATGCCACCGTCGACGGATACTACTGCATGGAGGCCACCGAAGACCAGGAGTAGTTAGGAGGTCCCAGGCAGGAGGCCTTGCCTCTTCGATCGTGTTGCTTATGTGCTAGCCTTCTTAAGGCATCCTTTTCTAACTTATGTCTGTACTCAGATATTGTTGCTTCTGCTGACTCTTGTGTATCGAGCTTGTATTCGAGCCCTCGAGGCCCCTGGCTTGTAATATGAAGCTTGTATTATTTTGATTTGTGTCTAGAGTTGTGTTGTGATATCTTCCCGTGAGTCCCTGATCTTGATCATACACATTTGCGTGCATGATTAGTGTACGGTTGAATCGGGGGCGTCACAAGTTGGTATTAGAGCCGACTGCCTGTAGGAACCCCCTTTCCAACTCCTTGGCCGAAGTTGAGTCTAGTCTATGAAAAACTGGTTTACTAACATGGCTGTGTGGCTTACGGGCCCACGTCGCCATTGGGTGGTATTAGGATGTTTTATTCCTCGTCTATACTATGGGACTCTGACCTCTTTTCTATTCGGGTTAAATGATTTTGTTAACTCTAGGTTCTCGTAAATTCTTTCTCCTGGAGAGCCCCTCACTCCAGATGATTGCTTGGTGCACCAAAAGATTCTGAAGATACTCTTCGATGTTTTCTCGAGACCCTTGTACCCTTCGCCGTTGCGATCCCTACCATCGATAAATCATTATGCGTAACTACCTACGTTGTCATTCACACCTTCATCCCCAGTTGCTCTTGTTATTACAAGATGTCCTGAAATACTCCCCGATGTTCCGAGAATCCTTTATGCTTACTGCCCTGCAGTTCCTTGCCGCATGAATACTCCTATGAATAATTCCTCACACTTATCAAGGTTTTGTTCATTCCTAGTTGATCAAGTGATTCACAAGATACTTTGAAGTACTATCCGATAATCCTCGCCAACTATTGTTATGCAAATACTTATCTGCTTGCATTATGGTCACTTCTATATGTCTAGCAATACTCATTAGCATCCTTTGTCATCGTAATTTCGAGCATTTGATTCGCTTTGTTTGTGAATGCTCGCGATCATCAGTCCTATTTAAAATTCTTCCCTTGGTTCAGACGTCACTCCGGACATAAGTTGGTGTTTGACAAATCAAACTTTGATTGATTGTCGGTCTATGTCTATTCCACTTGTCTTTGATCAGAGCCTCTGCTTCTGATCTCCCGATTTGGGAATCATAATTCCTTTGCATTTGAGCTTTGAATTAGTCAGTTGTTTCTATAATCTGATTTCTTTGCATGCTTTCTTCTTCTGGCTGAGTATCGATACTCACGTAAGATCCCTCATGTAGCACCAGATCCTTTGTTGGGTTTTATCCAATAGGGTCCTTCATATTTAACCTTGTGAGCCTCCCCTCGTATACATAATGCCTTTGATAAATGGTATCCTTTGCTTCCTCAACCATGCTCTACTCCCGAGCTTGAGATATTTACTCCTCAAGTTTGTGGTATATGTTCTTAATATGCCCTGATGGGTTGAACCCGTGTCTTCCCTAAATCCGTGTGAACTCGAAAGTTATGCGGGTTATACTCTACTAGATTTTCGTCAGGTAAAATTTCAACACTACAACTTCTTCAAATGCGAGATGTGAATGGAAAGTTGTGCATTAGAGAAGTGGGAGTCGACCTTGAGCCTTTGTGTTCATGCCCATCGATCGGATGTGGAACTTATCATGGAAGCTTCTTGTAATAACATTAATCCCCTTGTGATAAGTTCATCTTGTATCTATGTTTGGTCCTTTGCAACCGTGGTTCTGACCATATTGTTCTCCTTTGATTCCATTTCTCGGACAAGTTAAAGTACTTGTCTTCTGCAGAGCTTTTCATCTATCCAACCTCTATCCGGTTCTACCTTCGAGTATTACCCTTTAGTATCTCGAGAATATCACGGAACTACATAACTTCTTATGAGTTCTTCATGAACTATTAATTCCCGCTGATTACAATTTTGCACGGGTTCTGAGTTGTTAGACACTCGAGAACACCGATAACTGATTCGAGTCTACACTTCCCTTTCCATTGTTTTGTTCAACCTTTCTTGTAACCTATCATACCTGAGCAATGATAATTCCCTGATTATGTAAACACCTCGGTGTACGTTCTCTATCAGTAAGACCTTGTTACTATTGTTGATGACATTCTGGTAGCCGCCGATGGACGAGAACTTTGCCTATTGGTCCGCCTTGTCTTAACGAGCAGGAAAATGGTTCTCTTCATCCCTCGCCCTTGGTACCAACGTTGTTGCCAACATAACTGACAGGCTATCCTCTGACCTACCTTGCTATCATGACCGTACATATGTTAGCGCCCTTCCTACCTTTAACCCACATGGTGGGCCCATAACCCACAGTTCCACAGGATCGAAACCTGACTCTCCTGTACATCTTTGTCTCCCAAAATTGTTCCTCACGCTTGGCTTCGTATGTAATTCACGAGCCACCTTCTTGTGATATGTTTTGCTATCAGATGCAATACTTATTTTCGATGCACTGAATCCCTTTCACACTCTATTTCAGACATCGAACGATTGTCCATCCACTTGAAGCTTCTTATTGCTCCTCCTTACCTTGCTCTCGATGACTTTCTTGAATTTCAACTCGAGAGATGCCTCTATGCCACGTCGCGAGATAGCCCCCAGGTACCTATCTTGTGTTGAGCCCCGTCCTTTTCGAGTTTTTCCCCCTACTACACCCCTTAAATCTCGGGACGCGATTTCTTGTAGTGGAGGAGAATTGTGACGCCCGAATAATTAAGCTACACTAATCCCAAGTTAATAGTGCCACGTCATCACATTGTTGTTGCTAATCCTCACTTGATCCAAATCATTGTTCAAACTCAAATTCAAATTTAAAGTCAAAAATTCAAATTTGTCAAACATGAAAACTAAAATGTTCAAAGTGTGGCAAACAATTCCTGGATATTTTTCATGTTGGAACCAACCTCTTTTGGATTCCCAAAGTGCCCCTAAAGTTATTTAGTGGTCCAGCAACATTTAAAATTGGCCTTTCCAATTTCTAAAATTGGATAGACAATGTCTTTTGGCCTCAAACTTTTTGTGACTCCTAGAAATTAACGTGCATGATTTATGAGGTAAGTCTCATGTCTAGCAAAGCTTGTTTAGATTTTTAGTTTAATAGAAAACACTAGCAAAAATTTAAACATAAAATAAATGCAAAAGAGACCCCCCCCCCCGGCCAACTAAGCCAACAGGCCCAGCTAGCCACCCGCGCGGCCCAACCGGCCCACCCCTGCTACCCCCTGGCCTATTAGGCCACCCCCACTCCCCGAACCCTAACCCCTCCCGATCCCCACTCCCCCCACTCGCTCCCCCGCACGCCTCTCTCCCCTTCCCTCATCTGGATCGGGGCAGAGGGCCCCGAACCCTTCGCCACTCCGCCACCGCCCGGCGCCTCCGGCCACCCCTCGTCGACGCCCGCCTCTCCGTCTCCTCTCGCATGCGCCCGCCCCCACCTCGACCCGAGCTAGATCGAGATCGACCCCGCTGTGCCCCGATGACCGCGCCCCGCCGCCTGGTGCTGCTCGGCGACATCTTCCACGTCGCCTCATCGCCCGACCCCGCCGCCGCGCGGAGCCCTCCTCGTCGGACCACCCCTACACCCCCTCGAGGTCGCACGCGATACCCCTCGTGAGCCCCGTCTGCCCTCCTCTCTCCCCGTCACCGGATCGGGACCGCGCCCACGCTCACGACGCCCCAGCCTCCCCGTCGCACTCCCACCTTCGCCCGCGCACCGGCTATCGCCCGTCGTCTTCCGCGCCCCGCGATGCGATGCTGCTGCTTTATACGCCACGGTCACGCCGCTGCATGTGCGAGCCCGCCCGTGCTCGCTGCGCCTCGCTTCGCCACTGGTGCTCACCGCCGCCCGCGCCGCTCCTCCAAGACCGGTATAGCGACCCGACCTCGACGGTCAAGCCTACGTATTCTTGTGCCATCCACGGATCAGTATCTTTGGCACACACAATACATCAATGTATATATCAAAGTGCAATCACATGCATAAATAACGTAGAATTGATATATACCTCGTAATACTCAGCGGAAACAATCAAGCGGGTGTGGAGTCCCATCAACGCCATCGGCAGGTTGAGTGTAGACCGTAACCCGAAGATCGTAACTCTTACTCGTCGAGAAAGTATACGCAACATGATACGTTGCAGCCGTGTAGGTCAGTACATTGAATGTACCGCAAGATCACAATAAAAAAACAGATGATAAAACTATACTATATGCAATAAGGCTTTGTGGCTCGTATGCGAGTTTTGTTTTGCATAAAAGCTGGTTTTATTTTCCCTACATCAAAGGCATAAATGAAGTCTGCACTATGGAATTTTCTATCATGACATGGTTCCGCCAACCGATGTCTCATAGCCCAAAATCATCATAAGTTGCCCACAATTAAGTTATCAATCCGGTGTTGAGAGTTCCGAGATAGATCCAAGTCCAGATGCTCAAATTGTCCATAACCGGGGACACGGCTAATCGATTAGGTTTAAACCCTCTGCAGAGGTTTGTACACTTTACCCGCAAGATTCGATCCCTCTTTTTACGTTCTCGCACTTCAGAGTGTTTGAGAACAAGATGACCGAAACATGGTCTTCCAAAGAGTTCCTCTGACCACTGTCCGGTACCCATCCAATCCTACCGTAGTTCTACATCTGCTAGCACCGTCCCAGCCAGAGTCACAACTAAGGTCAACCAAGCGAGCCCATAATGACTTGCGGTTGCAGGTAAGCTTCCGGCGTGAAGTATTCTTCCGTCTCTTTGAGTCAGGTGAAGCTTTCCGCAAGATGTCATGGCGCTTCTCCATGCATCCGGCCAACCACTGGTTTCTCCAGGTGCCGTCAACCGTCCTTCACCCAGTGAGTGTGTATTGAATTCTTGTCTTGAGTCTTGAAGTCTTGAGGCCTTGAAGATGCAGTCCTTGCAGCTTTCCATCATGGAGTTATCGTCATTGACGTAGAGCCTCCATTCTCACACCACTCCGAGCACTCATACCAAACCCGTCTACTATAGCATAGCATTAAAAGAAATAACGTCCGGGCTTGGTAACAGGGTGATGGGTTCCTACCTCATGCATACTACTCAACTACAAGGATTCAATAACACTACTGAGGGGTGGTTGCAAAGGTGCCACTAAATGCAATAAAACATAGGTAAGAAAAGCATGGTCAAAGTGAACTTGCCTTGTTGACGATCTTCGAAAAACTAGGGTTTCGTAGTAGCAATCTTCGCACTCCGGAAATTCTACCGAGGCAAACAATAACTATAATAAGCACATAGCATAACATAACATAACAAAGTAACACACCAAAACTAACAAAGCAAAACCCAAAGGGAAAACTTAAAGAAAAAAAAACAACTCAAAGTTTTCCTACTTCAAATAACAACAAAAATAGTTTTATATAACAAAAATTTCTTAACATCACCTAATCATGGTTTTATGTTAACTAAACATAAAATATTTCATTAAGCAACTAGGAGCAAAAAGAATTAAATAAAAATCTATTATGAAACTCCCGGAATAAGCAAAACAAGCTTTAGTTCAAATCTGATCTAACTCAATTTTATAAATCCAAACATAGACAAATTATAATTTTTGGAAACTACAAGAAAATTGTGATCTAACATAAAAGAATCAGCATCATTGGACTTCTAGATCAAAAGTTATAGGCTAAACAAGAACGGAACTAAATCTGTTACAGGAATAAATCTGAAAACGAAAACGGAGTTACCTGTACGTGAGGTAGAGATGGCAGGAAGGAGGCGGCGATGTGGAGGCTGCTCGGCGAGGGGCGAGGTCGCCGGCGAGGTGGGGGTGGCGGAGGAGGATCAGCGCTTGGGAGGTGGCGCTGGGCGATGGGAGGTTCAGGAGAGCTCTGGTGGCGTTCTAGGCAGGAAAAGGAGGACGGTGGTGAGAAGGCTACGGGCAGGGAGGCGTGGTGATGGGAAAAATGGAGCGAGGAGAGGAGGGGTTTTATAGGCGGTCTCGGGAGGCGCTGGGATGGAAAGACGAGGAGATCGGGAAGGTGGAGATTTCTGTCTCCATGGACATGGAAAGCTTATGTAACGTGAGAGGAAACAGAGGAAGGAGATGATCTCTTGTTGGGCTAGAATAGGAAAGTGCTTAATGGGCCAGCAGGTTTTCCTAATAAAAACGATTCCATTCCTATTTTTAAAATTAGGAAACTAAAACAATAAAAAGGAAATCAAATCAATTGAATAAAGAGTTTTATATACTAAAATTATCAGAAAAATAAAATATAGATGATGAGCATTATTCCACGGCCAAAATAAAAACCTAAAAAATGTTTTCAGAAAATCCCTAAAGGCTTTATTTCTTTTTGCAAATAATTTTAAATAAAAACTTTGGTTTTTTCTTGGCTCAAATATTTTCAAAATGCCCCTGATTTTGGAGGGTCATTTTCCTCCGCTCTTTCTTGCTTGCAAGAATTTATTTTTCGGGTATTTCTCGGGAAGAAAATAGAGAAGCAAGTGCAAATATTTGAAAGAATTAAATTGCAAAACTCCGTTCAAATTCTTTATAGTTGAAGAAGTCATGTCATCTTCTCTCATTGATTTTAATAGGATGAATTTGAATTTACGGAGAAGGGAAACTCATTTTATTCCTCTCATTCAAAAGTTTTGAAAGGTTCAAATTTCACTCAAGTTTAATTCACTCAAGCAAACAAACAAACAATTCAATTAATTATATTAACATTCCAAAATTTGGGATGTTACAAACCTACCACACTTAAAATGAATCTAGTCCTCGAGATTGAAGAAACTAACAAGAAAAGGTTAGGGGTTGGGGTCTTCTAGCAAATATCTTGGTCGAAGGTCGGGGTGCTACCACACTTAAAAACAAGGTCATGGTTCCAATAAACTCAGATATTTCCTCCGGAGGGCTGACAATGTATGTCTCTTCACATATCTTACAATAGCTCCTTCATTAAAGTTCTTACATCGGAAGCATAGAGTTTTCCTCAAAAGCTTGGGTCGGTTCGTCAAATTTGAAGTTCGTCCGAGACTGGATCTTCTTAGCTGATGGGTGCGTGTCCATTCTAAACAACTATCGAAACACTCATGGTGGTCTACAATTTATGGTTTTCTCCTGCAGAAAAGCGGGTCAGGTTGAACCTCACCGTATAACCTCGTTTGCAGCGGTTTGCTGTAATGGGGTTCCATCGTCCTACCATTTTATGGTTTTATGGCTTATTGCGTCGACACTCTTCTAAGTTTTTCAAGGCTCTCTGATTTTCCATCAACATATGATAGTTCATGATAGAAGTCTTCGGTATGGGGGCCAATCCATCCCGTACTTGAATCATTACCACATACGTAAACAGTGAATCACGTATTCTAACACTTGGGCATACTCACAAGCATTGCAGAATTTCTCTTGTCCTCGAATTGGGTTCGAGTAAATCCATGGTTTCTGCAAGCCAAACAAAACATCTATCGTTACTTCACCACTCTTAGGTTTTGCGTAATCTCCTACTAAAGCGTATGCTGATTGGACTGCTGATTCCTCCAATTTATTCCTTCATCAAGGTTACATCTGTTCCTTTCAAAATCCTGGGCACGTGGGTTATGGCCCACTTCAACACTAGTGCAGCTTTAACTTCATCCTTGGAGTAACTCTCTTGTTACACCTCCTAGTAGTACTCTGTTTCTTCATACTATCATATCAAAAGCAAAATTCCAACTTATTTTGTCCAGCTTCCTTCTATGGACCATCATGGATAACACATTTCTTTCTTCATTGATCCTGTGGTTTTACGAGTACTATGACACCAAAGAAAACATGCACTAGCTTATCCATAAATCCTTTATTTTCATATCAATCTTTTATTACATCCTTATCCATCTTTCGTGAATCCAAATTCCAAAAGCTTATTACAAATGCCGCCACCCACATGGTTTGGTATGGTGGGGCATTACTTCCAACTTTATTCATTTATCCTCCTCGAGGATTCTTGATCCCTTTGGAAGTGTGCGACATGAGCCTTGAAATCTTCAATCTTCTTTTTCATCATGGTGGTCTTGAGCTTCTCCTTCATCATCTCTGCATGCACTTCGCTTAGGTATTCCTGAGTATAACGGAGTCTTGCTTCAAGTATTTCTCGATCGGCGTATGGCTTCCATGGCTGCTTCACGAACAGCGTCGAAGAAAGTTGCTTGTGGCACACGTGAGATGAAAAGTAATGCCCCATCCTCTTTGGGCAAACTCCTTTCAAGCGGTGGAGGTGTACCTCCACATACCAAAGTTCCACTCCCTTTTGCATGAAGGGTAGCCTTTGTAGACTGCATCTCCTTCAAGGTGAATATGCTTCATCATGTCCTTCAGATCTTGGGTAATCATGATCACTTGTCGTGGTCATGATGGTTTCCGGACCTTTAAGGAAAGACTCGTAAAGGGTCGTCATCTACAGTTGTATAACAAAAGTGGTGCTCGAGAATGAGGTACATATCTCTGGGCACACATTCATATCATCAAACAAAACTTCAAACTCAATTCCAATTTCCTGTTTATGCATCACAACTCACTTTCTTCCATGTTCATCCGAATATTAATTTCCAAGATAAAATATGACAACTCCTTAAAGCTTTTCAGCATGTGACATTACAACTTTATGGAGTCATGAACTATTACAAACTCGAGAAATCTATTACATAACTCAACTCATTGAGCTCATGAAAAGGAAATTGCTTTCTACTACTCTTATTATCCATATCAAAATCCCAACTACTCAACTCCAGCTTTCATCTTGTCGGGACATTTAATAGCATAATGTCCTGCCTCCTTGCAGCGAAAACAAATGACTTCCGACATGTCTCGGGCTTCTTTGTGATTATCACGGGCTCCTTGGATTCTTGGTTTCTTTTACAGGCATTTACTAGCGTAATGACCTAAATCCTTGCACTGTAACAGGTGATATGACTCAAGTCCTTCTCTGCAAAAATTGTGTTGCTCTCGGGTTGCCTTCCTTTTCTCTTCTGGATTTCTCTGTAATGATCGAGTTTCTATCTCCGGGGTCAAACTTCACTTACATTGTCGGAAATATCCTGGATACTCCTTTCTTTCCTTGGTGCAATCTTGTGAAAATGTCCTTCTTCTCCACATGAATAGCGGGCATTGGAGTAAAATCTGTTGAGACCTTCTCCATCCAGGTCTTCAACACTTTCATTCATTCTTGGTTCTTCTAGATCTTCCTTGAGGGCTTCTTTCATTCCATCTTCTGCTTGAATAGTTTGTTGCACCGTGGGGTAAAAGTGACCTTTGCACCGGGTAGTGGGTGGTTCCTTCACACAGGAAGCAAGTCACACAGCTAGTTGGGCATTCCTCAGTGGGTGTTTCTCCTCACAATGAGGGCATCCATCTTTGTGTTCCTCCTGGTGTGTCCTATTTCTCCATAAATCTTGCGAGCACAAGGTTTACTTCTTGGTGCATCATTGTGTTTCGGATAAGGCGTGATTTCAACAGGTCTTCTTGAATTCCTCCCAAGTTCTTGCTCCATTAAATCCTGTATGGCTTGATGCATGTTCCACCAGGTTGCAACACTTTACGTAAAGTATTGAAGAGCATATTGAACCTCATACTTCCTTGAAACCAAATTGCTCCAAGTGATTTTCCATGTTCGCATCCATAGCTCGCCTCGGGCTGAGTCTTGATCCGAGAATATCAGTCCAACTTCATTCATCATCTATGGGGTTCAAGGGTTTTAGGGTGAGATGAGAGAGAGATGGGGAGGGATATACACACAATACAAACAATAGTTTTTGAAGAAACAAGTTTTACTTTGTGGCTGTCAGAAAAACATCAAACAAATGACAGCTCACAAATCATCGTATCTAACGTAAGTGTATAACAGGGGTTTGGTCTTCTAAAGGTCTAATAATTCTTCAGATCTTTCCAAGTCTTCGGAGTCTTCAACTGTTCTAGCTTCTAATACATGGTGAAATCCTCTTTACTCTGAAGGGGCCATCAGTTCTCCGATATCAAATCCTTCTTGGAGCGTCTTCAGTTGATCCTCCGGGTGATCAAAGGATAAGGGGTATATTCTAACTATTTGAGGTGAGAGGGTCTATTTGATAAAATCAGAAAATATGAGAAGTAAGAGTCTTTTTTGTAAATAAAGTTTTTAGAGATTTCCTGTCCTAGGGGCTTTCCGGTTTCTAGGGTCACGTCCTCTGATCAACATGGGCTCGATACCATTTACAGAGCGACCCGACCTCGAACAGTCAAGCCTACGTATTCTTATGCCATCCTCGGATCGGTATCTTTGGCACACAGTACATCAATGTATATATCAAAGTGCAATCACATGCATAAATAACGTAGAATTGATATATACCTCGTAATACTCAGCGGAAACAATCAAACGGGTGTGGAGTCCCATCAACGCCATCGGCAGGTTGAGTGTAGACCGTAACCCGATGATCGTAACTCTTACTCGTCGAGAAAGTATACGCAACATGATACGTTGCAGCCGTGTAGGTCAGTACATTGAATGTACCGGCAAGATCACAATAAAAAGAACAGATGATAAAACTATACTATATGCAATAAGGCTTTGTGGCTCTGTGTCTGAGTTTTGTTTTGCATAAAAGCTGGTTTTATTTTCCCTACATCAAAGGCATAAATGAAGTCTGCACTATGGAATTTTCTATCATGACATGGTTCCGCCAACCGATGTCTCATAGCCCAAAATCATCATAAGTTGCCCACAATTAAGTTATCAATCCGGTGTTGAGAGTTCCGAGATAGATCCAAGTCCAGATGCTCAAATTGTCCATAACCGGGGACACGGCTAATCGATTAGGTTTAAACCCTCTGCAGAGGTTTGTACACTTTACCCGCAAGATTCGATCCCTCTTTTTACGTTCTCGCACTTCAGAGTGTTTGAGAACAAGATGACCGAAACATGGTCTTCCAAAGAGTTCCTCGACCACCGTCGGTACCCATCCAATCCTACCGTAGTTCTACATCTGCTAGCACCGCCCCAGCCAGAGTCACAACTAAGGTCAACCAAGCGAGCCCATAATGACTTGCGGTTGCAGGTAAGCTTCGGGCGTGAAGTATTCTTCCGTCTCTTTGAGTCTGGGTGAAGCTTTCCGCAAGATGTCATGGCGCTTCTCCATGCATCCCGCCAACCACTGGTTTCTCCAGGTGCCGTCAACCGTCCTTCACCCAGTAGTGTGTATTGAATTCTTGTCTTGAGTCTTGAAGTCTTGAGGCCTTGAAGATGCAGTCCTTGCAGCTTTCCATCATGGAGTTGTCGTCATTGACGTAGAGCCTCCATTCTCACACCACTCCCGAGCACTCATACCAAACCCCGTCTACTATAGCGTAGCATTAAAAGAAATAACGTCCCGGGCTTGGTAACAGGGTGATGGGTTCCTACCTCATGCATACTACTCAACTACAAGGATTCAATAACACTCTCTGAGGGTGGTTGCAAAGGTGCCACTAAATGCAATAAAACATAGGTAAGAAAAGCATGGTCAAAGTGAACTTGCCTTGTTGACGATCTTGAAAAACTAGGGTTTCGTAGTAGCAATCTTCGCACTCGGAAATTCTACCGAGGCAAACAATAACTATAATAAGCACATAGCATAACATAACATAACAAAGTAACACACCAAAACTAACAAAGCAAAACCCAAAGGAAAACTTAAAAAAAACAACTCAAAGTTTTCCTACTTCAAATAACAACAAAAATAGTTTTATATAACAAAATTTCTTAACATCACCTAATCATGGTTTTATGTTAACTAAACAGAAAATATTTCATTAAGCAACTAGGAGCAAAAAGAATTAAATAAAATCTATTATGAAACTCCCGAATAAGCAAAACAAGCTTTAATTCAAATCTGATCTAACTCAATTTTTATAAATCCAAACATAGACAAATTATAATTTTTGGAAACTACAAGAAAATTGTGATCTAACGCAAAAAGAATCAGCATCATTGGACTTCTAGATCAAAAGTTATAGGCTAAACAAGAACGGAACTAAATCTGTTACGGGAATAAATCTGAAAACGAAAACGGAGTTACCTGTACGTGAGGTAGAGATGGCAGGAAGGAGGCGGCGATGTGGAGGCTGCTCGGCGAGGGGGCGAGGTCGCCGGCGAGGTGGGGGTGGCGGAGGAGGATCAGCGCTTGGGAGGTGGCGCTGGGCGATGGGAGGTTCAGGAGAGCTCCTGGTGGCGTTCTAGGCAGGAAAAGGAGGACGGTGGTGAGAAGGCTACGGGCAGGGAGGCGTGGTGATGGGAAAAATGGAGCGAGGAGAGGAGGGGTTTTATAGGCGGTCTCGGGAGGCGCTGGGATGGAAAGACGAAGGAGATCGGGAAGGTGGAGATTTCCTGTCTCCATGGACATGGAAAGCTTATGTAACGTGAGAGGAAACAGAGGAAGGAGATGATCTCTTGTTGGGCTAGAATAGGAAAGTGCTTAATGGGCCAGCAGGTTTTTCCTAATAAAAACGATTCCATTCCTATTTTTAAAATTAGGAAACTAAAACAATAAAAAGGAAATCAAATCAATTCGGAATAAAGAGTTTTATATACTAAAATTATCAGAAAAATAAAATATAGATGATGAGCATTATTCCACGGCCAAAATAAAAACCTAAAAAAATGTTTTTCAGAAAATCCCTAAAGGCTTTATTTCTTTTTGCAAATAATTTTTAAATAAAAACTTTGGTTTTTTCTTGGCTCAAATATTTTCAAAAATGCCCCTGATTTTGGAGGGTCATTTTCCTCCGCTCTTTCTTGCTTGCAAGAATTTATTTTTCGGGGTATTTCTCGGGGAAGAAAAATAGAGAAGCAAGTGCAAATATTTGAAAGAATTAAATTGCAAAACTCCGTTCAAATTCTTTATAGTTGAAGAAGTCATGTCATCTTCTCTCATTGATTTTAATAGGATGAATTTGAATTTACCGGAGAAGGGGAAAGTCATTTTATTCCCTCTCATTCAAAAGTTTTTGAAAGGTTCAAATTTCACTCAAGCAAACAAACAAACAATTCAATTAATTATATTAACATTCCAAAATTTGGGATGTTACACCGGCCCACGAGCCTCGACGAGGCCACGGCCTCGCCCCGCCGCGCCGGGCTACGGCCACCGCCGGCGCCCCATGTTGCCCCGTTCGGGTGCATGGGCGCCCACGCCCACACCCCGCGCCCGTTAACCCTGTTGGCCCCATGGGCCTATGACAGATGGGGCCCATGCCCAGTAGTTAAAAAAAGAGAGGAGAAAACGAAATTAAAATTAGTTAAAATTAATTAATTAATTAATTAATTAATTAATTAATCCTGTTAATTAACCTGATTAACTGTTTAACTAATTAGACTGTTAATCGGTCTATGACAGAATGGACCCATGCGTCAGTTTGACCAAGTCAACTGACTGTTGACTGCTGACATCTCCTTGATGTCATGTTGGCGTCATAATGGCTTTTCCTAATTCATTTAATTCTGCTAATTCTAAAAATGTTTTAAAACTTTAAAAATTAATATAAAATAATCTGTAGCCCGGATGAAAATACTTTGTACATGAAAGTTGCTCAGAACGACGAGACGAATCCGAATACGCGATCCGTTCGTCTGCCACATGCCCCTAACTACCTGAACATGCAACTTTCCCCCTTCGTTTCATCTGTCCAAAAATGCTAAACCTGGGGAAACATTCCCGGATGTTATCCCCCTTCGCCGGTAACGTGTAGCACCGCCTTACAACACGTCTAGCTCTGTCTTTTGTCCTGTTATGCTCTATATGCTTGTATTTATTGTTTCTTCCCCCTCTTCTCTCCGGTAGACCCCGAGACTACCGGTGATGCCGCTATGATCGACTACGTCGACGACAACCCCTTCTTCTTGTCTGAGCAACCAGGCAAGCCCCTCCTTTGATCATCCCGATATCGCCCATTCCCTTCTCTCATGCTTGCATTAGATTTTGCTACTGTATTTGATTGCTCCTATTCTGATGCATAGCCTGCTTTTGTACCTGCTGTTGTTACCTACCTCCTTACCATAAACTGCTTAGTATAGGTTGGTTAGTGATCCATCAGTGACCCCCACCTTGTCCTTGTTGCCCCTGCTTCATCATCGACAACTCGATCAACGTGATCGACGACCAGAGCCCGACACCTCACATCACATCATGCCCCTTTTGTTGCTCGAATCTGCAAAGCTACTATCGAGTGTCGAGGGTGATCCCTCATAACGCACTCCTGATGATAATTCTGTAGTGTAGCTATTCGGTCGTGGTCATCGAGGGTGATTTCCTCTTTCACCATTCCCGATACGGCTCTATCGTTCAACACCTCAAGTGTGAACCTTGAGGGTGGTCCCTCTTACGTTCACCTTGATGATTACATTGAGTGGAATCCTCCGAGGGTGATTCCATGGGTTTTCCCCTTGATGTTTGGACACACGGATACCTTGACATTACTTGAGACCTTTGGGAAAGTCGGACGGGCCGGGAGAGCACCAGCAAGATGGTTATGAGGCACGGCCAGGAGGTCAGGCAGCCCTCGAGTGGGCTGGGCTTGCCCTTTCCGTATTTCCTCGAGACGGGGCGATTTGTTCACATTATCGTGAGTCTCTGCTCGTCTCTGCAAGCTAATAATACACTATGGTTTGGGTATTTGTTTTGAGTTGGCCTTTGGCCTTTACGCACTAACCACCACGCGAGAATAGTTATGGGCCTCGACGTCGCAGTATCAACCGAAGCTTTGTCAGACGTCCAGTTCAGCATTGTAGTCGGGCCGGATCGTGCCATCCACTTCACGGGTGGTGCTGCTATCCCCTTGCGCACAACGACCCGGAGTGTAACGGGCGATGGGCCCAGACCCCGGAGTGCTTAGGGAAAGTGATTGAAATTATTATTCATCAAACTTATGCACTTTGCTAGCATTCACACTTCATAACTTATTTCTTTTAACATTTACCTACTCGAGGACGAGCAGGAATTAAGCTTGGGGATGCTGATACGTCTCCAACGTATTTATAATTTATGAAGTTTTCACGCTGATATATTATCTTTCTTGGATGTTCTACAATCATTTTATAGCAACTTTATATCATTTTTTGGGACTAACCTATTGACATAGTGCCCAGTGGCAGTTGTTGTTTTTTGCTTGTTTTTTACATCGCAGGAAATCAATACCAAACGGAGTCCAAACGCAGCAAAACTTCTTGGAGATTTTTTTGGACCAGAAGACATCCAGTGGGCCAAAGAAGTGCCAGAGGGGAGCCCCGAGGGGGGCACAACCCATCAGGGCGCGCCCAGGTGGGTTGTGCCCACCTCGGTGGCCTCCCGCACCGCCTCTTCGCCCTATAAATTCCCAAATATTCCAAAACCCCTCGGGGTAACCCTAGATCAGAAGTTCCACCGCCGCAAGCCTCTATAACCATGAAAAATCAATCTAGACCCCGTTCTGGCACTCCGCCGGAGGGGGAAATCATCACCGAAGGCCATCTTCATCATCCCTATGGTCTCCATGATGAGGAGGGAGTAGTCCACCCTCAGGGTTGAGGGTTTGTACCAGTTGCTATGTGTTTAATCTCTCTCTCTCTCTCTCTCATTTGTTCTTGAGATGTCACGATCTTGATGTATCGCGGGCTTTGTTAATATAGTTGGATCATATGGTGCTTTCCCCTCTCTATCTTGTTGTGATGAATTGAGTTTTCCCTTTGAGATTTCGTTTTATTGGATTGAATACTTTTATGGATTTGAGAACACTTGATGTATGTCTTGCCATGATTACCCGTGGTGACAATGGGGTATCATATTGATTAATTTGATATATGTTTTGGCACTCAACTTGCGGATTCCCTAGGTGACATTGGGGTAATCTATGCATAGGATTGATGCATGTTCTTGTCTTTGTTTCTTCGATAGAAATCTTGGGGCACTCTTTGAGGTTCTTTGTGTTGGATTGAGTATTATGAATCTGAAATTGTTTGATGCATATCGCATAATCAACTCACTGATACTCGCGGTGACATTGGAGTATCTAGTGACATTAGAGTTGGTTGATGTGTATCATATGGTGTTATTTTAGTATGAACTCTTGGTTAGATCGATCGGAAAGAATAGCTTGGTGTTATTTTAGTATGAACTCTAGGATTGGAAAGAATAGCTTTGAGGTGGTTTCGTATCCTACAAACAATTTCTTCTTATGTTCTCCGCTAGATAAGAACTTTGGAGTGATTCTTCATCACACGTTGAGTGATGGTTATATGATCCAATTAGATTAGCATTGTTGAGAGATTCCACTAGCGAAAGTACGGACCCTAGGCCTCATTTTCAAGCATTGCAATACCGTTTGTGCTCCATTGTATCAATTGCTACCTTGCTATTTTTTATTGTTCTTATTACAACAATCAATATCTACTATCACTACTACACTTGTATCACCATCTCTTCGCCGAACTAGTGCACCTATACAAATTACCATTGTATTTGGTGTGTTGGGGATACAAGAGACTTTTTATTATTTGGTTGCAGGGTTGTTTTAGAGAGACCATCTTCATCCTACACCTCCCATGGATTGATAAACCTTAGGTCATCCACTTGAGGGAAAAGAATTGCTATTGTCCTACAAAACTTTGCGCTTGGAGGCCAAACACGAGTCTACAAGAATAAAGTTGCATAGTAGACATCAACAGACTACATAATAAAGTTCTTTATCACAAGCGGCAATATAAAGTGACATTCTTTTACATTAAGATTTTGTGCATCCAACCATAAAAGCGCATGACAACCTCTACTTCCCTCTACGAAGGGCCTATCTGTCACTTTTATCTTCTACCCTTATACAAGAGTCATGGTGATCTTCACCTTTCCTTTTTACACTTTTTCTTTTGGCAAGCACTATGTGTTGGAGGAAGATCCGGATATATATACCCACTCGGATGTAGGTTATCATAAAGTATTATTGTTGACATTACCCTTGAGGTAAAAGCTTGGGAGGCAAAAATATAAGCCCCTATCTTTCTCTATGTCCGACTAAGGCTTTGAACCCATAAGTATCACGTGAGTGTTAGCAATTGTGAAAGACTAAATGATAGTTGAGTATGTGGACTTGCTGAAAAGCTCTTGAATTGACTCTTTCCGATGTTATGATAAATTACAATTGCTTCGATGATTGAGATCATAGTTTGTTGGTTTTCTATGAAGTTTTTGATTCATACTTCACCTTGGGAATGAATTGTTACTTTAGCATAAGAAATTATATGACAATATATGTTGCTATTATAAAGATGATCATGATGCCCTCATGTCCGTATTTTATTTTATCAATACCTCTATCTCTAAACATGTGGAAATATTTTTTGATTTCGGCTTTCACTTGAGGAAAAGCGAGGTCTAAGCTTGGGGGAGTTGATACGTCCATTTTGCAACATGCTTTTATATTGATATTTATTGCATTATGGGCTGTTATTACACATTATATCACAATACTTATGCCTTTTATCTCTTATTTTACAAGGTTTATATGAATAGGGAGAATGCCGACAGCTGGAATTCTGGGTTGGAAAAGGAGCAAATATTAGAGACCTATTCCACACAACTCTAAAAGTCCTAAAACTTCACGGAGAATTATTTTGGAATGTATAAAAAATATTGGGCGAAGAAAGCACCAGAGGGGACCCATCAGCCATCCACAAGGGTGGGGGCGCGCCCCCTGCCTTGTGGGCCCCCTGGCAGGCCTCCGGTGCCCATCTTCTGCTATATGGTGTGTTTTGACCTGGAAAAAATCAGAAGGAAGCTTTTGGGACGAAGCGTCGCCGTCTTGAGGCGGAACTTGGCCAGAACCAATCTAGGGCTCCGGCGGAGCTGTTCTGCTGGGGAAACTTCCCTCCTAGAGGGGGAAATTGAAGCCATCGTCATCACCAACGATCCTCTCATCGAGAGGGGGTCAATATCCATCAACATCTTCACCAGCACCATCTCCTCTCAAACCCTTTTACTGAAGGAAATATGCCCTAGAGGCAATAATAAAGTTGTTATTTATATTTCCTTATATCATGAGAAATGTTTATTATTCATGCTAGAATTGTATTAACCGGAAACTTGGTACATGTGTGAATACATAGACAAAACAAAGTGTCCCTAGTATGCCTCTACTTGACTAGCTCGTATCACAGCTGGTTAAGTTTCCTGACCATAGACATGTGTTGTCATTTGATGAATGGAATCACATCATTAGGAGAATGATGTGATGGACAAGACCCATCTGTTAGCTTAGCATGTTGATCGTTCAGTTTTATTGCTATTGCTTTCTTCATGACTTATACATATTCCTTTGACTATGAGATTATGCAACTCCCGAATACTGGAGGAACACCTTGTGTGCTATCAAAGCGTCACAAGCGAATGGGTGATTATAAAGATGCTCTACAGGTGTCTCCGAAGGTGTTTGTTGGGTTGGCATAGATCAAGATTAGGATTTGTCACTCCGTGTATCGGAGAGGTATCTCTGGGCCCTCTCGGTAATGCACATCACTATGAGCCTTGCAAGCAATGTGACTAATGAGTTAGTTACGGTATGATGCATTATGAAACGAGTAAAGAGACTTGCCGGTAACGAGATTGAACTAGGTATGATGATACCAACGATCGAATCTCGGGCAAGTAACATACCGATGACGAAGGGAATGACGTATGTTGTCATGCGGTTTAACCGATAAAGATCTTTGTAGAATATGTAGCAACCAATATGAGCATCCAGGTTCCGCTATTGGTTATGACCGGAGATGTGTCTCGGTCATGTCTACATAGTTCTTGAACCCGTAGGGTCCGCACGCTTAACGTTCGATGATGATTTGTATTATGAGTTATGTGTTTTGGTGCCCCCCTGCACAGTTTACCACCTCGGTCATTTGCAAGGAATTAACTGAATGGTTTGCAATGAATTTGCTGCAGGGAATGCAGAACAAATCAGAGAAAAGAAAAGAAAAATCTAGTTGAAGTTTTTTTTATTAAAAAAGGCGAGGGAACAAATATGCAAGAGATAAATGCAAGAACTCAGAGAAACACAAGAGAACTTCATCTAGAATTGGGCAGCGACAAAGTCACCTATGTTAGAATATATTGACCGAGGAGTCAAGTGAGCACACTTGACCGTAAGTCATACTCATCGTTTAAGCTCAAAATGGGGTTACCATTTATCGTTTAAGCATTTTGATGTATTCACATCTTGTTGAGCTGCTTTGACCCGTGACTTGGGGTAAAGCTTCTCTAAGATGGAATATCATACCTTTGGTGGTGGTGTTGTACTTGATCATGTAGTCGAACTTGTGTGGGATGCTCAAGGTTGATGTAGCTCATCAAGGATTTGGAGCACCCCTTGGATTTGAGTTCATCTACCTACATGGGTTAGTCTTGCAAGGAATAGCACTTGTGTATCCAAAATGACAATCATGAAATTTGATTCCAAATGAAATTTGATATAAAGAATTTGTCAAAAGGATATGTTGAAAGGTTTCATGCTTCCTTGTCTACAACCACCATGGTGTAGAGACTTGGTGATGTAGAGATTGCTCAAGATGTGATTGAGTTGCAATCCCATAGATTTAGATTCATCCAAGTACCTATAAGGGTTAGATAGCATGCAAGGGTACAAATGTATCCAAGACATATGATCATCATCATAAGAGAAGAGTCAAGGATTAGTCATAGGCTCATGACTTGCATGTATCCAAATGGAGTTGCTACTCCAAGTTTGAAGCATCAATGATGTTTAATTCACCTCTCAAACAGCAAAATACTTTCTCATCAAGCGGTTTGGTGAATATACCCGCCAATTGCTTATCGATATGAACATAATTAAGATCAATATCTCCTTTAGCAACATGATCTCGAATGAAATGATGACAAACTTCGATATGCTTGGTTCGAGAATGTTGCACGGGATTGTGAGCAATCTTAATAGCACTCTCATTGTCACAAAGCAATGGAACATGTTTCACAGTAATCCCATAATCCTTAAGAGTTTGGGTCATCCAAAGTAATTGAGCACAACATGAACCAGCGGCAATGTATTCCGCTTCGGCGGTGGATAAGGATACCGAGTTTTGTTTCTTGGAGGACCAAGACACAAGAGATCTACCAAGAAATTGACAAGTACCCGAAGTGGACTTTCTATCAATCTTGTCACCGGCATAGTCCGATTCGGAGTAGCCAACAAGAACAAATGAGGACCTCTTAGGATACCAAATGCCAAAATTTGGTGTATGTATTAAGTGTCTCACTATCCTTTTCACAGCCTTAAGATGACATTCTTTGGGGGCCGCTTGATATCATTCGCACATGCACACACTTAGCATAATATCGGGACAGGAGGCACATAGATATGATAATGAACCAATCATAGAGTGGTAAACCTTTTGGTAAACCAATTTGACATCCTTGGTCAAGTCAATATGTCCACTAGTAGGCATGGGTGTTTTCATACCTTTGCTTTCTTGCATGTTGAACTTCTTGAATAAGTCCTTGGTGTACTTTGTTTGAGAAACAAAGGTGCCTTCCTTAGTTTGCTTGATTTGCAAACCAAGAAAGAACTTGAGTTCTCTCATCATAGACATCTCAAACTTCTTCGCCATTAGCTTCCCAAACTTTTCACTATGTGAGGGTTAGTCGAACCAAATATGATATCACCAACATAAATTTGGCATACAAATAATTCACCATTAACCCTTTTGGTAAAAAGAGTAGAGTCTATCTTTCCAATCTCAAAGCCTTTTCAATAAGGAACTTGGTCAAGCATTTATACCACGCTCTAGGAGCTTGTTTAAGACCATAAAGAGCTTTGTGAAGTTTGTAAACAAGGTCGGTTTCTTAGGATTGACAAAGCTGGGAGGTTGTTTAACATAAACTTCCTCCTCTATTTCACCATTTAGAAAAGCACTTTTAATGTCCATTCGGTACAAGGTAATATCATGGTGATTAGCATAGGCAAGTAAGATGTGGATGGACTCAAGTCTAGCAACGGGGGCATATGTCTCACCATAGTCCATACCTTCAACTTGAGTGTAGCCTTGGGCGACAAGACATGCTTTGTTGCGAACGACTTGTCCATCTTCGTCTTGCTTGTTGCGAAACACCCATTTGGTACCGATGATGTTGTGGTTGTTATCGGGCTTCTCGACCAATGTCCACACTTGGTTTCTCTCAAAGTTATGTAGCTCTTCATGCATGGCATTTATCCAATCCGGATCTTCCAATGCTTCTTCAACCTTCATGGGTTCAATGCTAGAGATGAATGAATAATGTTCACAAAAGTTAGCCAAACGAGTTTTAGAGCGAGTGATTCTCCCGGTTTGAATATCATTGAAGATTTGTTCAATGGGATGGTCTCTTGAGACTCTTGCTCGAACTCGTGAGAGCTTTTGCTTGGGTCGGGGTGGAACATCTTCTTCATCATCTTGTCCTTCTTCTTGGCCTTCTTCATTGTTTACGTTGTCGTTCTCTTGTCGTGGTGGAGAAGGAGGTTGATGAGGTTCATCTTGGTGTACTTCCTTGTTTTCTTCATCTTGGTGTGTCCCACTTGTGGATGCTTCCATGTCAACTCTTGGTTCACCTTGTCGTGAGGTAGAAGCTTCCACTTGGACGGATGAGGTACTCTCCTTTACCTCCATTGGACGAATCTTGCCAATAAACAAGTCTTGGATTGCTTCTGAAGGGTCTTTGTCTCCCACATCAATTTGCAATTGCTCGACTTGCGAGCCGTTAGATTCATCAAACTTCACATCTACCGTCTCTTCAACCTTTTGGGGTGAAATTCTAGTAGACACGGTAAGTGTGAGAGTTTGAGCCATAACCAAGTAGGAAACCCTCATGAGACTTAGGAGCAAATTTAGAACGACGATGCTTATCAAGAATGTAACACTTTGAGCCGAATACTCAAAAGTATCCAACTTGGGGTTTGTTACCTGTGAGGAGCTCGTATGCCGTCTTGCCAAGTAGCTTGTGAAGATACAAGCGATTTGTTGCATGACAAGCCGTCTCAACCGCTTCTGCCCAAAAGTGTTCTGGAGTCTTGTACACATCAAACATCATTCTCGCCATCTCAATAAGAGTTTGGTTCTTCCTCTCAACAACTCCATTTTGTTGAGGTGTGTACGTAGCCGAGAACTCGTGTGAAATCCCTTCTTCGTCAAGAAAGGTATCCACATTTTCATTCTTGAACTCCGTTCCGTTGTCGCTGTGAACCTTCTTGATCTTCACTTCAAATTGATTTTGGGCCTTCCTAGCAAAGTTTTTGAAGATCTTTTGGACCTACGATTTACCATCAAGAAAGAACACCCACGTAAATCTTGAAAAATCATCGACTATGACTAAACCAAATGAGTTTCCACCAAGAATCTTGTAGGCATTGGGACCGAAGAGATCCATATGAAGTAGCTCGAGCGGTCTTCTCGTGGTCATGATGTTCTTCATGGGGTGACTTCCCAACTTGTTTTCCTGCTTGACAAGCACTACACAATCTATCCTTGTCAAAAATAACATGTTTTACTCCAAGGATATGATCACCTTTAATAAGCTTATGAAGATTTCGCATGCCCACATGACCTAATCTTCTACGCCACAACCACTCCGTACTCTAGGGGCTGCGGACCACGCCGAATCGCACTACCAGATTCACACCATTTTTTATGGTATACGGCGCAGAGGCAGTTTTGCCCTGCGACATAATTCATGACTCACCTCGCGTGCGCATGTACGAAGAAAGAGAAGCCGAGCTCGATCGGCAGGACATCTTGGACGCCTTGGAGGAGGAGCGTGACGTGGCAAAAGCTCGCTCCGCATTCTATCAACAGCAGGCTCGAAGATATCAAAGAAGGGAAGTACGGGCCAAAGCTTACAATGTTGGCGAACTAGTTCTACGCTTGCCGGACAAGAAAAAGGACAAACTCAAGCCCAAATGGGAGGGTCCCTTCATCATCGACCAAGTCCTGACCGGCGGAGCGTACCATCTGTGAAACGCATCGGATAACCGACTCGAGCCGAACCCATGGAACGCAGCCCGTCTCCGAAGATTCTACGCCTAGCGCCGGATTCTGAGTTCGTCTCCTTCCTCCGTCTATATTTTATACTTTAAGCCGTCTCTTATTTCTCTCCTTCTCCCCCCTCTTTTCCGAAGCCGTTAAAGGCTCGTTTGCGCATTTTTCGCACACACTTGACGCGCTATCCGCGCTCATTATACCTGGGGGCTTCTTTAACAGAAGCTTATCTATACGGGCTTTATGCCCAACACATGTGTCACACTTCCGCATGTACCTTTTATTCACCATTATATGCATCGATATGACTTAAGTTTTGGCCAAGCTGGGTTGCCTGGCTCCTGTGCTTACCCCTACGTTCCCGATTGTTCGGCTAGGTGGTAAAGGGAGCACCTCTACGATTGTTACCACCGGGTCAGCCGGACGTGTACCTTAGACTGGGTGAAGCCGAAAGCTAGCGTTCTTAAGGGAATATTTGGTCGGTGAACTAAAAGATGTTTTTATTTTCATTTATCTGCCCCGGATGCTTTTTCGCTTTTTGCAGTCCGGACATGCACTTTAGGGCATGCCTCCCAGGGAAAGGAACCCCTAACGGAACTATTATCCCTGGAAGATGTTTCTTACTAACCATGTAATATAACATAACTAGTTGGGCGCTTGTCTGATAAAGCACTCATGACCCCTACGCCTGGTCTCCACGCACGCCCCGGTTTTTACATAACCGCAAGGGTATTCGGACACACTCCGGATTATTAGGTCCCGAGGTTGAAGCGAAAAGGTCTGCTATGACAAACGATCTACAATCCGGCTAGAAGGCATTTTACATGTCATTTTAAATTACATAGTCAAATTGACTGATTGTATTCCTCTTCAATGCCGTCTAATAGGCTGTCTAGTTTACAGTCCTGCTGGGAATACTTTGCGGCCAACTCTACTTGGCCGTACACTAAGCTCACAGGGATCTCCTTCCGGTCGGGCCCCATAGGTCCGACCTCGGCCATTTGGTTTGGGTCCGCCTTCGTGTACCGTGTCTTCACCATGGCCCAGGCCTCCCTGGAGCCTTGACGACAGGCCGATATCTTCCATAGTCGGAAGCGCCGCCATGCTCCCTGAAGCTTCTCTGCAAGCTCTCCAAGGCCTTCGGGTAGGGAGGTAGATGGCCACAAGGCTTGGGCGACGCCTTTCATCGCCTGCCGAACTCGGTTGTGCAGTTGCAATAGCTTGGGAAGAAGGTCACCCGTAGAACCGGGCATTTCCTCTACAGGACAACCCGTGAGCATACCTACAGACATAACTCTGTTAGTTGACTTCCTCGCCGAACTCTTTTTCAAAGTTCGCTCAAGCACTTACTATAAATGCCGCGACGAAGTCGCCGATCCTCCTTCACGGAGTCCGACAGCTGGGCACGAACATCCTTTAGTTCCTCACCCAGCTGGGTGTTGGCATCCTGGAGATTATTTTTCTCTTGTCTCACCCTTGTAAGCACATTCTCGCCGGCCTTCAACCGGCGCAAGAGTTGTTGCTTGTCCGGATCTAGTCCGGCGCCATCTGCAATATTATTGTCAGATTTACACACATGCCGCACTTCACAAACTACTTATCTTTTGAAGCATATATTACTAGAGGGGGTCTCTGTGGCTCCCCATGGCAGCTAGTCTTGACCTCAAGTTGGGCCTTGCATTCTTCAAGCTCTGGGACAGTCGGGTATTCTTTTTGTAAGATCCTGCATAACAAATGATCCTTAAATCAGTTATTCTAACTATTTTAAGCCTCGGGGGCTACTGGCATATATAACCGTCAAATTTCCTCACCCGTATGTCCTTTACATACTGCTCCATGGCTCTGGCTAGACCATCTTGAGCGGCACGGAGGTGCGCATCTCCCGAATTGAAGGCATTCAATGCCTCTTGGGAGAAACATGCGTCACGAAGAACTGTCCGGCGGCGCCTGGGATTCATGGCGCTCTCCACCTCGGAGTTGGTGGCGGACAATCTGTCGGCATCCTCTATCGTAGGAGCGTCCGATGCACGCCTCGTGCTCGCCTCCGCTTCTGGACCCGGCTTTGGAGCCTGGCTGGCGGAGGCCCGATTGGCAACCTCTCCGGACACAGTCCGGCGAGCGCTCTTTTTCCCGAAAAGAGCACAAGTGTTAGTACGCCTTCCAGGAATCAATCCTGGGAATATGGTGACATGCCATACCGTTGCAGCGGCGTTTCGATCCGGACCACACTTCTTTTTAGCCTGCGGGGCCATACTGCCCCTTGTTGGCTAGCCGCCGCGGGCTCGGCCTCCTGCCTCGAAGGCACCCTCTGCGAAACACCATTGGTATACGGTGATAAAAAATAAGCACGGATGGGTCATTATCAGAGTATTGGGACCTTGGTCTCAGTTACTTGTGAGGCTGGAAGTATTCCGGGGTAATCGGCCGTAATGGCAACCAAGGCATTATCGATGCTCAATTGGTGAAATACCCCATCAATCAGCTCCACCAATATGTCCGGATCCTCTTGGGAGGCCGGATCGAGGAGCCTTTCCAGATCCTTGGGTTGTGGAGGCGGGCTGTTTATGTCTTTACGGCCTGGCACAGTTCCTGCGTCAAAATCACAAAATGAGATACCTAACCATGGGAATACTGATCGGATGTGCAAAAAAGGAATGTTCGCTTACCCAGCTTCGAGGATTGTTCATAGAAAATCCGTTCAATGGACTGACGCGGAGAAAATCTTCCTCTTATCCCTTGTACATCGCGGACAAGATCTTCACCAGATCGGCAACCGATCCCGGCCCCTTACGGCCATGACGGGTGGCATCGTCTTCCCCGTTGAAATCCCACATGGGGTGGCCCCTATATTGGAGCGGTTGCACCCCCCGCATAATACATGTGGCCATGACACCGATCATGGTCAGTCCGGAATGAGCCAACAATCTTATTCGGCTCATCAGGTAAAGGACGTCCCTGTCGTCTTCCCTTTGGGGGCTCCGCGGGCGCCAACTCAGGCGTTTCTTCAAAGGAGCATTGCTGAACTCCGGGAGACCGATCCGAACAGGATCCGGCAGCGGGACATCTTCTATATAAAACCATTCCGAAGGCCAGTCTTCGGACGCCTTCTTTGGGGTTCCAGATCGATATCCGGTCCCGGCGATGCGCCACAGCTCGGCTCCGCCCACTTGATTTATTGACCCCCTATGAGAACGGGGTACAAGGCAGAATAATCTCTTCCACAGCGCAAAATGAGCCTCGATGCCCAAGAACAGTTCGCAAAGGGCCACGAAGCCCGCAATGTGCAAAATGGAGGCATGCGTAAGGTGGTGCAACTGTAGGCCGTAGAACTCCAAGAGCCCCCGGAGAAACGGATGAATTGGAAATCCGAGTCCTCTTACTAGATAAGAGATAAAGCATATCCGCTCTCCGTTGGAGGGATCAGGGACACTCTCCGCTTGCTTTCCGCCCTTATAGGTGGCGAGTCCGGCTCGAACCGGAACCATGAAGGCCGGGGGAAGAAATCCCTTGGTTTGGAGTATCACTAGCTCGCTATGCGGGACTGAGCATCTCTCCCAATTTCCAGGCTGAGGGCTGGGAGCGCGAGAGGAGGAGCCGCGTCGACTGTCCATGATGGAATGGATTTTTGTCAGAGGCACTCCGACGAAAGCTCACGGAGGGGGGGATGGTGTGACTCAGATCTGGGTCCTCATCCCTTTTATAGGCGGCTCACTTGCGCAGCTAGGGGGATAAGTGTAAAAATTCCTTGGCTTTTCGCATTCATTCAAACACATGGAAGATGGCCATTATTGGGCGTGGAAGCCAAGGAGCGCAGCATTTATCAGAAGCCGGACACTATTCGACAAGTATATGGAATTTGGAGAAGAACCCACCACGCAATGCCGAAGACAAACTACGCGCCGGACTCGTCATCATTGAAGCCTGGTTCGGGGGCTACTGAGGGAGTCCTGGATTAGGGGGTGTCCGGATAGCCGAACTATCACCGTTGGCCGGACTCCTAGACTATGAAGATACAAGATTGAAGACTTCGTCCCGTGTCTGGATGGGACTTTTTTTGACTGTACACAGTAGGGCAAAACCCCACTGCAATTTTTTTATTAATAATATAAGAATAAAAAGAGAGTTCAAACATACAAGGCTTGAGATAAGCCCCCCAAAAAAGGAAAACTAGCCTAAAAAAAGCCAACAACTAGAAATAAAAAAAACTGAAGGAACTAAAAAGACTACAAAAATTACAGGACAAGGGAGTCCAACCAGGAAAAGAAAGAAGCTGAAAACTTCTCCTTAATTCTGAATTTGAGTAGGTGTAGTTCTGAGAGGAAGATGAACTTCCATCTGTCAATGCTGGTTGGAATGTTATTGAAAATCTTATCATTCCTGACTATCCAAATGGCCCAAGATGCAATGATAATGATCTCCATGGAAAAATGTTGATGTATGTTGCTCCTTAAGTCTGGAATGGCTTCCATGATGGAGAGGTTCCTTTATGCATTAGGGCGAGAATATCCCAACAAGCGAAGCAAAAGGCAGGTCCAAAAGAGGTGTTGAAGTGTTTCTTCCCTTTGGCAGTTGAGAGTAGCACAATTATAGTTGTCAAGATGAAAAGTTTTCCTTCTTAGCAGATTCCTGGTATTGAGTCTATCATGAAGAAGTCTCCAAAAGAAGACCTTGTGTTTTGGCTGAGCAGAACATTTCCAAATCCAGCTGAACTGTGCTGGCACAATTTTCACACCTATCAAAATTTTGTATGCTTTAGCCACTAAAAAAATATTAGTACCCCACATATAACTCCAAGTATCCAAGTGCTCATTGGATGCAGATCTTCTGGGGGTGTCACAAATCTCTTCCATCAGCTCAAATTCCAGAAAAGCCTCCTGAGTCAGTGGTAGGTGAAATAAATCTTCCAAATATTCAAACATAAGAACATTTTGCACTGAAAGGTTCTGATCTCTGACAAAGGAGTAAAGATGAGGGAATAATTGATTCAGGCAAGTAGTGTGCCAGAGGTCAGACCAAAACAGAGCCGATTTACCATCACCTATTGTGCATCTGGCCATGGATTTGTAACTATCAATGAGCCAAGTTACATTTCCACCAGAAAGACCCTTCCCATTTTTGTCCTGGTAGGATGCCATTGTCATAATAAGCCTCCCAAATGAGATTGACCCATGTGATGTTTTCTCTATTGTAGAACTTGTGGTGGTTTTTGAGCAGAAGGGCTTGGTTTTGAACAAAGATGTTCATAACTCCAAGGCCACCCTGAATTTTGAGCCTAGAAACAGTGGACCAAGCTACCAAAGCTGGTCTGTGATCCTCCAAATCTGGTCCCCTCCAAAGACAATGTCTCAAGTATTTGTTAACCTGGTTTTTGATAGTTATAGGAACATCAAGACAGCCCATGAAGTATATAATAAGTGAATTTAGCACTGACTTGACCAGCAGTAACCTTCCAGCAAGAGTCATAAAAGAAGATAGGCCCACCAGTTTTTTTGCAATTCTCCTCACTAAAGGCAAACACTGTTCCACTGTTGGTTTTTGAAGCCCTAAAGGCATGCCCAGGTAAGTGAAGGGGAATGATCCTTTCAAACAGTTTAATGTACCAGTCCAAATTTCCATTTTTTCATCACTCACATTGATTGGTATCAGATTTGATTTGCTATAGTTGACCTTTAATCCAATAGCATCTGCAAATGTGTGAAGAAGGGCTTTAAGACAATGGAGTTGTGGGGCATCGACTTGCATGAGAATCGGGTATCATCGCATCTTGAACTATGGGAAAATCTGGACATGACTGTACTTGCAAAGGTGGAGTGAGAAGACCCAAGTTCATTGCTCTGTTCATGATTGACTGAAGGAGGTCTGCAGCTAACACAAAAAGAAGGGGAGAGAGAGGATCCCCTTGTCTTACACCTCTCAGGCAATAAAACTTTTTCCTAGGAATGCCATTGAGAAGCACTTGTGATGAAGTAGAAGTAAATAGCATTTTAATCCATCCAATCCATCTTTCTCCAAAACCCTTTGCTCTGAGGATATCAATGATTGTAGAATGTTCAATGAGGTCAAATGCCTTTTCAAAATCTAGTTTCAGCACAACAATTTCCTCCTTTGACTTGTGGCATTGATGTAGGTACTCATAAGCCCAACCAAGACAGTCATGAATAGCTCTTTCCTTAAGGAAGCCATACTGATTTATATGAACCATTTTGAGGATCACTTTACGTAACTTTGTTTGCAAGCAATTTGGTGATGAGTTTGAGGCAGCAATTAAGCAAAGATATAGGTCTGAAATCATTAGCAGTACTGGGAGAAGGCCCCTTGGGAACTAGAGTTATGAAAGAAGTGTTGATGCTCTCTAGAGAAATTTGCCCAGCATAGAACTCATGTATCAGTCTAGTGACATCAGGTTTTATAATTTGGTGATGGGAATTTCCTTGGCGTGGAAGGCAAGCTTGGCGATACAGATATGTAGATCTCCTACCATTGTAACCGACTCTGTGTAACCCTAACCCTATTCGGTGTCTATATAAACCGTAGGGTTTTAGTCCGTAGGACGAACAACAATCATACCATAGGCTAGCTTCTAGGGTTTAGCCTCTTTGATCTCGTGGTAGATCCACTCTTGTACTACCCATATCATCAATATTAATCAAGCAGGAGTAGGGTTTTACCTCCATCGAGAGGGCCCGAACCTGGGTAAAAACATCGTGTCCCTTGTCTCATGTTACCATCCGCCTAGACGCACAGTTCGGGACCCCCTACCCGAGATCCGCAGGTTTTGACACCGACACTCATATTATGGTTCAAGGGACAGACGTGGATCAACCTGCAGATGACGCTGATTCTGACGAAGCGCCTGCACCACCGAAGCCTAAGAAGCTGAAGAAACCCAAAGCTTTGAAGCCTTCCACTGCACCAAAAGCTTCACAAGCGAAGCCTCTGGCCACTGCTCCTCCTGCACCAAGTGTGCAGTCTGAAGATCTCTCACGCATCTCCAAGTCTGAGAAGAAGAAGAAGCCCATGCACACTCCTAGTCCAGCTCTGACCCCTGCTGCTATTCTGAGGAATGAGAACGATGCCATTGATCTGTCGAGTGATGACGATCTTGTTGATGACGCTCTTGAGCAGCTGATAAAGAGCAAGCAAGAGGCGGAAATCTTCAATGATTTTCCTCTCTTTGATGTGGAAGTATTGACAACTTCATTGAGGAGTGGTTTGACACCCCCAATCTCAGCTTTGATGATCTGCAACTTCCCATTGGGCTAAGCGTCTCCTTCCATGGCGCCATTGCTCCTGAGCTGGCTCTTGCTCAGAAAATTGTTGAGATGAAGCACAAGATCGACTATGAAAAGGCCTAGTTCAGGAAGCACATGGCCAAGCTCAGCGTGACAGACGTCCAAAACTTCAAGGTCATGTTGCATGAGCTCAAGGAAGCGTTTCACAAGAAACATGATGAAGCCAAAGGCTCTCGAGAGCGTATGAAGCTTCTGGCTACAAAGTGTGTTCAAGCTTACAATGAAGCTGAGAAGCGCAAAGCACTTGGGCGTCTTGGCATCGACCCTAAGATGGCTGCCAAGCAGAAGAAGCCTACTGTGGACCAAGCTGAACCATCCAGGCGGGAAGAACCTCGCATTGTCTTCCCCACAAGTATGACAGGCGTGAAGCCTAAGGTCCCCACAGTGGCTTCAGAGCTTCAGAAGACAAGGGATGCTGAAGCCAAAGCCAGAAAGCGCAAGACCAAGAATACCACTGATGATGCTCCACCCACCAAGAAGCGCAAGACCAAGAAGAGAGATCGGGCTGCTCCCATAGAGCCCCTTGTCGTCGAGCCAATTTTTGTTGTTCATCCTGCATCTGCACAACAAGAACGTTGTTTGACAGTTCATGAGCCTGCTTCCCCTGAGGCCCCTGAAGCTGAAGACATTCCAGTTGTTGACCCCACCACAGCTGAAGACATTGGTCATCAAGACAATGTTGAAGATGATGAAGTCCTTCCTCATATCGAGCACAATGTGGTATCATCGCCTGTTCTTACGAACAGCGAACTCATCAGCATTGGTCGTCCTTTGACGCCAATTGCTCAGGATGACTCGTGGGTGATCACCCTCAAGACTCCCCCCGTCAAGAAGAAACACCAGCTACTCCTCCAACTCAAGTCACCACTCCGGTACTTGAAGATGAAGACTTTGTGGCCCAACCAACTCCATCTCCACAAGCGTCGCCACCTTTCCACAGGCTTCACAAGGGACCAAGGCCTCAAGTCACCTTGTCAAGTGTTACAGAAGGAGAAGAGCACCAATCGGTTTCGCCAAGTATTTCCTGAAGCCTCTCCAACTGTGAACAACCCTGAGTCTGAAGCCAAAGCGGCTGAAGATATTCCAGCTGCATCAGCCGATGACCAAGAAGAATCAAGAGAAGAAGAAGAACGTGTTGCTACACCCCCAACCAACCAAGTTGTTCTCGAGGAGAATGTGTCCGACCCTCCAGCTACTCAAGTGGATGTTAACAACACTGAGGCGACCACCAACACCAACACTGAAGCCAATGACGTTGTCATGGCTGAAGCTAATGTGGCGCCTGAAGTCAATGTAGAGCCTGAAGTGATTGCACCTGAAGCCAATGCTGCACCTGAAGCAAATCTACAAATTGAAGTCACTGCCGCTGCCACTGCCACTGCCACTGCTCCTGTACCGCCTCCTAGGCCACACACTATCGAGCAAGCATACAAGTATGGTCAGCTGGTCACTGTCAGATGGCCCATTCTGGTTCCTCCACCTGCTGCTGGTCCACAATTTGACTATCATGTTGAGCATAGGCCTCAGGTCCAGAAGCCGAAGGCAAGATTGCCCAGGTTTCCAGGTACTGCCACTTCACCAGGGTCCTTCAATGCAAATGGCTTCATTGCGCACAACACTTTCTTTGATAGCGCCAAGAACCCCTATTCCAAGCCAAGGATTTCGTCTGATCGGTTCTGGAGCTATAAACAGCGCAGTTATTATTCATGTGTTCTCTATGATCAAGGGCGCATCTTCCCTCATATGCGTCTTGCCTGTGAAGCCATTGCTGGATTGCCATGCCTTGAAGAAGCCCTTAACTGCTTCCGTGATGCTGGATTGCTGAATTTTGTGACTGATAAGGAGCATTGGAATGAAGAGCTTCTGCTGCGATTCTATGCCACTCTCCACATTCGCGACTACAACAGGGATCCGAAGACATGGGTCCTTGAGTGGATGACAGGCAACGTACACCATGAAGCTAAAGCTCTTGACATTATTGAGCTCACTGGTCTGCCCACTCTAGGTGAACTATATGAACCTGGTTGTCAACTTCACTGCAATGCATTGGAGAGCATCTTTCAGAAATCAGAGCCCAACATGAGCCAAATGCTGAGCATGATGAAGCCTCTGCCACATGACGCTGATTACCCAAAGGAGTTCTTTGTTGAAGACCTAGAGTATCTGCCCCGCACTATTTATCATATCATCAGGCGAACTCTATGGCCTGTCGAAGGACATTCTTCAGCAGCGAAACTTGAAGGAGCAATGAACACTTTGGTATTTTATATCTTCAATGGCATCAGCTTCAATGCTCAAGACTTCTTTATCAGGCAGTTGGCTGCATCAGGCTCTGATCTCTTTGGACTGAAATTCTACGCTCCATGGGTTATGCGTCTTATCAAGCTTCACTCTGCCATCAACTATCAACCTTCTGCTCTGATATTTTTGCCAGAGGTTGATATGTCAGTTGAAGCCATATACCCAGAGGCTGCTAAGGAGCCCATTTATCTTCACAATGCTGATCATCAAAGTTTCACTCAGCCCATTGAAGGAGTCCAGGCAGTCACTCGTGTTTATCCTTTGGCTGGAAATACATGCTTACCTCACCGTGCTCAAACTGAAGCCACTGAAAGCACTATTGCTCCAAGGCCTCGGAAGCGATCTCGTGTTCTTAATGACCGAGAGCTTCTCGTTGCCCTTCATCAGAAACAGGATAAGCATCACTACTGGCTGAAGTGACAGATGCAAAGTCTCTTGGTGGATGTCAATCGCGTTCGCAATCTAGCCACCAAGAATGCCTTCGTTACACACGAAACCTGTCGGAGGTCATGGAAGAGTTTGACATTGCTGAGTGCCGAAGCAGATCTTCAAGACGATGGCTTCACTGAAAGATTCAAGTTTGACTCCACTCCTCCAAGGAATGTTGTTTTGCGTCGAACTCTGTCTCTTGAAGACTCTCACTATTCCTCGTCAGCTGCAACGGTGAATGCCAGAGTCATAGATGATCAAGATGATGCTACTTCACCACCTCCTACTTCAGCGCGTGTCGACACTGCACCAAGTTCTTCTGCACCGCCAAACCCCGATGCCGACCCTGCTGCTTCTCCTACTCCTTCTGGGAACGAGTAGAGGCTCTATGTCTTCAAACCTCTTTGGTCCTTACTGACAAAAGTGGGAGAAGCATATGAGTTGATAGTCTTCAAGCGGGTACATATGGGCGGTTGATTTATATTTTTCCTAGTGTTTACAACTCTCGCTGCTTTTGATACATTTGGTTCTTTGAGTTGTAACACCTAAACTTGATGGTCGTCTGCTACTTGTTTGCCATTCTGTGATGCGATGATAAATTCCGCATGTGCGATGATAAATTCCTCACGAAGTCATATTGCAGACGTCCATTTTTCATTATGCATGTCATTATCTTCGTCATATCAAATCATGCATGATGAATTGTCTTCATAAGCTGAAGAGGATCTCCACAAGTACAACCTGCCATGTGCATTTGCATTCCAAAAGCAAATTACTTATATGCACATGTTTAGGGGGAGCCTTTTGCCACTTATGGAGACAATAACTTTATCCTTTACAATTTCACATACTTTTATCCCCGTTGAAAACTTCAACCAGTTTGTCATCAATCACCAAAAAGGGGGAGATTGTAAGTGCATCTAGTGCCACCCCTAGTTGGTTTTGGAGTATTGACGACAAACCTGGTTGAGGGACTAATGTGTTTGTGAGAATTGCAGGATAACACAGGTAGTAGTCCCTCATTGATTCGGTTTACCTACCGAAGATGACCCCTAAAAATGTATGAAGACATTGAAGACAATGGTGGTATGTGAAGATATTCACATTGAAGATTATGACAAGAGAAGACATCGTGTGAAGACTATGGAGCGTGAACACTTAGTTGTTTCGTTGTTTCATTTTCTTCTTTGTTGAGTCATAGGAACCACCGTACTGTTAAGTGGGGTCCCAAGTGAACAAAGTCAGAGTGACTGAAGTGATGCTCAACCAAATCCTATGTCTCCGAGCAAAGACAATGAGAGCAAATCTTATCCAGAGTTGGATGAGTCATCTTTACTTGTAGCCCAAGTAAAGTTGCTGCGTGTGTTTGAAATCTGACCGCTGGAACACGTGTCAGTTCCTTAGTGACCCAGGGTCATTTCGGAGAAATTAGGCCAGGTTGCCTAGTGGCTATAAATAGCCCACCCCCTACACCATAAATTGGTGGCTTCTCAGAGTTAGTGCATGGCTTTTGTCGTTTGAGAGCAACCCACCTTCGAAGCTGTTGAGAGAGAGAAATCCTTGCGAGGACAAAGGCCAAACACCCAGAGCCAAAGAGTGTTAGGCATCACTGAAGTCTTTCTGTCCGCGTGACCTGAAGACTTGTTACACTTGAGGACTGTGAATCCTCCAGCCGATTAGGCATCGCGTTCTGAGCATCCAAGAGTCATTGTGGATCACCGGTGAACGAAGTCTGTGAAGGTTTGGAAGTCTACCTTGAAGACTTACCAGAGTGATTGGGCGAGGACTGGGTGTCCTTAGATCAAGGGGAATAAGGTGAAGACATGGTCTTCTGAGTTGAATCTTAGCCTCCCTAACCTGACGTACAGTTGTCACAGCAATTGGAACTGGTCCAACAAATCCTGTGTCCTCACCAAGTGACTGGTTCTATCCTCTCCCTCTATTTACTTACAGTTTGTCTTCGTGAAGTCATTGCCTGCTTGCACTACCTGTTTGACTTCACTGTGTGACTACTATCATTGTTTGGCTTCATACTATCTTCCATCCTGATCTTTACTACCTAGCTGCTATTAGTCTTCGTGCTTTCACTTCATTGAATAATTGACTATGGCCTGCTCAGTGTAGTCTACCTTCCGCTGCATATCAATAGGTTCATTTCTATCGTTTGTCTTCGAAACTATCATGTTTTGAAGACTTCCATAAAAATCTCCTATTCACCCCCATCTAGTCGATAACTAGCACTTTCAGCACCCCAGTGTTCGAACCTTAAGGGTTTTGCCGGAACCCGAAATCCGACATTTGGCGCGCCAGGTAGGGGTGCGCTGAAGCTTTCCTTCCGCCGATCCACGTTCCACCGCTCCACCGCATCCATGGCAGACGCGCGTCAAGCCCGCGCCGAGCGCTCCTGTCGGCGGGCCTTCCCGTCGTTCCCCGTCACCCGCCGCCAATGCCGCCACCAGCCCGGCAGGAAACGAGCAACAAGCGTCCTCGCTGCACCCCTCTGTGCAGCTGGACGGTCGCACTGCCACTCCATCGCTAACTCCGGCCGGCTCATCGTCTCACACTCGTCGTGCACCCACGGATGCGCAGGCCGTGCTGCTCATGGCACGCGAGCTCCTGTGCTACCGCCCGGTCGACGACCTCTCGCTGCCTCGCGGGCGACGTGGCTCACGGAGCGCCTCCACCACCTCCGCACCAAGACGGTGTCCTGGCACCAAGGCGCACGGCCCCCCGGCGCGACCCACCGCGTCGGGCGCCCGAGCATGAAGAAGGAAGCTGCCAAGAAGTTCCCTGGCCGCAAGAAAACGCTCATGCACTCCCGGTGCCACCACGACAAGACCAGGGCGCCGCATCAAGCAACAGCTAGGAGAGACCTTGCAGAAGTACATCCAGCGCTTAAGTGAAGACAAGACCAGGGCACTCGCGACAAGACCAGGGCACCGCATCAAGCAACAACCAGGAGAGACCTTGCAGAAGTACATACAGCGCTTAAACAACGTTCGCCTCAAGATCCCCAAGGTGACGGACGAAGCCATCATTTCAGCGTTTTCCGATGGCGTCCGCGACGTCAAGATGAAGAAGGAGCTCGCCATCCACGAGGAGCTATGCACGGCTCTGGAGCTGTTCAACATGGCGACCAAGTGCGCACGACCTGAGGAAGGGCGCATTTCCCTCCTCGAGCTTCCTGCTGCCGACCTAGAGGAGAAGAAAGCCAAGGCCAAGGATGTGAAGGGCAAGGGGGTGGCCGTGCTCGCGGCGGAGCCAGACACTAAGCACGATCGGGACCACCCCGAGTCATCCAAGAGCAGCCGTCCATTCTGCCCCTTCCACAACGTGCATAGCCACAATACCAACGACTGTCAAGAGCTCAGGGCCATTCGAGATGGACACTTCGGTCGACGCCCCGAGCGCAACGACCGAGGCTACGGTCGAGGAGGAGGACGAGGTGGAGGACACTGGGACGATCGTGGCCCCCGCCAGGAGTGGCGCGACCGGCCTCATGAGGACCGCTCGCTGGACCAGCCTCGTGAGGGCGCATGGAGGGATCAGCCTCGCGAGGACCGCCCTAAGGGCAGTGCTGGTCTCCCTCCACTGCCTCCACCACCAAGAAGGAACGACGACCACCATCAGGACGAGGGGGCTGGGGGCTTCCAGGAACCACGCGCTATCGACTGCATCTTGGGCGGAGCTCAGGCCCCAGCATCCCAGCGCGTCTTCAAGCAGTTTGCTCGCGAGGTGAACATGGCCCTTCCCAGGCTCAAGGCCACGCGCCCGCTCAGGTGGTCCAAGTGCGCCATCACGTTCAGTTTGTCGGATCAGCTCACGTGAGCGGCGACTGCTGGCGCCCTCTCGATGCTCTGCTCGCCCGTCATCAGCAATGTCCAAGTCACCAAGACCCTCATCGACGGCGGAGCAGGGCTTAACATCCTGTCCGTCGAGACATTCGATAGCCTCCAAGTGCCATACGATCAGGTACAACCTACCAAGCCCTACTCAGGAGTGATGGACGGCTCCACCACCCCGATAGGGCAGGTCCGCCTCCCTGTCACCTTCGGCCAGCGCGACAACTACCGCACCGAGCTCATCGACTTCGACGTCGCCCACATCTGTTTGCCATACAATGCCATCCTCGGGTACCCAGCATTAGCCAAGTTCATGGCGATGACCCACCACGACTACGATGTCCTCAAGATGCCAGGAAGTGGCGGAATCATCACAGTTCCCTGCGAAGAAAGAGATGCGGTGTGCTCCCTGGAGCGCGCCTTCCAAGCCATAGCAATCGAAGACCCTGACAGCGAGGGCGTCCAGTACCCTCCTGACGCCATCCCCAAGAAGAAGAAGCAGCTTCTCCGCACATGGCCTCAGGAGGGCGGCGTCTTCCAGCGGCGCCGCCTCAGGATCAGCGCCCGAACCTAGGGCGCCTCCCTCCCTCGCATAGGAAGGCGTGGCCGGCGCCCCCCCTCGGGTGAGGCTCGGGGGCTCTCTTCTAGAGGGCCTCAGACCTAGCCAATGTCACGAGGGAGGCGCTCGGGCACCATGTGGAGGCGTGCTTTGCTGCACGTTTCCCTCAAGAGGGCTCAGGGCGAGGAGCGCCTGGCGCTCAGGAGTTCATCAGCAAGACCACTCAGGGGCTACAAAATGCAAGAGCCATGCGCGGCGACCGCCGCCCACCACCCGGCGCAACTCCCCATCCTGGCGAGGACGGCGGGCTGCGTGTCTGCATCGACATTCCAGGACTCAACCGGGCCGCATCTGAGGAGCGCCTCTGGCCTTCGCACGTTGGGCGGTGCGAGGGTCCACCTCACAGCTATGTTCGCATGCCATTTTGCCTACCGAGCGTGGAAGCCGCCTTCCAGCGCAACCTACGGAGCATCCTGGCGGCTCAGGAGGCCAGGCACCACGCAGTCTTGGCGGAAATGGCGACGGTCCTTAAGAAACCACCCGAGCCTTCAGAGCCTCCCGAGGCTCAGGGCCCTGATGGCTCATGAGGAGCGGCTCCTTCATCACGCGTCTTCGGCTACCTCAACACTCCTTCGACAACGGAACCAGGTGACCTTTTCCAAGTTTATTCAGCTGGGAGCGCCCCTCGGGCTGCATCATTCCCAGGTCGCACGGGCCTGCCCCTGCGGCATGTATCCTTTTGCACCTTTAGCTTGCTCTACTGGGGGCGCCCCTCGGGCCGCACCATCCCCAGGCCGATCGAGTCCATCCCAGTGGCATGTATCGTTCTCGCATCTACCTAAGTTAGCTTTTCCCCCCGCATGAGTTACCTACGATTACCACCTGCCTGCCCGGCACTACGTTGCCTTGAACGTCACACGACCTAGCAAGCCCACCAACGACCACCTCATGACAGGAACTGGCACAGCGTCTGTGCTCGGGTCCGTCTCTGCAGCGTCAGCAAAACCAAGAGGCTGAGCTCTGGCTCGCGGGCCCGGTCCCATGTACGTCACCTCCCGTGGCCCTTGGTGCCTTGTTCCCGCATGAGCTAGTCATGGATGGGCATGCTAGAGTGTGCGACCCGGTGCCTCGCCACTGCCGGAGCCACGCGCTGGTCGTCTTTCTTCAGGATTCTTCACATGAGAAGACTAGGCACGGCATCTGTGCTCGGGTCTGTCCCTGCAGCGTCGATAAACCCAACGGCTGAGCTCTGTCTAGCGGGCCGGTGTCAGGACCCCGATTCCAAGTCACATCGATCTAGCCGGTAACACCTCATATCACTTTGAAGCCTCACGCACGGTATTCCCGCGGGTGTCGCCTTACCATGGCCCGGGACCGTTTGCCACTTCTGTCTCACGTATATGATAGTGTCGCTAGCATCCACATGAAAGAGAACCCGGGCCGACATGACTAGTCGTGAACCCAAAGTGGCACTAACTTACAGGGACAGGCATACATGAATCAACATCGAGCATGTCAGTCAGCAGCGTGCAAATCCGGGCTGCAGCACTGGGCTAACAAGATTCCGATGAACCGGGCTGTAGCAGGCTAGGCAGGACTCCGGATGTCACCACGTGACATTTCCCGAAGGATGAATACACGAGGCGGTGGATCACATGACGCCCGATCAAGTGTTCCGGAGCGATAGTCTTTGGGCTAGCAGGATTCCGGTGAACCGGGCTGAAGCGGACTACTATGGCTCATGGAAGCACAAGACTACATTTCCCCATAAGAGAGGCTACCAAGGATATACAACTAGGTTGTCGGATCCCACACATACCAAGCATTTCAATCATACACACAATATGCTCGATATGTGTAAATACAACATGGCACCACAACATAACTCTACGACTCAAGTATTTATTCCGAGGAGCCAAGTATTACAAACATGGGTCCCTCGACCCAGCATTCAGAGCATACAAGTCAAACACATGCGGAAGCTTAACATGTCTGAGTACAGACAACTATAAATGAAAAAGGCTGAGAAGCCTGACTATCTACAAGATCCTACCGAGGGCACAAGATCGTAGTTGAGGTAACAAGCTAAACATCGAAGTCCACGCGGAACTACTAGCAAGACTGACGTCTCTGCAAAAACATAAAATAAGCAAACGTGAGTACAAATGTACCCAGCAAGACTTACATCAGAACTAACTACATATGCATCGGTATCAACAAAGGGGGTGGTGGAGTTTAACTGCAGCAAGCCAGCTTTGACTCGGTGGCTATCGTAAACTAGACTGCAAGTAACTCTTTTGAGGTGGCGCACACGAGTCCACATATTCACCGTATCAATACACCACTATGGATCTGCTCCCGTTTCCGTACGAGAACGCCATCCATAGCACTCATGCTTATCTTGCGCATTTTAGAGTATCCACTTTCACTTGTCTATGAAATGTTATAGGAAACCGAAAAGTCCTTTACCGCGGACACGGCTATTCGAATAGATGATGTTAACCCTGCAGGGGTGTACTTCTTCATACATGTTTCCACCACTTAGCGTCTGCACATGACATGTGCTCGGCAGACTTCAAGCGAAAGCCGACGTGGGTGTAGACCACGACCTACCTAAACACTCAAGTCTCAAGTCCAGGTTTATTGCCTATTCAGGTTCCATCTGCAGGGAATCCGGCCGAAGTTTCCAGATACGGCCCCGAACGATGTGTGCAAGGTTCCCGAGACACCAAACGGGCGCCCGGTACACCATGCCACATGCCTACCGCATCACAGCCCACCCTTCCGGTCAGCGCTGCGCACGGCCTCCAGCATACTACAAACACCAGAAACTACTTGCAACTCCTGGACAGAGGACAAGGGTGATTAAGAAGTCGAGCGGGGTCATATTTCAGGGCCCAATGCATGGTAGTAGCTGTTTCATGGATCACAAACACAGAACTCAGTTCCTGAGGACCGCTTCAATGAGACAACCCACCATGTACTCCTACATGGCCTCTCACCACTACCTTTACCAAATCGTATTCACACACTTAGCTCACACACAGTATGACATGTTTACACACCTCCGATTCATCCCCGATGAATCAGACCTGACTCAACTCTAAGCATAGCAGGCATGACAAACAAGCATGAATGAGTAGGCACTTCAGAGCTCAAACAACTCCTACTCATGCTAGTGGGTTTCATCTATTTTACTGTGGCAATGACAGGTCATGCAGAGGATAAAAGGGTTCAACTACCGCAGCAAGTAACAGATGAATCGTTGTTGTCCTAATGCAGTAACTGAGAGCAGGAGCGAGAGAGTGGGATTGTATCGGAATGAACAAGGGAGTTTTGCTTGCCTGGCACTTCTGTAGATAGCATTGAGTCTTCATCAGTGTCAACGATCACAACGTCGGTACAACGTCTACCGAGGGGGAACAACACCGGCAAACAGAGAAGGAACACGATCAATGCAATGCACAATATGATGCATGCTATGACATGGCAATATGAATGTGTTTTGGGCTAATGCAAGCTAGAACAGATTGAGATGAGTCCATTTGAACCAAAGATTCAAATGCAAACCCATTTTAAGAGGTCATATTATTGCATTAACTTGTTTCACCTAAACAACAAGGTTAAATTGTTCTAACATGCATGAAACCAGTACAGATGGATATATTGGATTTTTCTAATCCTTTTTCATATATAGTCTATCTCATTTAGAGTTACGGTTGATTTTATATGATTTTTAGAAGTTAGCACTATTTTCTAGAATTTCCTAAATAAGAATAAATCCAGAAAAGGATTTTATCGTCGGCACCGCATCGATGCAGGACGTCAGAGGTCAATCGACCCGTCCAGTCAAACCTGACCAGCGGGCCCATGTCGTGAGGTCAAACCCGCCCGGTCAAAGCGGTCAACCCGCATTGTCGTTTAGCCTTGGCGGCGACAACCATGGCGGAGGGGCTCGAAATGCGCTATGGTGCCTGTTCGCAGCGTGGCTGGGCTCGTTCGAGAGCCCAGACTAGCGCGCGTCGGGCGGTGGCGCCAGTCGGGCCTGGGGTGGCCGGAGGCGACGGCGAGGAGCTCGACCACGGCGGCCGGAGCTCGGGCGTCAGCGCGGGCAGTGCTGCGGTGCCCGAGCATGCAAGCTGAGGCGCTAGCGGGGGCCTACGCGACGTGGGGAGTAGATTGGACTTACCGGGGTGACCATTTGGTCACCGGAGCTGTGCCGACAGCGAGCTCGGGCGGCGGCACGTGCGGGTGAATGCGGTGCAGCAGCTACGGCGTGCGAGAGAGGGAGCGGAGAAGGGGAGCAGGGGCAGGAGCTCACTGCGGTTGTGACGAGGCGAACGGCGAGCTCGGGGAGGGGCTGGAGACGAGGTGCGGTCGCCGGCGATCTCGGATGCCCGAGGTAGAAGACGACCACGGTGACGGCGTTCGGAGGTGTCTGGTACCGCGTGGCTCGGCGGAGAGGTCTAGGGCGACGAGGCGGAGCTCTTGAACCAGCCACGGAAGCGAGGGGGAAGCGGTGGCCGCGGCTACGGCAAGCAGCGCGACGGCGGTTCCGGGCGGCTGCGCGGGAGAGAGACAGAGGAGGGGAGAAGCACGGGGAGAGGTCGAGGGGGGTTCCAGGGGGTGCGTGGCATCGTCAGCCAGCTCCAATCGGTCGGCGGCAAGCAGGAGGCGGCGTGGCGCCTCGCGCGTGCGTGCACTGTCTCCCTCCTCTGCCTACTGGCAGAGGTAGGTGATGACTGGCACGGCCAGGTGGGCCGGCCCAGCCAGGTAAGTTGGCCAGGTCAGTCTCTCTCTCTCTCTCTCTTTTATTTGTGTTTTCTATTTTTCTGTAATCTTTGTGGCTTTACTAAAAATACTAAAACAGATCCAGAAATCATAAAACTGCTCAATGCCACTATTTGGAATATAACCAACAGCAAACATTTTAGTTTATGATTAATTGAGCATTTAAAATATTTAATAGCATTTAAATGCCCAAGTGCAAATACTATAAGATTTAATTCACAGCCCAAATATGTCATGGAAAAATGTGCAACACCTCTGGTTATGGTTTCTAGCATTTTCCAGAAATGATGAACATTTTTGGAAGCCATTTGGATTCACTGAAAATATTTTAGTTGAACCTAGTGAATTCCTTTGATGCTAGGGTTTAGGCAATCCCCATTTCAAGTTTCAAAAGAATTTAAACATGATGCAACAGACAAGTGCTAGCCTAGTGCAGGGTAAGGCTAGGGATGTGACAACTCACCCCCACTAAACAAGAATCTCGTCCCGAGATTCAAGCCGTGAGGTAAGAAGACAGAGGAACACAAGCTAACACAATCTTCACGATCCAGATATCTTTCTCGAGGATGTTGATTCGTTGACTTAGATTGATCTTGACGTCTTTGCTTTCGAGATCTTCATCCAACACGAGGACAAGAGAGCGAAACATGTATACATAGATGGATCATCTTAATGATCACAAGATCAACTCGCGGAATGAGACATAAAAACATCTCTGGAGCTGAGAGGCAAAACATGCATCAAGAGGGACGGAAGAACCATTTGATGAGGGTTTCAGAATAGCGAGGAAGAATTGCCATGATTCCATGACGGGGCACCTTAGGGAAGGTGACTCGTAGATTTCTTACCTTAAGTGGCAAAAAGAATTACTTTTGATTCAGAGATCATTGAAACTCTTCTCACCAGCCTGAGGCAATTCACAGCAATCGTTTGACAGAGTAAGAAGGGATGGCATGCCCCGACTAGAATGGATGGTGTGGTCTACCTTGTTGAAGACAACGCAAGGAATGATTTTAGCTTATCATCGGAATTGGATGGAACCCATGGTAGAATGGCACGTTGGCGGTGCAAACTGGGAACGAATGCAAATGCTGGGAATGATTCTGGTAACCGGGGAAGAACCCCATCAGTAGAGAGTGAATCCACTGTTTGAAAGGGTTATAGCATAACAGAGGAAACTGAGAACACTATGCAATTAAGGCCGACGATAAAACCTAGCACTTGCGCGTGCTCTCAAGAACTTGAGCATTCCATATTCATCAAGGTTTTACCGATATCCGTGTCAAGGATCCTGGCAACACAACATGCTACCATGATGAATAACGGTGGAGGATGCAGATACAAAGAAAGATAACACTTTCTCAGATTTCACCTTAGCGAGGCCAAGGGATCAAAATCTGGATGATCGACCGAGAGACATTTAGTACTCCGCTTTTAATGTTCTCCTTGATGTACTAGCATAACACAATTATTAAAATGGTTTGGTACGTAGAACATCAAGTAAAAGGTCGGACTTCGGGAGCACAAGAATCCATAAGGAATAACTACGGAAGTAGTATCCTACGAAATCCTTATGGGGAGGTGGCCAACTTCCTCAATCAAGATTCTACAATAATAGGTCTTCCGGCTGGGTGTGTTGGTCATGACATCCACTTTACCGGTTACAGAGAGATCAATATTATAGTTCTTGGAGTACGTTCCAACCATCATATCTGCCTGAGATTCAGATCTGGTTGGTGTCAGGATAGTCCAGATTCATCAAGTCTAGAAAGAGAAATGAAAGTTTGCAACACAATTTGATGAGATGACGTTGCGAGATTCTCGGGGAATGAACTACGATAGCAAGCTCCAAAACATGTGCTAGTTCTGCTACAAACCTGTGAACATGCTATCCAAGACAAGCATGACCACATAGTAGTCTTATAATAAAACACTACCGAGTTCAGGTGGGGAACCATCATTGAGATAATGAAGTCTTGTGCGTGTCCGTCCGGGTCCTTCAGGATTAGCGCATGAACTTCTTTTCTTTGAACAAATCAATCAGTGGCTTGGTGTGCTAGGAAATACCGATGGGATGGAGGTAGCTAATCTCTCAAGCCATAGTATACTTCGCACGTGCATGACTGACTTGGGATGATTCCAGAGGAACCAAAACTAACTTTCTCAAATTCACGATGGCAACTTGCACCTAATGCATGTGAACTTGGAGAAAATCACTTCTTACACCAAACATATACTTCATGAACGGGACATGAAAATAATGCTTACAAAAGTTTTCCAACACTAGCTTGATGTTCAACATGAATCATGGAGGAGACAAGATGCTCCTGATGGGCTCAATAGCAAGTCATCAGAATTTCCATATCACTGGACTTCCACCATCATGTGAACATGGGGATAGCATTGGTCAGACCCAAAGATATAATGGTGTATGCTCGAGGGATCAACCATGAGTAAGACAACAGTATGAACATCATTGGTTCTGATTTGATTTGATGATAGCCCATACTCAAATCAAGGTTTTGATACGACAATAGGTCCAACAACTGATCACAGGGACCAGTCGATGAAGATATCATCTATCTTCAACAACACAAACACAAAGATATCCCTTCAGAAAGAACCAATTTCGGCAAAGCTTTTTATCTCCCAACTCTCCAAGTTGTTGTTTAGCTTATCCAACTAGCTCAGGGGTATCCAACACAGATTCTTGGAGAAAGGGTGGTTTGGAGGAAAACCAACTTGATCACGAACTCAACATAGCGGTCAGGTGACAATCTGGTAACACTTCCAAGAAGATTTTCGGAAAATCACGAACCACCGATATGTTGCTAAGCTCGAGAACAATCTTGCTTTTCAGGGCAAGACGATGTGATCAGGAGAGTGATGGATTGCACAATCCTAACTCATTGATCGAAGGGTGCACCAGGGATATGGACTAGGTAGCACGATCAACCTTAGGATGGTGATTCAATAGCCAACACGCTAAGGATGAGATTATTGTCCTTTGACTACCAAGCAACAAGGTTGCTAGGAGTATTGATTTCATACATCATGATTCACTTGTCGGTATTCCGGTTGCGACAACACGAAATCGAGGAGTGAATAATGATGGCGAGAAGTATCACTATGTCAGGAATCCATAAGAGGTGGTGCAATTCTCATGACATTCTTGACATAAAGATGGTAACACTCCAGGGGGAACAGAATCAAAAGCTGGATTGGCATTTTGATCCGCGGAATACAACTGCTTTGACCCAATCCTAGATATGGATGAGGTACTGGAGCTTGTTTCTCCTAGTCATTCCGGAATAGAATGGATTGACAAACCACAAGAATAATGGGCATCGACAACGAATGCACGCATACTCTTGAGTATCAAATGATAGACAGGGGTCAGAATACAACTAAAGAGAACAACTCAAGAAACATATAACTTTCTGAGTTGTGGATTCATGGGTTAGTATGTCAAACGAGTTCAACATATTTCTTCCGGATAACCCATGCAGAATGATAGAACTGGCAGAATCACAATATAGAATGGAGGACTCATCAAGAGCACTCTGGTTGCGATCTTTTGGTTCAACGAGGAACTTCTGCCATAAGTAGTTCATGGTATTTGGAAGAAGGATATACCACGGACCTCGAGGACTATCACAAAAGTTACTAATAACCTAAAGGAACTAGCAAGCACTATTAACATGAAGTAAGTGGAGTGAATCTCGGGTTCAAAAACCCAAGAGTAGAATACTTACTACTAAGTGGCATCACGGGATGCTTTCGAGAATAATGGCCAGAATCATCACACTAGAAATATAAAGCATGGTTAGATTACTAGATGATCCTCTAAGACACCTATGGTCATAATAATAGCTCCAACATAAATGTCGAGGCAATGAAATACCTCAACACACTAGTTTGTGTGGTTGATCTGGCCAAAAGAACATCAGGAACGGAAAGAAGGGACTTGCAAATGCATCAGACTATTTTAGAAACCTGGGACGACTCGGACAGCATAACGGCTGTAAATGCTCAAAACATTTGAGACATCCTGCAAAATGGTGTCATAACCACTCGATCATCATAATATCAAGGTTTTGAGATCAACTATGAATACACGGAAGTAGTAGGAACCCAACTGAAGCTTAGAACCATCAAACCTATAGGTCTACGGATTAGTAACACGTGATCCTGATAGAAATAAGACAAAGCCTAGTTTCTTAACCCCGTAGGAAAGATAAGATGACTCGGATCATAGGGCATGAGGTATAAGGAGTAAAAAGAGCCTTACGTTCCAACCCACAATCAATTCTCCTACATATAACTAAAGCATTTCTAGACTCAACTTCGACCAGTTTGCTTTGGTAATCCTACAGGCAGTCAGGCTCTGATACCAAAGCTATCAGGACCCTGAATCCAAGTCACATTGATCTAGGCGGTAACACCTCATATCACTTTGCGGCCTCACGCACGGTATTCCCGCGGTGTCGCCTTACCATGGCCCGGGACCGTTTGCGCCTTTTGGCTCACGTATATGATAGTGTCGCTAGCATCCATATGATGAGAACCCGGGCCGACATGACTAGTCATGAACCCAAAGTGGCACTAACTTACGGGACAGGCATACATGAATCAACATCGAGCATGTCGGTCGCAGCGTCTTGAGTCCGGGCTGTAGCACTAGGCTAACAGGACGCCGTGAACCGGCTGTAGCAGGCTAGTCGGGACTCGGATGTCACCACGTGACATTTCCCGAAGGACGATGTACACGAGAACAAGTGAATCACATGTCGGCTATCAAGTGTTCCAGCGTAGTCTTTGGGCTAGCAGGACTCCGGTGAACTGGGCTGAAGCGGACTACTATGGCTCATGGAAGCACAAGACTACATTTCCCCATAAGAGAGGGTACCAAGGATAAACAACTAGGTTGTCGGATCCCACACATACCAAGCATTTCAATCATACAAACAATATGCTCGACATGTGTAAATACAACATGGCACCACAACATAACTCTACGACTCAAGTATTTATTCATTACGCTCCGAGGAGCCAAGTATTACAAACATGGGTCTCTCGAACCAGCATTCAGAGCATACAAGTCAAACACATGCGGAAGCTTAACATGTATGAGTACAGACAACTATAAATGAAAAAGGCTGAGAAGCCTGACTATCTACAAGATCTTGCCGAGGGCACAAGATCGTAGCTGAGGTAACAAGCTAAACGTCGAAGTCCACGCGGAACTACTAGCGAGACTGATTTCTCTCTGCAAAAACATAAAATAAGCAAACATGAGTACAAATGTACCCAGCAAGACTTACATCAGAACTAACTACATATGCATCTGTATCAACAAAGGGGGTGGTGGAGTTTAACTGCAGCAAGCCAGCTTTGACTCGGTGGCTATCCTAAACTACACTGCAAGTAACTCTTTTGAGGTGGCGCACACGAGTCCACATATTCACCATATCAATACACCACTATGGATCCGCTCCCGTCTCCCTACGAGAACGCCATCCATAGCACTCACGCTTATCTTGCGCATTTTAGAGTATCCACTTTCACTTGTCTATGAACTGTTATAGGCAACCCGGAAGTCCTTTACCGCGGACACGGCTATTCGAATAGATGATGTTAACCCTGCAGGGGTGTACTTCTTCATACATGTTTCCACCACTTAGCGTCTGCACACGACATGTGCTCGGCAGACTTCAAGCGAAAGCCAACGTGGGTGTAGACCACGACCTACCTAAACACTCAAGTCTCTAGTCCAGGTTTATCGCCTATTCAGGTTCCATCCGCAGGGAATCCGGCCGAAGTTTCCACATACGGCCCCGAACGATCTGTGCAGGGTTCCCGAAACACCAAACAGGCGCCGGTACATGTGCCACACGTGCCTACCGCATCACAGCCCTCCTTCATCAGCGCTGCACGGCCTCGAGGATACTACAAACACGAAACTACTTGCAACTCCCGGACAGAGGACAAGGGTGATTAAGAAGTCGGCGGGGTCATATTTCAGGGCCCAATGCATGGTAGTAGCTGTTTCATGGATCACAAACACAGAACTCAGTTCCTGAGGATGGCTTCAATGAGACAACCCACCATGTACTCCTACATGGCCTCTCACCACTACCTTTACCAAATCGTATTCACACACTTAGCTCACACACAGTAGGACATGTTTACACACCTCTGATTCATCCCCGATGAATCAGACCTGACTCAACTCTAAGCATAGCAGGCATGACAAATAAGCATGAATGAGTAGGCACATCAGGGCTCAAACAACTGCTACTCATGCTAGTGGGTTTCATCTATTTTACTGTGGCAATGACAGGTCATGCAGAGGATAAAAGGGTTCAAATACCACAGCAAGTAACAGATGAATCGTTGTTGTCCTAACGCAGTAACAGAGAGCAGGAGCGAGAGAGTGGGATTGTATCAGAATGAACAAGGGGGTTTTGCTTGCCTGGCACTTCTGTAGATAGCATTGAGTCTTCATCAGTGTCAACGATCACAACGTCGGTACAATGTCTACCGAGGGGGAACAACACCGGCAAACAGAGAAGAAACACGATCAATGCAATGCACAATATGATGCATGCTACGACATGACAATATGAATGTGTTTTGGGCTAATGCAAGCTAGAACAGATTGAGATGAGTCCATTTGAACCAAAGATTCAAATGCAAACCCATTTTAAGAGGTCATATTAGTGCATTAAATTGTTTCACCTAAACAGCAAGGTTAAAGTGTTCTAACATGCATGAAACAAGTACAGATGGATAGTTTGGATTTTTCTGATCATTTTTCATATATAATTTATCTCATTTGGAGTTACGGTTGATTTTATATGATTTTTAGAAGTTAACACTATTTTCTGGAATTTCCTAAATAAGAATAAATCCAGAAAAGGATTTACTGCGTCAGCCTGGCGTCAGTGTGACGTCAGCGGTCAACTGACCCGGTCCAGGTCAAACCTGACCAGCGGGGCCCACTGGTCAGTGTCACGGTGCTAGTTAAGGTCGCTGACGTGTGGGTCCAGTCAAGGGCCACGTCAGTGGGGTCAAACCCCGCCGGTCAAAGCGGTCAACCCGCCGTCGTTTAGCCGCCGGCGATGACAATCGCGGCGAAGGGGCTCAGAAATGCGCTGTGGTGCCCCGTTCACAGCGTGGCTGGGCTCGTTCGAGAGCCCAGACCAGCGCGCGTCGAGCGGTGGCGCCAGTCGGGCCTGGGGTGGCCGGAGGCGACGGCGAGGAGCTCGACCGCGGCGGCCGAAGCTCGGGCATGAGCGTGGGTAGTGCTACGGTGCGCGAGCAAGCAAGCTGAGGCGCTAGCGGGGGCCTACGCGATGCGGGGAGTAGATTGGACTCGCCGGGGTGACCATTTGGTCATCGGAGCTGCGCCGACGGCGAGCTCGGGCGGCGGCGCATGCGGGTGAACGCGGTGCAGCAGCTACGGCGTGCGAGAGAGGGAGCGGAGAAGGGGAGCAGGGCAGGAGCTCATTGCGGTTGCGACAAGGCGAACGGCGAGCTCGGGGAGGGGCTAGAGACGAGGTGCGGTCGCCGGTGATCTCGGATGCCCGAGGTAGAAGACGACCACAGTGATGGTGTTCGGAGGCGTCTGGTGCCGCGTGGCTCGGCGGAGAGGTCTAGGGCGACGAGGCGGAGCTCTTGAACCAGCCAGGGAAGCGAGGGGGAGGCGGTGGCTGCGGCTACGGCAAGCGGCGCGACTACGGTTTCGGGCGGCTGCGTGGGAGAGAGACAGAGAGGGGAGAAGCACGGGGAGTGGTCGAGGGGGGTTCCAGGGGGTGCGTGGTGTCGTCAGCCTTCTCCAGGCGGTCGGCGACAAGCTAGAGGAGGCGTGGCGCCTCGGCAGCAGCGTCTGTGTCCTCCTCCTCGCCTCTTGGCAGAGGTAGGTGATGACTAGCACGGCCAGGTGGGCCGGCCCAGCCAGGTAAGTTGGCCAGGTTAGTCTCTCTCTCTTTTATTTGTGTTTTCTATTTTTCCAGAAATAATAAAACTGCTCAATGCCATTGTTTGGAATATAACCAACAGCAAACATTTTAGTTTATGATTAATTGAGCATTTAAAATATTTAATAGCATTTAAATGCCCAAGTGCAAATACTATAAGATTTAATTCAGATCCCAAATATGTCATGGAAAAATGTGCAACACCTCTGGTTATGGTTTCTAGCATTTTCCAGAAATGATGAACATTTTTGGAAGCCATTTGGATTCACTGAAAATATTTTAGTTGAACCTAGTGAATTCCTTTGATGCTAGGGTTTAGGCAATCCCCATTTCAAGTTTCAAAAGAATTTAAACATGATGCAACAGACTAGTGCTAGCCTAGTGCAGGGTAAGGCTAGGGATGTGACAACCGGTCCCGCTCATGTCACCTCCTGGGGTCGTTGGTGTCTGGCCTTCTCATGTGATCGCCTCAGGAGATTCGCCCGGCGCAGGTTGCCTAACCATCTCGCAGGACCATCGCAACCATCAGGAACCAGGACCAGGCGCAACCCGCCTTGAGGTAGGGACTCGTGAGTCCCGCGCTGGCTCGCGAGTGCCCAGACACACCTCGTCCAGCCCTGCCGTGCAAGCCACGTGTCAGGGCGGGGCTGTACACTGATAACCCACAAGTATAGGGGATCGCAACAGTTTTCGAGAGTAGAGTATTCAACCCAAATTTATTGATTCGACACAAGGGGAGCCAAAGAATATTCTCAAGTATTAGCAATTGAGTTGTCAATTCAACCACACCTAGAAACTTAATATCTGCAGCAAAGTATTTAGTAGCAAAGTAATATGATAGTAGTGGTAACGGCAGCAAAAGTAATATTTTTGGGTTTTGTAGTAATTGTAACAGTGGCAACGGAAAAGTAAATAAGCGAAGAACAATATGGTTTTTCGTAGGCATTGGATCGGTGATGGAGAATTATGTCGGATGCGGCTCATCATGTAACAGTCATAACATAGGGTGACACAGAACTAGCTCCAATTCATCAATGTAATGTAGGCATGTATTCCGAATATAGTCATACGTGCTTATGGAAAAGAACTTGCATGACATCTTTTGCCCTACCCTCCCGTGGCAGCGGGGTCCTATTGGAAACTAAGGGATATTAAGGCCTCCTTTTAATAGAGTACCGGACCAAAGCATTAACACATAGTGAATACGATGAAAATGGCAACTCCCACCTCTCCACCCCCTCATGGCGACTCCCATGGCGACTCCGGCCTCTGGCCCTAGTTGCCCCTCCCGGCACTCCCAATGGACGGCCTCCTCCATTGGGACTTCTCCCGGCCTCAAGGTCGAGGACCAGGTGCATAAACATTTTGGATCTACGGTCCATTTCGTCCCCAACCCCAACTCCAAGGAGTTCTTCCTTAAAGTTTCCTTCTCCTCGGCCTCATTTCCTCTCTCGGTTGAATCTGTGGGATTGGCATTACAATCTTGTATTGGAGGTCTCAGTGAAGGATTCAATGTTCTACAATTGGGTGATTGTCGTTTTCGGTTCTCAGTGGCTTCCAATCGGGTGGGTCATTTCATTTTTGGCCTACGAGATCGCATCTGGCCGGATTTCATATGTCATTTTCATCTCCATCGAGGTGCAAATTCTCGGTCTCGAATCATTGGTTGGCATGCGGATACTGAACTCAATGGCTTGGCATCTTCGCCTGGCCCGGCAATTAAATCCAAATGGCTCTCCTCCAACTCCAGGAATGGTATTGATCCAGCATCACTCATGGTTTTTCATAAATTGGGGTTGGTGCACTCACCGATGGTGACTCATTCCGGCGCCGGCCCCTTCCCGGATATATTATTTGGAAGTTTATCGGGACCGGATTCTCAGGAACATCCCTATCCTTTTCGTATTGGGGCCATCAATATACCGAATCCGTCCGGATCTCATGTCACGTTGCCATCCTTCCGTGGACATCGATTTTATCAGGGTTTGTGGGATAATATTCCTGAGGAAACGTTTTTTCATATTCTTGATGGTTGGCAAGCTGGATATGATAATGAGAGTGTCAAGTTAATGGTGGGTATCCGTAGCATACCCATGAAGGATTATATTTTTGAGCGGCTTAAGCACTATTCTCGTTGTGATAGGTTTGGTCACTCACCTTCAGTTTGCACTGGAATCTTTTGCCAAAAGTTTGGGGATATCTCTGGAACTTGCCCGTGTTATTCTTCAGATTCAGTGCCGCCAGTTGATCCGACCCCGTCCGTCACGTCATGTGCCATGCATATTAGGCCGCTCCTTAACAAGTATGACCTGCCTGGCCTGTTCAGCTACTGGCCACCGGACCGCTCACTGCCCTGGGCTCCGCCGATGCCCGCTTTGTCAACACCTTGGCCATAGGGCCCATCAGCCCAACCTTTGAGGCCGGTTGCCTAAAGTGCATTGGACACATGTTGGACTGCATGCATCTACTTCTGTTGAGATCATACCTAGGAAAATCCCGCTATCTTCTATGGCAGATAACCTTGCGGAGGTTGGTATGGCCCGTACTATTCGGGATACGCAGGTACACAAGGTTTGGGTTCGGAAACATAATATCTCATACCTTTCGCATGTGGCTCCTTCCCATTGCTTGCCGATACGACTCCCTCCCCCTTGTGTAGTCAATTCCGCCTGCCAGACTCCCCAATCAACTATAGAGACTCCCCCCTCGAGCACGCCACCACTGCCACCTCCACCAAAAACCACCATTGGCTCCTCGCCGCCGGTGGTTCCTGCTCCTGCTTGTCGCCAACGGATTGCAGATATGGCAAACTTACCGGTGCACCCGTTCGACTTTGCTCTAGAGGGATCGACCTTTGACAGAGGCCCAGCTCATTGCGTGCAGCGTCATGTCATGGTGGTGGATGATCCTCCGCTCAATCACGATAGGTATGCCATTATCTCCGTCCACCCCCCAGTGCCTGATCACCAGAGGGAGTTCTGGCTGGCTGAAGTCTGCCGCATTATTACTGTTGATCTAGAGTATGATCTGCTAGATGATTTTTTCTATCTGCTTGGCATTGGGTGTGTGGTTTTTGCGGATATGGAAAGCAGAGATGCAGCGATTCGGGAGGGACCTCATGCCTTGACTGATGATTCCACGTTCTCTTTAGTCCCGCATGATGAAGGTCTTAATATGTGCATGCCTGCTTTTGAGTATGAAGTTTGGATTATGTTTCTTGCTTTCCCTATGGATTATCAGACTGAGCATTACATTCATAAGGCTGTCTCCAACTTTGGTAAACTGCTTGTCTGGCCGCGCCCAGGACAGAACAAAGCTCGTGTTCTTGTTAAGTGTCATATCAAGGATGTTGCTGAAGTTCCGCACGGTCTTTTGGTCACTTGTGTTGGTTTGCTGCCAGGGCTTGGTCGTTCGTGGTCAGTCCCAGTGTACATCCTTAATGGCAGAAACACCATCCCTAATCTGGTTGAAACAGAAGAAGCTCCTCCTCTCCTCAATGCATCACCACACCCGTATCAGCTCCCGTTTTACAAGCTTATGCAGCAGGCCAGGCTAGATGAGATGGCTGCACAAGAGGCGCTGAATGAGGTTGCTTGGAATGCCCATGCACAAGAACAGGAACAACTTCAGGAAAATGGTTGGCGTGCCTGGCCAGTTGTTCCTCCAACTTATTCAGGTTTCAGTTTCAGAACCATTTTCTAGTATGATGGGTCGTCGCTGATGGATGGTGTTGATCCGGAACATAACATTCATGATAATTTGTCTGATGTCTGGGCGTCTGAGGAGGAAATTGAGGAGGTTGAAGCTCTGGCTGATGGTTTTGTACTTGGGAACACACGGGCACGTTCAACATTTTTCAGAGCTGGTGGTGGGTCAGTTAACCTCATGGTTGTTCTTGATCATGATTTTCTGCTTTGGATTGGAGATATGCTCAAACACATATATACTCGGGCAATTTCTGATGCGCAGTCTGAGAATGTCATGCTTCCCCTTAACCCCTTCAGGGTTATTCAGAATCACCTGAACTCTGTATGTCTATGGTTTTTGGTGCATCCTTCCAGTTGGGAGCCAACATTATTCCTCGCAGTTTACTGCAAGAGGATGCACCTGACACTGCTAGGGTGGTTGAGGAGGAATGGATCCTGGCTGATCAATCTCCTGGACTTAAGGCTATCACGGCACATTTCACTTCTGAACCTGATGATTCTCAGTCAGCCCCTGTCGATGTACCTGCTCATGGAACTGCTCTCCAGAAGCTTGCGTCTTCCTCCCTCTTTGCGGTCACCAATTCGCGTAATGCTCATGTGCCACTTGACACTACTGCAGTCAGAAGGAGCACCAGGTCAAACAAGTATGATGGCTTCAAAGTCAACCAGGCCAATGACATCAAGCACACCAGATTGATGGTGAGAGCTCATGTGATGCCTTCTGTTCAGGCCATTTCCATGGCTGCTGCTCCTACACAGGTGACCTTTGTTCCTTGCACGCCGCCTACTTCTATCGAGGAAATCCAACAGGTGGGTGGCTGTTGTGGGATTGCTCCTGAAGGCCTTTCTGCGGAGAAGCTGCTGGATGGCCAGCAGATGGCTTCCTCTTCAGAAGACTGATCTTCTCGGCCGTCATGAATAAATCTTGGAACGTGCTATCGTGGAATATCAGAGGCATTAACTCTGAAAACAAACTTTTGGCCCTTATAAATGCGATCGATACTAGCGGTTGTTCAGTGCTATGTATCCAGGAAACTAAGCGTGAATCGTTCGATTTAGCTTTTATTAAAACTTTCTGTCCCAAGCATTTTGATAAGTTTGCATTTGCACCTTCCATGGGTGCTTCGGGTGGCATTATCACAATTTGGAACAATTCTCTGTTTGTGGGCACGCCGTGGTTTACTGAGTCCTTTGTTGTGGGTGTTTCTTTTGTTTCAAGGCAATCTAATGAGGCTTGGAACCTAGTCAATGTTTATGGCCCTTGCTCTGGCCAGCGTCGGGTGGATTTTAGTTCCTGGCTTTTCGATCTTAATATACCCAGCAATGAAAATTGGTTGTTATTGAGAGACTTCAACTTCATTCGTTCCACAGATAATAGAAACAAACCTGGTGGTGATGTTGCCGATATGCTCCTGTTCAATCAAATCATCCGTGCACATTCTCTGATGGAACTCCTTGTCAAGGGCAGATCATATACTTGGAGCAACATGCAGGATGACCCTTTGCTTGAGCAGCTTGACTGGTTCTTCTCATCATCTAACTGGACTACTGCCTTCCCGAACACAATGGTCTTGCCTCTTGGCAAGCCAGTATCTGATCACATCCCGTGTGTTGTAGCCATTGAGTCCAAAATCCCCAAGTCCAAGCTCTTCCGATTTGAAAACTACTGGGTCAATCATGAGGGCTTCTCTGATGTAGTTGAACGGTCCTGGTCCAAGCCATGCCATGCTCCCAACTCCGCTGCGCTTATTTGCAAAAACATGAAAAATCTGCGCTATGAACTTAAGCGTTGGAGTCGAGGGATCTCTAAGCTGAAAATCATGATTCAAAACAGCAACGAAGCTCTCGCTCAATTGGATCTTCTTGAAGATAAACGTGCTCTATTCATACAGGAAAAGAACTTCAGGCGAATCTTGAAACTGCACCTCAATATGCTGCTGAAATATCAAAATGATTATTGGAGGAAACGATGCACTGTCAGATATTTCAGATTTGCAGATGAAAATACTAAACTCTTTCAATCCCTAGCGACTGAGAGGTTTAGGAAAAACTCGATTGCCAACTTACGGGACGGAAACGTGGTTGTGAGTGATCACATTAGCAAAGAAGGGGTTTTTTACAGCACATATAAGGAACGATTGGGCACCTCCAAACCAACTACCATGCGCTTCAACCTTCCCCGGATCATCAGACGAGTCCCTGGTTTGGAAGAGTTGTCAGTTCCCTTCTCTAAGGAAGAAATTGATGCAATGATAAAGGAGATGCCGGCAGACCGGGCACCGGGCCTCGATGGTTTTAATGGTTGCTTTCTTAAGAGTTCTTGGAAGATTATTAAGGAGGATTTCTACAAGATGTGTCAGGATTTCCATGAGGGCAACCTTGATATCACCAGCATTAGCGAGGGATACATTACCTTGATACCAAAGACCTCATCTCCTGAAACCGCAAATGACTACATGCCAATAACCCTGCTAAACTATTGTCTGAAAATTGTCACAAAGATATTGGCAAATCATCTGCAGAAAGTTATTTTGAAAATCATACACAGGAACCAGTATGGTTTCATTAAGGGGAGAACCATCCAAGACTGTCTGGCATGGTCGTTTGAATATATTCACCAATGCCAGAGGTCGCCGCGTGAGATTATTCTGCTCAAGCTGGACTTCGCCAAAGCTTTCGACACCATAGAGCACATCCCAATGATGGAGATCATGAGACACATGGGGTTTGATGACAAATGGCTGGGATGGATGGAAACAATCTTTGGGTCTGGAGTATCGTTTGTCCTCCTTAATGGGGTCCCTGGCAGAAATTTTCAGTGCAAATGTGGGGTGCGACAAGGCGACCCCCTCTCTCCACTGATTTTTGTCCTCGCTGTTGATCTCCTCCAAGCCGCGGTCAATGACGCGTTTGCTCGTGGGAAGATCGAGCTGCCCATTCCATGCAATCGTGACAGTGACTACCCGGTGGTGCAATATGCGGACGACACCATCCTAGTGATGCCAGCCTGCCCTGATCAAGTTGCCCGCATGAAAACAATCCTGGAGGACTACGCAGCTTCGGTTGGTCTGAAGATCAACTTCCACAAATCCACCCTCATCCCTATCAATCTTGATCAACAGCGTGCATTACACAAGGCTCAAGTTCTTGGCTGCTTGGTTGGCTCAATGCCGTTCACCTATCTTGGCCTCCAGATGGGCATGACCAGGCCAACATTGCTTGAGCTCATGCCACTTGTGCATGGGGTGGAGAGGAAAATGTCCACGGCTCTGTCTTTGTTGTCCTCTGGGGCAAAACTCACTTTCGTTAACTCGGCAGTGACGTCGATGTTAATTTATGCCATGTGTACAATCAAGCTTCACCCCAAAGTGATTGAGCACCTTGAAAAGCTGCATAGGTACTGTCTCTGGGTGAAGAACTCTGAAGATGGTGTCAAAAACAACTCCCTAGCAGCCTGGGGGTTGGTCTGCAGACCCAAGTGCAAAGGTGGGCTTGGGGTCATCGATATAAAGACACAGAATGTAGCATTGCTTCTGAAGCATCTGTTTAAGTTTTATAATCACCATGACGTCCCCTGGGTGACTATGGTCTGGGATACTTACTACACGGACAGAGTACCGCATGCGATAGACCCTGTTGGCTCTTTCTGGTGGCATGATGTCATACAGCTCAGCGATGTTTTCCGTGGGATCACCAGAGTCACTCTGGGCGACGGATCCTCCTCCCTGTTCTGGAAAGACGTCTGGTTTGACGACCGTGACACCCCATTAATGGAGATTTACCCCAGAGCTTTCTCCTTTTGCTTAAACGAAGATGAGCCGGTTGAAAAAAATTCTCACTGTTATGGACCCGAGCTTGATCTTCCACCTTCCGCTGTCCACACAAGCTCGAGAGGAAGTTAGAGAAATCCAGCAAGGAACGATGCATGTGCTTCTTGATGAGGGGTGCACCGATGCCTGGGAATGCAACCTTGGTGGGGCTTTCTCCTCCAAGCGATATTACGATCACTTCTTGAGAGATCTGATTCTTGATGATGCCTTCCATTGGTGTGGAAGGCTAAAAGCCGATCAAATTCAAAATGTTTGGCTGGCTGTTGTTTGTTGATCGTCTTAACACTAGGAACATGCTGAGACGCAGGCACTTTGTCGTGGCGAGCAACACTTACACTTGCATGCTCTGCCAGAACCCCCCTGAGGAAACGGTGGAACATCTCTTCTTCACTTGCTCGTTCAGCCAACAGTGTTGGGATATGGTTGGGATGCTTTGGCCAAGCACTGGGAACAGGCTCGCTCTGCTGCGCTGGCAGAGAACGCTGGCGGCGACCACTGTTTATGGGCATCTTCTTGATGGCTGCATGGAGCTTGTGGAAGGAAAGAAATAATCAACACTTCAGAGGGATTCCACACTCTTTTGGTTCATGGCTGGCTAGATTCAAAGAGCTTTTGTCCCTGTTGGTTCACAGTTGTAGGGAGGAGTTGCGTCCTTTCCTAGACTCATACATACAACAATTGTAATACTTGCCTTGTAACTTCATAGGAGTTTCGGCCGGGGGGCCACAAAACCCACTTATAACAATGATGTAACTGGTTTCTTTGTGAGTAATACAAAAGTCAGTGGGAGCCTCTCCCACTGTCGTTGACCTTCAAAAAAACACATAGTGAATACATGAACTCCTCAAACTACGGTCATCATCGGGAGTGGTACCGATTATTGTCACTTCGGGGTTGCCGGATCATAACACATAGTAGGTGACTATAGACTTGCAAGATAGGATCAAGAACTCACATATATTCATGAAAACATAATAGGTTCAGATCTGAAATCATGGCACTCGGGCCCTAGTGACAAGCATTAAGCATAGCAAAGTCATAGCAACATCAATCTCAGAACATAGTGGATACTAGGGATCAAACCATAACAAAACTAACTCGATTACATGATAAATCTCATCAAACCCATCACCGTCCAGCAAGCCTACGATGGAATTACTCACGCACGGCGGTGAGCGTCATGAAATTGTTGATGGAGGATGGTTGATGATGACGATGGCGACGGATTCCCCTCTCCGGAGCCCCGAACGGACTCCAGATCAGCCCTCCCGAGAGAGTTTAGGGCTTGGCGGCGGCTTCGTATCGTAAAACATGATGAATCCTTCTCTCTGATTTTTTTATCCCCGAACACGAATATATAGAGTTGGAGTTGAGGTTGGTGGAGCTCCAGGGGCCACGCAGGCGGTATACAGGGCGGCGCGCCTCCCACCCTCGTGGACAGGGTGTGGGCCCCTGGTCTTGATTCTTTCGCCAGTATTTTATTATTTCCAAAAATAATCTCCGTGAAGTTTCAGGTCATTCCGAGAACTTTTGTTTCTGCACAAAGATAACACCATAGCAATTCTGCTGAAAATAGCGTCAGTCCGGGTTAGTTCCATTCAAATAATGCAAGTTAGAGTCCAAAACAAGGGCGAAAGTGTTTGGAAAAGTAGATACGACGGAGACGTATCATACACGCCGGGGGCTCCACTCAGAGGGAGCCCTCACCCACGTACCAATGGAAGCACCATGCTCCGCGCTGGCAGTCGACATGGTCAAGGAGCGGCTATGCCCGTGCAAGTGCGGAAGTGCTATGCTCCACGCTGGTGATAAACAACTGAGGGCGGCCCCCTGGCCGTACCAACCTCAGGGAGCCACCCGACTCGGTGTCTGGCCTCACCGCAACGCTTTCCCCTCGGGAGAGCCGCGCGAGGGGGCTGGGCACGAGGGCTGCGCTCGGGTCACACCCAAGCGCACGCCGCCCTGCCAGGTCTCTCGGACCTCGTCATGCGCCCTCCCGAGCGGAGCCAAGGTATGAAGGTCGTTTGGATGTCAAGGGGGACTCCTGAGCATCGTGACTCAGGAGCCTAACTGGCCCCGTAGCCCCTTGAGGGAGTCCTGGACTAAGGGTTCCTCGGGCGTCCGGCCTGTTAGCCATGGGCCGGACTGATGGGCTGTGAAGATGCGAAGACCGAAGACTGCACCCGTGTCCGGATGGGACTCTCCTTGGCATGGAGGGCAATCTTGGCATATGTAGATTCCTTTCTTTGTAACCGACCTTGTGTAACCCTAGATCCTCCTGGTGTCTATATAAACTGGAGGACTTAGTCCGGAGGAGAGATATTCATTACCATAGTCATACAGGCTAGGTGACGGTGTCCTGGACTAGGGGGTACTCACCACGTCGTCCCCCGATCAGTTAGATTGGGCCGAGGACCCCCGGAGCCGCATACTCATGGGCCAGTCCGGACAGTTGCCGCATACAAGGAAGATTCCACAAGACTTGGCGATCAAGACAAGGACTCCTCCCCCACCGGGCGATTCGGCTAGGACTCTTGTTATCCTAGGCCTCGGTGCATTATATAAACCGAGGCCAAAGCTAGTCGATAGACGATCTCATATATACAATATAAAACAATCATACCATAGGCTGGCTTCTAGGGTTTAGCCTCTTTGATCTCGTGGTAGATCCACTCTTGTAACACACATCATCAATATTAATCAAGCGGGGCGTGGGTTTTACCTCCATCAAGAGGGCCCGAACACAGGTAAAACATCGTGTCCCTTGTCTCCTGTTACCATTGATCCTAAGACGCTTGCTTGGGACCCCCTACCGAGATCCGCGGTTTGCCACCGACATTGGTGCTTTCATTGAGAGTTCCGCTGTGTGATCGGGCGAAAGGATCAATGGCTCGCCATGCAGATCAAGCTGCAACTTCGCATCTTCGTCACCAGCTCATTGGTCACCTTGGTTCGACCAAGGACTGCGCCCCACCTCCGATCGTCATGTTCGGATGAGGGCCTTCATCAACATCAACTCCGATCTCTATCAAGATCATGGAGGAATCATCCGAGGAGCCCGGGGGCTCAACGTCAACATTGCCCTCGGGCGACCGTGACCGCTTTTTACGGAGAGCGGAATTGTGTCCGCCGCCACCGCCTCCTCAAGCGTCATTTTAACGATTGCTTCGGTGGAATCATGCGGAATTGAGTCTACAACAACCCTGGAAAATTTCGTCGAGTTCCGATGGAGGAATCTCTGGCAATCTCCGATATACCGGAGCCGCATTGAATCTGGACGAGAATCCGGACGAGTTTAGGGCGTGGTGTCCAGCTTCAGGCTCGGACTTCCTTTGGAAGATCAACCGTTGATCAACCGAATTCCTATATCTACCACCCTCAAAATTTCAGCTCGATCCGACCGTCCAAACTCCGGAACCTTCCGATTAGTGCATCACTTTTCGGATGTGTTTCCTGCGTAACGAATCCGACCGAGTTCGTCTTTTTATGAATGGGATTTTGGACATCCTTTTGAAGGAAGTTTTGTATGGGGTATTGTGTTTTGTTTCGAACACATCCCACTAACTTTAAGATCTTTTGAACATGATCTTCAACATCATGCTGGTGTCAAACCAGTCCGGCAATATTGCTCCACGGCTGCCGACCTGCTAGACGCGTCGTCACTTTGTTGAGCCGAGCTCCACTTTTTCGGATCATCATCTCGGCAAGTCGAACAAGAGTCCGGCATCGTGAAGGATAAATCATCACCAACATCGCCGCCCCACGGATTACATGGAGCGGGCATACCGGCATCGCCGCACGGTCGCTTCACCAAGCCGGCATCGACCACGTCACGACCTGCATCGGCAAGGCCGCACTATTGCTTCTTCAAGCTGGTGTCCATCACGCTGACCTACTTCGACATCTCGGCGGGACCGGGGGCTTCACCATGTCAGGACCCCGATTCCAAGTCACATCGATCTAGCCGGTAACACCTCATATCACTTTGCGGCCTCACGCACGGTATCCCCACGGGTGTCGCCTTACCATGGCTCGGGACCGTTTGCATCTTTCGGCTCACGTATATGATAGTGTCGCTAGCATCCATATGACAGAGCACCCGGGCCGACATGGCTAGTCGTGAACCCAAAGCGGCGCTAACCTATGGGGACAGGCATACATGAATCACATCGAGCATGTCGGTCATCAACGTATGAATTCGGGCTGTAGCACTGGGCTAACAGGACTCCGGTATCCCGGGCTGTAGCAGGCTAGGCAGGACTCCGGATATCACCGCGTGACATTTCCCCGAAGGGACAGACATAGGAACGAAGTGAAACACATGCCGGCCAGTCAAGTGTCCAAGCAGTAGTGCTGGGCTAGCAGGACTCCGGTGAACCGGGCTGTAGCGGACTACTATCGCTCAGAAGCACGAGACTACATTTCCCCATATGAGAGGCTGCCAAGGATAAACAACTAGATTGTCGGATCCCACACATACCAAGCATTTCAAACATACACACAATATGCTCAATATGTGCAAATACAACATGGCATCACAACATAACTCTACGACTCAAATATTTATTCATTAGGCTCCGAGGAGCGAGATATTACAAACATGGGTCTCATGACCCAACACTCGAAACATACAAGTCAAAGCACAAGCGGAAGCTTAAACATGTGCGAGTACAGACAACTATAAATGAAAAGAGGCTGAGAAGCGACTATCTACGAGATCTGCCGAGGGCACAAGATCGTAGCTGAGGTAACAAGCTAAGCGTCAAGTCCACGTGGAACTACTAATGAGACCGACGCGTCTCTCGCAAAACATAAAATAAGCAAGCGTGAGTACAAGCGTACTCAGCAAGACTTACATCGAGAACTATCTACATATGCATCATTATCAACAAAGGGGTGGTGGAGTTTGACCGCAGCAAGCCAGCTTTGACTTGGTGGCTATCCTGAACTACATTGCAAGTAACTCTTTTGAGGTGGCGCTACACGAGTCCACATATTCACCATATCAATACACCACTATGGATCCGCTTCCGTCTCCCTCACGAGAGCGCCATCCATAGCACTCACACTTATCTTGCGAGTTTTAGAGTATCCACTTTCACTTGTCTATGAACTGATATAGGCAACCCGAAGTCCTTCTCCGCGGACACGGCTATTGAATAGATCATATTAACCTGCAGGGCTGTACTTCTTCACACGCTCTCACCACTTACCGCCGTTTACGACATGTACTCGGCAACCTTCAGCGGAAGCCCAACGTGGGTGTCGGCCACGGCCTACCTAAACACTCAAGTCCCTAGTCCAGGTTTATCGCCTATTCGGGTTCCATCCGCAGGGAGTCCGGCCGAGGTTTCCCATACAGCCCCGAACGATGTGTGCAGGGTTCCCGAGACACCAAACGGGCGAATCGGTACACCGGGCCACGGTACACCGGGCCATGGTGCCTACCGCAACACAACCCACCCCTAAGGTCAGCGTTGCGTGCGGCCCCCAGCATGCTACAAACACCAGAAACTACTTGCAACTCCCGGACTGAGGACAAGGGTGGTTAAGAAGCCGAGAGGGTCAATTAAGGATCCCAATGCGTGGTAGTAACTATTTCATGGATCACAAACACAGAACTCAGTTCCTGAGGACAGCTGCAATGAGACAACCCACCATGTACTCCTACATGGCCTCTCACCGCTACCTTTACAAAATCGTGTTCACACACTTAGCTCACGCACCGTAGGACATGTTCACACAACCATTCCAATTCATTCCCGATGAATCAGACCTGACTCAACTCTAAGCAGTAGCAGGCATGACAACAAGCATGAATGAGTAGGCACAACATGGCTCAAACAACTCCTACTCATGCTAGTGGGTTTCATCTAATTCTTGTGGAATGACAGTCATGCAGAGGATAAAGGGTTCAGCTACCGCAGCAAGTAACACATGAGTCGTTGTTGTCCTAATGCAGTAAAATAGAGCAGGAGCGAGAGAGTGGGATTGTATCGGAATGAACAAGGGGGTTTTGCTTGCCTGACACTTCTGAAGATAATATAGTTCTTCATCGGTGTCATCGAATTCATCGTCGATACATCGTCTACTGAGAGGGGACAATTACCGGCAAACAAGAGAGAACACAATCAATGCAATGCACATTCACATGAATGACATGTCATGTTAAGGTACTGAATTCACCTAATGCAATATCTAGCCAAGTTAATTGAAGTGGAACTCAAACAAGAACAAATTCCAACTCTAAATGTTATTTCATAAATTGCCCTAATCATCATTTGTCCTATTCAGTGAGGTTAACTTGTTCAAACATGCATGAAAGTGCCATAAACAGATTCTTCATATTTTTCTGATCATTTTTCATATATAAATTATTTCCATTGGAGTTGCGGTTGAATTTCTATGAATTTTAGAAGTTTTGACTATTTTCGAAATTTCCTGAATTATTATAAATCAGAAAATGATTATGGCGTCAAGACCACGTCATTGTGACGTCGGCAAGTCAACTGGGTCGGCCAGGTCAAACCTGACTGTGGGACCCATCGTCGATGTCTCGGTCACTAACGAGGTTTATTAGTACTAACTAAAAGTTAATCTAGGCTAATTAGTCCACTGGACCCACACGTCGATGACTATGGGATTAACTTAAGTTAATTTTAACACTTAGCTAAATAACGAGGACCGGGGCCCGCATGTCGCTGAAAGAGAGGGTCAAACCTCACGGTCAAGCGGTCAACCCAGGTCAAACTCACGGAGTTGACGGGCGGCTCGTCGCCGGCGGAGCGAGGCAGGCGAGGGCGGTTTTCACCCTCGGGTGACCAAAAGAGGCGGAGGGTCTCTCGTGGCGCCCGGGCTCATGGCGCATCTAAGGAGACCAGCGGGAGGTGCGGGGTGGCGGAGTTCGCCCGGAAGCGAGTCCGTGGCGGTGGCCGAGCTACGGGTTCGGCGGCGCAGGCCTCTGAGCGCTGAAACTTCGTCGAGGGGCTCTCCGGACTCCTGAGTCACAGTGAGCATGATGACGCTCCAACACAGTGGCAGCAGCGTTGGGCCAGTGGCGACATGGCCAGTGGCGGGGAAGCTTCGGCCACAGCGAGGCTACTGGCCTAGAGGCGGGCGCGACCAGGAGAAGGGGAGGCAGCGGGTGCTCACTGGCGTCCGATGGCGTCGTCGGCGAGGTCGGGACGGTCGGAGCCGGCGAATCGGGCGACGGCGACCTGCGGGTCGAGGAGGAAAGGCGTCGGGCGGCAGGGGCTTCTCGGTCGCGTGTGGCGGGGGAGGTGAGGCGGCCTGGCGGAGCTCGTTGACTGCTCGAGGGGACGAGGGGAGGCGATGGCCGGGTGGTGTTCGTCGTGGCGGGGATAGTGCTCGGGTTCGGGAGAGAGAGGGAGAGAGCGAGCTCGGGGAGAGTGAGATCGAGGGAGAGGAGGGAAAGCGAGAGGGGGCGCCGGCGTCGTGGCGTCGCTAGGAGGGCCGGGAAGCGGGAGGTGGCGTCGGGGCTCTCGAGGCGGCGCCACGCCTCGCCTCGCCTCTTGGCAGAGGAAGACAAGCGGCGAGGGGTTTGCGGTGGTGGGCTGGGCCAGAACGGAAGATGGGCCGGTGGGCTGAGAGGTGAGCGCCAAGTAAGTTGGGCTTCTCTCTCTCTCTTTAATTATTTTTATTTTTCTATTATTCTGTAACTGTTGGGCTTTATTAAAAAAATACTAAATCAATCCCAAAATTCATGGCACTACTCATGACCACTGTTGGAAATATATCCCACACTAAACATTTCAGTTTGGGATTATTTGAGCATTTAAATTATTTATTAGCATTAAATGCCCAAATGCAAATACTTTATGAATTAATCCAGTGACCAAATGTGACAATAAAAATGTGCAGCACCTCTTGTTCTGGTTTATAGCATTTTCCAGAAATGATGAACATTTTCTAAAGCCATTTGAATTCACTGAAAAATATTTTTTTTAGTTGAACCTATTTGAATTGCTTTGGTGCTAGGGCTTGGTCATCCCCATTTCAATTTTCATATAATTTAAACATGATGCATGGATGCCAAAGCAAAAACAAACAAGGCCTGAACTGGGGATGTGACAACTCACCCCCACTAAACAAGAATCTCGCCCCGGGATTCAAGACGTGAGGTAAGAGGAATAGGGAAGTCACAAAACTATCACGATCTTCATGATCCATTTGCCCTTCTTGAAGATGTTGATTCATTCCATCATCTTGGTCTTGACGTCTTTGCTTTCGAGATCTTCACTCGACACGACAACAGAAAGAAGGGGGAAACCCTACAGGATTTAATCTTCTTGGAGATCGAGCAATTCAAGATCAGTTCATGGAGTGAGACGTAAGAACATCTCTTGAGTTGAAACACCAGACACACATAGGAAATATGGAAAAGAAATGGGTGACGAAGGTTCAAATTGGTAGGCAACCGTTCCACGCTTAGAAAGATGGTGGATGGTGTCAAGGTGGCGAGGAAATATTTGCCACAATCCCGTAACGGGGCACTTTGGAAAAGGTGACTCGAAGAAAAAGCTCCTTTAAGTGGCAAAAAGAATTACTTTTGATCCATAGATCATTGAAACTCTTCATACCAGCCTAAGGCAATTTACAACGATCGATTGGCGGAGTGCAAAGGAATGGCATACCCAGAGTAGAATGGATGATGTGGACTACCTCGTTGAAGACAACGCAATGGATGATTTTTGCTTATCATCGGAGGTGGAGGAAACCCATGGTAAGTCCACTTTTGAAGATGAACCTGGACAAGAATTACTAAGAAGGCAGCCTATAGTGAAATGGCACAAGGACGGTGCAAGCTGAGAACGAAATGCAACTGTTGGAATGTTCCAACCATCATATCTGCCCGAGAGTCAGATCCGATTGATAATAGGATACTTCAGACTCATCATGTCTGAAAAGAAAGTTTGCAACACAATTCGACGAGATGATGTTGCGAGATTCTAGGGAGATGGACTATGGTAGTGAGCTCCAAAACATGAGCGGGTTCTGCTACAAACAGGTGAACACGTTGTCCCAGACAAGCATGGCCACGTAGTAGTCTTATATTAAACACTACCAAGTTCAGGTGGGGGAACCATCATCGAGGATATCGAAGTCTTAACATAAGTCATGATTAGCTCTTATGAAAGAACTCCTTCTCCTTGAACAAATCAATCAGTGGCTTGGGATGCTAGGGATACATACGGAATGAAGATGATCAGTCTATCAAACCATAGAATACTTTGCACATGCATGACCGACTTGGGATGATTCTAAAGGAAACAAAACAAACCTTTCTCAAATTCATGGCGGCAACTTACACCTAAGGCACATGAATTCGGGGAAGTCACCACTAGTAGAAAAAGGGCCTATAGTCCCGGTTGGTGAGGGCCTTTAGTCCCGGTTCATGAACCGGGACTAAAAAATCGATACTATACCCTCACCCTTTAGTCGGTTCTATCGAGAACCGGGACAGATCAAACCTCCACGTGGCCTGTCCGCTGAGCCCAGCGGGAGGGCCTTTGGTCCCGGTTGGTGGCACCAACCGGGACCAATAAACATCCACGCGTCGACATTTCTTTAGCTCTGGTTTTGTTTTTTTTTTCAAAAGGGGGTTGGGGGTTTTGGGGGTTAATTTAGGTGTTTCATATATTGTGCTATAGCTAGCTAATTAATAGAGAAAAGTGTCCTTTCTTTTGTCCGTGCTTGAGTGACACTCATTACTATACATACATTATAGAGAGGACTAACTAGACATGCTAGCTAGCTAGTAATTAAGCAAGCAGAAGATCGTCATGAACATATATATGCATACAGAGAGAAGTGATATCGACCACCTCTCCTTCTCGAGAGATTGGTCGAACAACAAGTTCTCGTATATCTATCCGACACTACCGGCTACATATATACAATAATTATCTTTTACAATACGGAGCGTGGTCCACATGGTATTCCCGTCTTCAGCGATCACATAGTCAAGAAAGAATGCCGGCAATTCCTCTTGAATTGCTCGCATGCGATCTGGTGCTAGGAGTTCATCCCGCTTCCGAAACATCTAATTTTCCCAAGCCGGGACTAAAGGGGGCCATTAGTCCCGGGTCGAGGCACCAACCGTGACTAAACCCCCTTTAGTCGGTTGGTGCCACCAACAGGACCAAAGGCCGTGTGCTGCCTGCGCCAAATGTTTAGTCCCACCTCGCTAGTTGAGAGGAGCCGCACCAGTTTATAAGGTGTGGTGCGGCTCCCTCTCGAGCTCCTCTCTAAGCAGGCTTTGGGCCTATCTCGCCACTGTGCTGTGGGCTCTTTGGGCCTTCATGGGCTGAATCTGGCCCATAGGGTTTCTAGTCGTATTCAGGCCGTGGGGGCCCGATGGGTGGCACTTTTTTTGCTTTATATTTTATTTCTTTTTGCTTTTAGTTTTAGAAAAATATAAACTTTCTATTAGTGCCATTAGTTTTAAAATTTGAAAACACTTTTTTGTTTTCTTTGTTGCTTTATTTATTTTATTTTGTTTCTACTTACAACAAAATACTTATTGTTGCTATTTTATTTTTTCAAGTTTTTTGTTTTGTTTTCTGCATTATTTATTTTATTTTGGTTTTTGCTTTATTTTTAATTCTTTTTTCTTTTAGGTCAGCAAAATTATAAACTTTCGTTAGTGCTTTTAGTTTTAGAAAAATGTAAACTTTCATTTGTGCCATTAGTTTTAAAATTGAAAACACTTTTTTGTTTTCTTTGTTGCTTTATTTATTTTATTTTGTTTCTACTTACAACAAAATGCTTATTGTTGCTATTTTATTTTTATTTTCAAGTTTTTTGTTTTGTTTTCTGCATTATTTATTTTCTTTTGGTTTTTGCTTTATTTTTAATTCTTTTTGCTTTTAGGTCAGCAAAATTATAAACTTTCTGTTAGTGCCATTTGTTTTAGAACAATTATAAACTTTCTGTTTGTGCCATTTGTTTTATAAAATTTGAATTCTTTGGAATTTGTGTGAATCACAAGTTTGTGAGCTCAACAAAGGCGTAGAGGGGCGGGCTTATAAACGGTGTGGCGCCCTTGGTTGGCGAGGTTTTCAAATTCATAGTTTTCAAATGAACTCTGAAAAAGTTGGCATAGCATGTTCATGAACAAAGCGGACAATGGTATCATACTCGTGTGTTACAAAGTTGGCATGGTATCATCATAATAGTTGCGGAGAAAGTCTTCACTTTTTCTTCGCTTGTGTCGTTTGCTTATTGCGCAGTAACCATGGATAATCTTCATCGTTTATCGGGATGCTTGGGTCAGCCTTGACTTTGAAGGGGGAATTTCATGAAACTTTTCATACTCTTGAGACATGTCATCTTGCCCTCCACTCCGGGATGTCCCTTTTTCCGAAAGAACTATGTGGCGCTTTGGCTCATTGTATGATGTATTAAGCTTCCTTATCTTTTCTTTTCCTCGATGCAGTAGACATGTCCTTCACATAGATAACATGTGCCACATCATTGGCTAGGACGAGCGGTTCGTCGGTGTACCCAAGATTTTTCAGATCCTTTGTTGTCATTCCGTCTTGTGGGTCTACTGCACCCGCCTCTGACAGATTGACCCACTTGCACTTAAACAAAGGGACCTTAAAATCTACTCCGTAGTCAAGTTCCCATATGTCTACTATGTAACCATAATATGTGTCATTTCCTTGTCGGTTGCTGCATCAAAGCGGACACCGCTGTTTTGGTTGGTGCTCTTTTCATCTTGGTCAATCGTGTAAAATGTATTCCCATTTATCTCGTATCCTTTCCAAATCATTACAGTCGAAGATGGTCCCTGGACAACAAGTACAACTCATCACAAACAGTGTTGTCACCTCGAGGCGTGTTTCCAACCAAGCTGCTGAAAGTCTGATGTGTTCACATGTAATCCGATCGTCGCCTTTGCTCGGGTGTTTGGGCGCTTGACTGTTCTTGTGTTCATCGACATCTGGGGTCACCAAGGTAGAGTTACGTAGAAGCTGTGTAGTGTGCTTGAGACCAAGAATATCCGTCCTGCATATTATTGAGTCTCTTCCAAGCGTGCCTTTTCGGTCAGTCTCCCCTCATACCGCGATTTAGGGAGACCTATCTTATTAAGGCCAGGAATGAAGTCAACACAAAACCCGATGACATCCTCTCGTTTGATGGCCCATGGAGATGCTTCCTTCGGCCTAGCACGATTCTGAACATATTTCTTTAGGACTCCATGAACCTCTCAAAGGGTACATATTGTGTAGAAATACGGGCCCCAGAATGACAATCTTGTCGACTAGATGAACTAGGGCGTGCGTCATGATATTGAAGAAGGATGGTGGGAACACCAGCTCAGCCCGACAAGACATTGTGCCACATCACTCCTTAGCGTTGCTATGATTTCTGGATCGATCACCTTTCGAGATATTGCATTGAGGAATGCACATAGCTTCACAATGGCTAATCGGACGTTTTCGGTAGAAGCCCCTCAATGCAACCGAAGCGATTGCGTCATAATCACGTGGCGATCATGAGACTTTAGGTTCGGAACTTTTCTCTAGCATATTTATTATTCCTTTATATTGACGAGAAGCGGTCGGGACCTTCATCTTGAGCAGGCATTGAAAGAATATTTCTTTCTCTTCTTTAAGAAGCGTGGTGGCGGGACCTTCATCTTTGCTTCGGAGGCATGCCCTCTTTTTTCGTACAAGCGTTGCAGGTCCTCTCGTGCCTCGGTGTATCTTTTGTCTTCCCATACGCCCAAGAAGCCTAGCAGGTTCACGCAAAGGTTCTTCGTCACGTGCATCACGTCGATCGAAGAAGCGGACCTCTAGGTCTTTCGAGAGGGTAGGTCCCAAAATATAGATTTCTTCTTCCACATGGGTGCGTGATTCTCGGCGTCATTGGAACAGCTAGTCCGTCGGGACCCTTTCCAAAGATTACGTGTAAATCATTGACCATAGCAAATGCGTGATCACGGTACACATGGCGGGCTTCTTCGGTGATCTGCCTCGCCTTTGAAATGCTTGCCTTTCTTTCGACATTGATGGTTGGTGGAAGAAATCGGCGATGGCCTGGTACACATTCTTCCTGCAGCTTCCGGTATATACTATCGGTGTCAAGTAAACAGTGCGTGCATCGTGGTATCCCTTGTTTATCGTCACGAAAGGTTCTTGAGGCGGGCCAATCGTTGATGGTCACGAACAACAACGCCTTTAGGTCAAATTCCTCCTTTTGTGCTCATCCACGTCGTACACCGTTTCCATTCCACAGCTCTAAAGTTCCTCAACTAATGGCCTTAGGTACACATCAATGTCGTTGCCGGGTTGCTTAGGGCCTTGGATGAGGCGGCATCATAATGAACTTCCGCTTCATGCACATCAAGGAGGAAGGTTATACATACATAGAGTCACGGGCAGGTGCTGTGATTGCTGCTCTGCTCCCGAAAGGATTAATGTCATCCGCGCTTAAAGCAAACCATATGTTCCTTGGGTCCTTTGCAAACTCATCCCAGTACTTTCTATCGATTTTTCTCCACTGCGACCCGTCGTGGGTGCTCTCAACTTTCGTCTTTCTTACGGTCCTCACCGTGCCATCGCATCAACTTGGCATGCTCTCCGTTTACGAGCAGACGTTTCAACCGTGGTATTATAGGAGCATACCACATCACCTTCGAGAACCCTCTTCTGGGAGGCTGCGTAAATCAACATCACCGAGGTCATCTCGTCGATCTTATACGCAATGCACGCATACCGGGCATCGTTCAGATCCTTGTAGGCACCACAAGAGAGGATGCAGTCATTAGGGCATGCATGTATCTTCTCCACCTCCAATCCTAGAGGGCATCGACCTTCTTTGCTGCATATGTCTTTGTCGGGCAATTCGTTATCCTTTGGAAGCTTCTTCTTCATTATTTTCAGTAGCTTCTCAAATCCTTTATCGAGCCTGACATTCTCGCCTTCCTTTGCAGCAATTCGAGTCACGGTACCGAGCTTTGTGTTGCCATCTTCGCAATTGGGGTACAACCCTTTTTGTGATCCTCTAACATGCGATCGAACTTCAGCTTCTCCTTTTGACTTTCGAATTGTGTCCTTGCATCAACAATGACCGGCGGAGATCATCATCATGGGGCACATCGTCGGTTCCTCTTGATCTTCAGCAGCTTCGCCGTTGCAGCACCATCATGCACATCGTCGGTGCATCTTGATGTTCGATAGCATCACCGTATTCAGGGGCACATAGTTGTCATCGTACTCTTCTTCCTCGCCGTCTTCCATCATAACCCCTATTTCTCCGTGCCTCGTCCAAACATTATAGTGTGGCATGAAACCCTTGTAAAGCGGTGGGTGTGAAGGATTTTCCGGTCGAGTAAGACTTCGTATTCCACATATAGGGCATGGACAACACATAAAACCATTCTGCTTGTTTGCCTCAGCCACTTGAGAAAAGCATGCACGCCCTTAATGTACTCGGAGGTGTGTGCATCACCGTAAATCCATTGCGGTTCATCTGCGTGCATTATATATAATTAAGTGTGTCAAAAATCATTCTGAACATCATGAATAGATAATTAAGTGACCAAATTAATAGAAGTTCATCATCACATAAAACCAAAGTACATACATAGTTCTCATCTAACAACATAAAGCTCTGCAGAGCATCTAAATTAATTAAACCATACATTGAAACTATGTAAAACATTTCAATGTGAAAACAAATCGATCATAATCGCAACCAAGGTAACAACTGATCCAGCGGCATAATGATACCAAGCCTCGGTATGAATGGCATATTTTCTAATCTTTCTCATCTTCAAGCGCATTGCATCCATCTTGATCTTGTGATCATCGGCGACATCCGCAACATGCAACTCCAATATCATCTTCTCCTCCTCAAGTTTTTTATTTTTCCTTCAAGAAATTGTTTTCTTCTTCAACTAAATTTAACCTCTCGACAATAGGGTCGGTTGGAATTTCGGTTCAACAACCTCCTAGATAAATAAAATCTATGTCACATTGGTGGCATAATTTTCATAAACAATAAATGAACCAATAGTTATGAAAAGATAATATATACCACATCCGAATCATAGGCAGGGACGAGGGCCGGCGAGGCGGATACCAAAACCATCGCACTATATAAGATGCAATAATAAAAGTAAGAAAATAATACAAGTAAGAATATTTTTCCTTTCGAGAAAGAAGATAAGAACAAGAGGCTCACCACGGTGGTGCTGGCGATGAGATCGGCGCTGGTGATCGGACGGCGGTGAAGGCAGGGGCCAGGCGTGACGGACCGCTAAACCTAGACAAATATTGAGGAAAATGGAGGTTAGAGGTCGAGCTTGGAGAGGAGAAAGCTTAAGTAGTGTGGCTCGGGCATTCCATGAACACCTTGTGTGCATAGGAGGTGAGCTAGAGCACCACCAAGCCCTCTCCCCTCGGCCAGAAAAAGCAGAGCGGTGTGCTCTGCTCTTCTTGTGAGGGGCTATATAGGCAGCACCATTAGCCCGGTTGGTGGCATGAGCCGGGACTAAAGGAAGCCTTTGGTCCCGGTTCATGCCACCCGGGACCAATAGTGGTGGGCCAGGAGCCAGGACCATTGGTCCCGGTTCGTGCCACCAACCGGGACCAAAAGGTCCAGACGAACGGGACCAATGGCCCCGTGGCCCGGCCGGCCCCCTGGGCTCACGAACCGGGGCAAATAGCTCCATTGGTCCCGGTTCTGGATTGAACCGGGACTAATGGGCTAAACTGCCCTGGACGATAGCCCCTTTTTCTACTAGTGCACTCTTTCCATCCAAGCATAAGCTTCATGAGCGGAACACGAAGAAATGCTTACACAAGTTTCCAACACTAGGTTGATGTTCAACATGACTCATGGGGGAGACAAAATGCTACTGATGGGCTCATCAGCAACTCATCGGAATTTCCATATCACTGGACTTCCACCATCATGTGAACACGGTGATAGTATTGGTCAGACCAAAAGATATAATGGTGTATGCCCGAGGGATCAACCACGAGTATGACAACATTACGAACATCGATGGTACTGATTTGATTTGATGATAGCCCACACTCAAATCAAAGGATTGATAAGACAATAGGTCCAGCAACTGATCACAGGGACCAATCGATGAAAATATCATCTTTCTTCAACACACACACACTTAAGGATATCCCTTTGTGATGAACTAAGTCGGACAGGATTTTATCTTCCAACTCTCCAAGTTGTTGTTTGGCTTAACCAACTAGCTCAGGGGTATCCAACACAGATTCTTGTAGAAAGGGTGGTTCACAAGAAACCAACTTGATCACGGGCTCAACATAACAGTCAGGAAACAACCCGGTAACACTTCCAAGAAGATATTTGGAGAGTCACAAACCACCGGTATGTTACTAAGCTCGAGAACAATCTTGCTTTTGAGGGCAAGACGATATGATCAAATGAGTGAGGACTTGACAAGATCCTAACTCATAGATCGAAGAGTGCACCAGAACTAAGGACTAGGTAGCACGATCAACCTTAGGATGATGATTTAATAACCAACACGCTAAGAATGAGAATATTGTCCATTTGCTACCAAGCAAGGGGGGTTGCTAGGCGTATCGATTCCACACATCACAATTCACTTGTCGGCATTCCGGTTACACCAACACGGGACCGAGGAATGAATGATGATGGTGAGAAGTATCACTACGTCAAAAATTCATGAGAGTTGGTGCAATTCTCATGACACTCTTGACATAAAGATGGTAACACTCCAAGGTAGAACAGAACAAAAGCTGAATTGGCATTTTGATCTGCGGGATACAACTACTTTGACCCAATCCTAGAAATGGATGAGGTACTGGAGTTTGTTTCTCCAAGTCATTCAGGACAGAATGGCTTGACGGACCACAAAAGTAATAGGCATCGATAAACAAATGCACGCATACCCTTGATTATCAACTGATAGAGGATGGTCGGGATACAACTAAAGAGAGCAACTCAAAGGAACATAAAATTTTCTGAGTTGTGGATGCACAGATTAGTATGTCGAGCAAAGCTCAACATTTCTTCCGGATAATCCATGCAGAAAAGGTAGAACTGGCGGAGTCACAATATAGAATGGAGGACTCCTCAAGAGTACTTTGATTGTGATCTTTTAATTCAAATAATTTCTGCCTTAAGCAGTTCATGATATTTGGAAGAAGGAAATACCACGGACCTCGAGGACTATCACAAAGTTACTAATATCCTAAAGGGACTAGTAAACACTATCAACATGAAGTAAGGTGAATCTCGGGTTCAAGAACCCAGGAGTAGAATGCCTACTAACTAATAACATCACGAGATGCTTTCAAGAATAATGGCCAGAATCATCACACTGGGGATACAAAAGCATTGCTAAATTGCTAGGTGACTTCCTAAACACCTAGGGTCATAATAATAATTCCAACATATATGTCGAGGCAGCAGAGTACCTCAACCCACCAATTAGTGTGGTTAATCTGGCCAAAAAGGACATGGGGAACGGAAGGAAAGGATTGCAAATGCATCAGACTATTTAGAGACCTGGGATGACTCGGACAGCATAACGGCTGTAAATGCTCAAAATGATTTGAGACATCCTGCAAAAATGGTGGCATAACCACTCAACATCACAATATCAAGGTTCCGAGATCAACAGTTATCATACAAAAATAGTAGGAACTGAACTGGGGCTTAAATCCAACAATCTTAAAGGTCTATGGATTAGTAACACGTCATCCTGATAGAAAGATGAGAAGCCTAGTTCTTAAACCCCGTAGAAGAGAAGAGGTTGACTCAGATCAGAGGGCCATGAGGTATAAGGAGTAAAAAGAGCCTTACGTTCCCTTCCACAATCAATTCCCTTACATAACTAAAGCATTTCTAGACACAACCGACTAGTTTGGCTTGGTAATCCTACAGAAGTCGGGCTCGATACCAACGCTGTCGGGACCCGATTCCAAGTCACATCGATCTAGCGGTAACACCTCATATCACTTTGCGGCCTCACGCACGGTATCCCCACGGTGTCGCCTTACCATGGCCGGGACCGTTTCGTCTTTTGGCTCACGTATATGATAGTGTCGCTAGCATCCATATGATGAGAGAACCGGGCCGACATGGCTAGTCGTGAACCCAAAGCGGCGCTAACCTATGGGACAGGCATACATGAATCACATCGAGCATGTCGGTCATCAACATATGAATTCGGGCTGTAGCACTGGGCTATGAGGACTCCGGTATCCCGGCTGTAGCAGGCTAGGCAGGACTCGAATATCACCGCGTGACATTTCCCGAAGAACAGACATAAGAACGAAGTGAAACACATGTCGGCCAGTCAAGTGTCCAAGCAGTAGTCTTTGGGCTAGCAGGACTCGGTGAACCGGGCTATAGCGGACTACTATCGCTCGAAGCACGAGACTACATTTCCCCATATGAGAGGCTGCCAAGGATAAACAACTAGATTGTCGGATCCCACACATACCAAGCATTTCAAACATACACAATATGCTCAATATGTGCAAATACAACATGGCATCACAACATAACTCTCGACTCAAATATTTATTCATTAGGCTCAGGAGCGAGATATTACAAACATGGGTCTCATGACCCAACACTCGAAACATACAAGTCAAAGCACAAGCGGAAGCTTAAACATGTGCGAGTGCAGACAACTATAAATGAAAAAGGTGAGAAGCGACTATCTACCGAGATCTGCCGAGGGCACAAGATCGTAGCTGAGGTAACAAGCTAAGCGTCGAAGTCCACGTGGAACTACTAACGAGACCGACGTCTCTCGCAAAACATAAAATAAGCAAGCGTGAGTACAAGCGTACTCAGCAAGACTTACATCGAACTATCTACATATGCATCATTATCAACAAGGGGTGGTGGAGTTTGGCTGCAGCAAGCCAGCTTTGACTCGGTGGCTATCTGAACTACATTGCAAGTAACTCTTTTGAGGTGGCGCACACGAGTCCACATATTCACCATATCAATACACCACTATGGATCCGCTTCCGTCTCCCTCACGAGCGCCATCCATAGCACTCACGCTTATCTTGCGAGTTTTAGAGTATCCACTTTCACTTGTCTATGAACTGATATAGGCAACCCGAAGTCCTTCTCCGCGGACACGGCTATTGAATAGATCATATTAACCTGCAGGGTGTACTTCTTCACATGCTCTCACCACTTACCGCCGTTTACACGACATGTACTCGGCAACCTTCAAGCGGAAGCCCAGCGTGGGTGTCGGCCACGGCCTACCTAAACACTCAAGTCCCTAGTCCAGGTTTATCGCCTATTCGGGTTCCATCCGCAGGGAGTCCGGCCGAGGTTTCCCGTACAGCCCCGAACGATGTGTGCAGGGTTCCCGAGACACCAAACGGGCAAATCGGTGCAGACCACGGTGCCTACCGCAACACAACCCACCCCTAAGGTCAGCGTTGCGTGCGGCCCTGACATACTACATCCACCAGAAACTACTTGCAACTCCCGGACTGAGGACAAGGGTGGTTAAGAAGCTGAGAGGGTCAATTAAGGATCCCAATGCGTGGTAGTAACTATTTCATGGATCACAAACACAGAACTCAGTTCCTGAGGACAGCTGCAATGAGACAACCCACCATGTACTCCTACATGGCCTCTCACCGCTACCTTTACCAAATCGTGTTCACACACTTAGCTCACGCACCGTAGGACATGTTCACACAACCATTCCAATTCATTCCCGATGAATCGGACTGACTCAACTCTAAGCGATGGCAGGCATGACAACAAGCATGAATGAGTAGGCACAACATGGCTCAAACAACTCCTACTCATGCTAGTGGGTTTCATCTAATTCTTGTGGAATGACAGTCATGCAGAGGATAAAGGGTTCAGCTACCGCAGCAAGTAACACATGAGTCGTTGTTGTCCTAATGCAGTAAAATAGATCGGGAGCGAGAGAGTGGGATTGTATCGGAATGAACAAGGGGTTTTGCTTGCCCGGCACTACGAAGATAATATAGTTCTTCATCGGTGTCATCGAATTCATCGTCGTCGTCGTCTCTCGAGAGGGACAATTACCGGCAAACAAGAGAGAACACAATCAATGCAATGCACATTCACATGAATGACATGTCATGTTAAGGTACTGAATTCACCTAATGCAATATCTAGCCAAGTTAATTGAAGTGGAACTCAAACAAGAACAAATTCCAACTCTAAATGTTATTTCATAAATTGCCCTAATCATCATTTGTCCTATTCAGTGAGGTTAACTTGTTCAAACATGCATGAAAGTGCCATAAACAGATTCTTCATATTTTTCTGATCATTTTTCATATATAAATTATTTCCATTGGAGTTGCGGTTGAATTTCTATGAATTTTAGAAGTTTTGACTATTTTCTGAAATTTCCTGAATTATTATAAATCCAGAAAATGATTATGGCGTCAGCACCACGTCATTGTGACGTCAGCAAGTCAACTGGGTCGGCCAGGTCAAACCTGACCTGTGGGACCCATACGTCAGTGTCTCAGTCAGCTAACAGGGTTTATTAGTACTAACTAAAAGTTAATCTAGGCTAATTAGTCCCTGGACCCACACGTCAGTGACTATGGGATTAACTTAAGTTAATTTTAACACTTAGCTAAATAACAGGGACCGGGGCCCGCATGTCAGTGAAAGAGAGGGGTCAAACCTCACCGGTCAAAGCAGTCAACCCAGGTCAAACTCACGGAGTTGATCTGCGGCTCGTCGCCGGCGGAGCCGAGACGGCGGAGGGCGCCGGGTTTCGCCCTCGGTGACCAAAAGAGAGGCGGAGGGGCTCTCGTGGACGCCGGGCGCGCATCTAAGGAGACCAGCGGGAGGTGCGGGGTGGCGGAGTTCGCCGGAAGCGAGTCCGTGGCGGTGGCGGAGCTACGGGTTCGGCGGCGCAGGCCTCTGAGCGGGAAACTCGTCGAGGGGCTCTCGGACTCCTGAGTCACAGTGAGCATGATGACGCGCTCCAACACAGTGGCAGCAGCGTTGGGCCGGTGGCGACATGGCCGGGCGGCGGGGAAGCTCGGCCACGGCAGGGCTACGGCCTAGAGGGCGGGCGCGACCAGGGAGAAGGGGGAGACGCAGCGGGTGCTCACTGGCGCGTCCGATGGCGTCGTCGGCGAGGTCGGGACGGTCCGAGCCGGCGAATCAGGCGGCGGCGACCGGCGGGTCGAGGAGGAAAGGCGTCGGGCGGCGCAGGGGCTTCTCGGTCGCATGTGGCGGGGGGAGGGCGAGGCGGCACGGGCGGAGCTCGTGGACTGCTCGAGGGGCGAGGGGAGGCGATGGCGGGGTGGTGTTCGTCGGCGGCAGCGATAGTGCTCGGGTTCGGGAGAGAGAGGAGAGAGCGAGCTCGGGAGAGTGAGATCGAGGAGAGGAGGGGAAGCGAGAGAGGGGGCGTCGTCGTGGCGTCGCTAGGAGGGCCGGAAGCAGGAGGTGGCGTCGGGGCTCTGGGGCGCGCCCGCCTCGCCTCTGCCTCTTGGCGAGAGGAAGGCGACAGCGTGAGGGGTTTGCAGTGGTGGGCTGGGCGAGAGCGGAAGATGGGCGGTGGGCTGAGAGGTGGCGCCAAGTAAGTTGGGCTTCTCTCTCTCTCTTTAATTATTTTTATTTTTCTATTATTCTGTAACTGTTGGGCTTTATTAAAAAAAATACTAAATCAATCCCAAAATTCATGCCACTGCTCATGACCACTGTTGGAAATATATCCCACAGTAAACATTTCAGTTTGGGATTATTTGAGCATTTAAATTATTTATTAGCATTAAATGCCCAAATGCAAATACTTTATGAATTAATCCAGTGACCAAGTGTGACAATAAAAATGTGCAGCACCTCTGGTTCTGGTTTATAGCATTTTCCAGAAATGATGAACATTTTCTAAAGCCATTTGAATTCACTGAAAAATATATTTTTTTAGTTGAACCTATTTGAATTGCTTTGGTGCTAGGGTTTGGTCATCCCCATTTCAATTTTCATATAATTTAAACATGATGCATGGATGCCAAAGCAAAAACAAACAAGGCCTGAACTGGGGATGTGACACACCATCTCTTCACGAACCTACTCCTCACACTTCGGCGTCATTAGCCGACCAGGCAATGGGTGCGCGGATCGAGTCCCAATTTTGGGAATCACCTTCCTTCGGATTGCTACAACAAATAAACCAGGTGCTATTAATCCTAGTATTTCTTTTTGCTTGTTTGGGTTAATTTTTCCGAAGGAATCATTACTCTGGTTTGTCCATCATATGTACACAGGTCTATCAAATGGTGGCGCATTATCGGCGGTCGCATGATGGTTGGTCGGTTTCGTACATAGTCCGTGACGCCGCATCCGAACTCGGACCGACACTGTGAATCGAGCTTTGCCACGCCTTTGTTGCATTACGCCGACGACCTGCATCGACATTGACTTGGCGCCAGCCATATTTCTTTTATTACTCACTTTGCATAAATTATTTATTATGCAATGATTTTTTAATTAGTTATCATTATTACTATTATCCCCGGTCTGCACTATTTTTTGTGCACAGGAAAATGATCCAGCCGGACTATATCCTTTGGCGTCACCTCGGCTGGACGGCGGGCTTCGTCAACACTTCATTACCCCATGCAGGGGACTTCGGCATCACTCTGTCGTCCTGCATTGACCGTGCTATGTCACCACTTCGGAGTGCCGAGCTCTTTTGCTCCGCCACCTCGGGATCGGCTTGGGGGATGGAACCTTGTCCCGCATCAAGCTCGGACCACGTCGTCAATACCGAACACATTAACCAGCTAAGTTGCCTTCATACTCAAAGTTTTAAATTTTTAACTTGTGTTCAGCTCGACCAAGCATTATACTTTTTTGGAAAAAAATTGCTTGTAAAAATTTTCCTTGTCCAAACTTTGTTTGCACACACTTGACGCGCTACATGCGCTCATTATACCTGGGGGCTTCTTTAACTGAAGCTTATTAATACGGGCTTTATGCCCAACACATGTGTCACACTTCCGCATGTACCTTTTATTCACCATTATATGCATCGATATGACTTAAGTTTTGGCCAAGCTGGGTTGCTGGCTCTGTGCTTACCCCTCGTTCCCGATTGTTCGGCTAGGTGGTAAAGGAGCACCTCTGCGATTATTCTGCCGGGTCAGCCGGATGTGTACCTCGACCGGGTGAAGCCGAAAGCTAGCGTACTTAAGGGAATATTCGGTCGGTGAACTAAAAGATGGTTTTTAATTATTTACCCATCCGCCCCAGATGATTTTCTGCTTTCATAGCAGCTTTGACATGCACTTTAGGGTATGCATCCCAACGAAAGGAACCCTTACGGAACTATTCTCCCCGAAGATGTTTCTTACTACCCATGTAATATAACATAACTAGTTGGGCACTTATGCGATACAGCACTAATGACCCTACGCCTTGTCTCCATGCATACCACGGTTCTTATATAACCACGAAGGTATTCGGACACACTCGGACTATTGGGTCCGAGGTCGAGCGAAAAGGTCCGCTATGACAAGCGATCTACAATCCGGATAGAAGGCATTCTACATGTCACCTTACATTATATAGTCAACTTTTACCCAAGTCACTTGGGGGCTCTTATGTTTATTTGAGCCGTTTCATACTAAGTGTTTTTCTTCTTAGCCGTTGCAAAGTTTTTATTATTTATCACTCCTTTTCTCGACACGAGTGTGCGGTCACTAGCCAAGGAGCCTAATTTCTCTCTCAAAACCGCTAGAGTTTAGTTTTCTAAACTGGCCTAATGAGAAGTACTCCGCCTTCGGGATAGGAGACTGAAGCCGTAGGCTGACCCGCTTGAAGTCTTGAGATAGGATGTGTCAAGTTAAAGCACGACAGAAGCACTGTTTTTTCTAAAGTCCAATTTTCGGATTGGCACCGAACACTCGATCTTGTTCGGACGTCATGTTTTTACTGACATTTTTTTCCAAGATTTTGGCACTTTTAACTATTTGTGTGTTTTCAGCACAAGTCTCACAGTGCAACGCCGGACACCTTTAGAAATTCGGCAAAAACATTCTCGGATATTGCTATATATGCATTAGTTTCGAATTGTGTCTTCGGTCAATAGTTGGGTTGCCCGGCTCCCGCGCTTGCCTCCTATGTTCCGCTTTGTTCGGCTAGGTGTGCAAAGGGACAACCACTGCGATTGTGCTTCCAGCTCGCATGGTCAAGCACCTCAGTGGAGAAAGCCGAAAACTGACTGTCACAATAGGTGTAAACTGGTCAGCGATCCGATGATTATATTAAATGACGGGCCCTTCATAAAATTGGCCGAAGTGTTTTCGGCTTGACCTCGACTGTCGCCGAACACTACCGGGGGCTAGTAACTGGCCTCCCAAACTAAATCCTCAATATTTTTCTCTGACATTGGAGCTGAGGTTTCATGATCATGCTTAGCATGGCAACCCAAAGAAAGGAACCGATAGCGGGACTATTTTCTTTGGAAGACATTTCTTCTGTTAAACAGTAATATAACATGTCTCTCCGCGTACCTTTGTTTATAAAACCGTATGGACAGCCGATGGTCGGTCAACAAAGTTTTGTACAATGCAGATCCGAGCATTAATGACATAAAGTACTTGGATTCATTGAGTCATTACACATAATTTGTGATTTTACTATGGATATTGATCCTTAATTCGGCCACCCGTGCCCGCATTAAGGCTCGGGGGCTACTAGGCTTCGGGCTTATTATTTACAAATATTAAAGGGGCACATCAATCCCCTGATCTGGTATTGCCACCCGACCAGTGTCTCGGGGGCTACTGCATTGCTTGTTCTATGCAGAAAATCTTAAGTGCAATACAGTTTCCGAGGAGATTTTGATCCTCAGGTTGGTCGGCCGCACCCAACCTGAGTCTCGAGGTCTGAGCACGCCGCTTTTTGCGTCCTGAAGTATTCTGCCGAGCTAGGACTTGGTCCTCAGACCGATTTTGGAAATCAACCTGAGTCTCGGCAGCTACGGGGATTAGCGGTCTTATGTCATCCTTCATGGGCATCTCGGGTTTTAGACCGATACCCACCTTGAGGGCTACTGGCTATGTATCTCGGCAGAGAATAAATTGCACCACCACGGAAGCAGTCCGGCATAAAGCTCGGGCGCTAGTGGCTGGTTCCATAGAGGGCATTTCTGGCATTAAGCTCGGCTAAACTCCTTCAAACTTCTTTGAACCAAGGTGATTTACGACACCTCGGATACAGTCCGGCGTTGGAGCTCGGATACATAGTCCGGCATTGGAGCTCGGACACATAGTCCGGCGTTGGAGCTCGGATGCATAGTCCGGCATTGGAGCTCGGAAACAGTCCGGCGTTGGAGCTCGGACACATAGTCCGACGTTAGAGCTGGGAAGCAGTTCGGCATTGGTGCTCGGCTGCAAAAGATACCTCGAATGCAGTCCGGCATTGGAGCTCGGATGCAAGAGGACGCTGCCGCCCGGGAACAACTTCAAACCCGAGGTGTAGCACAAAAATAACAAGGCATTGATAAAGGCCGTAAACTTAAAGGGGCTCCTCGGATACCCGACGTGTAAACTCGCCGAATGCATTTCGGCTATCCTCAAGATCGAAGATGAGAAGATTTGTTGAACCAGTTTTCAAGAACGGCAACCGAAGATGAAGAACAGTTCGGAAGAATCGAGGAGCGTCCCTAACTTGAAGACTGGTTCAGGGGGCTACTGACGGTGTCCTGGACTAGGGGGTACTCACCACGTCGTCCCCCGATCAGTTAGATTGGGCCGAGGACCCCCGGGGCCGCATACTCATGGGCCAGTCCGGACAGTTGCCGCATACAAGGAAGATTCCACAAGACTTGGCGATCAAGACAAGGACTCCTCCCCCACCGGTGTATTCGACTAGGACTCTTGTTATCCTAGGCCTCTGGTGCATTATATAAACCGAGGCCAGGCTAGTCGATAGACGATCTCATATATACAATATAAAACAATCATACCATAGGCTAGCTTCTAGGGTTTAGCCTCTTTGATCTCGTGGTAGATCCACTCTTGTAACACACATCATCAATATTAATCAAGCAGGACGTAGGGTTTTACCTCCATCAAGAGGGCCCGAACCTGGGTAAAACATCGTGTCCCTTGTCTCCTGTTACCATTGATCCTAAGACACACTGCTTGGGACCCCCTACCCGAGATCCGCCGGTTTTGACACCGACACTAGGCCTCTAGGGTTTAGCTATTACGATCTCGTGGTAGATCAACTCTTGTGATACTCATATTCATCAAGATCTATCGGATTTCGGGTTCCGGCAGACCCTTGAGGTTCGAACTCTGGGGTGTGTGCGGAGATCTTTCCCCTACCAGCTCACGCGTTATGAATCATAAGGAATCTAAGCTAGGAACGATGAACAACACAAGAGACACAAGGTTTATACTGGTTCGGGCCACCATCGTGGGGTAATACCCTACTCCAGTGTGTGGTGTGGTGGATTGCCTCTGGGGCTGATGAAGAACGGTACAAAGGAAGAACATCCTCGCGAGGGGCTGTTCTTGAGCTGGTGTGATGGACTGCTTAGGTGAGTCCAGTCGCTTCTCTCTCCCTCTCTCTCTGGGGTAGATTTTTCCTGTTCTTCTCTCTGTGGTGGCTAGTCCTATTTATAGAGGGAGGCCCTAGGCCTCTTCCCAAATAATGAGCGGGAGGGCGCCAACAATTGGCCATTTTGAAGGGGAACATCTAGTACACTTATCCTGACTAAAGTTGGTCTTCGGCTGCCAAAGGCTCTGACGGTGACGCCGTCCTGTGCTCCACGATGACCTCCGTCCTGCCGCTCTGCTGGTCTTGGTCTTGTTGCACCAAGCAAAGAACCTTTGCTCGATGCCTTGGCCTGTGCTTGCCTCCTTTGCACCAAAGGGGAACGAGAACATCTTGCAAGAGTCGGGCGCCCACCGATCTCGATCGTCATGGCTTGCATCACGGGCACCTCGTGAGGTACCCCGCCTTGATCTCTCTGCCTCCTCATGAGCCTGCCTGACGAGGCTGCTCCTGAGGAAGGTTCCTGTCGTCCGCCCCGCGAGGCTTGGCCCCTCGCGAGGGTCTTGAGCTTGGGCTGATGAAGTTGGGCCACGCTAGGCCCCCACTTGAACCACGCCCCAGCCTCAGTGCACAAGTCCTGGGACCCTGTTCCCGAACGCCGACAAGAGCCCCGGCCCCAAGGCGCCTGCACTTTGCTTAGCGAAGAGAAGCGGGCAAGGCAAGCGCCGCGGGCCCCAACAGCCTGCGGCCTTGGGCGCCGCGTGGTGACTGATTGGTCGTGGGCGTCCCCGCTTCGCTATGATCCCTCGGCAGCTGCATGACTTGACAAGTCCCTGCATGCAGAAATGGTTAATGATTACCTGTGATCGTGGAGGCCAACGGTTGGCCTCCTCCAGCTATAAGTACGGAACGGCGCAAGCCCTTCCAGTCCATCCCCTCTTGCTACTCCTTTCTCTCCATGGCTTCGTCGAAGAGGTTCTCAGCCGCGGAGAAGGGAAGGCTCGCCAGGTAGGGCCTGACTCTCACCCAGCCAAGCGCGGTCGAGGCCGTCCTTGCAAGCATCATGTGGCTCCCGTAGCGGCTTCCCGTGGTCGTGGAGGCGATCCCCTGCGCGGTGATGGGCGCCAGGTTGTCGATGGGGGGCGCGCCGTGACTGCGCGGCCCCCTAGGCCGCGCTTCCACTCGGCGGAGGTGCTGCCGGAGTTCGTCGTGTGGTCGGTGGAGCCGACCAGCACCTGGCTCCAGCTTCCCCACTTCTTTGTAGGTGAACTTCCGGCTGGCACTCCGGGCGGTCTCTGGCTCCAGGAGGACGGTTGTTGCAGCCGGGTCTCCTGGGCTTCGCTGGAGGTCTCCGTCGCCATGAATGTGGCCCTGACCCGCGGCTGGCAAACTTTGCCCGCGCACGTGGCCTGAGCCGGCGGTGCACCCTGCACTTCAAGTTCGAGGGCGATGCCACCCTCTACGTGAGGGTGTTCGGAGAAGACGGTCGCCGTGCCGGGTGCTGCCTCGAAGACGATGATCGCGGCCGTGTACCCATCCCCGGTGATGATCGGGATGAAGATGACAACAGGCGCGTGGTCGGCGGCGCTCGGGGCTCGTCGAGCTTCGGTGGCTCTCCTTCGGAGAGCAGCTCCTCCATGGTGGCCGCGACCAGCCTCCGTGCCGTCGCGCCTGCCTGGAGGGAGGTAGCAGGTCAGCCCACCGTCGCGCCTCGGTGAAGCGCGTGGAGGAGTCTGACTGAGCTCCGGAGGCAATACGAGCCTTCGCCGCGAGTTGGTGCCGAGCAAGTCATGCCTATTTTGTATTTCTCCCTTCCCTGCGCAAAGAGACAGTAGTGTAGGGCCTCGTGGGGGCGTGCTGAACTGTTGCTGTTAATTATCATGCTGTTTCCGCTATTCCTGTGCTGTGCTTTTGTGCCGCATGCCCGTGTGCAGGAATTACTTAGCTCGAGGGGACTTGTCGCGGTCTTCGCTTCCCGAGGCCGAGGCCTCGCCACGCGCTTCATGTCCTGCAAGGATTAGTCAGGAGGGGTAGCTTCCGGTCTTGGTTGTGGAGGCGACCGACCCAGGTCCTGTGTTCGCGTCGCGATGCCCGTGGGGCACGGACTAGGAGGGGTGCTCCCATAGGGGACCTGGATAAGAAAGCTTCAATCGATTGGGGAAGAAAACACTCGCGAGGGTGCCCGTGTTGCTCCCTCACGAGACTTGCGCGAGAGAAAACGAGGTAAGTGAGCGAAAAAGACAAAGAGCCACAAGCCAAGGACGACAACAACTTCAATAAAACTTCAAATAGGAACGAACAAGCCAACTGCAGAAAGCAAATGAAAAAGTCGCGTCCGGCACCTAATCTAGTCTTCGACATGTTCTCACCAGCGCGAAGCTAAGTGTTACCACTGGGCATGGGCGGGAGCCCCCGAGGCCCGAGGGCGGCTCTCCGGAGACTCAGGGGCGTGTACAGCCCCAACTCATTATTACGTGAGAGTGTCACGGGCGGCGAGCTTCACAAGCATTGGCCTTCTTCACAGGCTCCGGGCCTTTCTCGGGGAAATGAGCTTCACAAGCATTGGCCTTCTTCACAGGCTCCGGGCCTTTCTCGGGGAAATGAGCTTCACAGGCGTTGGCCTTCTTCACAGGCTCCGGGCCTTTCTCGGGGAAATGAGCTTCACAGGTGTTGGCCTTCTTCACAGGCTCCGGGCCTTTCTTGGGGAAATGAACTTCACAGGCGTTGGCCTTCTTCACAGGCTCCGGGCCTTCTTGGGAAATGAACTTTTGTGCATTGGCCTTCTTCATGTGCTCTGGGCCTTTTTTTGTGCTCCGGCCTTTTTACAGGCTCTGGGCCTTTCTTCAAGGGTAGAACTTCCGGAGATGTTGGATGTTCCATGCGTTCGGGATGGGCACCCCCTCCTGAGTCTCCAAGCGTGCGGAGCCGGGCCTGGAAACATGAACAACCTTGAACGGGCCCTCCCACATGGGAGAAAGCTTATTCAACCCTTCCCTGGAGAGGACCCGTCTGAGCACGAGGTCCCCTACCTCAAGATTCCTGGGGCGGATGTTGCGGCAGTGGTATCGCCAGAGCCGCTGCTGATACCTTTGCTTGCCGCAGCGCCTCTCGACGATGTTCCTCCCCAAAGACGAGATCCGTCCCCGTGATGGCGCCCTGCTGCGCCTCGTCGAACGACAGACCTGCGGCAGAGCGACGCCGACCTCGTGAGGGAGGACGGCTTCTCCGTGAGACGAGGAAGAACGGGTCTCGCCGGTCGGCTTGGCCGCGGTCGTGCGGATGGACCATAGCACGATCGGAGCTCATCGTGCCAGCCCCCCGCCGCAGCCTCCAGCCTTCTTCTTGAAGGTCCTGGTTTTGAGGCCCTTCAGACCTCCGCTGGCTCGCTCGTCTCTGGCCGTTATTCGGGCTGCACCACCTGCGTAGCATATCTGCTCCAAGGTTAGCACAAGACGCGTTTTGAAGAGATTGCTGGTGAATCGCGAACCATTGTCGGTGATGATGCGGTTAGGCACCCCAAACCGGCTCACGAGGCCCCCGATGAACTTGACTGCAGAGTCTACCGGGATGGTGCGTACAGCTTCCACCTCAGCCCACTTGGTGAACTTGTCCACGGCGACGTAGAGGTAGCGATAGCCCCCTGGCGCCTGAGGGAACGGGCGTAGAATGTCCAGCCCCCAAACTGCGAATGGCCATGAGAGGGGTATAGTTTGCAGGCCTCCCGCCGGCTGATGGATCTGCTTGGCGTGAAATTGGCAGGCCTCGCAATCCTTTACTAGCTCAACAGCGTCGCTGAGTGCTGTGGGCCAGTAGAACCCGCTGCAGAATGCCTTGCCAACGAGGGTTCGTGACGATGAGTGATGCCCACAATCTCCGCCATGTATGTCTTCCAGCAATTAATTCCCTTGCTCTCTGGAAATGCAACGTAGGAACATGTCATTCGGCCGCCTCCGGTAAAGCTCTCCATCCTTGATGCAGTAGGCCGTGGCTTGCCACGCCACACGCTCCGCCTCCTCCTCCTTCTCCGGCAGGGTCCCCCGCGTCAAGTAGCTCTTGAGCTCTATGATCCAACACCCTTCCTGGGGCTCCAACGACAGGAGCAGGCGTGCCCCTGAGGCCGGGCCGCAGACTAGGGCTCCCGAGGTAGGCGGCTCGGGGAGCTCCTCCCGAGGTTGCACCGCGCTTGATAGTGACGGTGCCGCTGAGGGCCTGAAGAGTCGCTCTTCGAAGATGCCAAGTTCCTAAGGTAGCCGCCTGGACGCCCTCTTGGCGATGTCATCCGCCTCTTGATTGGTGCCGCGGGGCACATGCTACAGCTCCAGCCCCCAGAACTGTTTCTCCATCCTGCGAACCTCCGCGAGGTAGGCTTCCATGTGCTCGTCCTTCGCTCAGAGTATCTTGTTGGAGAAGTTGACGAGGAGTTGTGAATCGCCTTGATGATGAGGCACTTTACCCCAAAGCGATCGGCTCTCAGCCGCTATGAGGCCTTCATATTCTGCTATGTTGTTGAGACCTTTTCCCTGCGGCCGAAACAGAGATGCACGGGCTAATGAGCTTGTCCTGAGTAGGAGATACGAGCACTGCGCCGGCCCCCACGCCATGTCGGGAGAATGCCCCGTCGAAGTACATGACCCAGCCGTCCGGTGCCTCGCTCACCGGAGAAAGTGATTGGTCTTCGCCTGCTTCGAGACCGGGTGCCTCCGTCCATTCTGCCATGAAATCTGCCAATGCGGCCCACTTGATGACTCTAATTGTGCTGAATTCTAGCTGAAACGCTTGCAGTTCGATGTTCCACTCGGCGACTCTTCCAGCTGAGTTGGGGTTCTTGAGCACCTCTCCAGAGGGTATGCTGAGACGACCTTGATGGGATGACCTTGAAGCATCGCCAGCAGCTTGCGTGAGGCTACCAATAGCGCGATGAGGAGTTTTTGGGGCATGGGGTACGCGCCCTCGGCCCTCTGTAGCATCCGGCCGACGGCACACGGGTGCTCGACGAGGCTGTGAGCGCCGGGCGCTGTTTATGCCCTCCGTAGGGTTGGGGTGCCTCCCGAGACGGCGGAGCCCCAATGCCTGGTCGCCAGGCCTCTCTTCGCCCCGCGCTTTCTGCTGCGGGGTGATCCCCTTCGGCCGCGGCCATGGTCTTTATGAGGCTCTATTTGCTTCTCTTCGCTCCTGCCTGGAGGGCAGCTATGCCTTGGCCTGATGCTCCTCCCCGACTGGCTACTAGGGCCGTGAGACCGGGAGTAGGGGTGGCCGCGAGGTAGAGCACCGTGAGGCTCCCGAGGACGCTGGAGCTACCATCATCGGAGGGCTGGTAAGGTACCTCTTGAGTTCTTGAATGCCTTGTTGGCCTCTTCACCATTCAAAGGGCCTTCTTCTTCATCAGCTTGAAGAATGGCGTGCTCGCCCCAACTTGAGATGCAACGCCCTAGCATGGTCACGCGCCCGGTGAGTTTCTGCATTTCTCTGAGGGTCTTTGGCGGGCTCATGTCCTCGACTGCTTTGACCTTTTCCGGGTTGGCCTCGATGCCCCTATGGGACACGAGGAAACCCAGGAGCTTGCCCGAGGGGACTTCAAATACGCACTTCTCCGGGTTGAGCCGCAGGTCCACTTTATCGAGGCTCGCGAAGGTTTCTTCCAAGTCCTGTATCAGGGTCTTCGCCTCACGAGACTTCACTACAATGTCATCGACGTACGCCTCAGCATTCCTCCCGAGCTGTCGGCCAAGGGCGATGTGCATCAGCCGCTGAAAGGTCGCGCCAGTGTTGCGCAACCCAAACGGCATGCATGTATAGCAGTACACTCCGCACGGGGTCAGGAAAGCCATTTTTTCCACGTCTTCTACTGCCATCTTGATCTGGTGATAGTCCGAGAAGGCATCCAGAAGCCTGCAAAGTCACACTCAGCGTGGAGTCGACGATCCGTCAATGCGAGGAAGCGGAAATGGATCCTGTGGGCAGGCCTTGTTGAGGTTGCTGAAGTTACACACATACGCTCTTTCCCCCCTTTTTTGGCACAACAACCGGGTTGGCCAGCCAATCCGGTAGCGGACTCGCGAATAACCCCCGCCGCCTTTAGCTTGCGGGTCTCTTGGACGATAAAAGCCTGTTTTCTCGTGGACTGCCGCCGCTTCCGCTTCACGGGCACACGTTAGCACACGCTGAGGTGATGCTCAATCACGCCTCGGGACCCCCGCCAACCGATCAGTCCCCACGCCAACACCTTCTTGTTCGCTACAGAACTTCACCAAGGCCTCCTCCGCTTGGGTTAGAGGTTTGCACCTATGATGAAGGTGGCGCTGCGGACCCGGCCTCGCTGATCGGTACCTGCTTGGTTTCCGCTTTGTTTTGAGTGAATAGCTGCTTCTTCTGACGGCACAGCCCCTTGGGCTCGGGGGCGTCAGCGCTGGCGAGCCATGCCACCGCAGCCGCCTTGAAAACAATCTCGAGCGCATGCAGTGCATCTCCTGTGTTTCCTGACACGGTAAGGACGCCGCTGCTCCCGGGCATCTTCATGAGGTTGTACGCCGGGTGAGGGTCCTGGTGATAGCCACTTCGCAGATGGTGGGGGTGCACAGCATCGGGAGCGCACCCGAACCGGCGGGGTTGGAGGGGTGATCGTCCGAGTTGAAGAGCAGGTCGGCCTCGGGCGCCACGCAGCCCGGCGGGGCTCCCTGGCGCTTGGAGGCGATGGCGATCTGGCGGGTGAACGTTTTGATGTGGCGGCTCGAAGCTGGCGCCAGTGAGCCGCCCAGGAGAGCTGCGACGACCGGGGGCGCCAGCCCGGCGCGATGGGCGAGGTAGAGGCCATGCAGCCCCCAACAGTCATGCTGCTCGTTCCCCGCCGGACCGGTGGGGGCGCGATGGCAAAGCGACGGAACGACGAAGGCCCACCGACGGGAGCCGTCGGGCGATTTCGAAGGGCGCGAGCAGCCCGACGCCGCGCTGGCTCGGCGAACGCAGCCATGGACACGGCGGAAGATCACACGCGACCAGTGGAAGAAAGATTCCGGCACAGCCCTACCTGGCGCGCCAAATGTCGGATTTTGGGTTCCGGCAGACCCTTGAGGTTCGAACTCTAGGGTGCGCACGGAGATCTTTCCCCTACCAGCTCACGCGTTAATGATTCGTAAGGAATCTAAGCTAGGAACAATGAACAACACAAAAGACACAAGGTTTATACTGGTTCGGGCCACCGTCGTGGTGTAATACCCTACTCCAGTGTGTGGTGTGGTGGATTACCTCTGGGGCTGATGAAGAACAGTACAAAGGAAGAACAGCCTCGCGAGGGGCTGTTCTTGAGCTGGTGCGATGGACTGCTTGGGTGAGTCCATTCGCTTCTCTCTCTCTCTCTCTCTCTCTCTCTCTCTCTGGTAAATTTTTCCTGTTCTTCTCTCTGTGGTGGCTAGTCCTATTTATAGAGGGAGGCCCTGGGCCTCTTCCCAAATAATGAGCGAGAGGGTGCCAACAATTGGCCATTTTAAAGGGGAACATCTGGTACACTTATCCTGACTAAAGTTGGTATTCGGCTGCCAAAGGCTCTGATGGTGACGCCGCCCTGGCTCCACGATGACCTCCGTCTGCCGCCTCGCTGGTCTTGGTCTTGTTGCACCAAGCTGTAACCTTTGCCTCGATGCCTTGGCTCAGGCTTGCCTCCTTTGCACCAAAGGGGAAATGAGGACATCAAGCAGGTCGGCACCACTGGGCGCCCTCCGATCTCGATCACATGGCTTGCGCCACGGGAACCTCGTGAGGTACCCCTGCCTTGATCTCTCCGCCTCGTGAGCCTGCTCTGGCGAGGCTGCTCCCGAGGAAGGTTCTGCTCGTCCGCCTCATGAGGCTTGGCCCCTCGCGAGGGTCTTGAGCTTGGGCTGATGAAGCCGGGCCTGGCTGGGCCCCCACTTGAGGCATGTCGCAGCCACGTGTGCAAGTCTGGGACCCCTGCCCTTAACGCCGACAAGATCAATCAAGCAGAAGTAGGGTATTACGTCCATAGAGAGGGCCCAACCTGGGTAAACATCGTGTCCCCGCCTCCCGTTACCATCGACCTTAGACGCACAGTTCGACCCTCACCCGAGATCCGCCGGTTTTGACACCGACATTGGTGCTTTCATTGAGAGTTCCACTGTGCCGTCCCCAAAAGGTTTGATGGCCCCTTCAATCGTCAACAACGACGCTATCCAAGGGGAAGCCTTCCTCCCCGGACAGACCTTCGTGTTCGGCGGCTTCGCACCGCGGGCCAACTCGCTTGGCCATCTGGAGCAGATCGCTAGCTACGCCCCTAGCCACCAGGTCAGATTCGGGAGCATGAACTACGTTGTGGATATCCGTGGAGATTTGATCTTCGTCGGATTCGAAACCGCGGCAACCACTCCTGGTCACCCTGATGAACATGACCTAAATCTGTCATCGTACCGCATCCAGGAGATAGCTCATGTAACCGCTCTGGCCTTAGATCCGGAGCGGACTGCGCCATCCAAGGACGGGAAGCTCAACCCCGCCACAGAGGCCACAGATCCCCCGGTGTTGGAGCCGCATACAGACTTAATCTCACATGATACCTGCGCCATCGGAACTCCGGACTCGTCTCCGTTCATAAATTCCGAACCTTGTGAGCCCGGAGGCGCCGAACTTGAGCGTTTATCGATCTTCGAATTTAGCACCGTAGATATCTTCCGGCACTCACCTTCGGGCGATGTGCTAAACTCATTAAAGAACCTATCCTTGGCGGGGGACTCACAGACGAACTATGTTCGGTTCGAACTAGAGGCTGATGATGGAGAATTTTGCTTCCCACCCGCCACCCACTCCATAGCCACTGTCAAGGACTTAACCGACATGCTTGATTACGGCTCCGAAGACATCGACGATATGCATGACGATGCCAACGAGGAGCAGGGCCAACGCCCGCCATTCACTGGACGACGGACGACCACTTCTTCGTACGATGTGTACATGGTGGATACACCCAAAGCAACCAACGATGATGACAAAGAGGATCCAGTTGAGGACAAACCTCCTGAGACACAACCCAGACACCGGCTTCAACGGCGCCGCTCTAAGTCACGTCGTGCAAAAGACAACAAAACCGGCACCGGAGAAAACAATACTCCGGACGAGGCCGAAGACAATGACGACCCTGTTGGGGCAATCTCCGAACAGGATGAACGGGAAGACGGGCAAGTTAGCCCTGATGAACCGACCATACATGAAGAATCGGAGGACAGTAACTATCTTCCGCTCTCCAAGGAAGAGGAGAGCCTCGGCAACGAGGATTTCATCATGCCTGAGGAACCTCTCAAGTAGGAGCACTTTAAACGCCGGCTAATAGCCACTGCAAGGAGCCTGAAAAAGAAGCAGCTGCAGCTTCAAGCTGACCAAGATCTGCTCAATGATAGATGGACCGAAGTCCTGGCCGCAGAAGAATACGGACTTAGTGGCCCAGCCAAAAATTACCCGAAGCGCAAATTGCTACCTCAATTCGATGACGACGCGCTGGGCCCGTACCATCATCGCGCAATGCGGCCGACCGACCGCCACGCAGTCAGGATAAAGCGGCAACCCAAGCCGAACACCAGACCGCCCCACATCGCCGTAAAGGCAGGACTTGGACAGTAGAGCAGGACACACAAGATCGATCTACGGATCACGAGGACGTGCCTCGACACCCGACAACGGCTACCTATTCAAATGTGACAAACCTAGCCACGCCCGGGCCAAAAACTGCAAACGGACTCCATCGGAGGTACGTCGCAGTGTGGCCCAATATAGAGGCGCCGCACACCCTCTTTGCTTCACAGACGAAGTAATGGAGCATGAGTTCCCAGACGGGTATAAGCCCATGAATATCGAATCATACGACGGAACAACGGATCTCACGGTATGGATCGAGGATTTCCTCCTCCATATCCACATGGCCCATGGAGATGACCTTCATGCCATCAAGTACATACCACTAAAACTCAAAGGACCAGCTCGGTACTGGTTAAACAGTCTGCCGGAAAATTCTATTGGCATCTGGGAAGATTTGGAAGACGCCTTCCGCGGCAACTTCCAAGGAACATATGTCCGGCCACTGGATGCCGATGACTTAAGTCACATTGTCCAGCAGCCCGGAGAGTCAGCCAGGAAGCTCTGGACTAGATTCTTAGTTAAAAAGAACCAAATCATCAACTGTCCGAACGCGGAAGCCCTCGCGGCCTTCAAACACAGCGTCCGGGATGAATGGCTCGCCTGCCACCTCGGTCAAGAAAGACCTAAATCCATGACAGCCCTTACCGCTCTAATGACCCGCTTTTGCGCGGGAGAAGACAGCTGGCTCGCTCATAGAAACAACAGCGCCAGCGACCCGGGCACTTCCAAAATCCGAGACGGCAATGGCAAGCCACGACGCAGCGAGCACAAACGTCGCAATGATAACGGAAGAACGCGCGATACATCGGTTAACGTTGGGTTCAGCGGTCCCAAACCCGGTCAACGAAAAAAGCCATTCAAGGCGAACAGAGACGGACCATCCAATTTAGACAGGATATTGGATCGACCCTGCAGATTCACGGCCACCCCGACAAACCAGCTAATCATACCAACATAAGCTGTTGGGTCTTCAAGCAGGCCGGCAAGCTCAACGCTGAACACAAGGGGAGGAGGCCGCCCGGCAATAGGGACGATGAAGAGACCCACCAACCAAATACCAGGGGCCAGAAGCAATTTTCCCCCGAAGTAAAAATAGTGAACTTGGTATACGCGACATAGAACTCTATGAGGGAGCAGGAGAAACACTCCCTCCAAACTGAAGATTATACCGCGGCAACTTCAGTACAAAACGGTCCTATTAAACCGCATACCTTGTTGGCCATTAAGCCACCGGTCTCCATTCAACAGGATCAACCAATTCCAGAGCGGAAATAGCAGTTCGGCTTCCGCCACCCACCTCATATACCTGCAAAATTTGTATCGCACATACATAACTACACACTTAAGATACCATGGGCATCGGCGGAAGCACAATACGGACAAGCATGCAAGCATTTCCGTAACATTTTCTCTCTAAATTACTCTTACTTTCTTCATTATCTCTTAAAAACAGGTGACGTAAAGGACAAACATCTAACTGACTCTATCGGAGTTCGGATCCGTACACTCACCTAGGGGCTACTCCACAAGGAAATCCTCGCCGAGGACAAAGCGGTGACAAAGCGATGTGAGGTCCAAAATAACTTTTGTAGACCGCACTTTATTTCGAGCTTGTAATATGCCTTTTCCTTCTTCTTCAACCCCGGCATGTCAAATAGCCGGGTTGTGGTCCTTTATCTATAAAGTAACCATTGGCATATCACTGTGTCCCAAAGAACGAATCCAGACTCATCATTCATTTCTTTTTCAAAAATGAATTTGGCTCCTATGGTTGTTTCACACACATACCTCGGCATAACCTGCCAGGGGATCGGTATGGGATCAAATGAGTTGCCGACAAAGTCCGGACAGCTTTATAGTGCACTTCGGCGTCACGAGTTTGGCCTTATATGCATCAACTCCGAATCATGTCTTGGGTCAATGGTTGGGTTGCCCGGCTCCTGTGCTTGCTACCCACGCTCGCTCTATCGGCTAGGGTAGTAAAGGAGAACTATCGCGATTGTGCTTCCGGCTCATCCGTCAAGCACCTCAGAGAGAAAGCCGAAAACAGACTGTCATGATGCTGCGAGAGCTGGTCAACCACTTGATGACTTATCGGAATCTTTCGTGATTCCCTCCGTATTATACAAAGGACCTTTTTCTTCATGTCATATATGTAACGCACCATATTGGAATAAGTCGTACACATACCAGGGGCTATATCGTAGTCCCCCCTATAAAACTCCTATGGCTAAGTGAAAGTGTTAACACCCTATAGTCCAATTGCCTCGTTCACCGCATTGACACCTCCTTCACGGACCAAGACGTTGGGTTAAGAGTGCTCAGATGCTTTTCCGAACACCACCGTATTTTTTACGAGGGGGCTGAAGCCGACGACTGGAAAACTTTCAGATTATATACAAACGGCTGCATAGGAGGAACAAAAGCCTTTTAGGCAAAACTAAAATATAGACTGATTCTAAAAATTGTCTTTTACAATTCGGATACACTTCACTCGAATATTATTTCTTTCGAACATTGACCCTCTATCAAGCGGGCAGCCTCTAAGACGTCCTCAAAATAATGCTCTGGTGTGTGATGGTCCTTGCCCTTGGGTGGACCCTTTGCCGCAACATCAATGGCCTTCATCTTTCCCCAGTATGTCTTGACACGGGCAAAGGCCATCCGTGCACCTTCAATGCACGCCGACCGCTTAACAGCGACGATACGTGGCACTGCATCAGCAAGCCGCTGCACCAAGTCGAAGTAGCTATTCGTAATAGGCTCAGCCAGCCACAGCTGGATTATGACGTTCTTCATGGCAGCGCCGGATATCCTATGAAGCTCGGCCCATTGGGACATCTGTTCATTTAGCAGCAGAGGGCGTTTTTATGCACCAAACTACGACCAGAAAAGCTTCTCCGTTGCATATCCCTCTTGCATTTGGTAAAACTGCTCGCATCGGAAGAGCTCTTCGGCAACTCCAAAAACACGTCTGGAGAGCTCCACACTTGGTTAAGCTGAGCATAATTCGCATCGCCGAACTTAGTCTGTGATAAAAAGGGCTTACCAGCCGCAATCTCCCCAGCTTGCCGGATCTCCTCACGGGCCGCTCTAGATTCGGACCACGCTTATTTCGCCTCTAGAAAGGCCTTGCCAAGCTCAGCCGTCTTCTATTTATTCTCCTTCTCAAGGAATTCATAGCGGCTAGCGGCATTTTTTAGTTCGAGCGCCATCGTGGATATTTTCTCCTCGTCTTGGCCCCCACCAGCCTGTTCGGCCTTTAACTCGGCCGATGCCTTTTCGGCAGCCGCATTACAAAATCGGGCCTGCTCCTTGGCCCGGGCTAGCTCCGCCCGAAGAATCTCAACGGCGGCGGCACCATCTGCAACCATGCATATACCAGTATGCAATTTTCAGTGTCATGCTTATATTATACACATATGTGTGTAATGACTACTCCGAATACATACCTTGTGATTTGTCAAGACGCCTATTGATTAACACTATATCATCCCGTGCCACATCAAGCTTTCGTTGCAGCTCGGCAACTTCCGTAGTCCGGGCAGTCGTCAGGGGCGACAATGTTGGAGATATGCCCTAGAGGCAATCATGTATGATGATATTTCCTGTGTGTTTATGAATAAAGATAGTCCTTGGACATTATCAATGATGTGTATCAGCAAGTACGTGACTTGTTTGTGAGCCTATGCATTGTATGATGACTGTCCTAAAAGGTCCCTAGTCGAAAGGGCTGTGTGGACACGCAGCCGGCTAGACTGGCATATGACATGGTCGATGGCTTGGTCTCACTAGCCATGGAGCATTGGATGCTAACCGGATAATATGGACTTGGAAGGGTCTGGTCGGATTCGACGAGTCGGATCCGAAGTCGAGATAAGGTCCGAGTCGGACACCCAACTATGAGACGCAGCGATATGTCATCTCTGTGAGTCTCTAGTACAACATACGCTCTATGTCCTAAGACCTGAGCCGACGATGTACTGAGATGGTGATAGACTTGCTTTGGGCCGACCAAACGCTACTCCGCGGATCGGTAGTTACAAAGGTAGGTTTCGGTTTGTCCAATCCCATGCTGCGAGACATGGTCGAGCAAGATGGGATTTGCCCTCCGATCGTGAGAGATATACTGGCCCCTCGTGTGATCCGACCAGAACAACATGGCTATGCGACAAGGATTATGAGATAATCCGGATAGCGGTCGGTATCACCGAACGAAAGAGGTCGGGTTAGCACAAGGATGATAGCCTCGCTTTGAGCCCGACAACATATATCGACGCAAAGGGAAAAGTGTGACACGCCAGGCTGTGTTCGCCTAACCAGCTTCATCGCTCGCTTGGTGGTCGGCACGCCTTGCTAGAGGTCGCTACCAAACGCATGGTCGGAGGTGATCCAAACTGTGACCAAGCCGACTTGAACCTAAGGGGTCGCGACTTAAGGGAAGGAACCCACGAGGTCAGTTCAGAGGACACCGGTCGGATGTGATCCGAATCGACTAGGAACGTGACCGAATAGACTTTTGCTTTAGGGTCCGTGGCGAGGCCCAAGTGTTGAGCCCGCGACGGACGCCTATATAAAGTGGAGGTGCGCACACTCAGCGGTTGATCGCTTCGCGCCACGACTAGGGTTTGCATGTGTTGCGAATATCCACCTCCACTCGCCGACCGTGTGATCGGACCTAGCAGTCCGCCGACGACGCTCCTCCCGCACGCTACCGATACCGTTAGAGGCGGTGCACTTGCGCCGCCAGCGAACTCAGACGGGATCGAACGACCGCCGCCGAGGGAGATCGAACGAGGAGGAGACGATCCACGCGACGCCGCTGCCCAACTCTTCTTCCGCTGCACGGCATCGCGCTGCCTAGTGGTAACGAATCGTGATCCATCTCCCGTAGCATGTTCCTGGATGTTCTGCGATAGGAATTTTTAATTTGCAACGACGCACCTCATCAGAGAACCCAACAGACACAACCTGTGTTCCAATTAACCAGATTATTCCTCGAGATCTTTTTGATCCTCTCGATCGCTTCCCATGGGAAGCCAACCCAGTCTCGTGGGCTACTACCTATACACAGTGCATGTTGCAAATAAAATATAGTTGAAAATATTACATCACAAACCTCGAAGCCTCTTAGCAGGATCATGAAGGCTTCATTCAATCCGCTCTTCACGGACAGAATCCTCTCAACCACTGTACCCATCAAGGTACGCTGTTCCTCCGAGACAGATGCTTTTCGCAGCATATCCCTCAACACATGTTGTTGGGTCTCTGGAAGCCACTGTAGGAGCGCGACCATCCTTTGAAGGAACCTGTTCACTCGTCTCCAGAATCACCGCTGGTTGAAAGCCGGGTAATCTGGGGCCTTCATTGTTGGCCCCCGAATCCCGGATAATCGGAGGCTCACCTTCGGGTACTGCCTCCTTCATCCCTTGCGCCGCTTGTTGATTAAGAAAAACCCTCCGAGACGACACTTCGGAGTCGTCCGCCTTATTGGGTGAGGAAACCGGGGGAGGCGTCTCGCTTTCCATCATCTCTAGGAGAAGATCTCCCGAAGAAGAGGATCGCTCAGGAACACTCTGCGCCGAACTGTTAAGACACACATGAATATTACGTGTCACTCCGATAAACAGGAAAGAAACGAGATGTGATTAAAGCACTCTAGATTTACTTACGGTTTGGTCAAAGGCCTGTCCTCATGACGGAGCTGTTCAACGGCGTCGCCTTCCCATCCCAAGCCGCCCGACGAGGGCATCTTGCCCCTCTTGGGAGCCAGTTCCTCCCAACCTTCGGAGGCGGCCCTTTTCTTCCTAAATGGAGAAAGGATGCTTGCTTCTCCTTCGCCTTTGTCTTCGGGCGAAGAGATGTCAATTTCCCCAGACTTGGTGTCTGATTTACCTCCGGAACGAAGGCAGTCCCTGGTCTTCCCACTCTCCACCTTGCCCCCCTCCACCGGCACCTGATACGGTGTCGGTGCCAGCATCCTTGTTAGCACAGGGTCCGCTGAGTCTTCGGGAAGAGGGACCGGACACCTGATCCGTTCCGCTTTCTTTATCCAGCCCTGGAAAGAGATGATTTTCTTAGTGTCTTACCACAAGATACCTGATTATGAGGTGTTCGGTGGACGGGTACTTACCGTGGTGTCCGGATGGTTACAGTCAAGGCCGATATCTTCGGTAATATCCGGCCACTACTTTCTTTTCCCGAAGAATAATTTCCACATCCCTCTGTGCGTAGTGTCTAAGAAGTGTTGAAGTATCCGTGGCCCTGCTGGATTAAACTCCCACATGCGGAGAGGCCGTCTATGGCACGGCAAGGTCCGACGGACCAGCATTACCTGAATAACATTGATGAGATCAATGTCCCTTTCAAGGAGGCTCCGGATGCGACTCTGCAGAGTCTGCACCTCACCAACTGACCGCCAATCCAATCCCTTATTAATCCATGATGCGAGCTTAATCAGAGGGATGGATCGAAACACAGGCGTAGCCGCCCACTTGAAACCATGAGGCTCGGTGATATAGAACCACTCCCGCTGCCATAAGTCAGAAGATTCTGTGAAGGATCCTTTTAGCCAAAGAGCGTTATTAAGCTTGCTCACTGTGGCACCGCTGCACTCTGCCTGCTTCCCCTCTATCACCTGCGGCTTCATATTGAAGGTCTTGAGCCACAAGCCGAAGTGTGGAGGGATCCGAAGGAAGGCCTCACACGTGACGATGAACGCCGAGATGAGAAGGACAGAGTTCGGGGGCAGATCATGAAAATCCAGCACGTAATAGAACATGAGCCCACGGACAAAGGGATTAAGGGAAAATCCTAACCCTCGGAGGGAGTGGGAGACAAACACGACCCTCTCGCCGGATCTGGGGGTAGGAATAACCTGCCCTTCAGCAGGGAGCCGATGGAGGATTTCTGCGGTCAGATATCTTGCCGCCCTAGGCTTCGCAATATCCTCTTCTATAACAGAAGAAGCCACCCACCGGCCTTGGAGGCTGGATCCGGACATGACTGAGGATTGTGGCGATCGAAACTTGGGTGTTAGAACTCGAGGTAGCGAAGGTTGAGGAAGAAGCAAGCGTGGAAGAGAGAGACGGGTCTGCACCCCTTTATAAAGGCTGTATCGAACGCCTCCTCCTGGGCCTTAAAAAACTTGCCTATTCCCAAGGAGTTGTACCCAAGAGACGGTTGGGTTACCCATGTCCATGTTGATAAGAATCCCTAAACAAGGGGACACGATCTCAGTTTGGATAAGACATGCCAATAAAACCGTGCCTCGAAACCCGGGGTTAACAACGGGTTTTAATTAATGTAAATTATTGTGCCCTCTGTGGAAGTATACAAAACTTATGTTACAGGTCCGGACACGTTCAATACATCCGAAGACTATATCGGAGTTCAGAAGGAGGAACCCGCCTTGCAATGCCGAAGACAGATCTACGCGCCGGATACCTTGTCATTGAAGCCAGGTTCAGGGGCTATTGAGGGAGTCTTGGACTAAGGGGTCCTCGGCCGTCCGGCCTGTTAGCCATGGGCCGGACTGATGGGCTATGAAGATGCGAAGACCGAAGACTGCACCCGTGTCCCGATGGGACTCTCCTTGGCATGGAGGGCAAGCTTGGCGACCAAATATGTAGATTCCTTTCTTTGTAACCGACCTTGTGTAACCCTAGATCCTCCCGGTGTGTATATAAACCGGAGGACTTAGTCCGGAGGAGAGATATTCATTACCATAGTCATACAGGCTAGGCCTCTAGGGTTTAGCTATTACAATCTCGTGGTAGATCAACTCTTGTAATACTCATATTCATCAAGATCAATCAAGCAGGAAGTACGGTATTACCTCCATAGAGAGGGCCCAGACCTGGGTAAACATCGTGTCCCCTGTCTCCTGTTACCATTGACCTTAGACGCACAGTTCAGGACCCCCTACCTGAGATCCGCCGGTTTTGACACCGACAACCCTCACCCCTTGGTCTCATCCTGGTGATCCGGAAGACCCAATGGCAGCTGAGGTATGCGCGGGGTCAGGCCCTGCCGATGTAGAACACTAGGCCTACTCCTGCACCTCCTTTCTGTAAGCTATTTGCGCGTCAAGGGGGACTCCTGAGCATCGCGACTCAGGAGCCTAACTGGCCACGTAGCCCCTCACCCCTTGGTCTCGTCCTGGTGATCCGGACGACCCAACGGCGGCTGAGGTACGCGCGGGGTCGGGCCCTGCCGATGCAGAACACCAAGCAAACGGGAAGGAAATCACAAATCTCAGATAAATATTACAAGACATACTGTTCTCCAAATATCAAACACAAGTTTAACGCCTCCACAAGGCATGGTACGTGTTGCAGAGGCAAGGCAGGAAAAGGAGTCACCAGCAAGTCATCCGATCATCATTGGACGCCGTCGCCGCTTGCAAGAGCTGCCCCTTCGACGGTGATGTTACCCTCACCTGCGCCGCCTGCCGGAGTTGCAGGTTCAGCAGTGCCACCAGCTGAGGGTGCAGGGTTGAAGGCGTGGAACTTCTTCAGCAGAGCCTCTACCTGGCCCTTCAAGGTTTTGGCAGTAGATGCACAGCGCTCGTCATCCACAGGCTCCAGCAGCTCATCAAGGTTGGCGTTGGGATCATGGAGATGGAGGTGGCTGAAGACGCGCGTCAGCGTGGCCGAGGAGAGAGCCTGGGCTTCCTCCTCCACCAAGGGGTCGATTCCATCCGCGACATCCTCAAGTGTCGTGAATAGATGAGGAAGCAGCTGGGTGGGGCCGTCGTCGTCTGTCACCAGCGGCTCCTCCAAGCCCTTCTCGTAGAGTGCCCGCAGCGCCACGCGGGACTTCTCCTCAAGGGACCTGAAGGCCACAAAGTCCTTAGCCAGGACCTTCGCCTTGGCTTCTAGCTCGGCCTTCTCTGCCTTCATCTCCTGCTCCAGCTTCTCCAGCCGGCTGCGCTCCATGGCTTGCGCCTTCGCCAACTGCTCCAGCTCGGCGTCGCGACCCCTGACAGCGTCCTCTCGGGCCTTCATATTCTCCTCCTCCGCCTTGCGGCCTCGAGCTTCGGCCACACGCTCATTGCGCATGGTCTCCGACTCGTCCTCCATTGACCGACAACGATCCTGGGCGGCCCCGGCATCCTTCAGCGCCACCTCACGAGCAGCTGCGGCTTGGGCAACAGCCTTCTTGTCCTTCTCGGAGGCCACCGCAGCCTGGCTCAGCACAGCCCGGATGGACGCATCAGAGTGAAGCCAACCAGAGATCAGCTCCAGGTGCCCGGCCACCAGGCAACGGTCGGTGCCTCGAAGATCCTCCCGCAGCAAGGTCAGCACAGAGAGAGCGCGCTCCAGGACGTCAGGGGAGGCGGAAGGATCTGGGGTCAGCATTGCGGCAGAAGGAGGAGGAGGCAACATCATCACCATGGACTGGGAGGATGGGAGCTCCTGAGCTTGGGGGACCCCGCAACCAAGCCGGACGTTGGCACCTCCGGAGCTAGCGGGGCTACGGGGGCTGCCTCCTCCTGGGGACGCTCCCCCAAGCCTCATGGGGATGATCGGGTCAGAGAAGCACGAGCACCATTACTACCCTTCCCCACGGAGGGGGGGCGCAGCCGCCATAGGCGATTTGGCCCCGGGCAGTACCACCGCTTCCTCCTTCCTCTTCTTTGCCACGGGCGTCGTACTAATTGCACAACGGAGGAGCATCAAGAATCAGCAGCAGAAGCAAGAACAAGGCAGGACGAGAACACTTACTGGTCCACCGCGGCGTAGTCTCTCCGCTTCCTAATCTTGAAACCAGAGAGCTTCGCAGCCTGAGGCGCGGGCGCACGGGCTCCAGAAGCGGAAGAGAGGGCAGCAGATGGGCCGGAAGCAGCTCCACGCAGCATCAGAGCAGGGGCGTCGTATTGGGAGATCGGCGCCGACCTGCCCCTCGTTGGAACCTCGGCTGGTGGCCTCATCCGGGGACTGACCTTGGACCTCATGGAGCCCCCTGCCACGGGCGGCTCCTCCCTCTCCAGGGAGACATCAGCCTCATCATCGTCATCAGGCAGGGTGCGGAGGATGTAGGCTTTGCGCAAAGGGAAGGTCTCCCCCGCCCCTTCGCGGGTCGCTTCCAAGTCGTGCTCCTCCTCCTCCTCCTCCTCTTCCTCCTCCTACTCCTCTTCCTCCTCCTCCTTCTCGCGAGACTCGTCGGAAGACACGTCCACTGAAGTCGTCACCAGGACATTCGAGGGCGCAGGCGGCACAAGCCCACGCCCATCAGGGACTGTCATGGCGGCGGCAGCCTTCGCCCCATCCGGGCGGCGGAACAAGGGAACGATGGAGTCCGACGGGTACCCTTGGTCGTCCCCAACCAAGGAACGGAGGGCCGAGCACAACTCCTCGTCAGAAAGGGCCTCCGAACGCAGGCGGAGGTCGTCCCCTTCATCTCCAAGCTTCCACAAGGGGCGCGGGCGCTCCTGGAGGGGAGCCACGCGCTGCGCCATGAACTCTTTAACGATCATGGCCCCCGTCAGCTTCACTGCCCTTTGGTCAACGGGCTTCAGGTCAGCGGTCATCCTCTCCAACACTGCGCCGCCCGAGGGTCGGAGAGCTTCGCGCGAGACCACCCGTCATGGGACATGGGCATCTCCGTCGGCAGCACCAGCCGGGGGTGGGAGCACTTGGCATCCATCAGGATCCACTTGCTCCTGAAGCCCTCGACCTTCTTCCCGGCCTTCGGGATCGCGTTGGTCTTGTTGGCCATGATGAAGTTGATGCACCCCAAGTTGTGGCCCTCCTTGATCCGGAGGAAGAAGAAGTGGCGCAACAGCGCCATGGAAGGCATCACTCCAACGTACGCCTCACAGTAGAAGGCGAAGATCGATAGGAGGACGATGGAGTTGGGATGAAGATGGAGGGCGTGAATCTTGTAATGGCTGAGGACGGAGTAGAAGAAGTCGGAGAAAGGGGGAACCAACCCGGTGACGATGCTGCTCATGAAGAAGAGGTAGAAGGTGCTGCCTGAGGCCTCCGGCTCGGCGGAGCCAGCCCGAAGCATAGTCTTCCTCTTCTCATCACCCTCCACCGTCATCAGGAGCACGGCAGCAAGGTTCTTCTCCGAAACGGTCGGCGCATCGAGCGCAGGCTTGTACCAGGATGGCGGAGGAGCGACCCGAGCTTTTTTGGGCGCCATTGGCGGCAGGCTTGAAGGAGGATCTGGGCGGATCTGGAGTCTCTAGAAGCAAAGAGCAAAGGGGATCTGGAGCAATATGATGGAAAGCAATGAAGGCAAGCGCAGCCCGCGCCAGCCTTTTGTTAGTCGGGCAGTTGCCGAGGCAGCGTGGGGAAGCGGGAATGCCCACGTCCCATCAATCGCCATGCGTCAACCGAGGCCGCAAGTTGTTGGGTCCTCAAGGCGCTCAAGATTTTGCCCCTTGGCTTCGCCGGGCTAAGTCCGAAGGCGTTTTGGGCCCGGGGCTACTTTTGGCGCCCCGGGAACGGGGTCCCAGACTTGCTCGCTCGCAGCCCACGGCGTGGCTCCACCAGCGGCCCTATACGGCCCATCTTCATCAGCAAACGCTCAAGACCCTCACGAGGGGCCAAGCCTCGCGAGGAGGACGATGCAAGACCTCCTTGGGGGCGGCCTCACTAGACTGGCTCGCGAGGGGCGGAGAGATCAAGGCAAGGGGCACCTCGCAAGGTTCCTATGACGCAAGCCATGACGACCAAGGCCAGGCGAGCGCCAGCGCGCGCAGTGTACTCGTTTCCTCTTTGGTGCTAAAGAGGCAGGTGCAGGTGAGGAGTCCCGTGGCATCAGGCAAAGGTTTCCATATCGGTGCAACAAGACCAAGACCAGCAGGACAGTAGGACGGAGGTCACCGTGGAGGCCAGGATGGCGTCACCACCAGAGCCTTTGGCAGGCGAAGACCACCTTTAGTCAGGATAACTTGTACTGGTTGTACCCCTTCAAATTAGCCGTTGTTGGATCCCTTCCCGCCTACATTTGGGAAGAGGACCAGGGCTTCTATAAATAGGACTAGCCACCACCATAGGAGTTAACTCATCTTGGATCGGATCCACTCCATCCTCACACACACAAGCTCACCAAAGCACAAGAACACCTCTCCTCAGGAGACTATTCTTACCTTGTAGTTGTTCATCCTCAGCCCAAGAGACAATCCACCACACCACACTGGAGTAGGGTATTACACCACATCGGTGGCCCAAACCAGTATAAACCCTGTGTCCCTTGTTCTTCGAGTTCGATGTGCTGAGCCTTGGGATTGTGGTGAGTGGGTGAGCTGGGGAAGGGAGAGATCTTCGTGCGCACCCCAGTGTTCGAACCTTAAGGGTTTTGCCGGAACCCAAAATCCGACAATCAGCATACCAAGGAGTATTATGAGAAGCATTTATGACAGCTAATTGCTCATCAGGAAAACTATCATCAATAGGCAGTGGGTCATCAAGAACATTTTCTAACCTAGACAAGTTGTCTGATATGGGGTTCTCAGCTCCCTTTCTATCAATAATATGCAAATCAAACTCTTGCAGCAAGAGAACCCATCCAATAAGTCTAGGTTTAGCATCTTTCTTTTCCATAAGATATTTAATAGCAGCATGGTCAGTGTGAACAGTTACTTTGGAATCAACAGTATAAGATTTGAACTTATCACAAGCAAAAACAACTGCTATAAATTCTTTTTTAGTAGTAGCATAATTTCTCTCGGCACTGTCTAGAGTTTTATTAGTATAATGAATAACATTCAATTTCTTATCAACACTTTTTGCCCTAGTACAACACCAACAGCATAATCACTAGCATCACACATAATTTCAAAGGGTAAATTCCAATCAGGTGGTTGAACAATAGGTGTAGAAATCAAGGCTTTCTTAAGTATTTCAAATGCTTCTACACAATCATCATCAAAAACAAAAGGAACATATTTTTTCAAGAGATTAGTGAGAGGCCTAGAAATTTTAGAGAAGTCTTTAATAAACCTCCTATAGAAACCAGCATGACCAAGGAAACTTCTTATACCTTTGATATCTTTAGGACACGGCATCTTTTCAATAGCATCTACTTTAGCTTTATGAACTTCAATACCTATTTCAGAAATTTGATGCCCCAAGACAATACCCGCGTTAACCATAAAGTGGCACTTCTCTCAATTCAAGACAAGATTAGTTTCTTCACATCTCTGCAAAACTCGATCACGATTGCTTAAGCAATCATCAAAAGAAGTTCTGTAAATGGAGAAATCAACCATGAAAACCTCAACAATGTTTTCAAAAAAGTTAGAGAATATAGCAGTCATACATCTTTGAAAGGTAGCAGGTGCATTGCATAAACCATTAGGCATACGTCTACAAGCAAAAGTACCGAAAGGGCAAGTAAAAGTGGTCTTTTCTTGACCCTCTTTTGACACAGGTATTTGAGAGAAACCAGAATAACCATCTAAAAAGCAAAATTGTGTATGTTTGGATAGTCTTTATAGCATTTGATCAATAAAGGGTGGAGGGTAATGATCTTTTCTAGTAGCTTTGTTTAATTTGCGAAAATCAATTACCATTCTATAGCCTATAACAATTCTGTGTGGAATCAATTCATTTTTATCATTACGAACAATAGTAGTACCCCCCTTCTTAGGGACACAATGAACATGACTTATCCATCTACTATCGGCAATAGGATAAATTATACCTGCTTCCAGAATCTTTGGTATTTCATTTCTTACCACTTCTTTCATCTTAGTATTTAACCGTCGTTGAGGATCAACAACCGGTTTAGCATCAGGCTCCATATGAATTTTGTGCTGACAAAGAGTGGGACTAATGCCCTTAAGATCATCAAGAGTATATCCCATAGCGGCACGGTGCTTCTTTAGAGTTTTCAATAATTTATTTTAAGAAAAAGGGTTTCCCCCCGCTTTGTATTACAAAGCAACCAACTTTGATACAACCAATGATAGGTGCTGGGGCGGAAGCAGCACAGTCACGCCCAAAAGAAACAAAAGAGAAAACAAAAAAGAAACAAATGCAAACAGCGACGGATCAACGAAAACGATGAAGACCCACAACCGCTGCGCCCACCGGAGAATTCCACCACACTCCAAGCACTCCGGGCCGCCTCATACCAAGCAACACCTTCAAGAAGGATCACGACGCCGACGACGCTGCTACCCGGACAAGTCCTAGGGTTTCCCCCGGTATGCAGAGGATTGCGGGGGAAGGGGCAAACCCGACGCCCTTCAGGAAGGCACGGCGGCACCCACAGACGTCACCGCGTCGGTGCCGGACAAGCCGACAAGGATTTCTCCTGACCACCAACCACCCACTACTCCAGACGATCCATCGTGCGCCACCAAACACGCCGCCCACAAACATGCGCCACCACGACCATGTAGTCCCCATCGCCGTCTCCCCGAGGCAAACGAAGCAAGACCGGCGGGAACAGAGAAGGCAACCGGGAATGAGGGGCGGAAGCAATAGCAGCCACGCGGGAGGGGACAACCTCCACCGCCCGTGGCGGGAATCGGCCGGACGTAGCAACAGGGGCAAACCAGGCAACTACGACCAAGTCGACCGGGGGAAATGGGAGGTGGAGAAGTGGCCCATGGCCACGACCGGCGCTGTGCCGGCTCTAGCTCCCCTGCGAAACCATGTTTCGCCCCCACGCCGAAGGCCCGGATAGGCCCGGCCAAGCCCGAGACGGGCTCGTGAAGCCCCCGTTGCCGCGCTGCAGTACACTAGCCGCCATCGCCGCCACCCCCCGCACGAGTCGCCCAGCCGTCCGCCGGAGACATCGCAGAGGAGCTTCGGCCAGGCCCGCCCAGACCCAGATGGGGCCCAAAAGGGCCCAGATCTGGGCCGGGAGGGCACCGCCGCCAAGCAGCGACGCCGCCACCACCTCCCCACCCGGCACCGCGCCACCCAAGGTGCCACGCCGCCATTGACGCCGAAGTACACCGCCACCAGCCGCCCAAGCCATGGTGCTGCGCGGGGGAAAGGACGGGGTCGCCGCCGCCGGCACCACACGAGGAAGGCCCGGTGGTCCAGGCTGGCGGCGGCGGGAGGGGAAGAAGGGGAGGGGAGGCGCTGGGGAGGGCGTGGAGGAAGCCACCGGTCGCCTTGCATGGGGAGGTGACGTGGGGGTACGATGGAGGGAGGAGGGGGAGGGGGAAGGGAGGGGGTTCGGGGAGGGGAGGGCTAGCGGCGGTGGGCAGCGGCCGCGGCCGTGGCAACCCGCGATGGGGGAGCCGGCGGCGGCGTGGGCAGAACCATAAGGAGGGGGAGCCGCGAGCGGGAGCCGACTCTGTTTTCTGTCGAGGTTTTTGTTCGCTTTTTATAGTAGAAGTTCAACTCTTCAATAATTTATTTTCTTCATGCTCTGAAAGGTTAGCACTAATAATAACAGGATATATCTTCTTTTCATCAAGATAAGCATATTTCAAAGTATCAGGTGATACGTCTCTAACGTATCTATAATTTTTGATTGCTCCATGCGATATTATCTACTGTTATGTACAATATTGGGCTTTATTTTCCACTTTTATATTATTTTTGGGACTAACCTATTAACCGGAGGCCTTGTTTCCTAGCATTGCAATACCGTTTACGCTCACTTTTATGACTTGTTACCTTGCTGTTTTTATAATTTCAGATTACAAAAACCTATATCTACCATCCATATTGCACTTGTATCACCATCTCTTCGCCGAACTAGTGCACCTATACAATTTACCATTGTGTCGGGTGTGTTGGGGACACAAGAGACTCTTTGTTATTTGGTTGCGGGGTTGCTTGAGAGAGACCATCTTCATCCTACGCCTCCCACGGATTGATAAACCTTAGGTCATCCACTTGAGGGAAATTTGCTACTGTCCTACAAACCTCTGCACTTGGAGGCCCAACAATGTCTACAAGAAGAAGGTTGCGTAGTAGACATCAAGCTCTTTTCTGGCGCCGTTGCTGGGGTGGTGAGTGCTTGAAGGTATATCTTTAGATCTTGCAATTGAATCCTTTTGTTTCTTGTTTTATCACTAGTTTAGTCTATAAAAGAAAACTATAAAAAATGGAATTGAGTTTGTCTCATACGCTTCACCTTTTTAATATCTTTCGTGAGTATGATGGAAAAGATAATTGTGCTCAAGTACAAGAAGAAGAAATCTCTAAAATGTTTGGCACTAAATATTTGAATGATGAGCATGATTGCAATGTTGTTAGTACGAATTCTTTGAATATCCATTATGCTAATGATGATTGCACTAGTTATGATGAAAATGTCTCCTATAAACATGTCAATTTTTGTGGAGTGCATTGGGTTTGTAAGTACACACCAAATAGGGAATATAGATATTGCAAGAGGCATAAGTACTTAGAAACCAAATTGTTGCAAGAAGAGCTAGATGAATGTGCTGAAAGATTCAATATTTTTCATGCCCCTTGTGAACTTTGCAATGAACATGGTCATTTAAAGCTCCAATGCTATTTGTTTCATGATCAAGTCGTGTCTAAATATTGTGATAATTTGATTACCCTTGAGCATCATAAAGAGCTTATCCTTCTTTTGGGGTATGAAGAAATGAAACGTATAACTGAGGGTATTCCAAAATTTAATCTTGATACATTTCTTGATTTTGATCTAGAGAAGATTTATATATTGTGCGGTGAATTGTATTGAAAATCCTTATATTGCCAACTACATAAAGAAAAGAAAACAAATAGAAGATGAAGAGAATCCTAATGAAAGGGAAGAGACTTCCCAATATCCTCCTATTATTTCTTATGATGAATCAGGTAACAAGGAGGAGCCTTCTATTCAACCAATCTCATTAATAAGGAGCTCCAAAAAGAGGATTGAACCCACACAAGATGTGGTGAAGAAGAATAAAAGAAAAAGGAAGAGAGGTCAAAAGGTATCCCTCCCAAATAATGTTGCTCCTATTATTGTTGTTCCTCATGAAAATGAATCAAAAATAATTGTGGAAGATGATGCACTTGATGATGATCTCGTTATGCCTATTGCTTGTTGTGATGATTATGATTGGGAAGATAATGATACTTCTTATGATCTTGAAAATCTTTTTGGCACTTGCTTGGAAGAATATGATGATAATTGCTATACTATTGGTGCTATCCATACTACTAATGATGAGCGTGATTATGCTTATGATATGAAAAGGCCCAAGCTTGGGGAAGCTATGTTTGATGAGGGTGACATATTTGAGAATATATTTGCTGAAATTAATGTTTGTCCCAAGCTTGGGGATGCTGTGTTTAATAATGATGATATTTTTAGCCTCCCAAGTTTTGATATACAAAGTAGTTATGATGATAGCATGCCTTCTACTTATGATGATTATATTCATGAATGTGGGTTTGGAAGAGTGTCAACTTTAGGAAGTGGTGATCCCACTATTTTGGAGGATGTTGAATCTTATTATATTTATGAAATTGGATTTGGAGAGGTCATGACTTTACTTAGTAATGATTCCACTATCTTGGAAGAGGTTTCAATCGATTATGATGAGAACAAAGTTGCTACTTACGATGATTATTGTGATAAAACTTATGCTATAAAAGTAGTGATGATTATATTTATAAAGCTTGTCATGATTATGATTACCATTTTTCTGAACATTACTCTTTGAATGTGGAAACAATTTATAGTATTCAACTCTCTTATGATACTCCCACAATTCCGAATGAGAAGAATTTTGCTTATGTGGAGAGTAATAAAATTTGTATGCTAGTAGACCATGAAAAGAATGCTTTAGGTGCTGGTTATATTGTCGAATTCATTCATGATGCTACTGAAAATTATTAAGAGGGAGGAATATATGCTTGTAGGAATTGCAATAATATCAAGTTTCCTCTCTATGTGCTTAAAGTTTTGAAGTTATGCTTGTTTTACCTTCCTATGCAAGTTGATTATTGTTCCCATAAGTTGTTTGCTCACAAAATCCCTATGCATAGGACGTGGGTTACACTTAAATGTGCTACTCATATTCTTCATGATCCTCTCTTTATATTTCAATTCTTATCTTTTAGGCGAGCATCATTGAAATCATCATGCCTAGCTAGGGGCGTTAAACGTTAGCGCTTGTTGGGAGGCAAACCAATTTTATTTTGGTTTCTTGCTTTTTGGTTCTGTTTAGGGATAAATAATCCATCTAGATTCTGTTTAGATGTGGTTTTGTGTTTTAATTAGTGTTTGTGCCAAGTAGAACCTTCGGGAAGACTTGGGTGAAGTCTTTATGATCATGCTGTAAAAAACAGAAACTTTAGCGCTCACGAGATTAGCTAGAACTTTTTGCTGGAGAGTGATATTTATTTGATTATTTTTTCAGATGATTAATAGACAAATTCCTCAGGTCCACCAATTTATTTTAGAATTTTTGGAGTTCCAGAAGTTTGCGTTAGTTACATATTACTGCAGACTGTTCTGTTTTTGACAGATTCTGTTTTTCGTGTGTTATTTGCTTATTTTGATGAATCTATGGCTAGTAAAATAGTTTATAAACCATAGAGAAGTTGAAATAAATTAGGTTTAACACCAATATAAACAAATAATGAGTTCATTACAGTACCTTGAAGTGGTGTTTTGTTTTCTTTCGCTAACGGAGCTCACGAGTTTTCTGTTAAGTTTTGTGTTGTGAAGTTTTCAAGTTTTGAGTAAAGATTCGATGGACTATGGAATAATGAGTAGGAAGAGCCTAAGCTTGGGGATTACCAAGGCACCCCAAGGTAATATTCAAGGACAACCAAGAGCCTAAGCTTGGGGATGCCCCAGAAGGCATCCCCTCTTTCGTCTTCGTTCATCGGTAACTTTACTTGGAGCTATATTTTTATTCACCACATGATATGTGTTTTGCTTGGAGCGTCATTTTATTTTCTTTAGATTTGCTTGATGTTTGAATAAAGTACCAAGATCTGAAATTATTAAATGTTAGAGAGTCTTCACATAGTTGCATAATTATCCGACTACTCATTGATCTTCACTTATATCTTTCGGAGTAGTTTGTCGTTTGCTCTAGTGCTTCACTTATATGTTTTAGAGCACAATGGTGGTTTTATTTTGAAGAAAAGTTGATCTCTCATGCTTCACTAATATTATTTTGATATTCTTAAATAGCATGGTAATGTGCTTAATCCTAATATGCTAGGTATCCAAGAATAGTAAAAACTTTCTTATGAGTGTGTTGAATACTAAGAGAAGTTTGATACTTGATGATTGTTTTGAGACGTGGAGGTAGTGATATGAAAGTCGTGCTAGTTGAGTAGTTGTGAATTTGTGAAATGCTTGTGTTGAAGTTTTCAAGTCCCGTAGGATGCATGTATGGTAAACGTTATGTAACAAATTTGAAACATGAGGTGTTATTTGATTGTCCTCCTTATAAGTGGTGGTCGGGGACGAGCGATGGTCTTTTCCTACCAATCTATCCCCCTAGGAGCATGCGCGTAGTGCTTTGGTTTTTGATGGCTTGTAGATTTTTGCAATAAGTATGTGAGTTCTTTATGACTAATGTTGAGTTCATGGATTATACGCACTCTCACCCTTCCATCATTGCTAGCCTCTTCGGTACCGTGCATTGCCCTTTCTCACATTGAGAGTTGGTGCAAACTTCGCCGGTGCATCCAAACCCCGTGATATGATACGCTCTTTCACACATAAACCTCCTTATATCTTCCTCAAAACAGCCACCATACCTACCTATTATGGCATTTCCATAGCCATTCCGAGATATATTGCCATGCAACTTTCCACCATTCCGTTCATCATGACACATTCATCATTGTCATATTGCTTAGCATGATCATGTAGTTGACATAGTATTTGTGGAAAAGCCACCATTCATTATTGTTTCATACATGTCACTCTTGGTTCATTGCATATCCTGGTACACCGCCGGAGGCATCCATATAGAGTCATACTTTGTTCTAGTATCGAGTTGTAATCATTGAGTTGTAAATAAATAGAAGTGTGATGATCATCATTTAATAGAGCATTGTACAGAAAAAAAGAGAAAGGCGAAAAGAAAAAAAAAGGCCCAAAAAAATATTTAAAAATATAAAGAAAAAATAAAAAGGGGCAATGCTACTATCCTTTCTTCCACACTTGTGCTTCAAATTAGCACCATGTTCTTCATATAGCGAGTCTCATATATTGTGCTTCAAAGTAGCACCATGTTTTTCATATAGAGAGTTTCAGATGTTGTCCCTTTCATATACTAGTGGGAATTTTACATTATAGAACTTGGCTTGTATATTCCAACGATGGGCCTCCTCAAGTGCCCTAGGTCTTCGTGAGCAAGCAAGTTTGTTGCACACCCACTTAGTTTTTTTGTTGAGCTTTCATACATTTATAGCTCTAGTGCATCCGTTGCATGGCAATCCTTACTCCTCGCATTAACATCAATCGATGGGCATCTCCATAGCTCATTGATTAGCCTCGTTGATGTGAGACTTTCTCCTTTTTGTCTTCTCCACATAACCCCCATCATCGTATTATATTCCACCCATAGTGCTATGTCCATGGCTCACGCTCATGTATTGCGTGAAGGTTTATGAGTTTGAGATTACTAAAGTATGAAACAATTGCTTGACTTGTCATCGGGGTTGTGCATGATGAGAGCATTCTTGTGTGATGAAAATGGAGCATGACTAAACTATATGATTTTGTAGGGATGAACTTTCTTTGGCCATGTTATTTTCAGAAGACATAATTGCTTAGTTAGTATGCTTGAAGTATTATTATTTTTATGTCAATATGAACTTTTGTCTTGAATCTTTCGGATCTGAATATTCATATCACAATTAAGAAGAATTACAATGAAATTATGCAAACTAGCATTCCACATCAAAAATTGTCTTTTTATCATTTACCTACTCGAGGACGAGCAGAAATTAAGCTTGGGGATGCTTGATACGTCTCCAACGTATCCATAATTTTTGATTGCTCCATGCTATATTATCTACTGTTTTGGACAATATTGGGCTTTATTTTCCACTTTTATATTATTTTTGGGACTAACCTATTAACCGGAGGCCCAGCCAAGAATTTTCGTTTTTTTGCCTATTTCAGTATTTCGAAGAAAAGGAATATCAAACGGAGTCAAAACGGAACGAAATCAACTGGAGAAGTTATTTTTGGAAGGAAACCTACCAGATGGACTTGGACCCCACGTCAAGGAAGGAACGAGGAAGCCACGAGGGTGGGGGGCGCGCCCACCCCCCTAGGGCATGCCCCCTGCCTCGTGGGGCCCTCGTGGCTCCCCTGACGTGCTTCTTCCGCCTATATAACTCCACGTACCCTAAAACTTCCAGAACGGAGATTAGATTGGGAGTTCCACCGCCGCAAGCCACAGTACCCACCAAAAACCAATCGGGACCCTGTTCCGGCACCCTGTCGGAGGGGGGATCCCTCATCGGTGGCCATCTTTATCATCCCGGCGCTCTCCATGACGAGGAGGGAGTAGTTCACCCTCGGGGCTGAGGGTATGTACCAGTAGCTATGTGTTTGATCTCTCTCTCTCTCGTGTTCTTGATTTGGCACGATCTTTATGTATCGCAAGCTTTTCTATTATAGTTGGATCTTATGTTTCTTCTCCCCCTCTACTCTCTTGTAATGGATTGAGTTTTCCCCTTGAAGTAATCTTATCGGATTGAGTCTTTAAAGATTTGAGAACACTTGATGTATGTCTTGCCGTGCGTATCTGTGGTGACAATGGGATATCACGTGATTCACTTGATGTATGTTTTGGTGATCAACTTGCGGGTTCCGCCCATGAACCTATGCATAGGGGTTGGCACACGTTTTCGTCGTGATTCTCCGCTAGAAACTTTGGGGCACTCTCTGAGGTTCTATGTGTTGGTTGAATAGATGAATCTGAGATTGTGTGATGCATATCGTATAATCATACCCATGGATACTTGAGGTGACATTGGAGTATCTAGGTGACATTAGGGTTTTGGTTGATTTGTGTCTCAAGGTGTTATTCTAGTACGAACTCTAGGGCTGTTTGTGACACTTATAGGAATAGCCCAACGGATTGATTGGAAAGAATAACTTTGAGGTGGTTTCGTACCCTACCATAATCTCTTCGTTTGTTCTCCGCTATTAGTGACTTTGGAGTGACTCTTTGTTGCATGTTGAGGGATAGTTATATGATCCAATTATGTTATTATTGTTGAGAGAACTTGCACTAGTGAAAGTATGAACCCTAGGCCTTGTTTCCTAGCATCGCAATACCGTTTACGCTCACTTTTATCGCTTGTTACCTTGCTGTTTTTATAATTTCAGATTACAAAAACCTATATCTACCATCCATATTGCACTTGTATCACCATCTCTTCGCCGAACTAGTGCACCTATACAATTTACCATTGTATTGGGTGTGTTGGGGACACAAGAGACTCTTTGTTATTTGGTTGCAGGGTTGCTTGAGAGAGACCATCTTCATCCTACCCCTCCCACGGATTGATAAGCCTTAGGTCATCCACTTGAGGGAAATTTGCTACTGTCCTACAAACCTCTGCACTTGGAGGCCCAACAAAGTCTACAAGAAGAAGGTTGCATAGTAGACATCAAGCTCTTTTTCGCCGCGTTCTGTGGGGAGGTGAGTGCTTGAAGGTATATCTTTAGATCTTGCAATCGAATCCTTTTGTTTCTTGTTTTATCACTAGTTTAGTCTATAAAAGAAAACTATAAAAAATGGAATTGAGTTTGTCTCATACGCTTCACCTTTTTAATATCTTTCGTGAGTATGATGGAAAGGATAATTGTGCTCAAGTACTAGAAGAAGAAATCTCTAAAATGTTTGTCACTAAATATTTGAATGATGAGCATGATTGCAATGTTGTTAGTACGAATTCTTTGAATATCCATTATGCTAATGATGATTGCACTAGTTATGATGAAAATGTCTCCTATAAACATGTCATTTTTTGTGGAGTGCATTGGGTTTGTAAGTACACACCAAATAGGGAAGATAGATATTGCAAGAGGCATAAGTACTTAGAAACCAAATTGTTGCAAGAAGAGCTAGATGAATGTGCTGAAAGATTCAATATTTTTCGTGCCCCTTGTGAACTTTGCAATGAACATGGTCATTTAAAGCTCCAATGCTATTTGTTTCATGATCAAGTCGTGTCTAAATATTGTGATAATTTGATTACCCTTGAGCATCATAAAGAGCTTAGCCTTCTTTTGGGGTATGACGAAATGAAACGTATAACTGAGGGTATTCCAAAATTTAATCTTGATACATTTCTTGATTTTGATCTAGAGAAGATTTATATATTGTGCGGTGAATTGTATTGAAAATCCTTATATTGCCAACTACATAAAGAAAAGAAAACAAATAGAAGATGAAGAGAATCCTAATGAAAGGGAAGAGACTTCCCAATATCCTCCTATTATTTCTTATGATGAATCAGGTAACGAGGAGGAGCCTTCTATTCAACCAATCTCATTAATAAGGAGCTCCAAAAAGAGGATTGAACCCACACAAGATGTGGTGAAGAAGAAGAAAAGAAAAAGGAAGAGAGGTCAAAAGGTATCCCTCCCAAATAATGTTGCTCCTATTATTGTTGTTCCTCATGAAAATGAATCAAAAATAATTGTTGAAGATGATGCACTTGATGATGATCTCATTATGCCTATTGCTTGTTGTGATGATTATGATTGGGAAGAAAATGATACTTCCTATGATCTTGAATATCTTTTTGGCACTTGCTTGGAAGAATATGATGATAATTGCTATACTATTGGTTCTATCCATAGTATTAATGATGAGAGTGACTATGCTTATGATATGAAGAGGGCCAAGCTTGGTGAAGCTATGTTTGATGAGGATGACATATTTGAGAATATATTTTCTGAAATTAATGTTTGCCCCAAGCTTGGGGATGCTATGTTTAATAATGATGATATTTTTAGCCTCCCAAGTTTTGATATACAAAGTAGTTATGATGATAGCATGCCTTCTACTTATGATGATTATATTCATGAATGTGGGTTTGGAAGAGTGTCAACTTTAGGAAGTAGTGATCCCACTATTTTGGAGGATGTTGAATCTTATTATATTTATGAAAGTGGATTTGGAGAGGTCATGACTTTACTTAGTAATGATTCCACTATCTTGGAAGAGGTTTCAATCGATTATGATGAGAACAAAGTTGCTACTTATGATGATTATTGTGATAAAACTTATGCTATAAAAGTAGTGATGATTATATTTAGAAAACTTGTCATGATTATAATTACCCTTTTTCTGAACATTACTCTTTTAATGTGGAAACAATTTATAGTATTCAACTCTCTTATGATACTCCCACTATTCCGAATGAGAAGAATTTTGCTTATGTGGAGAGTAATAAAATTTCTATGCTAGTAGACCATGAAATGGATGCTTTAGGTGCTGTTTATATTTTTGAATTAATTCATGATGCTACTAAAAATTATTATGAGGGAGGAATATATGCTTGTAGGAATTGCAATAATATCAAGTTTCCTCTCTATGTGCTTAAAGTTTTGAAGTTATGCTTGTTTTACCTTCCTATGCAAGTTGATTAATGTTCCCATAAGTTGTTTGCTCACAAAATCCCTATGCATAGGAAGTGGGTTAGACTTAAATGTGCTAGCCATATTCTTCATGATGCTCTCTTTATGTTTCAATTCTTATCTTTTAGGCGAGCATCATTGAAATCATCATGCCTAGCTAGGGGCGTTACACGTTAGCGCTTGTTGGGAGGCAACCCAATTTTATTTTAGTTTCTTTCTTTTTGGTTCTTTTTAGGAATAAATAATCCATATAGCTTCTATTTAGATGTGGTTTTATGTTTTAATTAGTGTTTGTGCCAAGTAGAACCTTTGGGAAGACTTGGGTGAAGTCTTTATGATCATGCTGTAAAAAACAGAAACTTTAGCGCTCACAAGATTAGCTAGAACTTTTTACTGAAGAGTGATATTTAGTTAATTATTTTTTCAGATGATTACTAGACAAATTCCTCAGGTCCACCAATTTATTTTAGAATTTTTGGAGTTCCATAAGTTTGCGTTAGTTACAGATTACTACAGACTGTTCTGTTTTTGACAGATTCTGTTTTTCGTGTGTTGTTTGCTTATTTTGATGAATCTATGGCTAGTAAAATTGTTTATAAACCATAGAGAAGTTGGAATACAATAGGTTTAACACCAATACAAACAAAGAATGAGTTCATTACAGTACCTTGAAGTGGTGTTTTCTTTTCTTTCGCTAACGGAGCTCACGAGTTTTCTGTTAAGTTTTGTGTTGTGAAGTTTTCAAGTTTTGGGTAAAGATTCGATGGACTATGGAATAAGGAGTGGCAAGAGCCTAAGCTTGGGGATGCCCAAGGCACCCCAAGGTAATATTAAAGGACAACCAAGAGCCTAAGCTTGGGGATGCCCGGAAGGCATCCCTCTTTCGCCTTCGCTCATCGGTAACTTTACTTGGAGCTATATTTTTATTCACCACATGATATGTGTTTTGCTTGGAGCGTCATTTTATTTTCTTTACCTTTGCTTGCTGTTTGAATAAAGTACCAAGATCTTAAATTCTTAAATGTTATAGAGTCTTCACATAGTTGCATAATTATCCGACTACTCATTGATCTTCACTTATATCTTTCGGAGTAGTTTGTCGTTCGCTCTAGTGCTTCACTTATATGTTTTAGAGCACAATGGTGGTTTTATTTTGAAGAAAAGTTGATCTCTCATGCTTCACTTATATTATTTTGAGAGTCTTAAATAGCATGGTAATGTACTTAATCCTAATATGCTAGGTATCCAAGAGTAGTAAAAACTTTCTTATGAGTGTGTTGAATACTAAGAGAAGTTTGATACTTGATGATTGTTTTGAGATGTTAAGGTAGTGATATCAAAGTCGTGCTAGTTGAGTAGTTGTGAATTTGAGAAATGTTTGTGTTGAAGTTTGCAAGTCCCGTAGCATGCACGTATGGTAAACGTTATGTAACAAATCTGAAACATGAGGTGTTATTTGATTGTCCTCCTTATGGGTGGCGGTCGGGGACGAGCGATGGTCTTTTCCTACCAATCTATACCCCTAGGAGCATGCGCGTAGTGCTTTGGTTTTTGATGGCTTGTAGATTTTTGCAATAAGTATGTGAGTTCTTTATGACTAATGTTGAGTTCATGGATTATACGCACTCTCACCCTTCCATCATTGCTAGCCTCTTGATGCCGTGCATTGCCCTTTCTCACATTGAGAGTTGGTGCAAACTTCACGGTGCATCCAAACCCCGTGGTATGATACGCTCTTTCACACATAAACCTCCTTATATCTTCCTCAAAACAGCCACCATACCTACCTATTATGGCATTTCCATAGCCATTCGAGATATATTGCCATGCAACTTTCCACCATTCCATTCATCATGACACATTCATCATTGTCATATTGCTTAGCATGATCATGTAGTTGACATAGTATTTGTGGCAAAGCCACCGCTCATAATTCTTTCATACATGTCACTCTTGGTTCATTGCATATCCTGTAAATCACGGAGGCATTCATATAGAGTCATACTTTGTTCTAGTATCGAGTTGTAATCATTGAGTTGTAAATAAATAGAAGTGTGATGATCATCATTTAATAGAGCATTGTACCCAAAAAAAGAGAAAGGCCAAAAGAAAAAAAAGGCCCAAAAAATATAAAAATAAAGAAAAAAATAAAAAGGGGCAATGCTACTATCCTTTTTTCCACACTTGTGCTTCAAAGTAGCACCATGTTCTTCATATAGCGAGTCTCATATATTGTGCTTCAAAGTAGCACCATGTTTTTCATATAGAGAGTTTCAGATGTTGTCACTTTCATATACTAGTGGGAATTTTTCATTATAGAACTTGGCTTGTATATTCCAACGATGGGCCTCCTCAAGTGCCCTAGGTCTTCGTGAGCAAGCAAGTTGGTTGCACACCCACTTAGTTTTTTTTGTTGAGCTTTCATACATTTATAGCTCTAGTGCATCCGTTGCATGGCAATCCTTACTCCTCGCATTAACATCAATCGATGGGCATCTCCATAGCTCATTGATTAGCCTCGTTGATGTGAGACTTTCTCCTTTTTTGTCTTGTCCACATAACACCCATCATCATATTCTATTCCACCCATAGTGTTATGTCCATGGCTCACGCTCATGTATTGCGTGAAGGTTTATGAGTTTGAGAGTACTTCATCATCCCGGCGGTCTCCATGACGAGGAGGGAGTAGTTCACCCTCGGGGCTGAGGGTATGTACCAGTATCTATGTGTTTGATCTCTCCCTCTCTCGTGTTCTTGATTTGGCACGATCTTGATGTATCGCAAGCTTTGCTATTATAGTTGGATCTTATGTTTCTTCTCCCCCTCTACTCTCTTGTAATGGATTGAGTTTTCCCCTTGAAGTAATCTTATCGGATTGAGTCTTTAAATATTTGAGAACACTTGATGTATGTCTTGCCGTGCGTATCTGTGGTGACAATGGGATATCACGTGATTCACTTGATGTATGTTTTGGTGATCAACTCGCGGGTTCCGCCTGTGATCCTATGCATAGGGGTTGGCACATGTTTTGGTCATGATTCTCCGGTAGAAACTTTGGGGCACTCTTTGAGGTTCTATGTGTTGGTTGAATATATGAATCTTAGATTGTGTGATGCATATCGTATAATCATACCCACGGATACTTGAGGTGACATTGGAGTATCTAGGTGACATTAGGGTTTTGGTTGATTTGTGTCTCAAGGTGTTATTCTAGTACGAACTCTAGGGTTGTTTGTGACACTTATAGGAATAGCCCAACGGATTGATTGGAAAGAATAACTTTGAGGTGGTTTCGTACCCTACCATAATCTCTACGTTTGTTCTCCGCTATTAGTGACTTTGGAGTGACTCTTTGTTGCATGTTGAGGGATAGTTATATGATCCAATTATGTTATTATTGTTGAGAGAACTTGCACTAGTGAAAGTATGAACCCTAGGCCTTGTTTCCTAGCATTGCAATACCGTTTACGCTCACTTTTATCGCTTGTTACCTTGCTGTTTTTATAATTTCAGATTACAAAAACCTATATCTACCATCCATATTGCACTTGTATCACCATCTCTTCGCCGAACTAGTGCACCTATACAAGTTACCATTGTATTGGGTGTGTTGGGGACACAAGAGACTCTTTGTTATTTGGTTGCAGGGTTTCTTGAGAGAGACCATCTTCATCCTACGCCTCACGCGGATTGATAAACCTTAGGTCATCCACTTGAGGGAAATTTGCTACTGTCCTACAAACCTCTGCACTTGGAGGCCCAACAACGTCTACAAGAAGAAGGTTGCGTAGTAGACATCATCAGGTAATTGTTTAAGCTCAAAGACGGGATCACCCTTGGGTGGAGGAGGATCCCCCAGGATTTCAACAGTCAAATTGTGTTTCAAAACAGGCATTTGATTAAATAATATTTCATCTAATTCCTTTCTTTCATTCATAAACATATCATTTTCTTGGTCTAGCAAATATTGCTGTAAAGGATCAGTAGGAGGCACGACAATAGAAGCAAGACCAATACTTTCATCCTTACTAGGAAATTCTTTATCATGGGGTTGTCTACGAAATTCAGAGATATTAAAATCATTATACACATCCCCAAAACTTACAGTAACAATTTCTTTCTCACAGTCTATCCTAGCATTAACAGTGTTCAAGAAAGGTCTACAAAATATAATGGGACAAAAATCGTCTTGTGGGGAACCAAGAACAAGAAAATAAGTAGGGTATTTTATTTTCCCACGCAAGACTTCAACATCTCTAACAATCCCAATTGGTGATATGGTATCTCTATTGGCAAGCTTAATAGTAACATCAATATCTTCTATCTCAGCAGGTGCAATATCATTCATAATTTCTTGATATAAGGTAAAAGGAATTGCACTCACACTAGCACCCACATCACATAAGACATGATAACAATGATCTCCTGTTTTAACAGAAACAACAGGCATGCCAACAACATGTCTATATATGTTTATCTTTAATATCAGGTTTAGCAATTCTAGCAGCTTCATTACAGAAATAAATAACATGCCCATCAATATTATCAACCAAGAGATCCTTAACCACAACACTAGGTTCAACTTTAATTTGTTCAGGGGGTGTAGGTGTCCTAGTATTACCCTTACGAACCACAACTGAAGCTTTAGCATGATTGCTTATCCAAACAGGAAAAGGTGGTTTCTCCATATAAGCAGTAGGAACAATAGGATCAACACTATAAATAACAGTCTCTTCTTAAACTTTAATAGGTTCTACTACTTTCACTTCAATGGGAGGATGATATTTAAACCACTTCTCCTTAGGGAGATTAACATGAGTAGCAAAAGATTCACAGAAAGAAGCTACTATCTTAGAGTCAAGTCCATATTTAGTGCTAAATTCACGGAAAGCATCGGTATCCATAAAATATTTAACACAATCAAACTTAAGGTTCATACCTGACTCATTACCTTTGTCGAGTTCCCAATCTCCATAGTTGCATTTATTTATTTCCAATAAATCCCATTTAAATTCAATAGTCTTCTTCATAAAAGAACTAGTACAAGAAGTATCGAGCATGGATTGATCATTACGAGAAAGCCGAGCTTAAAAATTCTGAATAATAATTGCTCGTGATAGCTCGTGATTGGGGCATGAATATAACATTGACTTAATCCCCCCCAAGCTTGAGCGATACTTTCTCCTTCACGAGGCCATAAATTATATATATAATTCTAATCACGATGAACCAGATGCATAGGATAAAACTTCTAATGAAATTCCAATTTCAATCGATTGTAGTTCCATGATCCGATGTCATCACATAGCCTATACCATGTCAATGCCTTTCCCTTCAAAGATAAAGGGAAGACCTTCTTCTTGACATCATCCTCGGGCAAACCTGCAAGCTTAAATAATCCACAAACTTCATCCACATAGATTAGGTGCATATCAGGATGTAATGTTCCATCTCCTGCATAAGGATTAGCTAGCAGTTTCTCTATCATACCCGAAGGAATTTCATAATAAATATTTTCAGTAGGTTCAGTAGGTTGAGGAGCACCTTCTTGCTCTACCGGTTGAGGTGAAGATACCCCGAACAAGCCCCTCAAAGGATTATTTTCCATAGTGACAAGTGACAGTAAATTTCAGCACACTATATAAATGTTTCCTTACCAAAATCCACTCACCAAAGGTGCTTCACTCCCCGGCAACGGCGCCAGAAAAGAGTATTGATGACCCACAAGTATAGGGGATCTATCATAGTCCTTTAGATAAGCAAGAGTGTAGAACCCAACGAGGAGCAGAAAGAAATGATAAGCGGTTTTCCGCAAGGTATTCTCTGCAATCACTGAAATTATCGGTAACAGATAGTTGTGTGATAAGATAATTCAAAACGGGTAACAAGTAACAAAAGTAACTACGATGCAGCAAGGTGGCCCAATCCTTTTTGTAGCAAAGGACAAGCCTGGATGAAGTCTTATATAAAGCAAAGCGCTCCCGAGGACACATGAGAATTACTGTCAAGCTAGTTTTCATCATGCTCATATGATTAGCGTTCATTACTTTGGTAATTTGATATGTGGGTGGACCAGTGCTTGGGTGCTGCCCTTCCTTGGAAAAGCCTCCCACTTATGATTAACCCCTCTCGCAAGCATCCGCAACTACGAAAAGAAGAATTAAGATAAATCTAACCATAACATGAAACATATGGATCCAAATCAGCCCCTTACGAAGCAACACATAAACTAGGGTTTAAGCTTCTGTAACTCTAGCAACCCATCATCTACTTATTACTTCCCAATGCCTTCCCCTAGGCCCAAATCATGGTGAAGTGTCATGTAGTCAACGTTCACATAACATCACTAGAGGAAAGACAACATACATCTCATTAAAATATCGGACGAATACCAAATTCACATGATTACTTATAACAAGACTTCTCTCTTGTCCTCACGTAACTACTCACAAAGCATATTCATGTTCATAATCAGAGGGTATTGAATAGCATTAAGGATCTGAACATATGATATTCCACCGAATAAACCAACTAGCATCAACTACAAGGAGTAATCAACACTACTAGCAACCCACAGGTACCAATCTGAGGTTTTGAGACAAAGATCGGATATAAGAGATGAACTAGGGTTTGAGAGGAGATGGTGCTGGTGAAGATGTTGATGGAGATTGACCCCCTGTCGATGCGAGGATTGTTGGTGATGATGATGGCTTCGATTTCCCCCTCCGGGAGGGAAATTTTCCCCGGCAGAACAACTTTGCCGGAGCACTAGATTGGTTCTGCCCAAGTTCCACCTAGAGACAGTGTCGCTTTGTCTCGAAAGCTTCCTTATGAGTTTTTCCAGGTCAAAACACACCATATAGCAAAAGATGGGCATCAGAGGGCCGCTAGGGGGCCCACAAGGCAGGGGGCACGCCTAGGGGGGTAGGGCGCGCGCCCGACCCTTGTGGATGGTTGGTGGGTCCCCTCTGGTGCTTTCTTCGCCGAATATTTTTTATATATTCCAAAATAATTCTCCCTGAAGTTTTAGGACTTTTGGAGTTGTGCAGAATATGTCTCTAATATTTGCTCCTTTTCCAGCCCAGAATTCGAGCTGTCGGCATTCTCCCTCTTCATATAAACCTTGTAAAATAAGAGAGAAAAGGCATAAGTATTGTGATATAGTGTGTAACAACAGCCCATAATGCAATAAATATCAATATAAAAGCATGATGCAAAATGGACATATTACCGCCGCGGCCACCAGCCGTCACCTGGCCCACTGGACGGCGAGGAGGATCAAGACGAGGAGGGGAGACCGCCATGGTCGCCGTAGAGCCCGAAGCCACGGCCTCCTAGGGATCCACCTCAGACGCCTTGGTCGCCGTTGCCGCACGCGCGGCTCATCGCGCTGCAGCCAGGCAGGGCACGGCCCATGTCTCCTGATCCTTCTCCACCTGCTCCCGAACAGCACGATCTGCCTCCAACTTCTCACGCAACTTTGTCTCACAAGCCAGATCTGCCGATCGACCCGCCTCCACTGAGCCCTCCCTGCCATGCTTGGTTCCCGACAGCGCCTCCGAGGAGGCCCTGGATCTATCCAAGGCCACCGCCTCGCGAAGGAGATCACGAGGGGGGAGGAAGCGCTCTCACAAGACGACGGATACGGAAAGGATAGCGGCACACGTCTGAACTGGAAGCCGTAAACCCTAAGTCAGGGGAAATGGCACCCCTCTAGATCCATATAAATCCCAGGCGACGTGGGCCAATAAGCCGGGTCATGAGAGAAGGGCCACCCGAACTGACTGGGCCGCTAGAGGCCAAGCCCAACGCCAAAGGCCCAAGAACGGCCAAAGGAGGAAAATCAGCCCTCGGAGAGAGACATCGAGATGGGCCTGCAACCCGACCCACCAGCCGAATCGACCACAGCCCGATCCAGCCTACAGCCCAAGCTGGCCACCATTGAAGCATCTAGGATTTAATCCCCCACCGAGCACGCCACCACGCGCTCACCGCCGGCCTACAGCAACGACGAGCCTGAGGCCAGGCCCCCTAGAGGTCGCCCCGCCCACCGGACAGGGACGGAAGGCCTAGCCTCCGCCAACGCACATGCCCCAGAGACCATCACCAGAGAGTCACGGCCAGACAAGCACGGCGAGATGGGAGCAACCGCGCCCATCTTGCTAGATCCACGCCCACGGTGACGCACCACCCGCCAACCAGATTCACCGGACGGCGACCACACCGACCTCCCACGGCCCCCGGAGCAAATTTCTGAACCTTGGGCCGCTGCGACGGCGGGGAGTGCTAGGACATCTGACGAGGGCCAACCACGTCATCTTCCGACCCAGATTCATCAACGTCAAACACCTAAAACTTGTTCGCCATAGGAAGGCAGGGAAGTGAAGGACGGGGAAACCCTAGGTCCAGTGACCCGTGGGGAAGGGGGAACAGGAGCGCATCCACAGGGGACGATAGGGAGGGGGAAAGCATACCTGCGGCTGCCGCACCCCGATGTATCCACAAGGAGAGGGAGGAGGAGGGAGGGGGAGTAGGAGGAGGGAAGGAGGAGGAGAATAGAGACGCCATTCTCGTTTGTGTGAAAGTATCTGTCGTGGAATTGTCACAGCAGATGTCCTAGGGTGAGAACTTAGTCGTGAGGCCAACGCATCTATGTGGTAGCTTGAGAGGGGTTGAGCGGAATCGAGAGACGCAACACAAGACAAGGATTTAGACAGCTTCGGGCCCCGGGAAACATCATCCGATAACAACCCTACATGTTGTTTGTGGCTAGGTCTCATTATCATCACGAGGGAGTCGCCGTAAACCGGCTCTCCTAGTTATGTATAGCCCTAAGATTGTTTTTCTCTCTTGCTTGTCCCTCTTTGGGGAGCCCTGCCCCTCCTTATATATGTTGAAGGGGCAGGTTACATGACTAGTCCTAGTAGGATTAGGATTACTCTATTACAAGTGGAGTCCTATTCTTGCTTCCTTTGTAGGAGAATATTTCTTGTGCTTTCCTCATAAACCGGCCCACCATTAATATAAACCGGCCTTCTAGGCCTTGGGCCTTCTCATCCGTCTGTCCCGCCCGCCGGGTTACCACTGAGTCTTAAATGTTCAGGCAGGTTGCTTGTAAACCGTCTGGTCAGGGCAGGTCGCCAGTGAATCGCCAAGTGTCAACCAGGTCTCAAGTAAACCGCCAAGTCCAGCCGGGTCATATTTTCGGCCGGGCCATACCGTGGAGTATATCCCCGACATTAGCCCCCAGTTTAATTTGGTTTATCCATGTTAAACTGATCTGCAACATAAACACAAGAACAAATTTGGCGGGTTGTGCTCCGGGTTAAATATTCTTATAAACCGGCACTTCATCATCCTTAAGTCCTTGTCATTTCTTCCTTTTGAAAAATCCGAGTCAATAGACCAGCTTCATAATTAATTTGCTTGTAGAAGATATTTTGTAAATAAAGAATCCATTTGAATCTGCCTTCAATGCTCTGATTTGATAAAAATATTGGTCTTCAAATATTCAACTGATATTCAACCGGTTTGAAAATGTAGCACTTGCCGGTTTATCATTGCCAAAATTGCTGGGTTATAAAAACTGATGATCCCGGGTCATGACCGTTTATAGACACCGGGTTATGATTGTTGCCAACGCCGGGTCACACAATTAATCTTCCTATTTTGCCCGAAACTGAGAATTTGAAGATGTTCCTCCTTTATATGCATATTACCTGTAGCCCCCAAGTCTTAAGAGGGGAACATAATGATAGCTTAAGACTTGTTCCAATATAAATGTTGCAACCTTGAAGAAATCTAGATTGTTCATCTCAGTCACTAGTCACAACTGAATATTCCACATATGTAGCCCCCAAGTGCCGGGTTGTTATGCTTGCAGCAACCTGGGACTTGTAATTGCCTTATACTCATAAAAATTTCAACCAGTGTAACCCCCAAGGGCCGGGTCATTATGCAATAATGAGCAGGGACATTGTAGATATAATCATATATATTTGAACAGCAACGTGTAGCTCCCAAGGGCCGGCTCAGTAAGATAATATTGAGCTGGGACTTTATATATGCTTCATTGAAAATAACATCATATGATGTAACTCCACCATGGGGCTTGAACCCACGTCCACAAGGTTAAGAGCTTCGTGCTTTACCGACTGAGCAGTGGACCCTTGAATATGATGGATTAAGACTTGTATACCTTGAATCATTGATAGGAACAATTGGTAGCCCCCAAGGGCCAGCTCATTATGATGTGATGAGTCGGGTCTTCAATAAGGCCAATAAAAATGACTTTGCATTAGCCCCCAAGTGTCATGGTGCACGCTTGAAGTGACATGAGACTTGCATATTTGATATAATCTCAATTTGAATAATGTAGCCCCCAAGTGCCGGGTCGTAAGCCTGCAGCAACTCGGGACTATTCCCTCCATTGTAGAATAAATCATATCCATTGATAAAATAATAGCCATTTCGTTAAAGCGACTTTCAAAACTCAATCATAATACTGGTTATTAATAACCATAATAAAATCCAGCCATGTCGGCTATTAAAGATTTGAATAATATAACCCGGTTTGAAAACCGGTTCCTTGTGATATTTGATCATATTGTTGGCTTATCAAACCAATGCAGTAAGGGAGATAACCCAAAATTTGAGCACTAGTAATTACCATAAATTGCCGGCTTATAAATAAAGCCAGATCTGGTTAATAAACACCGCATATTATCGTATCTCATACTGGCGACTTATAGCCAAAAGCCAGGCCAGTTTAATAAACGCCGGTGATTTATGATCATGCTTTATTCAACTTGTTTATGCATATAACAAGTTTAAAGTGTCCTGGCGGTTTACCGCCGGACGGGTCATAATGCCCAACATATAACCCGGGTTTATAACCAAGGCTGCACTTAAGAATAATCAAATATGAAATATATCATACCTGTGACATTGAATCACATTGTTGGTTTACCAACTTTTTGTAGTAAGGGTGATAACCCCAACCTTGAGTACTGATAACTCCTTCCATATTGAGCCGGTTTATGATAAAACCATATCGGGTTGTGATAAACACCGGATTAACCATATATAATACTGGCGACTTATAGTCGAAACCAGACCGGGTTAATAAGCGCCGGATTATAATTGATCATGTATTGACAACTTGTAGTTGAAAATCAAGCCGGTTTAATGAACACCGGTTTATCAAAACATCAAAAGAGAAAAAACTTGGCAAATAAAAGCATATGAAAAACTTGTAGTTGAGGCTTTTCACGGGCTGCCAGGCCCCAAATTCGAGGCTTTTCATGGGCTGCCAGGCCACTGAGTTAAACCATTTCACAAAGCCTTTTAAGATGGTCCTCAATCTTTAACCAATCATCGTTTTAACTTTGACAAGTTCAGGGTCTTATGAGGTTGACTTGTTGAAGTTCGGCGGGTCATACCAGGTTTACCTGGACGGAGTGACTTACCTAAAAAAGGCAGGCTAACCCGGGGTTTTAGGTGTATACACCAGGCTTCTAGGCCGTGGCTTGATAGCCTATTGCAAGTGTAGATTCTTTGTTCGTTGCGATAGCAAAGAATCCCCAAGCAATATTTTGAGCTGTGCTGAGTAGGTGCCTATGTTTGAGTTGTTCTTTTGCAACACTCTCTTTGGCCCGTATGTATTTTTATTTTGGCCTTGAGCCGATCAAGAGGTGTAGCTATGGTTCAAATACGACCAAGCCCCCAAGTGATTTTCCTTGTGGCCTTGCGCCGATCAAAAGGTGTAGCTATGGTTCGAATACGACCAAGCCCCCAAGTGATTTTTATATATGGCTTTATAAGCCGGATCAATGGGTAAGCAGAACTCCTCTTTATAAACAAAAGCCCCCTCATGATCAATAATATGATAAGCCAATAAGGCAAGATACCCATGTTTGAACCGCGCATCATGGCAGCAGGTCCTCTTCGGAAACCTTTAACTTTTTGCAAGAGATAAATTCTTCTTGAACTGGATGTTAAACCGGATATTGAGAGCTTCAAAGCTTTGTGGGAGACATCTTTCTCTTGAACCGGATTTTAAACTGAAATCTTCATTTTCAGCCAGAAATTTCCTGACGGCCTTTAAACTCGAACTTGCGAGAAGTTAATTCTTTTTTGAACCGGAAATTCTTAAACCAGATTTGAGAGCTTCAGAGCTTTGTGGGAGACTGCTTTCCCTTGAGCCGGATTGTAAACCGGAATCCTTCTTTTTAAGCCAGAAATTTTTCTGACGGCCTTTAAATTTGCATCAATATGGCGGTAGCCTCCGGGACCGGGTTATCTTTCCCTCCAACGTCCTGGGGTTCTTAAATTCACTGAAAACCGGCAACATTTGCTGAGTCGTATCATTGTAGCCCCCGAGTCTCAAGGCGACTCGAGGAGTTGGCTTGAGATTCTCCATATTTGACCGTGATATAAACCGGCATAAGTTGTATATCATTGGTGTTGATAGCACGATGTGAATCCACAGAAGGTTGAGGTGATTGCGGCGGGTTATAAATGATCCTGTATGAGCCGTGCCAACAACTCGGCCAATGGTTCCTTCCAACTGGCGATTTAAAGTTAACCAAACTGTAGTGGCGGCGACTTGTGCGCCTGCCATTGAGCCACCCAGTGCAGACGGCGGTTGATAGTATATGATATTTTGCCTCCATTTTGTTGAAAGAAAACCGGGCTACCCAAACTGTGACTTGCTCATACTCAATAAAACAGCTCATGTAGACATGTGCGGCCCGGTGTGTTGATGTAGACCAGGCCGCGAGAGACGGACGGTAAAAACGATCACAACATCAGAGGCAACATAGATGAGTCGGCCACGGCGATGTACGCCGGTGCGGACAAGCAAGTTGTTCTCCTTGTTGTAAACCGGCGCGGACGCGTGAACCGGCCGCGAGAGCGGACGGGCGAGTCGTCCGTGGCGTTGTAAGCCGGTGCGGACGCGCGAGTCAATCACAGGCGCAGTCCCGACTAGTTGATGTAGACCGGTCTGCAGAATGGCTGCTTGCAGATATATTCACCGAGCTTGATGGTGTGGTCAGATGCTAGCACATTATAATGGTGGTGCGAGCTATACATCCATGATACGGCCATAGCTTTTGCGATAAACAATTGCTCCTGCATAAATAACATCGCAAGCCGTAGTAATTTGTTCTTTTAAAGAATAAAAAATACAAATTGATTGGACAGATTTTACCTTGACATGTTAGGCCAGAAATTATCCACCGCGGAGTTGATGATCAACACGGGCGAGTCGGCCGCAGGAGCAGAGGAATGAACCGGCCGCGACATTGTAAGCCGGTGCAGACGGGCAAGTTGTCCTCCACGATATTATAAGCCGGTGCGGACGGGCAAGTTGTCCTCCGTGTTGTAAACCGGTGCGGATGCGTGAACCGGTCGTCCGTTCATCAGGTAATGTGACACGGAGGAAAACACCGTTGTAAAACGTTGTCAGTTCGTGCTTTATACCCGTAGTATAACAATAATTTTTCCTGTATATAAAAACACCAATAGGGTAGTGTAATGGTGCTCAGAGGAATTAAAATGTTCTGATAAAATATATAGGAGAGGTAACATCTGATTTCGTTTTTGTCGGATGAACGCAGATGCTGGTGTTGGATACTGGATAATGCTGCTTTGGCTTTTAACAAAAAATTTGATCTGAAAAATCGTGCCATGTTGAGAGGAGTAGTAACGAAACTACTTCACACACGATACTGTTGAATGGTCCAAGCACGATATGTTTAATCCAGCGGCTGTGTTGCACCTAGTTTTTTGTATGGATGGTCTGATTTACACTATCGTCCAACATGTATCGTCTGCATAGCAGCACTTGAGTAGTAATACTGGTCCTTTTGTCTTCGCACTTGAGTAGTAATACTGGTCCTCTTGTCTTCAAATGCGTAGGATGATTGAGGTCTCCTCGTGAGGAGTTCTTGGAGCATCCCACTGTGCACCACAATCAACAGTGCCTTTGGGGAAATTAACTGTGGGAACGTGGGATCGTGGCTGGCCTGCTGCCGGTCCTTTTTGTCTTGATCTGCATACATAAATTTGGGTGTCCAAGTCTTCGTTCTTTGAACCTGACCTCCTTTGTTTTCTCTGCTTCATCTTGTACATTCTTGACTAAAATATACAGCTCATTGCACTCATCCTCCCCGTTGAGGAACCAGCTTCCTCATCAAATAACACTTGCTCCGTTTCAACATTGTTTGCAATTTTTCCACAGCCACAGCGGGTCTTCAGCAACGGTGGTTCACAGCAGTAGCAGGCCGACGGAGGGGCGCCGGCGGTTCAGGCACGGCGAGTAGCGCGTCCCTAATGGCGGGAACCGGCAGTTTGGAGGAGGCAAGGCCGCAGCTTGAGGCGGACGCGGGGCTCACCGGCGTGGTGTAGCGGCGACTTAATAGCGCGTGCCGAGCAGCAGCAGCGAACTGATGCGGGGGAGCAGCAGCAGTGAACTGATGCGGGGGCGGAGTGACGAGGTAGCGGCGGTTCAGCGCGGGGTGGACCCAAAGCGTGACGGAAACGCGCCTGCGAGTACGCGGTGGCGAGGCGGAGCGAGAGTCAAGCGACCCGCCGGCCAGTGGCGACTCGGAGCGAGCTGGTGCGGCGCGACGGGACCGGAGCCACAGGCGCGGCGATAGGCGGCAGGAGGCCCGTCCCGGAGGCGCAACAGGGGCACGGGCGATGGAGTAGTCCTCGTCCGTCTCTGCTTCCGGGTCGTGGTGGTTCTGGTCAATTCCACATCTGGGTCTCCCTCCCGCTCATAGCTCCCACACTGTTATTTTTGTCAGCCCAATCCAGACCGTCTTTGATTCTCTTCAAGTAATGAGTAGCAGCACCAGTAGGTTAAGATACCCTCGTGACTTGCTACAATGCTGGAGTCTTAAGTCTTGAGTATAGGCAGTTTGGCCTTGCTTGGATTAATGTTATACTAGGAATATACGGTGACTGGTAGGATTAGCAATCCAATAGAGAAAATCAGAACCTTTTTCTTGGACAACTCGAGGACGCACGACTTGATAGTTCCGACTTGACAGCAGTCACAGGTTGGAACTTTGGCGTGCGGGCGGAATAAACTGCAGCAGAAAACACCGGTCTCGGCGTCTTTACGATTTGATCGCTCACCCACACGCGAACAATGGTTGATTTTCTTTGAACCCAAACCCAGCCCAAAAAGTTGACCAGTGTAATAATTAACCCGGCGGCTGGCTCTGCCCCGGGTGACTCTGAATTATTGATCATGTGAGCTCTGCAGTGTCTTGACGGTTAGCACGTGACCCTTGTCTCCTCACGCGTGTGTTAACTGATCCGATCCGGCGTACAGCAGCTATAGAAAAAATTTCCGTCGGCCTTGCAGTATAAACATGGCACATAAATCACCTCGTGTAAAAGATCTCGTCTCGGACTCGGTGGATTGAGGCGATGCGACGGCGGCGCACTAAACCCGAATCTCTTAACCTTGAAATTTGCATCTGACGACCTCAAAGTTTAATCATAATTCTGAACATAGACCGATGAACGTGCCGGCTCTGTCCAAGGTTGTCTCACGCCGGGTTATCATGCGGGCTTTCTGTGCTAGCGCTTTTCCATCTGATATATCGCGAGCTTTACGATCCCTGAGAGAAATCCCTTCAAAAACTCAACACCACCATGTGCAGGCCTCATGGTAGGCGCCAACTGTCGTGGAATTGTCACGGCAGATGTCCTAGGGTGAGGACTTAGTCGTGAGGGGTTGAGCGGAATCGAGAGACGCAACACAAGACAAGGATTTAGACAGCTTCGGGCCCCGGGAAACATCATTCGGTAACAACCCTACATGCTGTTTGTGGCTAGGTCTTATTATCATCACGAGGGATTCGCCGTAAACCTGCTCTCCCAGTTATGTCTAGCCCTAAGATTGTTTTTCTCTCTTGCTTATCCCTCTTTGGGGAGCCCTGCCCCTCCTTATATATGTTGAAGGGGCAGGTTACATGACTAGTCCTGGTAGGATTAGGATTACTCTATTACAAGTGGAGTCCTAGTCTTGCTTCCTTTGTAGAAGAATATTCCTTATGCTTTCCTCATAAACCGGCCCACCATTAATATAAACCGGCCTTCTGGGCCTTGGGCCTTGTCATCCGTCTGTCCCGCCCGCCGGGTTACCACTGAGTCTTAAATGTTCAGGCAAGTTGCTTGTAAACCGTCTGGTCAGGGCAGGTCGCCAGTGAATCGCCAAGTGTCAACCGGGTCTCAAGTAAACCGCCAAGTCCGGCCGGGTCATATTTCCGGCCGGGCCGTACCGCGGGGTATATCCCCGACAGTATCTCAAAAGACATTTTCCTTGACCCTTCTTCTAGTACAACACTAAACATGTATTATATGTTAATTATTAATTGTTTGAAAATAAATTCACAAAAAATATAAAAAAACATGAATTTTGATAAGGTTCATGAAAAATGGGAAGTTTTCATTAATTTTGAAAGAAAGTTCATCCTTTTGGATAAAGCTCATTGATTTTTTAAAAAATTAAATTTTGAAATAATAAGTTCATCGATTTTGAGAAAAGTTCATCAAATTTTGAAAAATGTTCACGAATTTGAAAAAGATCAATGATTACAGAAAAAGTTCACAAATTTTAAAAGTTCATTGATTTTTTTGAAAAGATAGTTAATTTTTAAAAAGTTCATCAATCCTGAAAAAAGTTCACAAAATTTAAAAGTTCATTGCTTTAAAACAATCATCAATTTAAAAAATTATGGATTTTTTTGTAAAAACCATGAATTTAAGAAAATAAAAGAATAAGGAAAGAAAAGGAAAAAGATAAAGATAAAAGAGAATAAAAGGGAAAGGAAAGAAAGAACAAAAGTAAGAAAAAAGGAGTAAGTAAATAGAAATATTGTGGTGTCCCAAGTGGTTAGTGTAGTTTTTCGAGAACAATATCGCGAGTTCGAATCGCCTTGCGCGCATGGTTTTTTGCAGCTTAACAGAAAAAATAGGTTGAATTAGTTAGGCTGAATTTAAGTCAATGAGCCAGAATATAATGTCGTAATTCAAAAGAAAATCTTCCATTGCGATTGAAGAACTAAATTCGAAGATTGATAGGAGACAGATGGATACGAATGAGAGTACGGATTTGCTTCCACTTAGGAAAGGAGGAAGATGCCAACAGTGACATATATGATTAGATGACCGTAGTTTCAGCATGTATATACACTCTGTTAGGGTTGAAAGATGAGTCAGCTTGGCGATTAGCTTGAGGAGCGATCATCACTGACATCGAACTCAACTCGAGAGAAGAAGTTCAGGCTTAGCAGATTTGAGTCAAGTGTTTTGGTGACGTGCTTCGATTAAGGTCATGGTTAAGAATCCGGCTAGGGTTCCGATTTGGATTCTCAGGATTGATGTGCGAGATAGATGTGATAAGCGAATGACGCAGGAGTTTGAGACACGAAATTTAATTCTGAGAGGAATTTAGTGCATGAGATTATTTAGGAATTAGCTGTTTAAATTCTGAACTAGTGTTCAAAATTAAACCGGCACAAAAGAAATCACATAAAAAATTAAAGACAATTTATTTTATTCAAATTTTAGAATTAAGTCGAGATGAAGACGTTGACAGCCATTGATGTTTTAGTTGATTGCAAAAAAAAGAAGGTTTAATTTAATAAGTAGTTTTAAAAAATGATTTTCGCATTTCCGAAAATATGGATGTTTGCAGACTATGACTACAAGAATGACACCTTGGTTGGCTATTTACACACTTATTGGGAATTATTCGCCGATTTCCAAGTAGTAGATATTTGGCATATTTTGTAATTAAAAAAGATATTCAACACATTCCTAGAGAGAAAAATATGGAGGATAATGACTTGGCACAATTGCTTCAGGATATCAATCGGTCATGGAATGCATCTAGATCGAGATCAACTGCATAGAAGATTGGGATTGGAGAGCCTATATTGTTAATTATTCAAAGAACCCATCTCAATCTGCAAAGCAGAATGCTGATGTATAAAGTCTTGAAATATCTTTAATAGGGGATGATCTGTATTATCGGACCTTGGACGGATTGTTGCTCAAGTGCCTAGGGCCTAAGAAACCTAAGGCGGCGATGCATGAGGTTCATGAAGGTATCTGTGGAACTCATCAAACGGCTCACAAAATGACGTGGTTAATTAATTTGACGCACAAGATATTCTTGCCAACTATGTTGCAAGATTTTCCAAAATATTAAAAGCATTGCCAGGATTATTGTTAGAAGTTTGGCAATGTGCAATTGTACCTGCATTAGCTATGCATCCGACTATCAAACCTTAGCCATCCAGGTTTAACATTTTTCTTAATTTCTTATAAAGGATGATGGATTATCTCTTTCATGAAAGTCTCCGCGCGCAAGGAGGGCCCTCGCGCTAACCATTCTACGCTAGCGTGCCGGGGGCACCTCCTTTGGGCTCTTCGCGTCGTCCGATTTGCCCGGGTGGATTGCACCCAGGCGGATTGCCTCGGGGATCCATGACGGGTCAAATGTAGGCATGATCAGGGTCACCGCCATGCAGCGTTTTCGGTCGCGCCTGCGTAGGTCACCCCACGCTTTCCCCCATAAAGGCCGGGTTCGCCCAACAAAGTCCTTCGCCCCCGTGGGGCTGCGTCGCTCGCGCCAGATTGGCCCGGACGGCATGCACCCAGGTGGACGACCTTGGGGTTCCATGACGGTTGGACTGTTGTTTGGTCTCGTGTGGTGCCCCGCGGGCGTTGATCCATCCTAGGTCCGGTCGTAAGTGTCCCCCACCGCGTTGCAGGTTGCATCGCTCACGCCAGAAAGACATGTCCGCGCACCCGGGTCGTGTGCATCGTTCGCACAAGCATGGCACACGCATTATTTGCATCCTGTTGCGTGGCTCGCCTTGCACGTCGGTCGCATCCTACCGGGATGTTTCCTTTGTCCGGCCCGGGTAGGTGTCGGCGCAACACAAACGTTTCATGTTGGGCTGTTTTGTTCACGCAAGTCGGCACGAGGTTCTAGTGATGTCTCGTGGGGTGCTCGGCTCGTGCGAGTCGGTGTTCGGAGTCGGGTATTTCATGGGTATTTCGGTCTTTACTAAGGCGGTTAAGTTTTCTTGTAATTTCGCTGTTTTATGCCACTCTTCGGATGCAGTGTACACTAGGCTTTTTCACTATGCTTTCCAAGGACTTCTTAGGGTCTACTCGCTGTCGGCAGCGGCCGGTGGCTGATACGTCTCCAACGTATCAATAATTTATGAAATATTCATATTATATTTACATGAGTTTTATATGGTTTTGGTGCAGCTTTCTATTATTTTTATGGACTAACATATTAAGCTAGTTCTCAATGCCAGTTGTTGTTTTCTGCTTTATTTATAGTTTTCTAGAAAACCCAAACCAAACGAAGTTCAAACGTGACGAAATTTTTTGACGATTTTTTTGGAAGGAAAAAAGGCCCAGGAAGCTTCGGGGGAGCACCAGAAGACTCACAAAGGCCCCAGAAGGCAGGAGGGTGCGCTTACACCCTATGCGTGCACTAGTGCTTTGTGGGCCCCATGTGACCACTTCTGGTGTGATTCCGATGTTGAAAACTCTTATATATTGGAAAAACCTTGAAAGTTAACCTAGAACTTATATTCCGCCGCCACAAGTCTTTGTTCAGAAGTGATCTCATCCAGATGCCTTTTCTAGCGCCCTGATGGAGGGGGAAGCCATCACCAGAGGCCATCTTCATCATCCCCGCGGCCACCATGACGAGGAGGGAGTAGTTTACCCTCGGGGCTGAGGGTATGTACCAGTAGCTATGTGTTTGATCTCTCTCTCTCTCTCTCGTGCTCTTGATTTGGCACGATCTTTACGTATCATGAGCTTTGTTAATATAGTTGGATCATATGAAGTTTTTCCCCTCTATCTCTTCTGTGGTGAATTGAGTCTTTCTCTTTGAGTTTTCTTTGTTATCGGATTGAATATTTTGGATTTGAGATCACCTGATGCATGTCTCATCCGTGGATACTCATGGTGACATTGGAGTATCTAGGTGACATTGGAGTTGATAGATGCGTATCATATGGTTTCATTGGAGTACGATCTCTAGAACTATTCATGACACTTTGGGGCGGTTCAATAGATTGAGTGAAAACACAACTTTGAGGTGGTTTACTACTGGATTTCATCCTATTTCCTCAGATAGAAATAGAAACTTTGGAGTGATTCATTGCCGCACTTTGAGGGATTTTTATGTGATTCAATCATATTAGTACTTTTGAGAGATTGCACTAGTGAAAATATAAACCCTAGGCCTTGTTTCCAAGAATTGTATAACATTTATGCTCACTTTTATCACTTGCTATCTTGCTATTTTTTATTATTTCGTATTACAAAAACATATATCTACTATCCATACTACACTTGTATCACCATCTCTTCACCGGACTAGTACACCTATACGATTTACCATTGTACTTGGTGTGTTGGGGATATAAGAGATTTATTGTTTTTGATTGCAATATAGTTTAAGAGAGAACCCTCTTCATACTACACCTCCCACAGATTGATAAACTTTAGGTCACCCACTTGGGGAAACTTTGTTGTTGTCCTACAAAATTTTGCGCTTTGAGGCCCAACAGAGTCTACAAGAATAAAGTTGTGCAGTAGACATCAGTGGCCACTTGGCTTTTAGCTTCCGTTCGCTCACCGTGTCTCTTTTGTCCTCACCATGCTCTTTTATATGGCTTGGAGGTTAAAAATAGGTGAGCATCACCGTCTTTCCCTGGATGGCGACCTCTATTCATTCGTGTTCTACGTCGGTGTGACTAGTACTGGTGTTGGAGTGCTGCCAGGGGAACCATCATCGCCATCTCCACCGCCTCCATTGCGTCCATTAGTTTCATTGCCATCTCCACCCTCTCTATAGTGGTTTGTTCTCCGACGAACCTCTATAATCCCCTATTTGAACATTGTGTTTGATGTGATTAATTACTATCCAACATTTGTTGCATCTCTATTATGTCCGAGTAGATCCTTCCTCTCCTATGATGATTGAAGATCTGTTATGATTTATTTGAGTTGTGTATGTTGATATGTTGTTATCCTTTGGTACCCATTATGTGAGCGCCCGCACGTGTGGATCGCACTTTAGGGTTAGTAATATTCTAATATTACTATGCGGAGGGCGGCCGGAGTAATGGTTATTATCGAGCCCGAGTGCCAATGCGGACTGATGCGTCTCCAATGTATCTATATTTTTTGATTGTTCCATGCTATTGTAGTATCAGTCTTGGATGTTTTATATGCAATTATATATCATTTTTTGGGACTAACCTATTAACCTAGTGCCAGTTGCTAATTTTTGCTTGTATTTGGCATTTCAAAAAATCAATATCAAACAAAGTCCAAACAGATAAAAAACCTTGGATTGATTTTTTTTGGACCAGAAGAGACCCTAGAAGGCTCGGGAGAAGACCTGACAAGCTCAGAGGCGCGCCCCCAGGCTTGTGGGCCCCTCATGGCATCTCTTGACCTAATTCCGCCTCTATAAATTCTGAAATATTACGCTGACATCAGAGAGCCGCCCTAAATACTTCTTCCGCCGCCGCAAGTTTCTGTTCTCGAGAGATCCCATCTGGAGGCCTTCTCCGGTACTCTGTCGGAGGGGGAATCGACCACAGAGGGGCTCTACATCAACCTTGTTGCCCTTCCAATGATGTGTGAGTAGTTTACCACAGACCTACGGGCCCGTAGCTAGTATCTAGATGGCTTATTCACTCTCTTTGATCTTCAATACAATGTTCTCCTCGATGTTTTTGGAGATCTATTCGATGTAATCCTTTTTGTGGTGTGTTTGTTGGGATCTGATGAATTGTGAGTTTATGACCAGATTATCTATGAATATTATTCGAGTCTTCTCTGAACTCTTTTATGCATAATTATTATAGCTTTGTATTTCTCTCCGATCTATTGATTTGGTTTGGCCAACTAGATTGATTTTTCTTGCAATGGGAGAGGTGCTTTGTGATGGGTTCAATCTTACGGTGATCTATATTCCAGTGACTTGTATTGTTGTCATTAAGGATAAAATGATGAGTTTTATTCATATTGATTGGGTTTAGTTTGTCAACATCATGTCATCTTGCTTAAGGCGTTACTCTGTTCTTTATGAACTTATTAATACTCTAGATGCATGCTGGATAGTGGTTGATGTGTGGAGTAATAGTACTAGATGCAGGCAAGAGTCGGTCTAGTAGTCTTGGATGTGATGCCTATATACATGATCATTGCCTTGGATATCGTCAAGTATTCTCTTTTCTATCAATTGCCCAACAGTAATTTGTTTACCCACCATATGGTATTTTCAAGAGAGAAGCCTCTAGTGAAAACTATGCCCCACGAGTCTATTTTCATCATATACTAAAATCCAAAAATATCATGCTACAATTTTATTTACCACGAGATTTGATCCTTGCAATTAACCTTCGAGGGATTGACAACCCCTCGTTCGCATTGGGTGCAAGTATTTGTTATTTTGTATGTAGGTACTGCTAACGAGGTGTTGTGTGGTTCTCCTACTGGATTGATAACCTTGGTTCTTAACTGAGGAAAATATTTATCTCTACTATACCGCATCATCCTCTCCTCTTCGAGGAAATCCCGATGCAGCTCACAAGTAACACGGACCTGTTGCGGTCCCATCGTCTGCGCATCACATGCAGGCTTAGGCACCTTGGTCGATGGGCCAAAACAATTTGATCGGCCAGAACAGCGTGCAACGAGAGGCGTTGTAGCCGCCGGGCACGTCATTCTTACCCATGTTACTTAGTACAACAGGGATCAAGCCCACCCACCGCATACGGTTTTGGCCGACGGCACATAGGTTTCACCAAAAACCGACCATGCGCTAAGGGGAAGCACAAAGCATGTGTCACATAACATCGACACAACAAAGAAGGACAGAACAACGATGACCCAAGCATCAAGACATGGATAGGGGGGATGGAAACAGGCTGACCACAGGAAACTAGACAAGTACCTATACACGAGTCGCTAACAGGGCCCATGACGCATATGGGAACCTTATACCGGTCGGCCTGAGGCGGAATGGCCACGGCTCCAGACTGCCACGAGCTCGGTATAGGTAGTAAGGAACCAAACCGAACTCATGGAAATAGCTGGGTACATATGAAATAAGCAAACCCCATCTTACCCCGCTCGACAAGACACTAGTTATGTAACAGATCATACACTTCCTTTTATGGAACAAACTTTGTCTTGGGCATTGATCTTCTTCCCATCCGGCTTACTAGTAGTGAACTTCAAGAGGGCGCTCAATAGATGAGTGGGTTCATTTTTATGTGCAAGGAGTGGTTGTTGTGCCATCAGTTGTCGGCTCTGATGACCTGCAAGGTCACATGTCTGTTGTAGCACTTTTGTAATAAGTAAAGTGTCGAACCCACAGGGAGCGAATAGAAAAATACTACCAACCCTGCAACTACATTATCACCTACATAGCTATGTTCACACTCAAATCTTAATTTGAAAATAGTCTATTTTATAGGTTGCTAACGGATCGATAGTAAACGGGGTTTTTAACGAGACTACAAACTAGGATAGAAATAAACTAAACTAGAACACAAAATAAAGGGGTTGTAACTTATAGGATTGAATAGAGCGAAATGTGGTGTCTGGGCTTTTGGTCTCACTGGTACTAGAGGGGCAACTAAGTGGCAGGAGCATAGTAATGCTACATGCAATACATCTTAGACAATTAAACAATCTTCTATGATTTCCATCCGCAGACTGTTACTACTAGGTGTACTAGACATAACATCACACCAAGGTCACATGGACGTGTCAATAATACACAACGAACCCAAGGATCACATAAGCTCATCCATCTAATCTGTGTATGTGCAAGTTCTCAAAAAATCATATGAAAGGATGTCTCCTAGCATAGCATTACATGCAACACGAAAGAGAGTAAATAGTAGATGATGCCACAAAGTCTAATATTGCATACTAGATCATACCGTGACCTAGAACCGAATCAACCACTCAAACATAGATGAATATAGACACAGAGAAGAATGCTTCATTGATGTCAACAACTTGTTCAATTTTACAAATTACAAGTGCCGGGAGGGATATGGAGATGGGCACCGGTGCGCACGGCCTAAGGCCAGCGCCCGGTTGTGGTGGCGGCACCTTCTTCTCCTCTTCTTATGTGGTCTTCATGGTGGTGGTGATGGAGGGAGTGACCTCTCTCTAGATGAGATGGGAGAGCCTCAGGACACTGCATGGAGTTGAGGTGGAATGAGGACGAATGATCCTGGTGGGCTAGGGTTGGAGGTTTTCTTATAGGAGACCTTCTCGGGTCTCCTCCGTTGATGTGGCTTCTCCTCCTTCATCCAACGGTATTAGGGGAGCCAAATCCTCTCCCAAAACATACCTTGTCTACTAACGATCGCTTAGGAATAAATGGTGACGAAACCAGTAAAGAATCCCATCTGTAGGGGCAAATTTTGGGCCTGTCTGGGGTTGGTAGGACCACTGGTGCGACCAGCCACGGTAGTACGAGAGGTTGTATGTCGTTGTGGACACATTCGCTAAAATGGTTTTCATTTCTTCATGCGAACTCCGATTTCAACATTCTTAGGCTCGTTGGAATCCCGTGAACGACGTCGATCCACTAGTCGTATTAGATATTTTTTTGAGTTCTTTAGAAAAATGTCATTTTTTACCTTCATATGGCTATGTCTGGTGCGTGGAACTTCTTTGGTTTAACCCCAACTTGGTCCTTTTGATGTGCCAAGTCCATGTACATGCCAACATACCAACAATGTAACATCCCAGAATTTAAGATTTGGAATGTTAATAGGATCACTCTTTTTCATCCTGATTTCTATGCATATTTAAATTTTCTAAGTATTCATATCATTATTGCAACTTAAGGCAAATTGTGGGAGTGGAGATAACATGACTTCTCCCCTATTATAAAAAGTTCATAATGACCAGAATATTATTTGGAGTTCACTGATGTATTTTTGAAAATTTATAAACTTCAAATGATTTTTCTGATTTATTTTATCCTGCTCGTTGTGTGTTATTTATTACATAAAATATATTCAAATTGCATTAGGGCTGGAAATATATTTCCTGTAGTATGTATTAGTAGTAATATTTTACTGTGTGTTGTGGTATTTTTAGGAAGTCACTTGGTATTTTATTCAGCCAAAACAATTTGATGTGTAAAAGTAATTGCGTCCAGAGTTTACTATTTATCTGGGCTGCACAGTGCGCTACCCAGCAAACCCCAGCGCGTAGCCACTTCCATTTTCTCTCCATGCGGGCGAGACAGACTAGTAGGTCGGCCCATTTCGGTGCAATCAGACAGCCCATCCTACACCTCTCCTTTTTGTTTCTTTATTTCTGTTTCTAGCTCTCTACCGCTGACACTGGGTTTGTGATGTCATCCCTTTCTTCCACTTCATGGAGACCACTCTCGATCCAAATCCTCGTCGATTTGGCTTGGATCTCGTCCCTCTCGCACAGTAAACTACCTATAAATAACTGTTGGAAATATGCCCTAGATGCATCAATATTTGTATTATTATATATCTATATTCATAATTATTGAGTTTATATATTCTATTCTATAACTGCTATGATCCTGGAATATGTGATTCAGTGGAAAACTATATGCACTTTGGAATGATAAACGGTTAAATGAAAGGTTCCTAGTCTTGCCTCTGGGACTAGCTCAAGTGTTGTTGGTGATCATGTTTTCTAGATCTTTGGGTACCGTTAAGTGTAACGATAGTCCTAAAATAACATTGAGATTATGACTTAGAAGAACAGTCATATTGAATCTACCCAATCTTGTCTGTTATGAATCGAGTTAATATTGTCTGTAATTGATGACCCGCAAGTATATGGGATCAATTGTACTCCTTTCAATAAGTAAGAGTGTCGAACCCAACGAGGAGCAAAAGGAAATGACAAGTGGTTTTCAGCAAGGTATTCTCTGCAAGCACTGAAATTATAAGTAACGTGTAGTTTGATAGCAAGATAATTTGTAACGAGCAAGTAACGGTAATGGTAACAAAAGGGCACCAAGGTAGCCCAATCCTTTTGAGGCAAAGAACAGGCCAAAACGGTCTCTTATGATAAGCAAAGCGTTCTTGAGGGTACACGAGAATTTCATCTAGTCACTTTCATTATGTTGGTTTGATTCGTGTTCGCTACTTTGATAATTTGATATGTGGGTGGACCGGTTCTTAGGTGATGTTCTTATTTGAACAAACCTCCTACTTATGTTTAACCCCCTCGCAAGCATCCGCAACAACGAGAAAAGTATTAAGAATAAATCTAACCATAACATTAAACTTTTGGATCCAAATCAGTCCCTTACGAAGTAGCGCATAAACTAGGGTTTAAGCTTCTGTCACTCTAGCAACACATCATCTAATAACTACTCCACAATGCAATCCCTTAGGCCGTAATAAGGTGAAGTGCCATGTAGTCGACGTTCACATGACACCACTAAGGGAATCACAACATACATACCAACAAAATATCGAACACATATCAAGTTCACATGATTACTTGGAACAAGATTTCTCCAATGACCTCAAGAACAAAAGTAAATACTCACAAATGATAAGCATGCTCAAGATCAAAGGGTTATTAAATAGCATAATGGATCTGAACATACAATCTTACACCAAATAAACCATATAGTAATCAACTACAAGATGTAATCAACACTACTAGTCACCCACAAGCACCAATCTAAGGTTCCGGTACAAAGATTGAACATAAGAGATGAACTAGGGTTTGAGAGGAGATGGTGTTGTTGAAGATGTTGATGGAGATTGCCCTCCCCAAGATGGGAGAGTTGTTGGTCATGATGACGACGATGATTTCCCCCTCCGGGAGGGAAGTTCCCCCGGCGGAACCGCTCCGCTGGAGGGCAAAAGTGCTCCTGCCCAAGTTCCGCCTCGAGACGGCGGCGCTTCTTCCCAAAAGTATTCTAGGTCAAAATGACTTATATACCAGAAGAGGGGCACCGGAGGTGGGCTGAGGATAGCACAACCCACCAAGGCGCGCCTGGGCTCCCTGGCACGCCCAGGTGGGTTGTGCCCACTTGGTGGGCCCTCTCTAGTAGTTATTGAAGGAAATATGCCCTAGAGGCAATAATAAAGTTATTATTTATTTCCTTATATCATGATAAATTTTTATTATTCATGCTAGAATTGTATTAACTTGAAACATGATACATGTGTGAATAATACATAGACAAACAGAGTGTCACTAGTATGCCTCTACTTGACTAGCTCGTTGATCAAAGATGGTTATGTTTCCTAGCCATAGACAAAGAGTTGTCATTTGACTAACGGGATCACATCATTAGGATAATGATGTGATTGACTTGATCCATTCCGTTAGCTTAGCACTCGATCGTTTAGTATGTTGCTATTGCTTTCTTCATGACTTATACATGTTCCTATGACTATGAGATTATGCAACTCCCATTTACCAGCGGAACACTTTGTGTGCTACCAAACGTCACAACGTAACTGGGTGATTATAAAGGTGCTCTATAGGTGTCTCCGAAGGTACTTGTTGGGTTGGCGTATTTCGAGATTAGGATTTGTCACTCCGATTGTCGGAGAGGTATCTCTAGGCCCACTCGGTAATGCACATCACTTAAGCCTTGCAAGCATTGCAACTAATGAGTTAGTTGTGGGATGATGTATTACGGAACGAGTAAGGAGACTTGCCGGTAATGAGATTGAACTAGGTATTGAGATACCGACGACCGAATCTCGGGCAAGTAACATACCGATGACAAAGGGAACAACGTATGTTGTTATGCGGTTTGACCGATAAAGATCTTCGTAGAATATGTGGGAGCCAATATGAGCATCCATGTTCCGCTATTGGTTATTGACCGGAGACGTGTCTCGGTCATGTCTACATAGTTCTCGAACCCGTAGGGTCCGCACGCTTAAAGTTCGATGACGGTTATATTATGAGTTTATGTATTTTGATGTACCGAAGGTAGTTTGGAGTCCCCGGATGTTATCACGGACATGACGAGGAGTCTCGAAATGGTCGAGACGTAAAGATCGATATATTGGACGACTATATTTGGATACCGGTTCCGGGTGAGATCGGGATAATACCGGAGCACCGGGAGGTTATCGGAACCCCCCGGGAGGTATATGGGCCTTAATAGGCTTTAGTGGAAAGGAGGGGAAAGGAGCAAGGGAGCCCCCCCCCCCCCCAAGCCCAATCCGAATTTGGAGGCCCCCCCCTTTCCTTCCTCCCTCTTTCCTCTTCCTTCCCTCTCCCTCTCCAAATAGGAAAAGGAGGAGTCCTAATCCCGGTGGGAGTAGGACTCCCCCCTTGGGCGCGCCTCCTCCCCTTGGCCGGCCCTCTCCTCCCACCTTTATATACGGAGGAGAGGGGCACCCCATAGACACAACAATTGATCTCTTTGATCTTTTAGCCGTGTGCGGTGCCCCTCTCCTCCATAGTCCACCTTGATAATATCGTAGCGGTGCTTAGGCGAAGCCCTGTGTCGGTAGAACATCATCATCGTCGCCAGGCCGTCGTGCTGACGGAACTCTCCCTCAAAGCTCGGCTGGATCGGAGTTCGAGGGACGCCACCGAGTTGAACGTGTGCTGAACTCGGAGGTGTCGTGCGTTTGGTACTTGATCGGTCGGATCGTGAAAATATACGACTACATCAACCGCGTTGTGCTAACGCTTCCGCTTTAAGTCTACGAGGGTACGTGGACACACTCTCCCCTCTCGTTGCTATGCATCACCATGATCTTGCGTGTGCGTAGGATTTTTTTTTTGAAATTACTACATTCCCCAACATTGGTATCAGAGCCAGGTTTTATGTGTTGATGTTATATGCACGAGTAGAACACACGTGAGTTATGGGCGATACAAGTCATACTGCTTACCAGCATGTCATACTTTGGTTCGGCGGTATTGTTGGATGAAGCGGGCCGGATCGACATTACGCGTACGCTTACGCGAGACTGGTTCTACCGACGTGCTTTGCACACAGGTGGCTGGCGGGTTTCAGTATCTCCAACTTTAGTTGAACCGAGTGTGGCTACGCCCGGTCCTTGAGGCGGTTAAAACAACACTAACTTGACGAACTATCGTTGTGGTTTTGATGCGTAGGTAAGAACGATTCTTGCTCAGCCCATAGCAGCCACGTAAAATTTGCAACAACAAAGTAGAGGACGTCTAACTTGTTTTTGCAGGGCATGTTGTGATGTGATATGGTCAAGACATGATGCTATATTTTATTGTATGAGGTGATCATGTTTTGTAACCGAATTATCGACAACTGGCAGGAGCCATATGGTTGTCGCTTTATTGTATGCAATGCAATCGCCCTGTAATTGCTTTACTTTATCACTAAGCAGTAGCGATAGTCGTAGAAGCAATAGTTGGCGAGACGACAACGATGCTACTATGGAGATCAAGTTGTCGCACCGGTGACGATGGTGATCATGACGGTGCTTCGGAGATGAAGATCACAAGCACAAGATGATGATGGCCATATCATATCACTTATATTGATTGCATGTGATGTTTATCTTTTATGCATCTTATCTTGCTTTGATTGACGGTAGCATTATAAGATGATCTCTCACTAAATTTCAAGATAAAAGTGTTCTCCCGAGTATGCGTCGTTGCCAAAGTTCGTCGTGCCTGGACACCACGTGATGATCGGGTGTGATAAGCTCTCGTCCATCTACAACGGTGCAAGCCAGTTTTTGCACACGCAGAATACTCGAGTTAAACTTGACGAGCCTAGCATATGCAGTTATGGCCTCGTAACACTGAGACCGAAAGGTCGAGCGTGAATCATATAGTAGATATGATCAACATAGTGATGTTCACCATTGAAAACTACTCCATTTCGCGTGATGATCGGTTATGGTTTAGTTGATTTGGATCACGTGATCACTTAGATGATTAGAGGGATGTCTATCTAAGTGGGAGTTCTTAAGTAATTTGATTAACTGAACTTAAATTTATCATGAACTTAGTACCTGATAGTATTTTGCATGTCTATGTTTGTTGTAGATAGATGGCTCGTGCTGTTGTTCCGTTGAATTTTAACGCGTTCCTTGAGAAAGCAAAGTTGAAAGATGATGGTAGCAATTACACGGACTGGGTCCGAATTTGAGGATTATCCTCATTGTTGCACAGAAGAATTACGTCCTGGAAGCACCGCTAGGTGCCAAACCTGCTGCAGGAGCAACACCAGATGTTATGGACGTCTGGCAGAGCAAAGATGATGACTACTCGATAGTTCAGTGTGCCATGCTTTACGACTTAGAACCGGGACTTCAACGAAGTTTTGAACGTCATGGAGCATATGAGATGTTCCAGGAGTTGAAGTTAATATTTCAAGCAAATGCCCGGATTGAGAGATATGAAATCTCCAATAAGTTCTACAGCTGCAAGATGGAGGAGAATAGTTCTGTTAGTGAGCATATACTCAGAATGTCTGGGTATAACAATCACTTGATTCAACTGGGAGTTAATCTTCCGGATGATAGCGTCATTGACAGAATTCTTTAATCACTGCCACCAAGCTACAAGAGCTTCGTGATGAACTATAACATGCAAGGGATGGATAAGACGATTCCCGAGCTCTTCGCAATGCTAAAGGCTGCGAAGGTAGAAATCAAGAAAGAGCATCAAGTGTTGATGGTCAATAAGACCACTAGTTTCAAGAAAAATGGCAAAGGGAAGAAGAAGGGGAACTTCAAGAGGAACAACAAACAAATTGCTACTCAGGAGAAGAAACCCAAGTTTGGACCTAAGCCTGAGACTGAGTGCTTCTACTGCAAGTAGACTGGTCACTGGAAGCGGAACTGCCCCAAGTATTTGGCGGATAAGAAGGATGGTAAGGTGAACAAAGCTATATGTGATATACATGTTATTGATGTGTACCTTACCGAGCTCGCAGAGCACTGGTATTTGATCTTGGTTCATTGCTAATATTTGCAACTCAAACAGGACTACGGATTAAGCGGACACTGGCTAAGGATGAGGTGACGATGCGCGTGCGAAACGGTTCCAAAGTCGATGTGATCGTCGTCAGCACGCTACCTCTACATCTACCTTCGGGATTAGTATTAGGACTAAATAATTATTATTTGGTGCCAGCGTTGAGCATGAACATTATATCTGGATCTTGTTTGATGCGAGACGGTTATTCATTTAAATCATAGAATAATGGTTGTTCTATTTATATGAGTAATATCTTTTATGGTCATGCACCCTTGAAGAGTGGTCTATTCTTGATGAATCTCGATAGTAGTGATACACATATTCATAATGTTGAAGCCAAAAGATGCAGAGTTGATAGTGATAGTGCAACTTATTTGTGGCACTGCCGTTTGGGTCATATTGTTGTAAAGCGCATGAAGAAACTCCATATTAATGGACTTTTGGAATCACTTGATTATGAATCACTTGGTACTTGCAAACCATGCCTCATGGGCAAGATGACTAAAACGCCGTTCTCCGGAACTATGGAGCGAGCAACTGATTTATTGGAGATCATACATACTGATGTATGTGGTCCAATGAATGTTGAGGCTCGCGGCGGGTATCATTATTTTTTCACCTTCATAGATGATTTAAGCAGATATGGGTATATCTACATAATGAAACATAAGTCTGAAACATTTGAAAAGTTCAAAGAATTTCAGAGTGAAGTTGAAAATCATCGTAACAAGAAAATAAAGTTTCTATGATCTAATCGTGGAGGAGAATATTTGAGTTACGAGTTTGGTCTACATTTGAAACAATGCGGAATAGTTTCACAACTCACGCCACCCGGAACACCACAGCGTAATGGTGTGAACGAACGTCGTAATCGTACTTTACTAGATATGGTGCGATCTATGATGTCTCTTACTAATTTACCGCTATCATTTTGGGGTTATGCTTTAGAGATGGCCGCATTCATGTTAAATAGGTGTGACGCCCCTGATTCAATCATACACTAATCATGCACGCAAATGTGTACGATCAAGATCAGGAACTCACGGGAAGATAGCACAACACAACTCTACAAATAAAATAAGTCATACAAGCATCATAATACAAGCCAGGGGCCTCGAGGGCTCGAATACAAGTGCTCGATCATAGACGAGTCAGCGGAAGCAACAATATCTGAGTACAGACATAAGTTAAACAAGTTGCCATAAGATGGCTAGCACAAACTGAGATACAGATCGAAAGAGGAACAGGCCTCCTGCCTGGGATCCTCCTAGGTTACTCTGGTCGCCGCCGGCTGCTGCGTAGTAGTAGGCACCTCCGCAGTAGTAGTCGCCATCGGCGGTGGCGCCGGCTCTGGCTCCAAAGTCTGGTTGCAGCAATCGAGTAGAGATAGGGGAAAAGGGGAACAAGGCAACCGTGAGTACTCATCCAAAGTACTCGCAAGCAAGGAGCTACACTACATATGCATGGATATATGTGTAAAGGCCATATCAGTGGACTGAACTGCAGAAAGCCAGAATAGGGGGGGGGGGATAGCTAGTCTTAACGAAGACTACGCTTCTGGACACCGGTCTTGCAAGAGGCAGAAGAGGACAAACGAAAGTCCTCCAAGTAACATCATATAGCAATAATCCTACCCGGCGATCCCCTCCTCATATCCCTGAGAGAGAGCGAACACCGCTTGTATCTGGCACTTGGAAGGGTGTGTTTTATCAAGTATCCGGTTCTAGTTGTCATAAGCTCAAGGTACAACTCCAAGTCGTCCTGTTATCAAGATCACGGCTATCCGAATAGATTAACTTCCGCAGGGTGCACCATCTTACCCAAAGACGCTTGATCCCATTTGGCCGGACACACTTTCTGGGTCATGCCCGCCGCTGAAGATCAACACGCCGCAGCCCCACCTAGGCACAACAGAGAGGCCAACACGCCGGTCTAAACCTAAGCGCGCAGGGTCAGGCCCATCGCCTCGAAAGCACACTCGCACGCTGTGTACGCTGCCGAAGCGCACCTAGCCCATCAGCGCTCCAGTCCAATCCGGCGCGCCGCTCGTCGCCGACGTCTCAAGTGTTTGGTGATACCACGACAGGGATACCCATAACTACTCCCGCGTAGATGGTTAGTGTGTATAAGTTCAGAGCCAACTCAGATCAAATACCAAGACCTCGTTAAGCGTGTTAAGTAACGCGAACGCTGAACAGGCCAGGCCCACCTCTCTCCTAGGCGGTCTCAACCTGCCTGCCGCTCCGCCACAAAGTATCGGCCGGGGCCGTGGGAACCCAGGCCCACCTCTACCGGGATGGAGCCACCCGCCCTTTCAGCCCCCATCTCCGAACAGTACCACCGGTAATGTAATAGTGTAAAGTATATAGTATATACCCGTGATCACCTCCCGAAGTGATCACAGCCCGATAGTATAGCAGCGCAGACGGACAAGAATGTAGGGCCACCGATGGAACACTAGCATCCTATACTAAGCAAGAGGATAGCGAGATAAAGGTAACAACAAAGAGTAGCAAGGACAGGCTATGCAGCAAAGATAGGATATCCGAAAGCAAGAATATGTTACACTACTCTAATGCAAGCGGTGTAGATAAGAGTAGGCGATATCCGGTGATCAAGGGGGCTTGCCTGGTTGCTCGAGACAAGGAGGGGTCGTCGGTGACGAGTCGACCACAGGGCATCAAAGATCGGTCCTCGAGTCTACGGAAAGGAGTGACGGAGGGGGAACACAATAAATAACAGAGCAATCAAGTGTAACACAAAGCAAGATGCGCAATACGTTGTGCGTGGGTGACCTAACGTAGGGATAGGCGATACGGTGAAGGGGAAACATCCGGAAAATATCCCGGTGTTTCGTGGTTTTCAGCGGAGGAGCCGAGGGGAAAGTTGCGAGTTTGATATGTTAGGGGTGCGTGGCGATTTAACGGACTGCGATCCGGATTCGCCTCGTTGTTCGAGCAACTTTCATGTTGAAAGTATTTTCATCTGAGCTACGGTTTAAAAGATATGATTTTCAAAAGAATTTATTAATTTTATGGAATTATTAAATTTGAATAATAAACAGTGAAATACTTTTGTCACCTAGTGATGTGCCCACCACAGTCAATGACATGTGGGGCCAGGTCAAAGTCAACAGCACAGTCAACTGTTGACTAGGTTAACCAGTGAATAGTGCATGGGTCCCGCGTGTCATTGACTCACATTAACTAAACAACCTTAATTAGTTTTATCTAAATGATGATTAGGTTAATTTATTCTAATTACATTAGTTAAACAAGATTAATTAATTTAATTAACTCATTAATTAATTAATTAATTAATTATTTAATTTAACACATTTTCCCTTTTTTCTAAATCTGATAGGGGCGTGGGGCCTCATCGAAGTGGCTCAGACCCAATAGGGAGGGCGATTCTGGTGGCGCCGGGCGCAGCTCGAAGCGGGCGACGCCTGTGGGCACGCGGACGACGTGACCGCGGGCGCTGAGTTCGGGAGGCGGGTGGCGGGCGGGGAGGGGTGAAGCGGGGGGTGGCTAAGCAAGACGGTCGTGATTCTGGCGGCAGCATGGTCGCGGGCACCGACACCGGCAAGGGCGGGCAGCAGCAAGGGCAAAGCGGCAGCACAAAGTGCGGGCGTGGCACAGAGGCGCGTGGGGGTGCAGGGGAGCGCCCAGGCGACGGTTCGGCGCGGGAGGACGCGGGCTTCAAAGAACTCCGGGCACGGCGACGGGTCTGCCAGGGAGGAAGAGGGGATGGGAAGGGGCTCATAGCCTCAGAAGTTGAGCGAGGCGTGCTCGTGGAGGTGGACGAGGAAGGGCGGCGCCGGTCGCCGGGCGCATTTAGGGCGGCGGGCGACGAGGTCGAGGGCGCGGCGCTGAACGGCGCCTCGCACGGGCGCAGGAGGAGGCCGAGGCACGCTGGGCGATGGCGGCGTCCACGGAGACCTCAGGCAGCGGGCACGCTGGCGAGGTGGCCGTCGACGAGGCAGGCCGCGGCGGTGGCGTTCCGAGCGGCGGCGACGAGCGGGGGGGGGGCGCGAGGGGATCGGGACCCCGATCCAGAACGACGGGAGGGAGTGGGGGAGAGCGAGTGGAGGAAGTGGGGAAACGAGGGGCGTGGGGGGTTTCGGTCCTAGGGTTAGGTCGGGCGGCGGCTGGGCCGACTGGATCGGCCTAGTGGGTCCAGAGGCCAGCTGGGCCGTGGCCCAGTGGGGGGGTTCTTCTATCTCTTTTTTTTGTTCTTTGTTAGTTTTGTTTTCTGTTTTAATATTTTCTTGTCTCTTTTTATTTGCAGTTTCTTTTATTTTTAGCTTTATAAAATTACCACTAGTGCCTAATTTGTATTTACCAATAAACTACTACGAGATTAATTCTTAACCCATAATAAAATAGTGTTAGCATTTTATAAATTCAATAGGCATTTGTTTAATTGTTTTCACTATTGTTTTAATTGTTTTAGGGCCTTTAAACATTTTATCAAAGTTTGGTTTCTCCACCATAATTACCTATGTATTATTTGGTTCACTCCGAACATTTAAATTTTAATATTTGAAAACTTTTATTGTTTGCTCGATTTTGAATTGAATTTAAATCGGTTTCGAACTAACACGAGATTAGCGATAGAAATCGAAGTGACGTGGCATCATTAGCAGAGAATAACTGTAGCTTAATTATCCGGGCGTCACAATTCTCCTCCACTACAAGAAATCTCGTCCCGAGATTTAAGAGGTAGAGAAGGGGGGAAAAGGTCTAGTTACGAAATCCTAACGGATCTTCTCGGCCTTGGTTGCTTTTCCCAAAGAGGTCGATCCCTTACATTGACGTCTTCATTTCTCTGCTTCAGGTCATCATGGTGAAGTCGTCCTTTTCTTCGGGAACTCCAACGTACTTACGAATAGGTAAGGGACAACTCGGCTACGACATAATGCTTATGAGGGGAACAATCTGGGGGTTAACCCATGAATGAGCATAAGATTATCTCTCGAGTTGAACATATAAAATACATCGAGAGCAAAGTAAGACAGTGCGATAAGGAGTTTCAAGCGGATAGGCAATCGTTCATTGCCTGAAGCAGGGTGCGAAAGGGTTCAGAGCAACGGGAATAAGTATTGCGTCCGATACCAGAATAGATCAACAGTCAAGTGGCCCGTGAATTACATACAAAGCCAAGCGTGAGGAATAACTTCGGCAACAGGGGTGTACAGGAGAGTCAGGTTTCGATCCGGTGAAACTGTGGGTTATGGGCCCACCATGTGGTTAAAAGTAGAAAGGTTGGTGACATCTTGCACGATCATGTAAGCAAGGCATGTCAGAGGAGAGTCTGAGGGTCATGTCGGCAACAACATAGGTACCAAGGGCGAGGGACGAAGAGAACCATTTTCCTGCTCGTTGAACGAGGCGGACCAATAGGCAAGGTTCTCGTCCATCGGTGGTTACCGGAATGTCATCAACAATAGTAATAGGGTCTTACTTACAGAGTGGTACAACGAGGTGTTTGCACAAGCAGTGGATTATTACTGCTTATATCATATAGATCATAGAAAAGGCTTAAACAAACCAATGGAAGGAAAATATGATCATCAGATTAAACAGAACAATGGAAAGGAAAATATGTTTAAACACATATTTCAAGGGTATATCCTTCCCAAGGACAAGCAGAACAAGATATCCATGACAGGATATAAAGTAGAAAACCATTTAGGTAAGGGGGAGGAATCTCATGATATTACCCATACAACGGTGTTAGGATAATTGAGCAAGAAACATTTAGCATTGGGCTTCGAATGTTCTTGTTGAAAATCAGAGTATCACAGACATGCTTCGAGATAGCATTGACATGGCCTTCAGGTGAAGATCAGACTTTGGAATCTCGAAGGATCCATCTAGAATAACTTGTAGAATCAGTATTACAATTCCCTCATGGATGAATGGATAACCCTGCTGAAAAGGAATCTATAATGATAGGTCCTCCAGCCGGGGGGGGGGTGCTAGGCATGACATCATACTACCGGTTCATCAAAGGATCAACATCATAACTCTTGGAAGTTGTCCCAACCATCATATCTGACCGAGATTCAGATCCGATTGGTGTAAAGATACCTCAGACTCAGGATGTCCGAGAGGAAAAGGTGCAACGCAATTTGACGAGATGACATTGTAAGATTTTCGGGGAAATGAACTATGAAGTGATTTCCGTTAACAAGAGTCCTTCATTAACCCAAGGAGAGGACAAGGAGGTGTCTGGTGAACTCCACGGCAATTCATCGAGATTCCCAAAAGATGGACTTCCACAATTAAGTGAACCAGGAGGTAACATTTGTCAGATCAATTGATATAAGGAAGTATGCTCGAGGAAACATACACAAGTAAACATTGGTTGAAGGGTGCGCCCGATGGGTTGGGTTGCACGACCAATGTCAGAATGGTGATTCAGAGAAGTATTTCTATGTCAAGAATTCTCAAGAGGTGGAACAATCTCAGAACATTCTTGACTTAAAGGATGGTAATACTCCAAGGTAAAGAAGAACAATTGCTGGATAGCAAGGAACTCAAGGTATAACACAAAACAAGAACAAGCTTATGTTGGCGGGAAGGCAATAAAGTGGTCGATGATAATACAATTCATCGAGGGCAAGGACGGTATTTCTCATCATGAATTCAATTGATATCCTGGATGAGTTCAGAAAGTTGACGATCACGACACCTTTGTCGCGATAGTTCATGAAGATGTAATCGATCGACGATGACATCAAGCCAAAGTAATGATGAAGTGAAAGGTTATTGGAACCAAGGTTACGACACAAACTCGATACCAAGCTTGTTGTTCAAGGTGAAATGATATGACGATGAGGATCGACGTAAGGTTAATTCATCGTCGAAAATTGTGCTCCGAGAAGAAGGAACGGGTAGTACAGTTAAAATCATCACGACATCGATATAGCCAAACAGGCTAGGAATGGCGTGATCGGGTACAAACTCGTACTTATAGAAGCTTACTGAAGAGTTGTTGAACTGTAGTGCGGACTCGGTTCATTTATCGGTGTCCTTGAGTGTTTAATAACTCAGAGCCCGTGAAAAATTGGAAACAGTGGGAAGGTAGCACTTGATGAAGAACTCATAAGAGGTTATGCAGTTCCATGATAATCTCGAGATACCAGGGGTAATACTCGATGACATATCAAAGTAGAGGTTGGACGGAGGTTATTGCTCTACAGAAGACAAGTGCTAAAACTTGCACGAGAAATGGTATTTAAAAGAGAACATGGTCGGAACCACGATTGCAAAAGGCCCGATCCCTGATATAAGATGAACTTATACCAAAGGAATAATTAATTTAAGAGAAGCTTTAATGATAAGATCTACATCGTGTCCATGGGCATGAACACAAGTTCAAGGTCGACTCCCACTTCTCCAATGCATAACCCTTCATTCACTTCTCACGTTCGATGAAGTTGCAGTGTTGAAAATTTTATCCGCGAAGCACCGAAGAGTATGATTCGTGAAAACTTTCGGGTTCACACGGTTTAGTGAAGGCATATGTTCTACCCATAGGGCTTCTTGGAATCATATACCGTAATCTTTAGAAATAATTAACTCAAGCTTGAAGGCGAGCATGGTTGAGAAAGCAGGGATACAATTTACCAAAGGCATTATGTATCGAGGAAAGGCTCACAAGGTTATTGAATATGAAGGGCGTTGTCGATAAAATCCAACAAAGGATCTGGTGGTCCACAAGGATCCGACGTGAGCATCAAGACTCAACTAGAGGAAGAAGAATGCAAGGAGATCAAATTATAGAAACAATGACTAACTCAATTGTCAAATGCAAAGGAATTATGATTCCCAATTCAAGGGATCAGAAGCAATGCTCTGATTAGGGATGGATAAGTTGAATAGCCTTAGGGTACAATCAACGACAATTGGATTGGTCGAGAACCAATTCCAGTTAAAAGAATGGCATCTCAGCCAGAAAGGTAATTTATAAGGATCAATGATGATTGCGGGTATTCGCAAACATATTGAGTCAACAGACTCAAAATGATAATGACAAGGAATGTCAATATGACTACGAGACTTATGGGATTAACCATAATGCAAGCAAGCAAGAATTTCAAGAGCCAAAGGCTCCAGAGGATTTTCGGAAGATCGAATAGTATTTTGAAGACTTTTGTGACACATATGAACAACTGGGGTTGAGCGGATACTCGACAAGTGCGAGGATTTATTTGAAGGGGTATTCATGTGGCAAGGAACTGCTAGGCAGCAGGCACAAAGTATTCTCGGAACAATAGAGAAAACTTCGGGGTATCTTGTAATAACAAGATCAATGGGGGATGATTGTGTGAATGGCAAGTGTAAGTAGTTATCCATACGGATTTATCGGTGGTCAGGAATAGCAAAAGTGATGGGCACAAAGTCTCGAGAGAACATCAGAGAGTATCTTCGGAATCTTCTGATTAGCAGACGATCATCCGAAGTGAGGGGCTCTCCGGGAGAAAGTACTTGCGAGAACCTAAAGTTAGTTTTGTTTTTAGCAAATTCATTTAGCCCGAATAGAAGAGAGTTTAGAATCCCAGAGTAAAGATCGAGGAGTAAAAGATCCTAATACCACCCAATGGCGACGTGTGCCCATAAGACACACAGCCATGTTAGTAAAAGTTTTGCAATGTCTAGACTCGACTTCGGCCAAGGAGTTTGAAGGGGATTCCTACAGCAATGGCTCGATACCAACTTGTGACGCCCCCGATTCAATCGTACACTAATCATGCACGCAAATGTGTACGATCAAGATCAAGGACTCACGGGAAGATAGCACAACACAACTCTACAAATAAAATAAGTCATACAAGCATCATAATACAAGCCGGGGCCTCGAGGGCTCGAATACAAGTGCTCGATCATAGACGAAGTCAGCGGAAGCAACAATATCTGAGTACGACATAAGTTAAACAAGTTGCCATAAGATGGCTAGCACAAACCGAGATACTGATCGAAGAGGAACAGGCCTCCCGCCGGGATCCTCCTAGGTTACTCCCTGGTCGCCGCCGCCGGGCTGCACGTAGTAGTAGGCACCTCGCAGTAGTAGTCGCCATCGGCGGTGGCGTCTCGCCCTGGCTCCAAAGTCCGTTGCAGCAATCGAGTAGAGATAGGGGGAAAAAGGGGAACAAGGCAACCGTGAGTACTCATCCAAAGTACTCGCAAGCAAGGAGCTACACTACATATGCATGGATATATGTGTAAAGGCCATATCAGTGGACTGAACTGCAGAAAGCTAGAATAAGGGGGGGGGGATAGCTAGTCTTAACGAAGACTACGCTTCTGGACACCGGTCTTGCAACAGGCAGAAGAGGACAAACGGAAGTCCTCCAAGTAACATCATATAGCAATAATCCTACCCGGCGATCCCCTCCTCATATCCCTGAGAGAGAGCGAACACCGGTTGTATCTGGCACTTGGAAGGGTGTGTTTTATCAAGTATCCGGTTCTAGTTGTCATAAGCTCAAGGTACAACTCCAAGTCGCCCTGTTATCAAGATCACGGCTATCCGAATAGATTAACTTCCCTGCAGGGTGCACCATCTTACCCAGACGCTTGATCCCATTTGGCGGACACACTTTCTGGGTCATGCCCGCCGCGGAAGATCAACACGCCGCAGCCCCACCTAGGCACAACAGAGGCCAACACGCCGGTCTAAACCTAAGCGCCAGGGCAGGCCCATCGCCTCGAGCACACCCGCACGCTATGCGACGCTGGCCCGAAGCAGACCTAGCCCATCAGCGTTCCAGTCCAATCCGGTAGCGCCGCCCGTCGCCGACGTCTGAAGTGCCGGCTGATACCACGACGCGGGATACCCATAACTACTCCCGCGTAGATGGTTAGTGCGATAAGCTCGTAGCCAACTCAGATCAAATACCAAGACCTCGTTAAGCGTGTTAAGTAATCATGACGCCGAACAGGCCAGGCCCACCTCTCTCCTAGGCGGTCTCAACCTGCCTGCCGCTCCGCCACAAAGTATCGGCCGGGGCCGTCGGGAACCCAGGCCCACCTCTACCGGGATGGAGCCACCCGTCCTTTCAGCCCCCATCTCCGAACAGTACCACTGGTAATGTAATAGTGTAAAGTATATAGTATATACCTGTGACGCCCTCGATTCAATCGTACACTAATCATGCACGCAAATGTGTACGATCAAGATCAAGGACTCACGGGAAGATATCACAACACAACTCTATAAATAAAATAAGTCATACAAGCATCATAATACAAGCCAGGGGCCTCGAGGGCTCGAATACAAGTGCTCGATCATAGACGAGTCAGCGGAAGCAACAATATCTGAGTACACACATAAGTTAAACAAGTTTGCCATAAGATGGCTAGCACAAATCGGGATACAGACGAAGAGGAGCAGGCCTCCCGCTCGGGATCCTCCTAGGTCACTCCTGGTCGTCGTCGCCGGGCTGCACGTAGTAGTAGGCGCCCCGAGTAGTAGTCGCCATAGGCGGCGGCGCTCGCCTGGGCTCCATCGTGCAGTTGCAGCAATCGAGTAGAGATAGGGGAAAAGGGGAACAAGGCAACCGTGAGTACTCATCCAAAGTACTGCAAGCAAGGAGCTACACTACATATGCATGGATATATGTGTAAAGGCCATATCGTGGACTGAAGCTGCAGAATGCGAGAATAAGAGGGGGATAGCTAGTCTTAACGAAGACTACGCTTCGGTCACTGTCTTGCATGCATGTAAGAGGACAACGGAAGTCCTCCAAGTAACATCATATAGCAATAATCCTACCCGCAATCCTTTGCTCATAACCCCGAGCGAGAGCGACCACGGTTGTATCCGCACTTAGAAGGGTGTGTTTTATCAAGTATCCGGTTCTAGTTGTCATAAGCTCAAGGTACAACTCCAAGTCGCCCCTGTTATCAAGATCACGGCTATCCGAATAGATTAACTTCCTGCAGGGTGCACCATCTTACCAAAGACGCTTGATCCCATTTGGCCGGACACACTTTCCGGGTCATGCCCGCCGCAGAAGATCAACACGCCGCAGCCCCACCTAGGCACAACAGAGGCCAACACGCCGGTCTAAACCTAAGCGCCGCAGGGTCCGGGCCCATCGCCTCGAGCACACCCGCACGCGTCTGACGCTGCCGAAGCAGACCTAGCCCATCGCGTTCCAGTCCAATCCGGTAGCGCCTCGTCCGACGTCTGAAGTATGCCGCCGATGCCACGACGGGATACCCATAACTACTCCCGCGTAGATGGTTAGTGCGTATAAGCTCGTAGCCAACCCAGATCAAATACCAAGACCTCGTTAAGCGTGTTAAGTAACCGCGAACGCTAACAGGCTGACCCACCTCTCTCCTAGGCGGTCTCAACCTGCCTGCCGCCCGCCACAAAGATCCACTCATGGGTGCTCCATCACCGACCCGACTTTAGTCTCACATGTATCATGTATAAGTATAATGTATATACCCGTGATCAACTCCCGAGTGATCACGGCCCGATAGTATAGCACGCGCATGACAAGTATGAAGGGCCACAGATGAATGAACTAGCATCCTATACTAAGCATATAGGATTGCGTAAGGTAACAAATGGTTACAAGGACAAAGCTATGCAGAAGATAGGAGTATCCGAAAACAAGAATATGCTGTGCTACTCTAATGCAAGCAGTGTAGATAAGAGTAGGCGATATCCGTGATCAAGGGGGCTTGCCTGGTTGCTCGCAAGAGAGAGGGTCGTCAACACCGTAGTCGAATCGCCACCGCAGCTGCGTCGGTCTCGTAGTCTACCGGAGAGAAGAGGGGAAGAAACAATGAATACAAAGTAAACAGATGCATATCGATGCATGACATGACAAGAAGCGATGCTAGGCGTGTTCTAACGTGGTAAGAGGGGTCTTGTTAGGGGGAGAACATCAGGAAGTTTTCCGCTCCGGACGTCTGTCGAGTGATGAACCGGAGAGGAAAGTTTGCAGGTTCGATAGGTTAGAGACGTGTGGTGGACGAACGGACGGCGATCCGGGTTCGTCTCGTCGCTCGAGCAACTTTCATGTTGAAAATATTTTAACCGGATTACGGATTAAAAGATATGATTTTAAAAGATTTTATTGATTTCTGAATTTAATTAATTATTTAATTAATTTCGAAAATGCATTTATGACATCAGCATGATGTCATGCTGACGTCATCAGTCAACAGGGTTGACTGAGTCAACCCTGACAGGTGGGTCCCGCATGTCATTCACTAATGACTAATTAATTTAATTAGCCTAATCAAAGTTAATTAACCTTAGTTAATTAAGTTAATTAATGATTAGGGGTTAATTAATTCAGAATTAATTAGTTTAATTAATTACTTAATTAATTAATTAATTAATTATTTAGATAATTAATTTAATTCATTTTTATTTCCATTTTAATTTCTGTTTTAATTTAAAACGCGTTTTTTTTTTTTTTGGGGGTGGGGCCCCCCGTCGATGGCCCAAGGCCTCATCGGGCATCTTGGTCTGCGGGCGACGCCGTCGGGCCTGAACCGAGGCGGTCGGGCGCGATCGGGGATCGGGCGCCGAGGCACGGGGGCAGGCGGCCGAGGCCACGACGCTGCCGCTGGCGGCGAAGCAGCAGCGCATGAAGTCGGGCGACAAGCGGGCCGGGTTTGGGCGGTGGCGAACGAGGGGCTCGGTCGGGCGGCGGCGAGGTTCGGGAGCTGCTGGGCGCCGGAGGTGTCGCCGTCGGGGGAAGGAAGGGGGGCGTGATCAGGCGGTGGCCGGGCAGTCGGTCGGGCCACGGCGGCCGGATCAGCAGGGGGAAAAGGAGAGGAACGGGAGGCGCGCGGTCAAGAGCAGCTGGCGATCGAACCGCGACGGGCGGCGGTCACGCCTTAACGAGGAGAGGGGGCCGGGGAACCGGTGCGGCGGTCGGAGCGGTCGCCGACGGGGAGGGGGAAGAGAGGGGCCTCACAGGGGGGGCAGGGCCTAGGCGGCGGGCTCGATGGGGGCGGGGAGACCGCCGGGAGGGGGTCGGGAAGCGCCAGCCGAAGCGTGGAGGCCGACCTGGCGGCGGTGGTTCGCACTGGGGCGACGGGGGGAGGAGGAGGTCGGGGCCGCGGTGGGCGGGGGGCGGACGGCAGGTGGGGGGCGCGGGTGGTTCGGTCGGGGGATCCTCTCCGCCTCGATCCGATCGGGGAGAGGCGAGGGAGGGGCGTGGGGGAGGAGTGGATTGCGGCTAGGGTTAGCCGCAGGGGGGGGGTTATGCGGTTGGGGGGGGCTGGGCGATGGGCGGCCCAGGGGAGAGGGAACAGGCCAAGGGGGAGAGGGGCAGTGGGGGGGGGGGGGTGGGCGTAGAGTTATCCCCCTCTTTTATTTTGCTTTATCTTTTATTATTTTTCTTTTTCTGTTTTTAGTTTATTTAAAATGCTCTGGCATTTGTAAAAATTAGTGCACCCCACCAATATTAGGTTAGTTATTTTAAACAGCCCCCGAACATTTTAGAATTTATTTTCGAAACCCTTTTTCGTTTGATCTAGTTTTGATTTTTTTTGTTTTAGGTCGTTTTCGAATCAACGAGAGGTTAATTAACATAACCGGGGTGATTACTGTTGCATAACCATCCGGGCGTTACAATACCCGTGATCACCTCCCGAAGTGATCACAGCCCGGTAGTATAGCATGGCAGACGGACAAGAATGTAGGGCCACCGATGGAACACTAGCATCCTATACTAAGCAAGAGGATAGCGAGATAAAGGTAACAATGAGAGTAGCAAGGACAAAGCTATGCAGAAAGATAGGATATCTGAAAGCAAGAACATGTTACACTACTCTAATGCAAGCAGTGTAGATAAGAGTAGGCGATATCCGTGATCAAGGGGGCTTGCCTGGTTGCTCGAGACAAGGAGGGGTCGTCGGTGACGAGTCGACCACAGGGCATCAAAGATCGGTCTCGAGTCACGGAAAGGAGTAACGGGGGAACACAATAAATAACAGAGCAATCAAGTGTAACACAAAGCAAGATCGCAATCGTTGTGCGGGGTGACCTAACGAGGGATAGGCGATACTGGGTGGGGGAAACATCCGGAAAATATCCCGGTGTTTCGTGGTTTTGAGCGAGAGGAGCGGAGGGGAAAGTTGTGAGTTTGATATGTTAGGGGTGCGTGGCGGACGAACGGACTGCATATCCGGATTCGTCTCGTTGTTCTGAGCAACTTTCATGTTGAAAGTATTTTCATCTGAGCTACGGTTTAAAAGATATGATTTTCAAAAGAATTTATTAATTTTATGGAATTATTAAATTTGAATAATAAACAAATGAAATACTTTTGTCACCTAGTGATGTGCCCGCCACGATCAATGACATGTGGGGCCAGGTCAAAGTCAACAAAGACAAATCAACTGTTGACTAGGTTAACCGATGAATAGTGCATGGGTCCCAAGTGTCATTGACTCACATTAACTAAACAACCTTAATTAGTTTTATCTAAATGATGATTAGGTTAATTTATTCTAATTACATTAGTTAAACAAGATTAATTAATTTAATTAACTCATTAATTAATTAATTAATTAATTAATTAATTATTTAATTTAACACATTTTCCTTTTTTCTAAAGCTGTATAGGGTGTGGGCCTCTTGGAAGTGGCTCAGACCCAATAGGGAGGGCGATTCTGGCTGGGCGCTGGGCGCAGCTCAGCGGGCGCACGCCTGTGGGCCTGTGAGACAGCGAACCCGGTGGGCGCCGAGTTCGGGAGGCCGGTGGCGGGGAGGGGTGAAGCGGGGGTGGCTAAGCAAAGACGGTTAGCGATTCTGCGGCCATGGTCATGGGCACCGGCACCGGCAAGGGCGGGCGAAAGCGAGCAAGGGCGGCGGCAGTGGTGCGGGCGTGGCAGAGGCGCGTGGGGAGTGCGAGGCGCCAGCGACGGTTCGGCGCTGGAGGACGCGGGCTTCAAAGAACTCGCACGCGGCGACGGGTCTGCCAGGAGGAAGAGGGATGGGAAGGGGCTCACATAGCCTCAGTAGTTGAGCGAGGCGTGCTCGTGGAGGTGGACGAGGAAGGGCGGCGCCGGGTCGCCGGGCGGCGAGGGCGGCGGGCGACGAGGTCGAGGGCGCAAGGCTGGAACAGCGCCTCGCACGGGCGAGGAGGAGGCCGAGGCACGCGGGCGATGGCGGCGCCCACGGAGACCTCGAGCAGCGGGCACGCTGGCGAGGTGGCCGTCGGCGAGGCAGGCCGCGCGGTGGCGTTCGCGGCGGCGGCGAGCGAGCGGGGGGGGCGCGAGGATCGGGACCCGATCGAGCAGACGGAGGGAGTGGGGAGAGCGAGTGGAGGAAGTGGGAAACGAGGCGTGGGGGTTTCGGTCCTAGGGTTAGGTCGAGGCGGGTGGGCCGCTGGATCGCCTAGTGGGTCCAGAGGCCAGTGGGCCGTGGCCCAGTGGGGGGGTTCTTCTATCTCTTTTATTTTGTTCTTTGTTAGTTTTGTTTTCTGTTTTAATATTTTCTTGTCTCTTTTTATTTGCAGTTTCTTTTATTTTTAGCTTTATAAAATTACCACTAGTGCCTAATTTGTATTTACCAATAAACTACTACGAGATTAATTCTTAACCCATAATAAAATAGTGTTAGCATTTTATAAATTCAATAGGCATTTGTTTAATTGTTTTCACTATTGTTTTAATTGTTTTAGGGCCTTTAAACATTTTATCAAAGTTTGGTTTCTCCACCATAATTACCTATGTATTATTTGGTTCACTCCGAACATTTAAATTTTAATATTTGAAAACTTTTATTGTTTGCTCGATTTTGAATTGAATTTAAATCGGTTTCGAACTAACACGAGATTAGCGATAGAAATCGAAGTGACGTGGCATCATTAGCAGAGAATAACTGTAGCTTAATTATCCGGGCGTCACAATTCTCCTCCACTTCAAGAAATCTCATCCCGAGATTTAAGAGGTAGAGAAGGGGGGGGCAGGGTCTAGTTACGAAATCCTAATGGATCTTCTCGTCCTTGGTTGCTTTTCCCGAAGAGGTCGATCCCTTACATTGACGTCTTCATTTCTCTGCTTCAGGTCATCATGGTGAAGTCGTCCTTTTCTTCGAGAACTCCAACGTACTTACGAATAGGTAAGGGACAACTCGGCTACGACATAATGCTTATGAGGGGAACAATCTGGGGGTTAACCCATGAATGAGCATAAGATTATCTCTCGAGTTGAACATATAAAATACATCGAGAGCAAAGTAAGACAAAGGCGATAAGGATTTTCAAGCGGATAGGCAATCGTTCATTGCACGAAGCGAGAGGTGCAAAGGGTTTGAGCAACGGAATAAGTATTGCGTCCGATACTGAATAGATCAACAGCAAGTGGCCCGTGAATTACATACAAAGCCAAGCGTGAGGAATAACTTCGCAACGAGGGTGTACAGGAGAGTCAGGTTTCGATCCGGTGAAACTGTGGGTTATGGGCCCACCATGTGGTTAAAAGTAGAAAGGTTGGTGACATCTTGCACGATCATGTAAGCAAGGCATGTCGAGGAGAGTCTCGAGGGTCATGTCGGCAACAACATAGGTACCAAGGCGAGGGACGAAGAGAACCATTTTCCTTTCGTTGAACGAGGCGGACCAATAGGCAAGGTTCTCGTCCATCGGTGGTTACGGAATGTCATCAACAATAGTAATAGGGTCTTACTTACAGAGCGGTACAACGAGGTGTTTGCACAAGCAGTGGATTATTACTGCTTATATCATATAGATCATAGAAAAGGCTTAAACAAACCAATGGAAGGAAAATATGATCATCAGATTAAACAGAACAATGGAAAGGAAAATATGTTTAAACACATATTTCAAGGGTATATCCTTCCCAAGGACAAGCAGAACAAGATATCCATGACAGGATATAAAGTAGAAAACCATTTAGGTAAGGGGGAGGAATCTCATGATATTACCCATACAACGGTGTTAGGATAATTGAGAAAGAAACATTTAGCATTGGGCTTCGAATGTTCTTGTTGAAAATCGGAGTATCACAGACATGCTTCGAGATAGCATTGACATGGCCTTCAGGTGAAGATCAGACTTTGGAATCTCGAAGGATCCATCTGGAATAACTTGTAGAATCAGTATTACAATTCCCTCATGGATGAATGGATAACCCTGCTGAAAAGGAATCTATAATGATAGGTCCTCCAGCCGGGGGGGGGGTGCTAGGCATGACATCATACTACCGGTTCATCAAAGGATCAACATCATAACTCTTGGAAGTTGTCCCAACCATCATATCTGACCGAGATTCAGATCCGATTGGTGTCAAGATACCTCAGACTCAGGATGTCCGAGAGGAAAAGGTGCAACGCAATTTGACGAGATGACATTGTAAGATTTTCGGGGAAATGAACTATGAAGTGATTTCCGTTAACAAGAGTCCTTCATTAACCCAAGGAGAGGACAAGGAGGTGTCTGGTGAACTCCACGGAAATTCACCGAGATTCCCAAAAGATGGACTTCCACAATTAAGTGAACCAGGAGATAACATTTGTCAGATCAATTGATATAAGGAAGTATGCTCGAGGAAACATACACAAGTAAACATTGGTTGAAGGGTGCGCCCGATGGGTTGGGTTGCACGACCAATGTCAGAATGGTGATTCAGAGAAGTATTTCTATGTCAAGAATTCTCAAGAGGTGGAACAATCTCAGAACATTCTTGACTTAAAGGATGGTAATACTCCAAGGTAAAGAAGAACAATTGCTGGATAGCAAGGAACTCAAGGTATAACACAAAACAAGAACAAGCTTATGTTGGCGGGAAGGCAATAAAGTGGTCGATGATAATACAATTCATCGAGGGCAAGGACGGTATTTCTCATCATGAATTCAATTGATATCCTGGATGAGCTCAGAAAGTTGACGATCACGACACCTTTGTCGCGATAGCTCATGAAGATGTAATCGATCGACGATGACATCAAGCCAAAGTAATGATGAAGTGAAAGGTTATTGGAACCAAGGTTACGACACAAACTCGATACCAAGCTTGTTGTTCAAGGTGAAATGATATGACGATGAGGATCGACGTAAGGTTAATTCATCGTCGAAAATTGTGCTCCGAGAAGAAGGAACGGGTAGTACAGTTAAAATCATCACGACATCGATATAGCCAAACAGGCTAGGAATGGCGTGATCGGGTACAAACTCGTACTTATAGAAGCTTACTGAAGAGTTGTTGAACCGTAGTGCGGACTCGGTTCATTTATCGGTGTCCTTGAGTGTTTAATAACTCAGAGCCCGTGAAAAATTGGAAACAGTGGGAAGGTAGCACTTGATGAAGAACTCATAAGAGGTTATGCAGTTCCATGATAATCTCGAGATACCAGGGGTAATACTCGATGACATATCAAAGTAGAGGTTGGACGGAGGTTATTGCTCTACAGAAGACAAGTGCTAAAACTTGCACGAAAAATGGTATTTAAAAGAGAACATGGTCGGAACCACGATTGCAAAAGGCCCGATCCACGATATAAGATGAACTTATACCAAAGGAATAATTAATTTAAGAGAAGCTTTAATGATAAGATCTACATCGTGTCCATGGGCATGAACACAAGTTCAAGGTCGACTCCACTTCTCCAATGCATAACCCTTCATTCACTTCTCACGTTCGATGAAGTTGCGGTGTTGAAAATTTTATCCGCGAAGCACCGAAGAGTATGATTCGTGAAAACTTTCGGGTTCACACGGTTTAGTGAAGGCATATGTTCTACCCATAGGGCTTCTTGGAATCATATACCGAATCTTTAGAAATAATTAACTCAAGCTTGAAGGCGAGCATGGTTGAGAAAGCGAGGATACAATTTACCAAAGGCATTATGTATCGGAGGAAAGGCTCACAAGGTTATTGAATATGAAGGCGTTGTCGGATAAAATCCAACAAAGGATCTGGTGGTCCACAAGGGATCCGGCGTGAGCATCGATACTCAACTAGAGGAAGAAGAATGCAAGGAGATCAAATTATAGAAACAATCGACTAACTCAATTGTCAAATGCAAAGGAATTATGATTCCCAATTCAAGGGATCAAGCAATGCTCGATTAGGGATGGATAAGTTGAATAGCCTTAGGGTACAATCAGCGACAATTGGATTGGTCGAGAACCAATTCCAGTTAAAAGAATGGCGTCTCAGCCAGAAAGGTAATTTATAAGGATCAATGATGATTGCGGGTATTCGCAAACATATTGGAGTCAACAGACTCAAAATGATAATGACAAGGAATGTCAATATGACTACGAGACTTATGGGATTAACCATAATGCAAGCAAGCAAGAATTTCAAGAGCCAAAGGCTCCAGAGGATTTCGGAAGATCGAATAGTATTTTGAAGACTTTTGTGACACATATGAACAACTGGGGTTGAGCGGATACTCGACAAGTGCGAGGATTTATTTGAAGGGGTATTCATGTGGCAAGGAACTGCTAGGCAGCGAGCACAAAGTATTCTCGGAACAATAGAAAACTTCGGGTATCTTGTAATAACAAGATCAATGGGGATGATTGTGTGAATGGCAAGTGTAAGTAGTTATCCATACGGATTTATCGGTGGTCAGGAATAGCAAAAGTGATGGGCACAAAGTCTCGAGAGAACATCAGAGAGTATCTTGGAATCTTCCGATTAGCGACGATCATCCGAAGTGAGGGCTCTCCGGGAGAAAGTACTTGCGAGAACCTAAAGTTAGTTTTGTTTTAGCAAATTCATTTAACCCGAATAGAAGAGAGTTCGTAATCCCGAGTAAAGATCGAGGAGTAAAAGATCCTAATACCACCCAATGGCGGCGCAGCCCATAAGACACACAGCCATGTTAGTAAAAGTTTTGCAATGTCTAGACTCGACTTCGCCAAGGAGTTGGAAGGGGATTCCTACAGCAATGGCTCGATACCAACTTGTGACGCCCCCGATTCAATCGTACACTAATCATGCACGCAAATGTGTACGATCAAGATCAAGGACTCACGGGAAGATAGCACAACACAACTCTACAAATAAAATAAGTCATACAAGCATCATAATACAAGCCAGGGGCCTCGAGGGCTCGAATACAAGTGCTCGATCATAGACGAGTCAGCGGAAGCAACAATATCTGAGTACAAACATAAGTTAAACAAGTTGCCATAAGATGGCTAGCACAAACTGAGATACAGATCAAAAGAGGAACAGGCCTCCTGCCTGGGATCCTCCTAGGTTACTCCTGGTCGTCGTCCGCGGGCTGCACGTAGTAGTAGGCACCTCCGAGTAGTAGTCGCCATCGGCGGTGGCGTCGCCCTGGGCTCCAAAGTCAGTTGCAGCAATCGAGTAGAGATAGGGGAAAAAGGGAACAAGGCAACCGTGAGTACTCATCCAAAGTACTCGCAAGCAAGGAGCTACACTACATATGCATGGATATATGTGTAAAGGCCATATCAGTGGACTGAACTGCAGAAAGCCAGAATAAGGGGGGATAGCTAGTCTTAACGAAGACTACGCTTCTGGACACCGGTCTTGCAACAGCAGAAGAGGACAAACGGAAGTCCTCCAAGTAACATCATATAGCAATAATCCTACCCGCGATCCCTCCTCATATCCACGAGAGAGCGAACACGGTTGTATCCGCACTTGGAAGGGTGTGTTTTATCAAGTATCCGGTTCTAGTTGTCATAAGCTCAAGGTACAACTCCAAGTCGTCCTGTTATCAAGATCACGGCTATCCGAATAGATTAACTTCCTGCAGGGTGCACCATCTTACCAAGCACGCTTGATCCCATTTGGCGGACACACTTTCTGGGTCATGCCCGCCGCGGAAGATCAACACGTCGCAGCCCCACCTAGGCACAACAGAGAGGCCAACACGCGGTCTAAACCTAAGCGCGCAGGGTGCGGGCCCATCGCCTCGAGCACACTGCACGCGTTGACGTCTGTGCCGAAGCAGACCTAGCCCATCGGCGTTCCAGTCCAATCCGGCGCAGCGCCCGCTCCGTCCGACGTCTGAAGTGCTTCGGCTGATACCACGACGCCGGGATACCCATAACTACTCCAGCGTAGATGGTTAGTGCGTATAAGCTCGTAGCCAACTCAGATCAAATACCAAGACCTCGTTAAGCGTGTTAAGTAACCGTGAACGCCGAACAGGGCCAGGCCCACCTCTCTCCTAGGCGGTCTCAACCTGCCCTGTCGCTCCACCACAAAGTATCGATCGGGGCCGTCGGGAACCAGGCCCACCTCTACCGGGATGGAGCCACCCGTCCTTTCAGCCCCCATCTCCGAACAGTACCTTTGGTAATGTAATAGTGTAAAGTATATAGTATATACCGTGATCACCTCCGAAGTGATCACAGCCGATAGTATAGCATGGCGAGACGGACAAGAATGTAGGGCCACCGATGGAACACTAGCATCCTATACTAAGCGAGAGGATAGCGAGATAAAGGTAACTGTGAGAGTAGCAAGGACAAAGCTATGCAGCAAGATAGGATATCTGAAAGCGATAACATGTTACACTACTCTAATGCAAGCAGTGTAGATAAGAGTAGGCGATATCTGGTGATCAAGGGGGCTTGCCTGGTTGCTCGAGACAAGGAGGGGTCGTCGGTGGCGACGAGTCGACCACGAGGGCATCAAACATCGGTCTCGGAGTCTACCGGAAAGGAGTAACGGAGGGGGAACACAATAAATAACAGAGCAATCAAGTGTAACACAAAGCAAGATGCGGCAATACGTTGTGCCAGGGGTGACCTAACGTAGGGATAGGCGATACCGGTGAAGGGGGAAACATCCGGGAAAATATCCCCGGTGTTTCGTGTTTTCGGGCAGAGGAGCCGGAGGGGGAAAGTTGTGAGTTTGATATGTTAGGGGTGCGTGGCGGACGAACGGACTGCATATCCGGATTCGTCTCGTTGTTCTGAGCAACTTTCATGTTGAAAGTATTTTCATCTGAGCTACGGTTTAAAAGATATGATTTTCAAAAGAATTTATTAATTTTATGGAATTATTAAATTTGAATAATAAACAGTGAAATACTTTTGTCACCTAGTGATGTGCCCGCCACAGTCAATGACATGTGGGGCCAGGTCAAAGTCAACAACACGATCAATCGTTGACTAGGTTAACCAAATGAATAGTGCATGGGTCCCGCGTGTCATTGACTCACATTAACTAAACAACCTTAATTAGTTTTATCTAAATGATGATTAGGTTAATTTATTCTAATTACATTAGTTAAACAAGATTAATTAATTTAATTAACTCATTAATTAATTAATTAATTAATTAATTATTTAATTTAACACATTTTCCCCTTTTTTTTCTAAACTGTATAGGGGCGTGGGCCCTTACTGGAAGTGGCTCAGGACCCAATAGGGAGGGCGATTCAAGGCCGGGCGCAGCTCGAGCGGGCGCACGCCTGTGAGGCACGTGAGACGACGGACCCGGGGCGTCGAACTGGGGAGGCCGGTGGCGGCGGAGAGGGTGAGCGGGGGTGGCTAAGCAGCACGGTCGGCGATTCTGGCGGTCGCATGATCGCTGGGCACCGACAACCGGCAAGGGCGGGCGACAGCAGTAAGGGCAAAGCGGCGGCTGGTGAGTGCAGGCGTGTACATGATCGCGTGGGGGTGCGAGGCGCCAGCGACGGTTGGCGGGAGGACGCGAGCTTCAAAGAACTCCGCACGGCGGCGGGTCTGCCAGGAGGAAGAGGGATGGGAAGGGGCTCACATAGCCACTGTAGTTGAGCGAGGCGTGCTCGTGGAGGTGGACGAGGAAGGGCGGCGCCTGGTCGCCCGGCGGCGAGGGCGGCGGGCGACGAGGTCGAGGGCGCGGCGCTGGAACGGCGGCCTCGCACGGGCGAGGAGGAGGCCGAGGCACGCGGGCGATGGCGGCGTCCACGAGACCTCGAGCGTGCAGCGGGCACGCTGGCGAGGTGGCGTCGATGAGGCAGCCGCAGCGGTGGCGTTCAGCGGCGGCGGAGCGGGGGGAGGCGCGGGGATCGGGACCCGATCGAACGACGGGAGGGAGTGGGGAGAGCGAGTGGAGGAAGTGGGGAAACGAGGCGTGGGGGTTTCGGTCCTAGGGTTAGGTCGGGCGGGTGGGCCGGCTGGATCGACCTAGTGGGTCCAGAGGCCAGTGGGCCGGGCCGATGGGGCGTTCTTCTATCTCTCTTTTTTGTTCTTTGTTAGTTTTGTTTTCTGTTTTATATTTTCTTGTCTCTTTTTATTTGCAGTTTCTTTTATTTTAGCTTTATAAAATTACCACTAGTGCCTAATTTGTATTTACCAATAAACTACTACGAGATTAATTCTTAACCCATAATAAAATAGTGTTAGCATTTTGTAAATTCAATAGGCATTTGTTTAATTGTTTTCACTATTGTTTTAATTGTTTTAGGGCCTTTAAACATTTTATCAAAGTTTGGTTTCTCCACCATAATTACCTATGTATTATTTGGTTCACTCCGAACATTTAAATTTTAATATTTGAAAACTTTTATTGTTTGCTCGATTTTGAATTGAATTTAAATCGGTTTCGAACTAACACGAGATTAGCGATAGAAATCGAAGTGACGTGGCATCATTAGCAGAGAATAACTGTAGCTTAATTATCCGGGCGTCACAATAGGGCACCATCAAAATCCGTTGAGACGACGCCTTATGAACTGTGGTTTGGCAAGAAACCAAAGTTGTCGTTTCTTAAAGTTTGGGGCTGCAATGCTTATGTGAAAAAGCTTCAACCTGATAGGCTCGAACCCAAGTCGGAGAAATGTGTCTTCATAGGATACCCAAAGGAAACTGTTGGGTACACCTTCTATCATAGATCCGAAGGCAAGACATTCGTTGCCAAGAATGGATCCTTTCTAGAGAAGGAGTTTCTCTCGAAAGAAGTGAGTGGGAGGAAAGTAGAACTTGATGAGGTAACAGTACCTGCTCCCTTATTGGAAAGTAGTTCATCGCAGAAACTGGTTCCTGTGACGTCTACACCAATTAGTGAGGAAATTAATGATGATGATCATGAAACTTCAGATCAAGTTGTTACTGAACCTCGTAGGTCAACAAGAGTAAGATCCGCACCAGAGTGGTACGGTAATCCTGTTCTGGAGTTTATGTTACTAGACCATAACGAACCTACGAACTATGAAGGAGCGATGGTGAGCCCAGATTCCGCAAAATGGCTTGAGGCCATGAAATCCGAGATGGGGTCCATGTATGAGAACAAAGTGTGGACTTTGGTTGACTTGCCCGATGATCGGCAAGCCATCGAGAATAAATGGATCTTCAAGAAGAAGACTGACGCTTACGGTAATGTTATTGTCTATAAAGCTTGACTTGTTGCAAAAGGTTTTTGACAAGTTCAAGGGATTGACTACGATGAGACCTTCTTACCCGTAGCGATGCTTAAGTCTGTCCGAATCATGTTAGCAATTGCCGCATTTTATGATTATGAAGTTTGGAAAATGGATGTCAAAACTGCATTCCTGAATGGATTTCTGGAAGAAGAGTTGTATATGATGCAACCGGAAGGTTTTGTCGATCCAAAGGGAGCTAACAAAGTGTGCAAGCTCCAGCGATCCATTTATGGACTGGTGCAAGCATCTCGGAGTTGGAATAAATGAATTGATAGTGTGATCAAAGCATATGGTTTTATACAGACTTTTGGAGAAGCCTGTATTTACAAGAAAGTGAGTGGGAGCTCTGTAGCATTTCTGATATTATATGTGGATGACATATTATTGATCGAAAATAATATAGAATTTCTGGATAGCATAAAAGGATATTTGAATAAGAGTTTTTCAATGAAGGACCTCGGTGAAGCTGCTTATATATTGGGCATCAAGATCTATAGAGATAGATCAAGACACTTAATAGGACTTTCACAAAGCACATACCTTGACAAAGTTTTGAAGAAGTTCAAAATGGATCAAGCAAAGAAAGGGTTCTTGCCTATGTTACAAGGTGTGAAGTTGAGTAAGACCCAATGCCCGACCACTTCAGAAGATAGAGAGAAAATGAAAGATGTTCCCTATGCTTCAGCCATAGTCTCTATCATGTATGCAATGCTGTGTACCAGACCTGATGTGTGCCTTGCTATTAGTTTAGCAGGGAGGTGCCAAAGTAATCCAGGAGTGGATCACTGGATAGCAGTCAAGAACATCCTGAAATACTTGAGAAGGACTAAGGATATGTTTCTCCTTTATAGAGGTGACAAAGAGCTCGTCGTAAATGGTTACGTCGATGCAAGCGTTGACGCTGATCCGGACGATTCTAAATCGCAAACCGGATACGTGTTTTTATTGAACGGTGGAGCTGTCAGTTGGTGCAGTTCTAAACAAAGCGTTGTAGCGGGATCTACATGTGAAGCAGAGTACATAGCTGCTTCGGAAGCAACAAACAAAGGAGTTTGGATGAAGGAGTTCATATCCGATCTAGGTGTCATACCTAGTGCATCGAGTCCAATGAAAATCTTTTGTGACAATACTGGTGCAATTTCTTTAGCAAAGGAATCCAGATTTCACAAAAGAACCAAACACATCAAGAGACGCTTCAACTCCATCCGGGATCAAGTCCAGGTGGGAGACATAGAGATTTGCAAGATACATATGGAACTGAATGTTGCAGACCCGTTGACTAAGCCTCTTCCACGAGCAAAACATGATCAGCACCAAGGCTCCATTGGTGTTAGAATAATTACTGTGTAATCTAGATTATTGACTCTAGTGCAAGTGGGAGACTGAAGGAAATATGCCCTAGAGGCAATAATAAAGTTATTATTTATTTCCTTATATCATGATAAATGTTTATTATTCATGCTAGAATTGTATTAACCGGAAACATGATACATGTGTGAATACATAGACAAACAGAGTGTCACTAGTATGCCTCTACTTGACTAGCTCGTTGATCAAAGATGGTTATGTTTCCTAGCCATAGACAAAGAGTTGTCATTTGATTAACGGGATCACATCATTAGGAGAATGATGTGATTGACTTGACACATTCTGTTAGCTTAGCACTCGATCGTTTAGTATGTTGCTATTGCTTTCTTCATGACTTATACATGTTCCGATGACTATGAGATTATGCAACTCCCGTTTACCGGAGGAACACTTTGTGTGCTACCAAATGTCACAATGTAACTGGGTGATTATAAAGGTGCTCTACAGGTGTCTCCGAAGGTACTTGTTGGGTTGGTGTATTTCGAGATTAGGATTTCTCACTCCGATTGTCGAAGAGGTATCTCGGGCCCACTCGGTAATGCACATCACTTAAGCCAGAAGCATTGCAACTAATGAGTTAGTTGCGGGATGATGTATTACGGAGCGAGCAAAGAGACTTGCGAGTAACGAGATTGAACTAGGTATTGAGATACCGACGATCGAATCTCGGGCAAGTAACATACCGATGACAAAGGAACAACGTATGTTGTTATGCGGTTTGACCGATAAAGATCTTCGTAGAATATGTGGAGACAATATGAGCATCCAGGTTCTGCTATTGGTTATTGACCGAGGCGTGTCTCGGTCATGTCTACATAGTTCTCGAACCCGTAGGGTCCGCACGCTTAAAGTTCGATGACGGTTATATTATGAGTTTATGTATTTTGATGTACCGAAGGTAGTTCGGAGTTCCCAGATGTTATCACGGACATGACGAGGAGTCTCGAAATGGTCGAGACGTAAAGATCGATATATTGGACGACTATATTTGGATACCGGAACGGTTCCGGGTGAGATCGGGATAATACGGGAGCACCGGGAGGTTATCGGAACCCCCCGGGAGGTATATGGGCCTTAATGGGCTTTAGTGGAAAGGAGGGGAAAGGAGCAAGGAGGCGCCCCCAAGCCCAATCCGAATTTGGAGGGGGCCGCCCCCCCCCCCTTTCCTTCCTCCCTCTTTCCTCTTCCTTCCCTCTCCCTCTCCAAATAGGAAAAGGAGGAGTCCTACTCCCGGTGGGAGTTGGACTCCCCCCTTGGGCGCGCCTCCTCCCCTTGGCCGGCCCTCTCCTCCCCCTTTATATACGGAGGAGAGGGGCACCCCATAGACACAACAATTGATCTCTTTGATCTTTTAGCCGTGTGCGGTGCCCCTCTCCTCCATAGTCCACCTTGATAATATCGTAGCGATGCTTAGGCGAAGCCCTGTGTCGGTAGAACATCATCATCGTCACCACGCCGTCGTGCTGACGGAACTCTCCCTCAAAGCTCGGCTGTGAAAGATCGAGGATGTCGCCTAGAGGGGGGGGGGTGAATAGGCGCTTTAAAATAATTACGGTTTAGGCTTGAACAAATGCGGAATAAACCTAACGGTTAATTTGTCAAGCACAAAACCTACAACAACTAGGCTCACCTATGTGCACCAACAACTTATGCTAAGCAAGATAAGCAACTATGTGATAGCAAGATATATGACAAAGAACAATATGGCTATCACAAAGTAAAGTGCATAAGTAAAGGGGCTCGGGTAAGAGATAACCGAGGCACGCGGAGACGACGATGTATCCAAGTTCACACCCTTGCGGATGATAATCTCCGTTTGGAGCGGTGTGGAGGCACAATGCTCCCCAAGAAGCCACTAGGGCCACCGTAATCTCCTCACGCCCTCGCACAATGCAAGATGTCGTGATTCCACTAAGGGACCCTTGAGGGCGGTCACCGAACCCGTACAAATGGCAACCCTTGGGGGCGGTCACCGAACCCGTACACTTTGGCAACCCTTGGGGCGGTCACGGAACCCGTCAAATTGCTCGGGGCGATATCCACAACCTAATTGGAGACCCCGACGCCTGCCCGGAGCTTTACACCACAATGATTGAGCTCCGAACACTACCAACCGTCTAGGGCGCCCAAGCACCCAAGAGGAACAAGCTCAAGGGCACCAAGCACCCAAGAGTAATAAGCTTCTCAACTTGTAACTTCCACGTATCACCGTGGAGAACTCAAACCGATGCACAAATGCAATGGCAAGGGCACACGGAGTGCCAAGTCCTTCTCTCTCAAATCCCACCAAAGCAACTAATGCTAGGGAGGAAAATGAGAGGAAGAACAAGAAGGAGAACACCAAGAACTCCAAGAACTAGATCCAAGGGGTTCCCCTCACATAGAGGAGAAAGTGATTGGTGGAAATGTGGATCTAGATCTCCTCTCTTTTCCCCCAAAACTAGCAAGAATCCATGGAGGGATTGAGAGATAGCAAGCTCGGAGAAGGTCAACAAGGGGAAGAACACGAGCTCAAAGGATAAGGTTCAATGGGAAGAAGACCCCTTTTATAGGAGGGGAAAATCCAACCGTTACCCCACCGAAAATCCCTTGACAGAGCGGTACTACCGCTAGGGAAGGGCGGTACTATCGCTGAGGGCGGTACTACCGCTCCTATCCAGCGGTACTACCGCATGCTGAAGATAAAGACAGGCCATGGCCCCAGGAGAGTACTACAGCGGGAGTAAGCGGTACTACCGCTCAGAGCGGTACTACCGCTTCTCTGCCGCCTAGTGCCGCAAAACCCGACACGAGAAAACACCGTTCGAGAATCGAGGCGAAGTAGCCCAGACAAGACAGCAGTACTACGGCCGAAACTCCCAAGCGGTACTACCGTTCGGAGAGCGGTACTACCGCTTGGAGCGCTACTACCGCTCCGAGAGCGGTACTACCGCTGGGGAGCTTCGGCGGTACTACCGCTGAGGGCACGGTACTACCGCTGGCACCAACCTTGAAAACACAGAATACTCCAAGGAAAACCAGAACTGCCATAACTTCTTCATATGAGCTCCGAATTGAGCAAACTCAAGCTTGTTTGAAACAAGACAACGAGTAGCATCAAAACAGCGACGAGTGAAACCTCCAACCGAGAAGAACCGGCATACCCTCCAACATCGAAAACATCATAGAGGATGCATGAGAACTCCGTTTTCGATGAACTCGAGCTTGTCATAAAAATGACCATAAGCTCCAAATCTCACAAGGAGAAGAACCAAACAAGAACCAATAAAGATGATGCAAGGATGCAATGGTTTGAGCTCTCTACGAACGATACGATCAAGCTACTCATCGAGAGCCCCCCTTGATAGTACAGCAATCGATCCTATAACCCGGTCTCCCAACAACCATCATGAGACCGGTAAAATAGAAAACCTATCAAGGGCAAACCTTTGCCTTGCACATGGTCCACTTGAGCTAGACGATGACGATCTTGACTCCCTCAAGTTGGACCACCTTTCTTGATTGCGTTGGCTCAAGAAGACTAGTTGATTGCTCCCCATACTCCACTATGGGTGAGCCACTCTTCCAAGACATCTTCACAAGTCCATTGTCACCAAATGGACGGCAAGCTTCAAGCATTTGATCTCTTGAGATGCTTCACTTGAATTTGCACACCGCAACCTAACCCCACAAAGAACTCTCACGAAGACCATGGGTTAGTACACAAAGCGTAATGGACAATGCTTACCATACCATGGGATCACTTGATCCCTCTGTACATCTTGTATGCTTTGTGTGTTGAATTTTTCCAACTCTCTTCATTTGGATGATGTCTTGAAGGTGGACATGAATGATCACACAATCTTATTCTTCAAGACATGCTTGCAATAAGCTCAACACTCACATGACCAATCTTTGGATAATTCCTTGAATAGCACCTTGGTCGACCCAAAACTCTCCTTGAAACCAACACATGTACTCCAAGAAAAGCCTATGGACAAAACCTTCAAATAAACTCAAGGCAACCATTAGTCCATAGAGAATGTCATCAATTACCAAAACCACACATGGGGGCACCGCATGTCCTTTCACTCAGGGAGAACACTTGTACCTTGAAATTTAGTGAGATATCATCTTACAATGCTACCGTCGAACTAAACAAAATAAGATGCATAAAGCATAAATATCACATGCAATCAATATAAGTGATATGATATGGCCATCATCATCTTGTGCCTTTGATCTCCATCTCCAAAGAACCGTCATTATCACCATCGTCACCGGCGCGACACCTTGATCTCCATCGTAGCATCGTTGTCGTCTCGCCAACTATTGCTTCTACGACTATCGCTACCGCTTAGTGATAAAGTAAAGCAATTACATGGCGATTGCATTTCATACAATAAAGCGACAACCATATGGCTCCAGCCAGTTGCCGATTACTCTGTTACAAAACATGATCATCTCATACAACATGCCCTGCAAAAACAAGTTAGACGTCCTCTACTTTGTTTTTGCAAGTTTTACGTGGCTGCTACGGACTGAGCAAGAACCATTCTTACCTACGCATCAAAACCACAACGATATTTCGTCAAGTATCTGTTGTTTTAACCTTCAACAAGGACCGGGCGTAACCACACTCGATTCAACTAAAGTTGGAGAAACTGACACCCGCCAGCCACTGTGTGCGAAGCACGTCGGTAGAACCAGTCTCGCGTAAGCGTACGCGTAATGTCGGTCCGGGCCGCTTCATCCAACAATACCGCCGAATCAAAGTATGACATGATGGTAAGAAGTATGACTAGTATCGCCCACAACTCACTTGTGTTCTACTCGTGCATATAACATCTACGAATAAACCTGGCTTGGATGCCACTGTTGGGGAACGTAGTAATTTCAAAAATTTCCCTACGCACACGCAAGATCATGGTGATGCAAAGCAACAAGAGGGGAGAGTGTTGTCCACGTACCCTCGTAGACTGTAAGCGGAAGCGTTATGACAATGCGGTTGATGTAGTCGTACGTCTTGACGGTCCGACCGATCCAAGTACCGAACGCACGACACCTCCTAGTTCAGCACACGTTCAGCTCGGTGATGTCCCACGAACTCACGATCCGCAGAGCTTCAGGGAGAGTTCCGTCAGCACGACAGCGTGATGACGGTGATGATGATGCTACCGACGCAGGGCGTCGCCTAAGCACCGCTACAATATGACCGAGGTGGATTATGGTGGAGGGGGGCACCGCACACGGCTAAAAGATCAATGATCAACTTGTGTGTCTATGGGGTGCCTCCCTCCCCCGTATATATAGGAGTGGAGGAGGGGAGGGTCGACCCTCTCTATGGCGCGCCCTAGGGGAGTCCTACTCCCACCGGGAGTAGGATTCCCCCCTTCCCTAGTTGGAGTAGGAGAGGAAGGGAAGGAGGAGTAGGAGAGAAGGAAAGGGGGGCCGCCGCCCCCCAAACCTATTCCAATTCGGCCTCCTGCCAAAGGGGGGCGCACCAGCCCCTTGTGGGCTGGTGTGCTTCCTTCTTATGGCCCATAAGGCCCATAACTTCTCCCGGGGTTCGGTAACCTCCGGTACTCCAAAAATGCCGAACCACTCGGAACCTTTCCGATGTCCGAATATAGCCTTCAATATATTGATCTTTATGTCTCGACCATTTGAGACTCCTCGTCATGTTCGTGATCTCATCGGGACTCTGAACAACCTTGGTACATCAAATCACATAAACTCATAATACAGTGCGTCACCAAGCGTTAAGCGCGCGGACCCTACGGGTTCGAGAACTATGTAGACATGACCGAGACTCATCTCGATAAATAACCAATAGCGGAACCTGGATGCTCATATTGGTTCCTACATATTCTACGAAGATCTTTATCGGTCAAACCGCAAACAACATCGTTGTTCCCTTTGTCATCGGTATGTTACTTGCCCGAGATTCGATCGTCGGTATCTCAACACCTAGTTCAATCTCGTTACCAGCAAGTCTCTTTACTCGTTCCGTAATGCATCATCCCGCAACTAACCCATTAGTTACATTGCTTGCAAGGCTTATAGTGATGTGCATTACCGAGAGGGCCCAAAGATACCTCTCCGACAATCGGAGTGACAAATCCTAATCTTGATCTATGCCAACTCAACGAGTACCATCGGAGACACCTGTAGAGCACCTTTATAATCACCCAGTTGTTGTGACGTTTGGTAGCACACAAAGTGTTCCTCCGGTATTCGGGAGTTGCATAATCTCATAGTCATAGGAACATGTATAAGTCATGAAGAAAGCAATAGCAATATACTAAACGATTAAGTGCTAAGCTAACGGAATGGGTCAAGTCAATCACATCATTCTCTAATGATGTGATCCCGTTAATCAAATACAACTCATGTCTATGGCTAGGAAACTTAACCATCTTTGATTCAACGAGCTAGTCAAGTAGAGGCATACTAGTGACACTCTGTTTGTCTATGTATTCACACATGTACTAAGTTTCTGGTTAATACAATTCTAGCATGAATAATAAACATTTATCATGATATAAGGAAATATAAATAACAACTTTATTATTGCAATATTTCCTTCTAACTTAGTGGAGAGAGAATGGAGCCCGCAAGGGGTGGCCGCACGCCCCCCCCCCCCATGGGAGTCCGTATTGGACTAGGGGAGGGGGCGACGCCCCCTTTCCCTCTCCCTCTCCCTCTCCCTCTCCTTCCTTTTCCCCTCCGATGAGAAAGGAAAAGGGGGGGGGCAATCCTACTAGGGTGGAGTCTAGTAGGACTCCCCATGGCGCGCCCCTTGGTGGCGGCCTCCTCCTCCCTCCTTTATATACGGGGCAGGAGGGCACCCCATAGCACATCAATTATTCTCTTAGTGGGTGTGCGGTGCCCCTTCACAGTTTACTCCTCCGGTCATAGCATCGTAGTGCTTAGGCGAAGCCCTCACGCGAATCACATCACCGTCACCGTCACCACGCCATCGTCTTTGAAGGAACTCCCTCGACCCTCTGCTGGATCAAGAGTTCGAGGGGCGTCATCGAGCTGAGCGTGTGCTGAACTCGGAGGTGCCGTATGTTTGGTATTAGATCGGTTGGATCGTGAAGACATTCGACTACATCAACTGCATTAACCCAACGCTTCGCTTTCGGTCTCACGAGTGCGTGGACACTCTCCCCTCTCGTTGCTATGCATCTCCTAGATAGATCTTGCGTGATTGTAGGATTTTTTGAAATTGCATGCTCGTTCCCCAACACCATGGTCGCCGCCGTAAATGCGTCTCGGAGGAGTCGGAGAGGGCGATGAGCACTTTGAGCCACTGGGCGGTCGTGTCCTCCTGCCATTGTCGCTGCCCTACTTTTCGGACTGCTCAATGGCAAGCTGCCACGCCTTGGCGTTCATCCAGTGAGCCGTAAGCGTCCGTCCCCGCCATCGTCAGCGACCGGCGATAGACCCAAGCGAGGAGCCACTGTCCTCGTCGGGCTCCGCCGACAACTTGTCGGTGGATTAATGGGCGCCGGACAGTCCGTGCGTTTGAGGGAGGTTTGAAGCACCCGGATGAGTCATTTTTGTTTTACTGGTCAGTGGCGGGCTGTCCGCCCTGGGTTTGAGGCAGGTTTGGGATGCCCGGCTATAGATGCTCTAAGACTCTAAAGTAGAAGTAGCGAGATAATAATAAAAAAGCTCCAACAAAACCAACTAACACATGAACATGTGAAGATGCACAACCATTGTTTTTATTCCCCGCTAATCACAACCTTTGTTTTTTTAGAGAAATCACATCCTTTGGTTTGTTGATTAGATTAAAAAATAGCGCCAACTACGTAAAAAAAGAGAGCGCCAACTGTTGTTCCGATAAGTGTCGGATTGGATTAGAAATTGTGGTGGCAATGAGGAGCAGGTGGCTCGGTCTTCTTGCCGGTCTTCAAATCCGGTGAGATTTGTGTTTGATGGTCGGCACACGGCACTCTCCCAGGTGGCCTTGGTGTCGATTGTCTTAGTTGTGTTTTGTGTCTTACAATGGGGTGCGTGGATGGCGGTAAGCAGTGGCGTTCCTCTTCTTCGATCGCATCGGATAAAATTGACGACTCTGGGATCTAGCAGACACAAACGTGCCACAAAGCCTCAGTCTCATCGGTTGCGGCGGTCTGGTTCATCAGCTCGAAAAGCATCATTGTATGTGAAGGTGCTCCTCTATATCTAGGTATGACAATCGTTTCCTTCTTTCTTTAGCGCTGCCTCGATGGAGGAGGACGATGGTGGGTGACGTTTCGGCGTGGCACAAGATTCTGTCATAGTGAAATTTTTATTTTCCTTATTGCAGAGTCTTTGATGCAATATTGCAAGACATTTATGTGTGTCTCTTGTAATGACCACATGTGTAATCTACTCCCCCCATCCCATAAGTGTCAAAAACACTCTTATATTATGGGACGGAGAAAGTATTTGTTTAATCAAATATACATGGTTATTTAAAAAAATAGAAAAATTACACGTGGATCGTTGGATCTTTAATGCTTGGCCCAAATTGACCAAGTAACAGCTCAGACCAAATGTTTCCCGCTGGCTCCAGCCAGGCTAATCAGGGTCATGTTATAACAATCAAACGTAACTATCGCTAGACGCCTTCCAGCATTGCTCTGCCGGGAACCCAACCGCGACGGTGAAACATACCTGTCGCCGCCAATTTGGCGACCGCCCCCAGCCCCGCCGACACTCCACCGCTCGTACTCGCCGGCCAAGAAAACTGTTGCGGAAGCTCGAAACGTTACCGCCAATTCAGATAGTATCCCCGCCCGAGATGGTCGTGCTATACCATCGCCGGCCATGGAGGTTTATTAGCAGTCGGGTATCCTCCAGTCTACCGATCCGAGCACCGTAGATTCGTTGGCCCTGTTCGGAGCTTCCGCCCTCTCAACCGTTGGATTTCATGTTTCAATTGCTTTTCAAATTTTTGGGCCCCAGCTTTTGGGCATATGAAAAAGCAACATGCAGGCACGGGAAAAACATCAAGTGCTACCGACTCTATGTGACACCTTGATACAGACTCCCGAGGCGTTGGATCTCGGATGTGATGGCTCCGGGAGGTTTTGAACGTTTTGCCAAAAAAAAAGGCATATGAGAGTCTCAAAATTGCACGCAGGTACAACAATTTCTCAAATACCGTCAGATCTAAGATCCAACGGCTGCCAGAAGCCTGTATCACGATATCACCTAAGGGTTAGTAGCAACTGATATTTTTCTGCAGCCACGGTGCCCAAACACCTTATCTCTTCTGGCCTATAACCGTTTTTGCATCATCAAGTTTAACATCATCTGTTGAAGATGCTCTAAGACTCTAGAGAAGTAGTAAGATACACACAAAAAAAAACTCCAACAAAACCAACTAAAAAGAGTCAAACGAGTCTTCTAACACAGCCATTGGTTGTTCCCCGCTAACCACAGCCTTTCTTTTTTAGGTAAATCACAGCCTTTGATTTGTCGATGAGATTAGAAATAGCGCCAACCACGTAAAAAAGCGCGCCAATCCGAAAAGTATCGGATTGGATTAGAAATTGTGCCTGCCCCTAAGCGTGGCGAGAAAACAAATCAAATCTCGATCCCAACTTTCCCGACCTTCGCTGCCCTTTCTCGATTCCCTCTTTCCCGATCTTCCCGCCCTAGTTTTCGATCCCTAGTTTCCCGATCTCGATTCTCGGAGTTTCGCGCACCTCGTCGAACATGGCAGCGATCATGGCGCACGTGGGCAGGGCAGGTGCAAGATTTCGACTTCTTCGTGGTGGTCGACTTCGAGGCGACGCGTGAAAAACGCGGATCTTCCCGCGAAATCATCGAGTTCCCGCCGTGCTCGCCGACGGCGCCACGGGCCGCATCGAGTCCGCGTTTGCGGTACGTTCGTCCAAAACATCACCTGTCTTGACCGAGTTTTGCGAGGAGCTCACGGCATCCGGCAGAGGGCGGACGGCGGCGTGGATCTCGGCGGCGCTCTGGATGCACGACAATTGGCTGAAAGGCGGCGGCGGCGGGGGCAGGGAGCTTGGCCGTCGTGGCGTGGGGAGATTGGGATTGCCGCACCATGCTCGAGTCGAGTGCCGCTTCAAGGGGATCGAGAAGCCCTCCTACTTCGATCGCTGGATCAACTTTGAGGTCCCCTTCGGTGGCGCTTCGGCGGCGGAGGGCGGGCCACCTTCAGAGGCGGTCCGGCGGCGGGCTGGGCTGGGAGGGCCGCCTGCGCTGCGGGTTGGACGACGCGCGCAACACAGCCGCTGCTGCTCGTTGAGCTCATGCTGCGTGGGGTCAAGATGACCATCACCGGCTCGCTGGCGCCATCGCCGCCAATCCAGCGAGGCGGCAGCCGCGCGATTACTTACAAGTTTTGCGGTGGCTCGCCGGCGCTGGCGGCGCCGCTGATCCAGCGAAGCAGCAGCAGGAGCCGCAGCCACACATGATAAGCCCTGCGGTGGCACCTCTGCGGCGATGCTTCGCGCTCTGCAGGTTACCGACCGGAGGAGGCGTGGTGTCCATGCCAGGGCGATCAGGGAAGTGCTTCTTCGGTTGTGGCAATCGGACGCCGCCATGGGACCCGTGTGCCCCTACCGTATGGACCAACTGAATGAGCGACCCATGGCGGGACACGAGAATCGGTGTAGCTCATTTGTTAGTGTAAATCGTGCTAGCCATCAGAATCGAGTGTAGCTCGGCTGATTCTAGCCAGTCTAGATGTGAATTGGTCTCTGGAATCAAATGTAATTGGTGTCTGAATTAGTACTCACTCTGTAAACAAATATAAGAGTGTTTAGTGATCTAAACACTCTTATATTTCTTTACGGAGGGAGTATTATCATCAATAGAAATTCTTTTTAGTTATGTCCCTTCTCCTGATCTCTTCCTCTCTCCGGCACCTTGACACTCCTCGTAATCGCACCCATTTCTCCGCACACGCACGTCGATTTAGATAGATCTGCCGCTCATATGCGTGTCCGTAGGATCATTTTGTAATTTATGTTTCCGAACAAACAAGATGACGAAGGATGCTGGATCCCTATTTGAATATTCTTTTGTAGACATCATGCTAATTTTATCTTGTTGCGAATGTGAAGCCCGTGCTTCGAGTAGCTTGAGATGGACGTCTAAGCGTTTATATGCTGCCAAATCAGTCCTTTCAGATAGAGAGACTCAATTGCGCTTAAGAAATTCAGTTAGAATCGATAAATCATTCTCGCCCCATGGGCTGTGAAACTATCAAAGTGTTGGCGTGTCTTGCCTTGGATTGTGATGCCTTAAAACTACTTGATGTGATAATTGCACAGGATGCTGAGCATTGGTGGCATTTTAAATACCTTAAGGTGTCATGTAGGGGGCCAAGGTTGTTCATTCATATCCTTAGCACTTGTTCAACTTGCATGCTTTGTTGATATGTCTCGGTTGCAAATTACATGTCTGAATTCAGCATAACTAAAGAGGCCCTCCTTCAAATCTGTTTGTTTTTCTTGAATGCTTCACAAATAAGAACATGCTAACATTTTAAATATTGTAATATGTATTCTTCAATGTTTTAGGGTTTCAGATCTTTTATGCGGACAGCTGTCTCATATCAAATGAAGGACATCATGAAGCTGTGACCTTCAACATCATAGTTTTTGGTCTCTGCTGCATTTTTCCCTTGGAGCATAAAACCTATATATGGGTAATGTTACCTTTTGTTCGTTGCTTTATATGAAGCGAAACTTACCAACAATTTAACCTTGGTTGATGCAAAATAATCATTCTTGTCCTTGGCCTATATCATGAGTGTTACATCTCGGTTTTCAAATTCGCCTTTTAGGGCATAAGCTTAGGTATTGTTTGATATTGGCGTCCACCACAACACAAGTTCATTACTGGACTTTTAAGGAGCTATAGATACATAATTATTCCACTACAGCTAAACGTTTTTTTAATTTCTGATTAATTACAGATTACCATGAATTGAACCTATCACTAACAATCTGAACATAGCTTGTATTCAAGTTACTTTAATAGAAAACTAGAACATAAACGCGTGCGTTGCGGCGCCCGTCTTAATGAAATAATTATTTAAATATGTAAAAAGTCTAAAAGCCTTTAGTTTTAAGGGGGAAATGAAGAATTGCTATAGTAAATCAGTGTGGATAGTGCCGCATATTGGTTCAAGCTCTAGTAAACAAAGGAGTGAAACCTCCAACCGAGAAGAACCGGCATACCCTTCAACATCGAAAACATCATAGAGGATGCATGAGAACTCCGTTTTCGATGAACTCGAGCTTGTCATAAAAATGACCATAAGCTCCAAATCTCACAAGGAGAAGACCCAAACAAGAACCAAAAAGATGATGCAAGGATGCAATGGTTTGAGCTCTCTACGAACGATACGATCAAGCAACTCATCGAGAGCCCCCCTTGATAGTACGGCAAGCGATCCTATAACCGGTCTTCCACAACTACCATGAGACCGGTAAAATAGAAAACCTATCAAGGGCAAACCTTTGCCTTGCACATGGTCCACTTGAGCTAGATGATGACGATCTTGACTCCCTCAAGTTGGACCACCTTTCTTGATTGCGTTGGCTCGAAGAAGACTAGTTTATTGCTCGCCCATACTCCACTATGGGTGAGCCACTCTTCCGCACATCTTCACAAGTCCATTGTTACCAAATGGACGGCAAGCTTCAAGCACTTGATCTCTTCGTGATGCATCACTTGAACTTGCACACCGCAACCTAACCCCACAAAGAACTCTCACGAAGACCATGGGTTAGCACACAAAGCGTAATGGACAATGCTTACCATACCATGGGATCACTTGATCCCTCTCGGTACATCTTCTACGCTTTGTGAGTTGATCAACTTGATTCACTCTTGACTTAGTCTTGATCAACCTTGAATCTTTCCAACTCTCTTCGTTTGGATGATGTCTTGAAGGTAAACATGAATGATCACACAATCTTCTTCTTCAAGACATGCTTGCAATAAGCTCAACACTCACATGACCAATCTTTGGATAATTCCTTAATAGCACCTTGGTCAACACATAAACTCCTTGAAACCAACACATGGACTTCAAGAAATGCCTATGGACAAATCCTTCAAATATAACTCAATGCAACCATTAGTCCATAGAGAATGTCATCAATTACCAAAACCACACATGGGGGCACCGCATGTCCTTTCAGGCTGGATTGGAGTTCGAGGGACGCCACCGAGTTGAACGTGTGCTGAACTCGGAGGTGCCGTGCGTTTGGTACTTGATCGGTCGGATCGTGAAGACGTACGACTACATCAACCGCGTTGTGCTAACGCTTCCGCTTTCAGTCTACGAGGGTACGTGGACACACTCTACCCTCTCGTTGCTATGCATCACCATGATCTTGCGTGTGCGTAGGATTTTTTTTTTGAAATTACTACATTCCCCAACAGTGGTATCAGAGCCAGGTTTTATGTGTTGATGTTATATGCACGAGTAGAACACACGTGATTTATGGGCGATACAAGTCATACTGCTTACCAGCATGTCATACTTTGGTTCGGCAGTATTGTTGGATGAAGCGGGCCGGATCGACATTACGCGTACGCTTACGCGAGACTGGTTCTACCGACGTGCTTTGCACACAGGTGGCTGGCGGGTGTCAGTTTCTCCAATTTTAGTTGAACCGAGTGTGGCTATGCCCGGTCCTTGAGACGGTTAAAACTGCACTAACTTGACGAACTATCGTTGTGGTTTTGATGCGTAGGTAAGTTCGATGACAGTTATATTATGAGTTTATGTATTTTTATGTACCGAAGGTACTTCGGAGTCCTGGATGTGATCACGGACATGACGAGGAGTCTCTAAATGCTCGAGACATAAAGATCGAAATATTGGACGACTATATTTGGATACCGGAATGGTTCTGGGTGAGATCGGGATAATACCGGAGCACCGGGAGGTTATCGGAACCCCCCGGGAGGTATATGGGCCTTGATGGGCTTTAGTGGAAAGGAGGGGAAAGGAGCAAGGGAGGCGCCCCCAAGCCCAATCCGAATTGGTAGCCCCCCCCCCCTTTCCTTCCTCCCTCTTTCCTCTTCCTTCCCTCTCCCTCTCCAAATAGGAAAAGGAGGAGTCCTACTCCTGGTGGGAGTAGGACTCCCCCCTTGGGCGCGCCTCCTCTCCTTGGTCGGCCCTCTCCTCCCCCCTTTATATACGGAGGAGAGGGACACCCCATAGACACAACAATTGATCTCTTTGATCTTTTAGCCGTGTGCGGTGCCCCTCTCCACCATAGTCCACCTCGATAGTATCGTAGTGGTGCTTAGGCTTAGCCCTGCGTCGGTAGAACATCATCATCGTCACCACACCGTCGTGCTGACGGAACTCTCCCTCAAAGCTCGGCTGGATCGGAGTTCGAGGGACGTCATCGAGTTGAACGTGTGCTGAACTCGGAGGTGTCGTGCGCTCGGTACTTGATCGGTCGGATCGTGAAGACGTACGACTACATCAACCGCGTTGTGCTAACGCTTCCGCTTTCGGTCTACGAGGGTACGTGGACACACTCTCCCCTCTCGTTGCTATGCATCACCATGATCTTGCGTGTGCGTAGGAATTTTTTTTGAAATTACTATGTTCCCCAACAGTTATTTGCTCCAATAATTCTTATATATTCCATAAAGAATCTTCATGAAGTTTCAGCTCATTTGGAGTTGTGCATAATAGGTGGCCTGGCGTAGCTTTTTCAGGTCCAGAATTCTAGCTGCCGGTATTCTCCTCTTTGTGTGAACCTTGCCTATCATGAGAGAAAAGGCATTAGAATTACTTCAAAAAGCATTATTATGCATAAAAACATTATAAATAATAGTAGGTAAACATGATGCAAAATGGACGTATCAACTCCCCAAGCTTAGACCTCGCTTGTCCTCAAGCGAAACCAAAATCGAAAAACATGTCCACATGCTTAGAGAGAGAGAGGTGTCGATAAAAACAAAATACGGACATAGAAGCATCATGTATATTATTATAACAGCAAGAAACTTTAACATAAAACTCTATCATATAACTTCTCATGGATAAGTAACAATTCGTCAAAACATCAAAGTATAAAGCATAAACTCTATTAGAAACCAATAAACTATGTTCTCAGTCAACTTTTCAACTACAATTCATCATCTTTTCAGGAAGGGTCACATATCGGAGCCTTTAGGCAAGTCCACATACTCAACCATCATCTAGTCTTCTATGATTTCTAACACCCACCGCATACACATGAGCAAAAAGTTCAACCAGACACATAAGAAGATAGGGGCTTATAGCTTCGCCTCCCAATGTATTCACCTCAAGGGTGATGTCAGCAATAATAACTCATGCTACCCATATCCAACTAGATATATGTGCCTAGATCTTTCCTCACCAGATGATGCTTGCCAAAAGAGAAAATAAAAAGGAATAGAGAGAAATACTTTGACTCTTGCATAAAAGTAAATACATAAAAGTAAAAGATAGGCCCTTCGCAGAGGGAAGCAGAGGTTTTCATGCGCTTATTTGTTTGTATGCTCCATCTCTTAGTGAAAAAGAACGTCACGTTATATTGCCCCTTATGATAGCAACCTTTATTATGCAGTCTGTCGCTTTTATTCTTTGCCATCACAAGTTCGTACAAAGCTCAATTTTCTCTTACACTAAATGATCCAACACTTTTAGAAGCAATTTTTATTGCCTTGGTGCACCGATGACAGCTTACTTGAAGGATCTTACTCAATCCATACGTCGGTATGGTGGACTCTCAAAATAAGATTTGGGTTAAGGGTTTTTTCGATGCACAAGTAGTATCTCTACTTAGTGCGGAATTTTTGGCTAGAAAAGATGGGGGGCAAGCACCACATGTTAAAGGATCTATGACAATATAACTTCTATGTGAATATGAACAAACATAAATCATTATGTTGTCTTCCTTGTCCAACGTCAACAATTTTGGTATATAATATTTTGATGGGGGCTCACAATCACAAAAGATGTCCAAGACAGTGTATTTACACATGAATCTTCTCTTCCCTTATTAATTCTTTCATGAATTGCATCATTGACCAATGCTATGTTTGTAAATCTCCAATAAAATTTTCTACTTATCCTCTTCCTTATGTGATGTCATTACTTACCATAAGATTAGCTTATGATCTTTTTCATTTATTTCTTTTCTTTTTATTGAACATGAAAGTAAAGAAAACAAAAACTCAAACTAAACTTTATTATATATCTTGTACATGATTACAAGGATAGATCACTAAGCAAGCACTCGAAAAGAAAGGATCAAACTAAACTTTTATTCAACTAAAGCAAAAGATAATTGAGGATCAAACTAAGATAAGTAAAGGCAAAAGATAGTGTTGGTGATACAATACCGGGGCACCTCCCCAAGCTTGGCACAAGCCAAGGGGAGTGCCCATACCCAATACTCAAGTCTCCTTTGGTGATGAAGAAGGAGGTGGTGGTGATGAAGTGGGTTGATTCCTTAGCTTACGCTTAAGGATAGAATTTTCCTCCTTTAGGTCACCGATCTCCTGCTCAAGCTCTAATATCTTTTTGCATAATTCTTGCTTGTTTTCCTGCAAGAGACGCAAGGGGATAAATTGGATCTTAGGTTTCTTTGCTTTGTTGGGGAGACTCGACTTCTTGAATTCCACGTGCATGTCCCCAGGTTGAGGCAATGGAATTTCATCTTCGTTTGAGCTTGTCTCCTTCTGCCCTTTAGGATCATAGTCTTCTTCCTCCTCCGAGGTCCAGCTATAGTGCTCCACATCACCATAAACCTTGGGGTTCGAGATATAATCAGCAACATAGCTCTCACCCTCCGAGTCTTGGGATGACATATTCTCTGATCTTTCAGGAAAACAACGAGAAAAGAAAACAGAAGATTTCTCCACGATACGGTGGTCAATAGGTTTGGAGGGTATATAAAGATTTTTTTAATCTTGGGAAACAAGCAAACGGGAGAAAAATAGAGTTCGGAAGGTACCCGAGGTGGGCACAACCCACCTGGGCGCGCCTGGTATCTTGTGCCCACCAGGGGTGCCTTCCTGGTTGTTTGTTATTTTCCTAATTTTTAATATATTCCAAAACTGACAGAAAATATTTTTGCGGATTTATCGGAGTCTGTTTACTTACGGTATCACGTACCTCCTCTTTTTTCACGATTCTGGAGTGTTCCAGAAGGTTTGCTTTATGCGTTCTTCCGGTGTCATAGTTTGGATAATATGTCTTTCAACATTAATGGGCTTACGTCAGATATAATGTTTTATTCTTTGCCCATTGACAATCTTCGGGTTAGTACCTTCAACATTATTTATTTTGATGGCTCCAGATCGATAAACCTCCTCGATAACATAGGGTCCTTCCCATTTGGAGAGGAGTTTTCTTGCAAAGAATCTGAAACGAGAGTTGTACAAAAGAACATATTCTCCAACTTTGAACTCGCGCTTTTGGATTCTTTTTTCATGCCATCTTTTAACTTTTTCTTTAAATAACTTGGCATTTTCATAAGCTTGGATTCTCCATTCATCTAGTGAGCTGATATCAAATAACCTCTTTTCACTGGCAAGTTTGAAATCATAGTTGAGTTCTTTAATTGCCCAATATGCTTTATGTTCTAACTCAAGAGGCAAATGACAAGCTTTTCCATAAACCATTTTATAAGGAGACATAACCATAGGATTTTTGTATGTTGTCCTGTAAGCCCAAAGTGCATCATCTAATTTCTTATACCAATTCTTTCGGGACCCATTAACATTTTTTTTGTAAAATTAATTTTATTTCTCTATTGCTAAGTTTAACTTGACCACTAGACCGAGGATGATAGAGGGATACAATTATATGGTTAACATCATATTTAGCAAGCATTTTACGTAAAGCACCATGAATAAAGTGTGAACCACCATCAGTCATTAAATATTTAGGGACTCCAAACCTTGGGAAAATAACTTCCTTAAGCGTTTTAGTAGAGGTGTTGTGATCAGCACTACTAGTTGGATAGCTTCTACCCACTTAGTAACATAATCAACGGCAACCAAAATATGTGTATACCCATTAGAGGAAGGAAAAGGCCCCATGTAATCAAAACCCCAAACATCAAATGGTTCAACAACAAGTGAATAATTCATAGGCATTTCTTGACGCTTACCAATATTACCAATTCTTTGACATTCATCACAAGATAAAACAAACTTATGGGCATCCTTGAAGAGAGTAGGCCAATAAAATCCAGACTGCAATACCTTGTGAGCAGTTCTGTCTCCCGCATGATGCCCTCCATAAGCTTCGGAGTGACATTTCCGTAGGATTTGTCCCAGTTCATGCTGAGGTACACAACGTCTAATAATACCATCTAGTCCTTCTTTATAAAGATGTGGGTCATCCCCAAAGTAATGTCTTAAATCATAGAAGATTTTTTTCTTTAGTTGGTATATGAAGCTTGGTGGTATATATTTAGCAACCATGTAATTAGCATAGTCAGCATACCAAGGAGTTTTATGAGAAACATTTATTGCATCTAATTGCTCATCAGGAAAACTATCATTAATAGGTTGTGCGTCATTAAGAATATTCTCTAACCTAGACAAGTTGTCAGCCACGGGGTTCTCAACTCCTTTTCTATCAGCGATATGTAAGTCAAATTCTTGTAGCAAAAGAACCCACCTAATGAGTCTAGGTTTAGCATCTTTCTTTTCCATAAGATATTTTATAGAAGCATGATCAGTGTGAACAATTACTTTAGAATCAACAATGTAAGATCTAAATTTATCACAAGGAAACATCACTGCTAAAAATTATTTTTCAGTAGTAGCATAGTTTCTTTGGGCACTGTCTAGAGTTTTACTAGCATAATGGATAACATTTAATTTCTTATCAACCCTTTGTCCTAGAACAGCACCAACAACATAATCACTAACATCACACATAATTTCAAAAGGCAAGTTCCAGTCAGGTGGTTGAACAACAGGTGCAGAAATTAAGGCTTTCTTAAGTGTTTCAAAGGCTTCTACACAATCATCATCAAAAACAAATGGAACATCCTTTTTGTAAAAGATTCGTAAGAGGCCTAGAAATTTTAGAGAAGTCTTTAATAAATCTCCTATAGAAACCAGCATGACCAAGGAAACTATGAATACCTTTGATATCTTTAGGACATGGCATTTTCTCGATTGCATCAACTTTAGCTTTGTCCACTTCAATACCTCGTTCAGAAATTTTATGTCCCAAGACAATACCTTCATTAACCATAAACTGGCACTTCTCCCAATTCAAGACAAGATTCGTTTGCTCGCATCTCTACAAAACTCGATCAAGGTTGCTTAAGCAATCATTAAAAGAAGTTCAGTAGACGGAAAAATCATCCATGAAAACCTCAACAATCTTTTCACCAAAGTCAGATAATATAGCACTCATACATCTTTGAAAGGTAGCAGGTACATTACATAAACCAAAAGGCATACTTCTATAAGCATAAGTTCCAAAAGGGCAAGTAAAGGTGGTTTTCTCTTGATCAGGTTGTGAAACAGGTATTTGAGAAAAACGAGAACATACATCAAGGAAACAAAAGTGTGTGTTCTTAGATAGTCTTTCTAACATTTGATCAATAAAAGGCATAGGGTAATGATCTTTTCTAGTTGCTTTATTTAATTTTTTAAAATCAATTACCATTCTATAACCAGTGACAATTCTTTGTGGAAGAAGTTCATTCTTATCATTAGGAACATCGGTAATACCTCCCTTCTTAGGGACACAATGAACGGGACTTACCCATCTACTATCAGCTATAGGATAGATTATACCTGCTTCCAGGAGCTTCAGTATTTTAGTTCTTACCACTTCTTTCATCTTAGGATTTTAATGTCGTTGGTGATCAACAATGGGTTTAGCATCAGGTTCCATATTAATTTTGTGGTGACATAGAGTGGGACTAATGCCCTTAAGATCATCAAGAGTATATCCAATAGCAGCTCGGTGCTTCTTCAGAATTTTCAATAATCTTTCTTCTTCATGTTCTGAAAGGTTAGCACTAATAATAACATGATATATCTTTTTCTCATCAAGATAAGCATATTTCAAAGTGTCTGGTAATTGTTTTAATTCAAACACAGGATCACCTTTAGGTGGAGGAGGACCTCCTAGAGTTTCAATAGGAAAATTGTGTTTAAGCAGAGGACGTTGTTCAAAGAAAATTTTATCTATTTCATTTCTTTCATGCATATGCATATCATTTTCATGGTCTAGCAAATATTGTTCTAGTAGATCAGTTGGAGGCACGGCAATAGAAGCAAGACCAATTATATTCATCCTTACTAGCCAATTCTTTCTTATGATGCTTTCTACTAAACTTAGAAAAAAATAAACTCATGAGACTCATCACCAAAACTAACACCGACGGTTTGTTTTTGTTTCTCACAATCTATTTTAGCATTAACGGTGTTCAAGAAAGGTCTACCAAATATAATGGGAAAAAGTCATCTTGTGGGGAACCAAGAACAAGAAAATCAGTATGATATTTTATTTTCCCACACAAGACTTCAACATCTCTAACAATTCCAAGTGGCGCGATGGTGTCTCTATTAGCAAGTTTAATATTAACATCTATGTCTTCTATTTCAGCAGGTGCTATATCATTCATAATTTCTTGATATAAGGTAAAAGGAATAGCACTCACACTAGCACTCAAACCACATAAACCATGATAACAGTGATCTCCTATTGTGACTGAGACAACAGGCATGCCAACAACAAGTCTATGTTTATCTCTTTCATTGGGTTTGGCAATTCTAGCGGCTTCATCACAGAAGTAAATAACATGCCCATCAATATTTTCTACCAAGAGATCTTTAACCATAGCAACACTAGGTTCTACCTTAATTTGTTCAGAAGGTTTAGGTGCTCTTATATAACTTTAATTGACCACAATTGAAACTTTAGCATGTTCCTTTATCCTAATAGGGAAAGGTGGTTCTTCAATATAAGTAGTAGGAACAACTGAGTCAACATTATAAATAATAGTTTCATCTTTAGCTATTACTGGTTCTTTAATTTCTTCTTTAATAGGTGGGTGATATTTAAACCACTTCTCCTTAGGGAGATCAACATGAGTAGCAAATGATTCACAAAAGGAGGCTACTATCTCAGAGTCAAGTCCATACTTGGTGCTAAACTTTTGAAAAGCATCGGTATTCATAAAAGATTTAACACAATCATAATTAAGATTAATACCTGACTCTTTACCTCCATCGAGTTCCCAATCTTTAGAGTTGCGTTTAATTCTTTCTAAAAGATCCCACCTGAATTCAATAGTCTTCTTCATAAAGGAACCAGTACAAGAAGTATCAAGCATGGATTGATCATCACGAGAAAGCCGAGAATAAAAATTCTGAATAATAATTTCTCTTGAGAGCTCATGATTGGGGCAAGAATATAACATTGACTTAAGCCTCCCCCAAGCTAGAGCGATACTTGCTCCTTCACGAGGCCAAAAATTATATATATATATATAATTCCGATCACGATGAACTAGATGCATAGGATAATTTTTTTGGTGAAATTCCAATTTCAATCGATTCCAATTCCAAGATCCAATATCATCTCATAGCCTATACCATGTCAATGCTTTTCCCTTCAAAGATAAAGGGAAAACTTTCTTCTTAGCTTCATCTCCGGGTAAACCTGCAAGCTTAAATAATCCACAAATTTCATCCACATATATCAAGTGCATATCAGGATGTTCGGTTCCATCTCCTGCATAAGGAGTAGCTAGCAGTTGTTCTATCATACCCGAAGGAATTTCATAACCAATATTTTTAGTAGGTGCAGTAGGTTGAGGGGCAGCTAATTGTGGTTCCGGTCTAGGGGAAGATACCCCGAACAAACCCCTCAAAGGATTGTTCGCCATAGTAACAAGTGACAATAAATTTCAGCACATAGTAATAGTTTTTCCTTACCAATTTCCACTTACCAATAGCGCTTCACTCCCCGGCAACAGCGCCAGAAAAGAGCCTTGATGACCCACAAGTATATTGGATCAATCGTAGTCCTTTTGATAAGTAAGAGTGTCGAACCCAACGAGGAGCAGACGGAAATGACAAGTGGTTTCAGTAAGGTATTCTCTGCAAGCACTGAAATTATAAGTAACGAGTAGTTTGATAGCAAGATAATTTGTAACGAGCAAGTAACGGTATCGGTAACAAAAGTGCAGAAAGGTATCCCAATCCTTTTGAGGCAAATGACAGGCCAAACCGGTCTCTTATGATAAGCAAACCATTCTTCAGGGCATACGGGAATTTCATCTAGTCACTTTCATCATGTCGGTTTAATTCGTCTTCACTACTTTGATAATTTGATATGTGGGTGGACCGGTGCTTAGGCGCTATTCTTACTTAAATAAACCTCCTACTTATGATTAACTCCCTCGCAAGCATCCGCAACTATGAGAAGTATTAAGAATAAATCTAACCATAGCATTAAACTTTTGGATCCAAATCAGTCCCTTACGAAGTAGCGCATAAACTAGGGTTTAAGCTTCTTTCACTCTCGCAACCCATCATCTAATAACTACTCCACAATGCATTCCCTTAGGCCCTGATAAGGTGAAGTGCCATGTAATCAATGTTCACATGACCACCACTAAGGGAATCACAACATACATACCATCAAAATATCAAACACATATCAAGTTCACATGATTACTTGCAACAAGATTCTCCCGTGACCTCAAGAACAAAAGTAACTACTCACAAATGATAATCATGCTCAAGATTAGAGGGGTATTAAATAGCATAATGGATCTGAACATATAATCTTCCACCAAATAAACCATATAGTAATCAACTACAAGATGTAATCAACACTACTAGTCACCCACAAGCAGCAATCTAAGGTTCCGGTACAAAGATTGAACACAAGAGATGAACTAGGGTTTGAGAGGAGATGGTGTTGTTGAAGATGTTGACGGAGATTGCCCTCCCCAAGATGGGAGAGTAGTTGGTGATGATGATGACGATGATTTCCCCCTCCGGGAGGGAAGTTGTGACGCCCCAAGACCGGAGCTTCAGTTGCCTTCCAGGGTTTCCGAGTTTTGCCATGTGTTTTGTTTTGTTTGTGCATTGCTCATGTCATCTCTTGCATTGCATCATGTCATCATGCCATCATATCTTTAATTTTTTTAAAACTCTTCTAAATAAATTGTATGGATTTTTTTCGATCCATTTGAATCGAGGGAATTCACATGGTGTTTTCTCTTTATAACATATCCTCCCAATATTAGGGAGCTATATAAATATTCCATTAATTGGAATCACCATAACACACTTGCAAAATTCCAATGCCCTTTCCACTTCAAGTTTGGTCTCCTCACCTTGCCATTTTATTTCATCATTTTCCGGAGTTCCACCAAAAATCCTTGGATCATTTTTGTTAAATTCCTCATATTTTTGTGAGCCCGGGAAAATTATCCGTGTGTCCAAATCCTTTCCCCAACCCTCTCTTTCTTTTCTTCTCTTTATCTGTTTTCTGCTAAAGTATTTATATTGGAGTAAGAGAGAGATCCCAGCCCAGCCGGCCCCTGGCCTTTTCTCCTCCGCGCCGGCCTCTATGGCCCAACTCCTAGCGCCTCCCTCCTGGGCCTCCCAACTCACCAGGCCGGCCTTTCTCCTCCCTAAGCCGGCCCAAGGCCCGCCAGCTGCCCTCTAACCCTAGCCCGGTGGCCTCCATCCCCGCACCTCTCTCCCTCGTCCTCCCACGCCGCCGCTTCGCCGAACCCATCGTCCTGCCCGATCCCCTCGTCGCCTCCTTCCCCTCGACCCCGATCTCCCTCGCTCTCTCTCTCGCCGCCTCTCTTCTCCCTCCGCCGCGCCTTTCCTCTCCGTCGCCGTTTCCCTCCTCCGTCGCCGTCTTTGGCAGGGGTAGGAGCCCCCATGCCCCGCACCACCTCCTGCCCGTGCACCGACGCTCTCCTCTGCAGCTCCTCCTCCGCCTCGACCTGCTGGCTGCAGCAGCAGGAGCTGCTGCATCTCTCGCCGTCCCGTGCAGGGGACCAGATCCGCGCCGCCCGGCCCGAGTCGCTGAGCCTCTGCCATGGCTGCGCCTCCCTCCAGCCGCCGTCGTGCACCCTCGTCGCCCCTGCGCCCGGCCTCCTGCGTCCTCGCCGGCGACCCTCGCTGCTCCCTGCGCCGGTCCCCCTCGCCCTTGCCGCTTCCTCCGGTGGTGGCGACCACCAGGAACTCCACAAGGGGCCGGAGTCCCCCTGCCGTGTTCAACCACCGAACCTTGGGCGCCAAGACCATACCAGGAACGCCATGCATCTTCTCTGTGATTTTGCCAAGTACCACAACGACGCGTCAAGTCCCTCGCCGTGACCATGAACATCTACGGAGAGTGTGCGACTTCGAACCCTGTGCGATGACGATCATGTACGACTACACGACTACCTCGAGGACATACGGCTCCGTCAAGTTCGACTACATCCGGAAACGCCAAGTACCCCTTCGGAATGTACCAAGTTCGACTACGTGATGCGTGTGTACCACTACGACCCGACGACCACCGAACCGGAAACGACAAGTACCCCGATGAAACGTGTACAACTACCGTCGCCGAAGACCTGTGTAACGGAACCGTCAAGTTCGACTACCTTCGTGTGAACCACTACTTCCGATGACGAGATGTACCGCGACCATCGAACGTGAACCACTACTTCCTCTACTTCCCTCGACGACCCGTGAACGTCTACTTCCCTCTAGGAAACTCGACCCGTCCCGTTTGAACGTTCCGAAGGTATAACCCGTGACGACCGCCGTGATCGAATCATCCTTGCGATGCCCCTCTTTTGCCATGCCACCGTTCCGTGGGAACCCGGAATCCGGGATCACCCCACCATCTTGCATGACTCGCTTCCGTCACGCTTTCCTTTGTACCGGTATCTCCGTGAGTTATCGGAACCGGAATGTTGCCGTGGCATCATTTTTCGGATTCGTTGCCGTGGCACCCCTTTCTTCCACCACGTTGACATAATGATTCATATCATGCTCATGATAACGTTTTCATAAAATATTGCATAAAACTTGCACATGTCATCCGCATCATGATAACAACATTTAAATGCTTATAATGGTTGTTTGCATTAATTTGCATAAATGCCATGCTAAAATGATTTATTTCATAACTTAATAACCGTAGCTCCATTTTAAATAAATTATATATGTAAATGGGGTAGAAAAATGCCTAGTTTAACATGGTAGCATTCCTTTGCATGTTTAACAACTCTAAAATATGCTTTAGGACAGATCTGTACCGAATCCATAATTTGCATATGGGGATTTTCCGGAATTGTTGTTGTTGTTTCCGGCCTCATTTAATCTTGCCTAAATAGGTAGTTTCATATTGCTTCACCTCTTGCCATGTTTAATAACATTTAATATTGTTGAGTACCTAACCGAGAGAGAACTAAATAATTGTTGTGGTGTTCCGTCAATATGCAACTCGTTGCATATTGGGCTCCATTTAACTTGTAGTTTTGTTTGTGCTTATTGCCATGCCATGCTATTTAAACCGGACATGCATCATACTTGATTGTGCATCATGCCATGTTTATGTGATGGTTGTTTACTATGTTGTTTGCTTCTTTCCGGGTTGCTTCTCTCGTTAGCTTCGGTTTTCGTTCCGGAGTTGTGAGGATTCATTCGACTTCGTCCGTTTGTCTTCTTCATGGACTCGATTCTTCTTCCTTGCGGGATTTCAGGCAAGATGACCATACCCTCGAAATCACTTCTATCTTTGCTTGCTAGTTGCTCGCTCTTTTGCTATGCCTATGCTGCGATGCCTACCACTTGCTATATCATGCCTCCCATGTTGCCATGTCAAGCCCCTAACCATCCTTTTCCTAGCAAACCGTTGTTTGGCTATGTTACCGCTTGCTCAGCCCTTCTTATAGCGTTGTTAGTTGCAGGTGAAGATGAAGTTTGTTCCTTGTTGGAACATGGAGATGTTGTTCCTTGTTGGAGCATGTTTACTTATGGGGATATCACAATATATCTTATTTAATTAATGCATCTATATACTTGGTAAAGGGTGGAAGGCTCGGCCTTATGCCTGGTGTTTTGTTCCACTCTTGCCGCCCTAGTTTCCGTCATATCGGTGTTATGTTCCCGGATTTTTGCGTCCCTAACGCGGTCGGGTGATTTATGGGACCCCCTTGACAGTTCGCTTTGAATAAGACTTTTCCAGCAAGGCCCAACATTGGTTTTACCATTTGCTTCACCACCACCTACATTTCCCTTGGGAGTAATTAACCCAAGGGTCATCTTTATTTAGCCCTCCCGGGCCAATGCTTGTCTAAGTGTTGGTCCAAACTAGAGCCACTTGCGGTGCCGCCCCGAGGCAACTTGGGGTATCGTCGGTTGCCGTACGTACTGCTCATCCGGTCGTGGCTCGAGACGAGATCTGTGCGGCTACTATCGGGTGTCGGCACGCGGGAGGTCTTCTGGTCTTGTTTTATTGCTGTGGAATGTCTTGTAGCCGGATTCGAGACTGATCGGGCTTCCCGGGAGAAGGTCTATTCGCCGTTGATCGCGAGAGCTTATCATGGGCTAAGTTGGGACACCCTGCAGGGTTTGAACTTTCAAAGCCGTGCCAGCGGTTATGTGGCAGATGGGAATTTGTTAATGTCCGGTTGTAGAAAACCGAAGTTGATCTTAATTAAAATACACCAACCGTGTGCGTAACCGTGAGTGTCTCTTTTCGGGTTGATCGAGAGGAGAACACGGTTTCGGGTTATGTCGGCGTAAGTAGGAGTTCAGGATCACTTCTTGATCATAGTTGTTCGACCGTGCTTTGCCTCCTCTTCTCGCTCTCTTTTGCGTATGTAGCCACCATATATGCTAGTAAACGCTTGCTGCAGCTCCACCTCATTGCCCCGACCTACCTTTAAGCTTAAATAGTCTTGATCTCGCGGGTGTGAGATTGCTGAGTCCCGTGACTCACAGATACTTCAAAACCAGTTTGCGGTGTCGATGAAACCGTGCGGTGATGCACCGAGCTCAAGGAGGAGCTCGATGAAGATCTTGTTCATTGTGTTGTTTCGTTTCAGCAGATCATAGTGGAGCCAGTTGGGACGATCGGGGATCTGTGTAGCATTTGGGGTAGTCTTCTTTATTTTGGTTCCGTAGTCGGACCTTGATTGTATCTGTATGATGTAATGTTTTACTCATGTATGGTGTGAAGTGGCGATTGTAAGCCAACTATGTATCTCTTTCCTTATGTATTACATGGGTTGTGTGAAGATTACCTCACTTGCGACATTGCTTTCAATGCGGTTATGCCTCTAAGTCGTGCTTGACACGTGGGAGATCTGACCGCATCGAGGGTTCTGAAGTTCCCCGTGGAATCGCTCATTTGGAGGGCAAAGTGCTCCTTCCCAAGTTCCGCCTCGAGATGGCGGCGCTTCTCCCAAAAGTTCTCTCCTTATTTTTTTTCTAGGTCAAAATGACTTATATACCAGAAGAGGGGCACCGGAGGTGGGCCGAGGAGGGCACAACCCGCCAGGGCGCGCTTGGGCTCCCTGGCTCGCCTAGGTGGGTTGTGCCCACCTGGTGGGCCCCTCTGGTAGTTATTTTCTCCACTAATTCTTATATATTCCATAAAAAATCTCCATGAAGTTTCATCTCATTTGGAGTTGTGCAGAATAGGTGGCCTGACGTAGCTTTTTCAGGTCAAGAATTCCAGCTGCCGGTATTCTCCCTCTTTGTGTGAACCTTGCATATTATGAGAGAAAGGGCATTATAATTACTCCAAAAAGAATTATTACGCATAAAAACATTATAAATAACAGTAGGTAAACATGATGCAAAATGGACGTATCGGTAATCAATTGTAATTACAAAGAGTGTTAATGTGTGATTTTGCTCCTTAGACCATGAGAGTATCATGGTCACTTCTTACCATATGGTGGGCTTTGGGGTTGCTCAAATGTCAATTGTAAAACGGTGATCATAACGACAACTTACGGGTTCATCAAAAAGTTTGACAAGTGGTCGGATAGCTCGAGAGTGGGATTTGCTCCTTCGACGATGGGGAGATATTCTTAGGACCCTCTCGATGTGATGTCATCCATCATCATCTGGCCAGACACAGGTGACTATGTCACGTGGATGCTGGAACACAATAACGAAAAAGAAGAACAAAACCGGTAACGAGGATTTTGGTATAGTGAGCATGGTGATGACTCAGGAGGATACCGGTGCATCCCATGTTTTGTGAAGTATCTTGAAGCAAAGGGAACATCACATGATAACAATAGGTTCACTCGAATATCATTCGTGTGCTCATAGGGATCGATATGGATGTCCATGGTCCCACTATCGGTTATTGAACAAACGGTTTCGTTCATGTCTATGAGTTACCAAACCTACGGAGTCACAAGATTAGGGCAATGAAGATCTTCTGAGTGTTAGTAGGACGGGAATGATGAGAATATATTTATGTAATTGTTTCATTAATATTCGTAGTACTTCCGAGAGGATCCGGAAGCGTTTCGGGGTCACCAGAAGGGTTTTCGGTGAATATTGTGTAATACCGGGTATAACCGATAAGTATATATAGGTGGAAAATTTTCATGGCATGTTAAATTATATATATAATGGTCTAAATATATTAAGAACTATTTTATATTTAATTTTGTATCAACGGGCCTAAAAAGGCCAAGAGGTGAAAAACAACTTGGGCTACAAAGGCCCAAGTGGGTAGGTGCGCCTTCCCTAAGGAACGAGGCCGAATTGGGGTAGAGGAGGAGTCAGACTCTTCCCCCTAGGACGTTGCACCAAGGGGGACTCCTACCCCCTTGGTGGAAGCCCTCCCTCTCCCCTCTATCCTATATATACTTGAGGTTTGGTGCTCTTTTGTATATACAAGTTTTGGAGCCTCCTCTAGTTCTAGTTGGTCCTAGTTGACTAATTAGAGATAGGATAATCCTCTTATCCTCATAATTATAAGCTAGTGCGGTTCTAATCTCCTCCCTCTAATTCTCTGGTGATGATTAGCTCTGAACGGTGAAGCGCTGTCGGATCATGAAGGTTGCACGCTTGCAACCAAGTAGAGAGGTCGTGCTTTCGCTCTTTGGTTCGAGGGACTATTCGTGGGAGGTTCGCGGGATCGTTCATCGACGGTTCGAGTGACTCCAAGTACGATCTACACCGACACGTTCATCTTCCGCTGCACCTCGGTGACGGTAACGATCGTGATCCCAACCCATTATGCATCTTCATATTGATCTTGGGTGTGCATAGGCGTGATTATTTTTTGTTTTCTACTACATTTCCCAACAATATTTCCCTACCTCTTCTCTTTTGATTTTTCACAAAATTTTCACCCACCGTGCCCTAGAGTGCCCGGTCTTATCCCACCGCCGCAGGAGCACCTCCGCCCCTCGATTCCGTCACCGCCAGAAGGTTTTCGCCCCGATCCTTCCTTTTGTTATGATCGCCTTTTGATCCTATCTCTTCCTCACCTACTAGTTCTCGCAGGAAAGCACTAAACCAAGTCGACTGAGCTCGCTCGAAATGAACTTCTGTCAGCCGCCGCTCCAGTCGGTCACTGTTGTCACATGAGCAAGCTCCAATCGTCTCGCAGAACACCTATTTCATCTCTGTGGCGGTCTACACCTGTCGGCAATATCTACGTAGCCGGAGAGTCTCTGTAGCTGTCGCGCACATCACCACCGGGCCGCCCCACGTGTCGTCTTCCCCAAGTCTGGCGCGGCCATCCTCTGTCCTTTTTCCAGTGAGCATCTTCATCTGTCTAATCCCAGTTGGACCGCCCAAATTAGATCCTATTTTTTTTCTTCGAACCGCTATGCACTAGTTTTCGGCCTTCCGTCGTTTAGACACAAGAACAAACTGTTTCAGGCTAGTCCTATCACTCCACGTGGCACCCACATAGCAGGAGCTGCATGATACGTCTCCAATGTATCTATAATTTTTTATTGTTCCATGCTATTATACTATCTGTTTTGGATGTTTTATATGCATTAATATGCTATTTTATAGTATTATTTTAGGGACTAACCTATTAACCTAGAGCCCATTGCCAGTTCATGTTTTTTCCCCGTTTTTGAGTTTCGCAGAAAAGGAATACCAAATGCAATAAAACCTTCGCGATGATTTTTCTTGGACCAGAAGACAACCAGGAGACTTGGAGATGAAGTCGGAGGAGCCACGAGGCGGCCACAAGGACGGAGGGAGCGCCCAGGGGGGTAGGGCGCACCCCCCACCCTTGTGGGACCCTCGTGCACCTCCTGACCTAATTCTTTCGCCTATATATTCTCATATATCCCCAAACCACCAGAGGCATCCACGAAAACACTTTTCCACCACCACAACCTTTTGTACCCATGAGATCCCATCTAGGGACCTTTTCCGGCACCCTGCCGGAGGGGGGATTTGATCACGGAGGGCTTCTACATCAACTCTATTGCCCTTCCCGATGAAGCGTAAGTAGTTTACCACAAACCTACGGGTCCATTGCTAGTAGCTAGATGGCTTCTTCTCTGCTAGATGGCTTCTTCTCTCTCTTTGATTCTCAATACCATGTTCTCCTCGATGTTCTTGGAGATCTATTCGATGTAATACTTTTTTGCGGTGTGTTTGCCGAGATCCGATGAATTGTGGATTTATGATTAGCTTATCTATGATTATTATTTGAATCTTCTCTGAATTCTTATATGCATGATTTGATATCTTTGTAATTCTCTTCGAACTATCGATTTGGTTTGGCCAACTAGATTGGTTTTTCTTGTAATGGGAGAAGTGCTTAGCTTTGGGTTCAATCTTGCGGTGTCCTTTCCCAGTGACAGTAGGGGCAGCAAGGCATGTATTGTATTGTTGCCATCGAGGATAAAAAGATGGGGTTTTCATCATATTGCTTGAGTTAATTCCTCTACATCATGTCATCTTGCTTAATGCGTTACTCCATTCTTTATGAACTTAATACTCTAGATGCATGCTGGATAGCGGTCGATGTGTGGAGTAATAGTAGTAGATGCAGAATCGTTTCGGTCTACTTGACATGGAGTGATGCCTATATTCATGATCATTGTCATTGCCTTAGATATCGTCATAACTTTGCGATTTTCTATCAATTGCTCGGCAGTAATTTGTTCACCCACCGTATTATTTGCTATCTTGAGAGAAGCCTCTAGTGAAACCTATGGCCCCCGGGTCTATTTTCCATCATATAAGTTTCCGGTCTATTATTTTGCAATCTTTTACTTTCCGATATATAAACCAAAAATACCAAAAATATTTACTTTATCATTTATCTATCTCTATCAGATCTCACTTTTGCAAGTTACCGTGAAGGGATTGACAACCCCTTTATCGTGTTGAATGCAAGTTGTTTGATTGTTTGTGCAGGTATTTGGTGATTTGTGCGTTGTCTCCTACTGGATTGATACCTTGGTTCTCAAAATGAGGGGAATACTTACCTCTACTTTGTTGCATCACCATTTCCTCTTCAAGGAAAAAACCAATGCAAGCTCAATATAAGTAGCACTGTAGCACATGTTTTGGCAGATTTTAGCATAATTTTTGTTTGGCTATAACTTGAGATCCATAAATCCAAATTCATCGATTCATTTTCCTATATACTCATATTGACCAGGAGAATCTAGTAACCAAATTTTCACATTTTTGAACTGTTTAAATTTGAATTTGATCAAATTGAAAATTAACCTTCTGGAGGCTATATCTTTCAAACCGTTTATCCAATTTAGTTGATTCTTTTTGCATTGTAATCCTACTGGCATGTAGATAATCTATACCTACTGATATGTTTTTGTTATTGGAGTTTTGTTTTAATTCTTTGTTGTTGACTTTATTTTAGTGTGATTTATTTATCGGTGCCTTCATTAAACATATAGATTGTCCGGAGTGCGAAGCGGATCAAAGTTAAGCGTTAGAGTTCTTCTACACTGTTCAAGGCAAGTTTCACTTTTGATTATGCTCATCCTATATTCTGCTATTATAACATCCCAAATTTTCAATTTGGAATATTATACATAGGTTATCATATGCATACCATATTTTTATTTTCATTTTGGTTGTGATCCTAAAAATCCTAAGTAACTCAAGGACCCACGGAGAGAGTTGGGGATTTTTGTCGGGGAGGCTGATCGTAACCCATGAACACCTATGGGACCTAGCGGACCGAGTCCCTTGTGGTTCGGTGGGGGGCGGAGATTGCACGAAGAGCAGATCGAGGCGATGCACACGAGCAGTTTACCCAGCTTCGGAGCTCTCCGGAGAGATAATACTCCTACTGCTGCTTGGTTGATTATATTGTGATCTTGCTAGGGAGCACAGAGAGCTACAAAACCTAGCTTGTGTGTGTGTGTAGTCTCGAATTAGTCGAACTCTAGCTGAGCCGAACCGAACCCTTTCTACGTTGCACACGGGCCTCCTTTTATAGGCTCAAGGGGTCACCACAGTGCTTAGCGTGAACAAGGGCAAAAATGGGAAAAATGAGTTGCGGTTGGTGCAACTACTTGGTACAGTGCAATCTACCTAACTCTGACGGCAAGGGACAAGAGCAATAAATGCCCGTCCATGTCGCCTAAGCAGAGGCTGTGAGGACCGTCGGGGCGCCACCGTTCGCCACGATGGCCTTCTGTCAACGCCGCTTATCGCTGCTCTCCGCTGGCTGCACAGCCCCTTGACACGCGTGCCTGGAATAGCCCCATGGCGACACGTTGGCGGATGAGCTGGAGCGGAGATGAAGAGAGGTTGCCTGCCGCGGCAAGCGCCTTGCCGCGGCGGAACCCTTGTCGCACTCGGAAGCTTGTCGCTCACCGAGCCTTCCCGGCAAGCTCCTCTTGTCGTGGTCTCGTTTTCTTCGTGCCTTGAGCGGCCTTCCCGGCAAGCTCCTCTTGCCGGGGCCTTGGATACTTTGTTCTTGAATGGCTCCAAAGGAGCCGCCGAGGACCTTGGCGGTCACTAGGCAAGCCTTGCCGCGGGGTGCTGCAACCGCCCGTGCACGAGTTCGGGATACTAGGGTACCCCTACTCTAGTACACCGGCAGAGCCCCGAACTGGGCCACACACGGTGCCGAGCGTTGTTGGGCCAGGCCCAAAACAGTGCACGGGCACGCGCGGCCTAGATCACGCCGTTACTTGCTCCGGACCCACCACGTCCCCCACGAAGAGCACACGCCGAACGTGGCGTCGTGGGAGAGATCGTGGGGGCTTTCTTTAATTGGAAAAGTGGAACGTCCGCTCCCTCTCCCCCCTTATAAGCAGGGGAAACAGGGGCAGGACGCCCACCTCGCCATTGCTGTCACATCTCAAAAACCACGGCCGCTCCCCCCCTTCTTCTCAAGTCCAAAGAGAGCGACGCCCCGCCCCCCATTGCCACCAGCTGTTGGGGAACGTAGTAATTTCAAAAAATTTCCTACGCACACGCAAGACCATGGTGATGGCATAGCAACGAGAGGGGAGAGTGTCGTCCACGTACCCTCGTGAGACCGTGGCGAGGCGTTATAACAACGCGGTTGATGTAGTAAATGCGTCTTCACGATCCGACCGATCCAAGCACCGAGCGTCACGGCACCTCCGAGTTCTGCACACGTTCAGCTCGATGGCGATCCCGGACTCCGATCCAGCAAAGTGTCGGGGATGAGTTCCGTCAACACGACGGCGTGGTAGCGATGATGATGCTCCACCGGCGCAGGGCTTCGCCTAAGCTCATGACGATATGACTTCTCCGGCGCGAGGCTTCGCCTAAGCTCCATGACGATATGACCGAAGTGGAATATGGTGGAAGGGGCACCGACACGGCTAAGGCGATCCGTAGATCAACTTGTGTGTCATGGGGTGCCCCCCTGCCCCGTATATAAAGGAGCAAGGAGGAGGTGGCGGCCAAGGAGGAGGCGCACCAGGGGGAGTCCTACTCCCACCGGGAGTAGGACTCCTCCTTTCCTAGTTGGAGTAGGAGAGAAGGAAGGGGAAGGGAGGAAGGTGCGGCCCCTCCCTTAGTCCAATTCGGACTAGGCCTTGGGGCGCGGCCTGCCCTAGGCAGCCCTCTCTCTTTCCCGCAGGGCCCAATAAGGCCCAATACTTCTCCCGGCGAATTCCCGTAACTCTCGGTACTCCGAAAAATACCGAATCATTCGAACCTTTCCGAACTCGAATATAGTCGTCCAATATATCGATCTTTACGTCTCGACCATTTCGAGACTCCTCGTCATGTCGCCGATCTCATCCGGGACTCGAACTCCTTCGGTACATCAAAACTCATAAACTCATAATATAACTGTCGCCGAAACCTTAAGCGTGCGGACCCTACGGGTTCGAGAACTATGTAGACATGACCTAGAACCATTCTTGGTCAATAACCAATAGCGGAACCTGGATGCCCATATTGGTTCCTACATATTCTCTGAAGATCTTTATCGGTCAAACCGCATAACGATATCGTTGTTCCTTTTGTCATCGGTATGTTACTTACCGAGATTCGATCGTCGGTTTCCAATACCTAGTTTAATCTCGTTGCGGTAAGTCTCTTTACTCGTTCGTAATACATCATCTCACAACTAACTCATTAGTTGCAATGCTTGCAAGCCTTATGTGATGTGTATTACCGAGAAGGCCCAGAGATACCTCTCCGACAATCGGAGTGACAAAACCTAATCTCGATTCATGCCAACTCAACATATACTTTTAGAGACACCTGTAGAGTACCTTTATAATCACCCATTTACGTTGTGACATTTGGTAGCACACAAAGTGTTCCTCCGGTAAACGGGAGTTGCATAATCTCATAGTTGCAGGAACTTTGTATAAGTCATGAAGAAAGCATAAGCAACATACTAAACGATCAAGTGCTAAGCTAACGAAATGGGTCAAGTCAATCACATCATTCTCCTAATGATGTGATCCCATTTAATCAAATGACAACACATGTCTATGGTTAGGAAACATAACCATCTTCGATTAATGAGCTAGTCTAGTAGAGGCATACTAGTGACTATCTGTTTGTCTATGTATTCACACATGTATTATGTTTCCGGTTAATACAATTCTAGCATGAATAATAAACATTTATCATGATATAAGGAAATAAATAATAACTTTATTATTGCCTCTACGGCATATTTCCTTCACCGGCGCCACCAACACCGTCGTACTCCTCCACCACCTTCGCCATGGCTCCGAAAGCCGACAAGGGGAAAGGCGTGAAGTCGGCCGAGGCGCAGCGGCTCACGGCGCTGCGGAAGGAGCGGGCCACCTTCGACCCCCTGCTCGACGCGAAGGAGCTGAGGGAGGGGTACTACCTCTTCTGGTCGACGGAGACGCGGGCGCATCCGCGCACGAGGGTGATCTCCGCCGCCGCATCCAAGAAGGTTTCCGTTGGGTATCCCTTCTTCGCGCTTTTCTTCTACTGCGGGCTCTGCCCGCCCTTTTCCGAATTCTTTTGCGACATCATGAACACCTATGGTCTCCGCCTCCTTGATTTCACCCCCAACGCTGTCCTGACCATGGCGGTTTTCGCACACCTCTGCGAGAACTTTGTCGGAGTCCACCCAAATGTAGCCCTTTTCCGCCACTACTTCATGCCCCGCGTTGAGAGAGGAGAGCCACTTGCCAGAGGGATTGCTTGGATCTCTAGGATCGGCAAGAAAGAAGCTTATCTTGAAGGAGAGCTCCGTAGCAAGTGGGAGGAGTGGAGAGCCGGTTGGTGTTGGATCATAGAGGAGAACCCGCAGCCCTTCACTGCCCTACGCCAAACTCCCATAGTGCGCGGCAACGATTGGAGCAACTTGGCGCCGGAGGATGCCAAGTTGAAGATTGCCATGACCCGGATCTTGCGCCTCAGGCATGCGGGCTCATCAGACGCTGTTGGCGCGGTTTCCTTCGCCCAGACGCTCCCTTGCAGGAGAGGAGGAGACCTGCTTGGGAGTTCCAAAATGCGGCGGACATCATGAGGCTGCGCCCGGTCCTCAACTGGAACTTCACCGTCTTGGAGCTGGATGCGATGCTGCTGGAGCTGTTCAAGCACGACGCAGATCACCCCAAGTGGTTCATGTTGCCGAGGGGGGTTGTTCCTTTGTGCAACAACTCATCGCTTGACCGCATCCGCGCGATGATGCCTTTGTGCGATTCCCATGGGATCGTTCCAACTTGGCAAGAGCCCGCCGACGACGTCGTGCAGCAGTTCTTCGACAGCTTGGAAGAAGTGACGATCCGCGCCGACGAGCAGAAGTGGCTCACCCACGACACCACTGACGCCGAGCTGCAGCGCATCGCCACCAGGCTGGAGGAGGCGGCGGAAGCTGCTGCCGCTGGTGAGTTCGGGTTCACCGTGGAGGAGGCCGAGGCGGCAGAGGCGGCAAGCCTTGCCGACCGAGAGGAGCTTGCCGGCGTGGAGGAGCAGGCCGAGCCTGAAGCTGAGCCGAACGAGCCTGCCGGGGGCGCCTCCCCTCCACCTTCAGGTAGCTTGCCGCGGGAGGAGCCAGCCCAGCTAAGAAGGCGCCCCAAGACCGGGAAGTGGCGGGCGGCAGACGGGCCAACAGCTGTCTCGCGCGCGCGCCTGCCACCGCGACAAGCTCTGTTGCCGCGGGAGCGCCTCATGCCGCCACAGCAACTGGAGCGGGGTCTTCGGGAATCACGGCCCCTGCACCCGCCAAGCGTCCAAGGGAGCCTACTCTTCCAGCTCGCCGCACCGGAGGCGGAGCGGAATTCGACTTCTCTGCGCTTAGCTCCGAGGAAGAAGAAGAAGAGTAAGACCTTGTCGCTGTTACTTGTAATTCTTCAATTTGTCGCTTTGTCTTGTATCTGGTTTGCTTCATTCTGAACCCTTTCCTTTTTCAGGACGCTGGCTCAGAGAGCGTCGAAGAGGGCCAAGACTCCGGTGGTTGTCATCGAAGACGATCCCCCCGTGGCGACGGGAGGCGCGTCTGAGACCCCCTTGCCAGATCCGACAACCCTTCCTCAGAGCAGCCCCCAGCACAGCCCCCAGCGTAAGTGTTTGGTTTATCTCTTACGGTTCAGTGTGCATGGGTGCTCCTTCTTTACTGATATCTGACTTGTTGACTTGTGTAGGAGCAGAGCAGCCTCATCAGGAGGCCCCGGAAGTTACTCGAAGTTCTGTCTGCTTCAACTACTCCGCCAAGGGAGAATTCTCCGGCATGGGAGCGCTCTCCGGCAAGGGAGGCTTCTCCGATAAAGGAAGTTTCTCCGACAAGAGGCAGCGCTGGCGATCCTCCGGTGGTGGAGACCACAGCCACAGATCCTATCGCAGGTAATCTCCTTGCTTGCAAATTTCCCTTGGGTTCCTTTTCTTCGTTTCTTCTTTTCGAACATTTGCTTGACTGTTCTTCCTTTTTCTGATCGTCAGACCCATCTGCCGGAGAGCCGATGGAGACTGAGGTTGCCGGCGAGGAAGACGCGCGTGGCAACAATGACGACGCCGCCAACATGGAGGAGGAGGCCGGCGCCGATGGGTCCGCCGGCGAGGAGGCCGCCAAGGCTGCTGGCGCAAAGGCTGGGGAGGGGTCTGGTGATCGTACTGACGACCCTGAGGCCGCAGGAGCGCCAGGCGCTATGCCGACCGCCGAGCCCTCCGCCACCGATGCAGCATCAGGCTCCGAAGAGCCCCAGCCCGGCGCCTATCTGAAGGCTGGCGACGGGGTCTTCATCAAGCTCCCATGCGCGTCGAGCTCCAGGGCGCCGGTCGAGGGAGAGACCTTTGACGAGGAGCTGCTCGCCTCCGCTGGGCTGTCGCTGGTTGACGCGCCAAGCAGCAGCAGCGGCGAGTCTGAGGAGGAGCAGCTACTGAAGAAGCTGCTGTCGCTCTACCGCACTCGGCAAGCCAAGCTGGAGTCCCGAGAAGCGCTTGTCGCGAGGGCGGGAGCTGACATGGAGAAACGCGCAGAAGAGCTCCCCGCGCCAACCAAGAAACCCTCCGGGACGTAGCAGAAGCGCGGGAGCAACTCTCCGAGGAGCGCACGGCCTTCATCCTTGAGAAGGCCGAGGTCGAGGAGCAGCAGAGCTTGCGGCGAGAAGCTGTCAAGAAGAAGAAGGTGGTGGCGCAGCGGAAGATCAACCTCGACAGCTATGAGGAAGATCTTGCGCTTGAAAGCAATCGATTGGCGGAGCACTCAAGGAGGCAAAGGACGCCGCCGCAGCTGCCGAGGCCGCCAAGAAGGAATTGGAGGCGAGGTGGCGCAGCTGGAGGCCACCCTCGGAAGAGCGGCGAGAGGTCACCGGGCTGAAGCGCGCCGCGAAAGACGCCTACACTCTTGGCGAGTTGCGAGGCCGCCTCGTGAGAGGATCAAAAGCTCGGCGCCGCCAAGGACTCCAAGGCGGATCTTGAGCTGAAGCTGGCTACCTTGACGGAGAGGCATTTGGATGGCGCCAAGGAGCGGGAAGTGGGTTTGTTGAGAAGATCAAGGCCAGCGAGACTCTTTGGCGAATGTCGTGACCGCCCAGGATACCTTGAGAGAGAACGTGATGCACTGGACGGAGGGTCTTGTAGATACTGCCGCCGCCATCAACAATGAGCTGATGGAGCTGGGGATGGTGGATCTCGGGTACTCCACCGACGAGCGCCTTCAACCCAGCGCCAAGCTCAGCCTGTTCTTCAAGGGTGTGGTGACGGCTCTCCAGCGGCTCCGGGAGGAGATCCCAAAGCAGCTGGCCGACGAGTCGCGCCAAATCTGCGTCGGGGCTCTTCAGAAGGTGCTGATGAAGGTGGCCTTCCGCAATCCAGGCGTCAGCTTCGCCAACGTCCTCAAGTCCCTGCTGCCGACTGCTGACGTTGAAGCGCTCAAGGCCCTTGTCGCACCCATTGTGGACAGGGTGAGCGGAGTCAAGAGAGTTGATGGCGACCGCATGGACTAGGCCGCCAAATTTATCTTTCCCTTGTCGCTGTTGATCATGTTTAGAGCAATTTATTAGATCTGCGACAAGTTATTTTTGTAATATACTCTATCTTAGGCAATGATTGCAATGTTATTTCCTTTACTTGATTCTTTCCTTTGTATGTTTGTGCCCCTCGCTTTTAGGGAACTTGTCGTGTGAGCACCTTTTGCATGAAAGGCTGAGTCGGAACATCAAGCAGCCTCTTTGGCGGTGCCGCCTCCGACAAGCCTTGTCGCAACTAGTTGCAGCTCACTTAAATTGTTGAGCGGACTCGAAACAAAGTAAGGGCGCAAACTAGCCACGAGTTGGTTCCTTCGCGCACAAGTTTTCCATACAAAGTACTATCGTTCGAGGAAGATAACTTAAAAATTTAAGAACTGATTGCTCAAGCTTAGGTAACTTAGCTTTTCTGTCGTTTGCTTCCCGGTAAGGCGAAACTTTCTCGGCGGCGCTTATGCCCACACCATTATCTTCTCCTTCCCCGGCTAACTTGTGGGCAAAGGAACCTTCCTTTCTTTTGAGAAGAAAGAAGAGAAAATAAAGTTATGGAGCCTTGTGGCTCGTTATTGCTTACCGGGTGTGGATGCTGCACAGGATGTCAGATAACACATGCAAAACAATGATGAAAGCATGAAATTGACAAGTTGTGCGCAACACATGAGCTTCTTGATGCACGGGTCTGCGCCGGCTTTGTACAAAGGATTACATGCAACATCGGCAAGACTTGTACAAAAGGGTGGTTGCGGAATGGGTTCCGCAATCGCGCCTCTATGGGTAAAACTTACGAAGATGCTCTATGTTCCGAGGAGTTGCTCACCGAACGCCATCTTGATCTCAAAGCGGACAGCGCCGAGCCTAGTGACTCGTTTCACCCGATAAGGGCCTTCCCACTTTGGCGTCAACTTGTTGGAATTCTTGGCGGATTGAGCGGCGAAGAACAAGTCGCCCTCCTCGAGACTTCGGCACTAACTGCGGCTATGGTAGCGGCGCAAAGCTTGCTGGTAACGAGCAGCTCGTCAGTGACTGAAGACGGTCCTCCTCAAGGAGCGTAGCGTCATCTTGTCGCAGCTGCTCTTGCTCAAGCTCATCATAGCGAGTACTCGAGGTGATCCGTATCTGAGTTCCGTGGGGAGAACTGCCTCTGCTCCATAGACTAGGCGAAAGGTGTCGGCGGTGGCTCGATTTGGCGTCGTTACGATCGACCAAAGAACCACCGCAGCTCCTCAATCCAGTTTCTTCCGCACTTGTGCAGCCTGTCGAAAGTTCGGTCTTGAGTCCTCGCAGCACTTCAGCATTTGCCCTCTCTCGCTTGACCGTTGCTTCTCGGATGAGCAATGTAGCAAAGCAGACCTTGGCGCCAAGATCTTGGGCGTCTTGCATGAAGGTGCGGCTCGTAAACTGTGTGCCGTTGTCGGTGATGATCCTGTTAGGAATCCCAAAGCGGCAAACAATTGACTGAAGAACTTGCTGCTGTTGTGCTGTCACCTTCCTCATCGCTTCCACTTCCGGCCACTTTGTGAACTTGTCGATTACGGCGTACAAGTACTCAAAGCCCCGACAGCTCGGGGAAGGGGCCGAGATGTCGAGCCCCCGGACGAAAATGGCGGGATAAAGGGATCGTCGGAGAGCTTGAGCTGGCTGGTGCATCTGCTTGGAATGGAACCGCACGCTTCACACTTTGTTACTTGTGCAGTTGCATCTGGAGGCTGTCGGCCGAAGAAACCTTGCCGAAAAGCTTTGCGGCAAGTGCTCTTGCGCCAATGTGGTGACCACATATGCCTCCGTGTATCTCGCCAACAACTTGTCCATCTTCCGATGAATGCACTTCAATTTCACACCGTTGAGTCTTCTTCTGTACAGGATGTTGTCGACAAACTGATACATACTTGACTGCCGGGCTACTCTTTCCGCTTCTTCTTGCTCTTCGGGAAGTTCTCCTGTCTGAAGGAAATGGACGATCTGATGTGCCCATGTTGGAGCTTGCGGCTCGACAACAAGGACCAAAGGCACATCTGCCGCTCTTGGAACATCAGCTTCTCTGGCAAGAACCTGCGGCTCACCGAGCTTGATGATCCCAGCAAGCTTGCCGAGCAAAACTTGTCGGGGCGTCTGCTTCAACGAAACAAACCCTTGGGCTTGTCGGAGCAGACTGCTCCTCAGCGATATCTGCGTTGATCCTGGGGGCCTTCTTTGCGACGGCTTCAGGAAGCTCTGCCGGAAAGTAGTCACCAAAAACCAACTTCCTCTTCTTGTTCTGCCTAGTTGATGGCGTTACAGTTGGTTGAGTCAGCTTGAGCACAAAAATTCCTGGTTCCACAGGTAACTTTAGTGCGGCGCACTTTGACAAGCCATCAGCAATATCATTCTGAGCTCTTGGAACATGTTCCATTTGCAGGCCTTCAAAGTGCTCTTCTAGCTTCCTCACTTCATCAACATAAGCTTCCATCAACGGACTCTGGTAATCCTTGTTTACTTGGCGGACGACAAGCTGTGAGTCACCCCTGACAATGAGCTTCTTGATCCCAAGGTCTACTGCAACTCTGAGACCGGCAAGCAAACCTTCATACTCTGCAGTATTATTTGTTGCTTGCTCCTTGGGAAAGTGCATTTGGACTATGTACTTGAGGTGCTCTCCGGTGGGTGCGATAAGCAGCACGCCGGCACCGGCTCCTTGCAGCGAGAAGGCACCATCAAAGTACATCAGCCACTCTTTACTTGCCTCCTTGACGGGGATGCTCGTCTCTGGAATTTCTTCATCTTGCGTTGGCGTCCCCTCTGCTATGAATTCTGCCAGTGCTATGCTTTGGATAGTTGAAGTGCTTTCAAACTTGAGGCCAAAGCTTGACAGTTCCAGTGCCCACTCGACAATCCTGCTGTTGCTTACGGATTTTGCAATATTCTCTTCAGCGGAAGCGAGTGGCTGTGATCTCATGCGCTTGGAAGTAATGGCGCAGCTTTCTCGAGGCCATGAGGAGGCCGAAAAGCAACTTCGCACACGCAGTACCTTGACCTAGCCCCTGCAGAAGGGAACTAACAAAGTAGACTGGCGCTGCACCATCCTTTTCGCATCTTCTCGCAACCTCAAGCGAGATCTGTCCTTGTCGGGACGAGCTTGTCGGTGAAGCCCCCTGCTTGTCGCTGGATGCACCTGCCTCGGTTGCCGGCTCATCATCTGCCTCCCTTTCCGCTACTAACGCAGCACTAACCACTTGATTGGTTGCCGCTAAATATAGCAGCAACTTCTATTGTGGCCTAGGTGCGACAAGTATTGGAGTGGAGGACAGGTACCTCTTTAAGTCCTACAGCGCAGCCTCCGCTTCGGGAGTCCATTTCATTGGACCTGCCTTTTTAAAAATCTTGAAAAATGGCAGGGCGCGCTCAGCAGACCTAGAGATAAACCTGCTGAGAGCAGCCACGCAACCGGCAAGCCTTCGTACATCCTTGACGCGCTTCGGTGCTTCAATCTGCTCAATGGCCTTGATCTTGTCGGGATTGGCTTCAATTCCCCTCTGAGATACGAAGAACCCGAGAAGCTTGCCGGAGGGAACTCCAAACACGCACTTCTCGGGGTTGAGCTTGAGGTTGATCTTGCGCAGATTTGCAAAGGTTTCATCCAAATCTTGAATCAGAGTTGCCATGTCCTTGCTCTTGACCACTATGTCATCCATATAGGCTTCCACATTTCTGTGTATTTGCGGCTCAAAAGCGTGATGGACTACTCTTGCAAACGTTGAACCAGCATTCTTTAATCCTAAAGGCATCCGCACAAAGCAGTATGTGCCACATGGGGTTATGAATGCGGTTTTCTCTTCATCCTCTTCTGCCATGAAGATCTGATGGTACCCTGAGTATGCATCAAGAAACGAGAGCAAATCACATCTAGCCGTGGAGTCAACAATCTGGTCGATACGCGGCAAGGGAAATGGGTCTTTGGGATAAGCTTTATTAACATCTGTGAAGTCGATACAAAGTCTCCATTTCCCATTTGCTTTGCGTACAACTACCGGATTGGCCAACCACGTGGGATGGAGCACTCCTCTGACAAGGCCTGCTGCTTCCAACTTCTTGATTTCTTCTGCAATGAACTCTTGGCGCTCCACTGCCTGTTTCCTGACTTTTTGCTTGACGGGCCGCGCATGAGGACAGACAGCTAGGTGGTGCTCAATTACTTTCCTGGGGACACCGGGGATGTCAGACGGTTGCCATGCAAACACGTCGACGTTCGCCCGAGAAAGCAACGAGCGCCTTTCCTATTTAGGGTCAAGCGTGGCAGCGATGGTGAAGGTACCACCAGGCCGTCCTCCTTGGCGGACACCTTCTTGGTCTCTGGAGCTGCCATCGTCTTCTTACACTTGCGGTGGAGCTCGATGGTGCGTCCTCGGCGGTGGCGCAACACTCCGAAGAGTGCGCTTGCGGAGTGGGCATCGAGCTCTTGCGGACTTGGTCTTCTTCTTCCCCGGGAGCTTCAGTGACAAGTGGCTTGCTATCCGTCGCAGCTGCTGCTTCGGTATATCTTGTCGGCGCAGATAAGAGCATCCTTCTTGTCACGGGGGACAGAGATGGCGCTGCTCGGGCCTGGCATCTTGAGTAGGTTGTATGCATAATGAGTCGCCATGAACTTGGCGAGTCTTTGGACGACCAAGTATCCCATTATAAGGCAATGGGAAATCAGCAACGTCGAACGTGACCCTCTCAGTCCTGAAGTTTAGCTCGCTGCCAAATGTTACCGGCAGCGTGATCTTCCCCTTTGGCTTGCTCCTTCCTGGATTAATTCCTTGGAATATGCCAGTCTCTTCGAGCTCGCTGTCAGGGATCTGAAGCTTCTGGAGCACTGCAGAGGAGATCAGGTTCAAGCCGGCCCCGCCGTCTACCAACATCTTAGTGACCTTGAGGTTGCAGATAGTTGGTGAGACCAACATCGGCAAGCACCCGACCGCAGTTATGCGATCAGGGTGGTCCTCAATATCAAAGATGATGGGCGTCTTGGACCACTTGAGGCTTGTGTGACTCTACGGATGGTTACGCTGCATTAACCTCCGCATCCATTGCTTGAGTTGGCGGTGTGAGGTATGCAGAGAAGCACCGCCGTCAACGCAGAGAACCTCCGTGGCTTTCTGAAACTCCTGCTCATCAGCTTCATCATCATCCATGTCTTCGTCGTCGTCTTCGTCTTCATCCTTGTCGCGGCCGCGGGGAGGTCTGTCTCCTTGCCGCTGCTTGGCCTTGCCGCGGCGTCCTCCCCGGCCGGGTCGCTTCTTGCTAGCTGCCCGGCACCTTCTGGGCCTTCTCCTTGTCGCGCCGCTCGGACTCAGCTTTCTGCTGTTCAACAAGCTGCTTGACTTTCTTGCCGCTCTGGAGGTCGTGGCCCTTGGTACGGTGAATCTTACCGTATTGCTTGTTGGAGTTGTCCTGCTTATCGGCGGCCGCCACAGCTTGGCGGTCGGTGTCAACGGCACCCTCCTTGCCGGAGCCACCAGCCTTGGCTTTCTTGGCGGCACCATCCTTGCCGGACTGCTCGACAACTAGTACCTCTTTGTTCTTCTTCCTTCGGTTGTTCCGCCGCCGACTCTTCTTTGCCGGGGCAGTCTCCTCACTGTCAGATTCTGCTTCTGCATTCTCTCCTGGGAGTCTCCTCCCTTCCTCAGCGCGCGCACACTTGTCGGCCAGAGCGTACAGCTCACTGACATCCTTGACTTTGCACATCGCCATCTCTTCCCTCATCCTGCGGTTCCGCACGTTTTGATGAAACGCGCTGATCACCGTGGCAGGGTGGACATCTGGGATGTTGTAGTGCCTGCGGCTGAATCTTTGAATGAACTTGCGCAGGACTCTCCTTCCTTACAGGCGGCGGTGAAGGTCACTCTCTTGGCCATGAGGCTTGTGGCCGCCTGTAAAGGCGCCAACAAACTGATGGCATAAATCAGCCCAAGAAGATATGGAACTGTCCGGCAAGTGCATGAGCCAAGATCTGACATTGGGCTTGAGCACCAGTGGGAAATAGTTGGCGAGGATCTTGTCGTCTCGCCCCCCGGCAGCTTGCACCGCGATGGTGTAGATGCTGAGGAACTCCGACGGGTGCGTCCTGCCATCGTACTTCTCTGGCCACTGGACTTGCCGCAGCTCACGGGTGAACGCGGGGCAACCTACCGCGTACGGCAAGTCACCTGGTTCCCCTGGCGCTTGCACGTCGACAACGGGCCCGGCGCGCTGGTCTGACTGACGCCGCGCTTCTCTTCGGCGCTCGATGCGAGTTCGAGCGTCTTCTTGTTGCCGTTCTTGAAGAACTTGGTGCTGGTCGCGACGAGCTCGAGGATCCGATGACGCGGTGGAGTCGCTGTCGAGGTGGATCCGGCGAGTCGGCGATCTTGGCCTTCGGGAAGGGGAGTGCATGGTGGTTGCACCCCCACAGGTCTCGTCGCCACCGGCTCGTGCCTTGTCGTCTCGCCGCGGCAGCGATGCGCTAGGTTGCCGCGGGACGTCACCGTTGGCAAAGCCGATGAGACTTTGAATGGTGGCCCTCCACTCGTCGACCTTGTCGGCCGTGGGAGGGTAATCCAGGAGCAGTTGAGCCCGCGCCAAAGCTTCCGCTTGAGTGGTGGGCGGTAATGGCGAACGGTGCAAGGAGCGGGATGTGCTCGGACTTCTAAATACATTAGAAGGAGCCGCATCCCGTCCAGGCGACCGAGCCCCGCCCGCACCAGCCTGTTGGCGCGCGAGCTGCTCTTGAGCGTCTCTGGATCCACCGGCTTGATCACGGCCCAACGAACGTATGGTGCTGCGAGCACCATGACGTTGTCGGTCCCGCGCTTCCTGAGATGGACGCGGTATGTATCCGGACGCCGAGGTCTGCGCCGCCTTGTCCTTGGACTTGGCAGCGTCGTGGGCCTCCTCATCGATGCTCGTTCCTCCGCCAGCGTCTTCCCCACCACTGGTCAGCTCCGGTGGTGGTGGGTTTGACGCGGACGGCTCTGCTGCTGCCGAATCCTTCTTCTTCGGTGGCATGTTGATGAAGATGATGAACATGTTGCTCGTGTGAACGCCGGATCAGGTTCACATAGCCTTGACGCACCCCCTACCTGGCGCGCCAAAGATGTCGGGGAGGCTGATCGTAACCCACGAACACCTATGGGACCTGGCGGACCCGAGTCCCTTGTGGTTCGGTGGGGCGGAGATTGCCTGAAGAGCAGATCGAGGCGATGCACACGAGCAGTTTACCCAGCTTCGGAGCTCTCCGGAGATATAATACTCCTACTGCTGCTTGGTTGATTATATTGTGCTCTTGCTAGGGAGCACAGAGAGCTACAAAACCTAGCTTGTGTGTGTGTGTGTAGTCTCGAATTAGTCGAACTCTAGCTGAGCCGAACCGAACCCTTTCTACGTTGCACACGGGCCTCCTTTTATAGGCTCAAGGGGTCACCACAGGTGGCAACGTGAACAAGGGCAAAAATGGGAAAAATGAGTTGCGGTTGGTGCAACTACTTGGTACAGTGCAATCTACCTAACTCTGACGGCAAGGGACAAGAGCAATAAATGCCCGTCCATGTCGCCTAAACAGTGCAACAGGGACCGTCAGGAGCGCCACCGTTCGCCATGATGGCCTTCTGTCAGCGCCGCTTATCGCTGCTCTCCGCTGGCTGCACAGCCCCTTGACACGCGAGCCTGGAATAGCCCCATGGCGACACGTTGGCGGATGAGCTGGAGCGGAGATGAAGAGAGGTTGCCTGCCGCGGCAAGCGCCTTGCCGCGGCGGAACCCTTGTCGCACTCGGAAGCTTGTCGCTCACCGAGCCTTCCCGGCAAGCTCCTCTTGCCGGGGTCTTGTTTTCTTCGTGCCTTGAGCGGCCTTCCCGGCAAGCTCCTCTTGCCGGGGCCTTGGATACTTTGTTCTTGAATGGCTCCAAAGGAGCCGCCGAGGACCTTGGCGGTCACTAGGCAAGCCTTGCCGCGGGGTGCTGCAACCGCCCGTGCACGAGTTCGGGATACTAGGGTACCCCTACTCTAGTACACCGACAATTTTATTATTTTCATATTTGATTTTTTCTCAAATATTGAAAAGAGGATCATTTCAATTTAATTACTTTTCTCTCCAAAATATTTCGTATTAAAGTATATGAGAGGAGATAATATGACTTCTCCAAAATAAATGAAATATTGGAGGAAAAATATTAAAATCAAATAAATTATTTTATTTGGATTTTATCATTATTTTATTTGGATTAGAAAAATATGCATTTTTCAAAATTGCATTTTAGGCCAAGAAAATGTTCACTAAGTTCTAAATATTCTATTTAGACGGTGAAGATTTGTTTTGGTATTTTTAGATTTTTATTTTATTTTCTAGGATTTTTTCAGGCAAAAGCTGTTTAAAAAAAATCACAAACCGCCTTAACGGGCCGTGGCCGACCCGGACTCCGCCGCCGCCCAGGCTTTATAAGCCGGCCCCGCTGCCCCGCAGCCCACCCCGCCGCCAGCCCACACCGCCACCCAAACCCTAGCCGCCGCCTCGAGCCACATGCCTTGCTGCCATTTGCCCATTGCCGGCCGCGCCCGTCTCGACGTCGATCGCCGCCGACGTCGCCGGAGTCTCGTCGGAGTTGTCGTGGTTTTTTTATTTTCTAGGTAAACCCTAGATCTAGATCCAGACCCGTTTTTTTTAGTTTCCTCGATTTAATTTATTAGATCGGTTTTTCGTCGGTTTATTTACTTAGCGGACGTTCGTCCGTTCATTCGTTTTTACGAACGCTTTTCACCGGTTAAGTTCAGACAGCGAACGTTCGTTCGCTAGTCTTTTCTTTTTTATATTATTTTCGCCCAGGGACCTATTCGCGGTTATTTTTATCACAGATTAGCCCCTGATCTTCAAACCCTCGTAAAATTTTAACCGTTTGTCCAAATTCAGTGAAACCAACGCCAAAATATTCGTCTCGATCCCCTCTTTCTGTTTAAACAACTTGAACAAGGTTTTGACAATTTAAAATTTGGTTTCAAGCAGATTTGAATTCGAAGTTCTTTTGACCGTAGTTTCAGTTCCGTAGCTCCGATTTGGTTGATTCTTTTTGCAGATCGAATCTCTTCAGTTGAGTTTTTCAGATTTGATCTTATTATTTGAGTTTTACACGTGCACCTTTGTTTGATTGTTTATGTATGCTACTGTTTGTTTGCGATAGAATTCCCGGAGTGCGAAGCGTGCTACTACGAGTCTCTAAGTTTTGTGTATCGTCGGCAAGGCAAGTAACACTTTGATCATACCCCTTTGATACCCAGTTTTTATGAATTAGTTACAATCCTCAAACATTGCATGAGTAGGATCTGTTAACATGTGGGTTTGGGAAGTAGATGATGAGGTAGAACCTATTGCCCTGTTTTATTATCAAACCCTGGGAGTTACTTCTACGTTATGCTTATACCGCTATGCTATGCTAGTAGACGTGGTTTGGGTTTGAGTGTATCCATGACAGATGTGAGATTGTTTAATTAATGGTTAACTTAAGGTGGCTACTTTAATACACATCTGCGTGGATTGTTGGTTTGGGCACCTGGAGAATCCAGTGTTGTCCTAGGATATCCCGAAGTACCCGTGTGATCATCCTATGGTTCGTCACCCAGGCTCAAAGGGATCATAAGATTATTCATGCTAGAAACTTCCGTGTGCAGCCACAAGCTATCATGGGCTCTAGCATAGTTGAGTATGTTGCATGACCTCTTTCAGTGGTGGACTAGCAGATGTAGGGGAAAGTAGGTGTATAGCTGTCCACCCGAGTAAAGAGTTAATGTTTACGAAAGGCGTGTCTCGATCATCCGTTTCTCAAACACCATGTAGTGTGAGAAATCCAACGGAGGAGATCGAGTCTTGTGGGGAAAAGTACGCAAACCTCTGCAGAGTGTACAAACTAATCATGGTTAGCCGTGTCCCCGGTTATGGACATCTTGAGTATCTGGTTCTTGAATTATTGATTTGATCTCATCACTTTAAATTAATTTGCTGGGTCATTAACACTGCTTAATTGGGATTGAGTTGGAGGAACCTTCTCAATGATGTTTCAACCACCATGATAGTTAAATAAAATATAATTCTTTGTTGTAGGGAAAAATTGGCTTTTCGCAAAACATTATAACCATAGAGCCTCCACCAGCCATATATGCATTAAGTGATAGTATTTATCTGTTTATTGCTCTATTGTGTTATATTGTCAGCATATTCCATGTGCTGACCCATTTTCGGGCTACAACATATCATGTTGCAGACTTTTCAGACGAAGAGTAAGGTGCGCTAGGTCGTTTGTCATGCACTCAGCTATGCCGTTGGAGTTGATGGACTCACTTTATCTTCCAATCCTTCCGCTGTTATCTTAGTTAGATGGCCTTAAGCCATACTATTTGTAATAAGTTCTCTTTTGAGACATTCGATGTAATAAGTGTGTGATTGCTACTCTGTTATAAATCCTTCGAGTACTGTGTGTGTCAGCATTACCGATCCAGGGATGACACTGAACACAGAGATTTGACCGTCTGAGGTCGGATCGCTACAGCTATGCATGTGTAGGACTACTGTGTTATGTTATATGTTGGGTGTGATTCCTATATTCCTTGTCGCCATGTGTGTGTACTGCTTGCACTGTGTAATTGATTGCTTAGTTTTGCTATGGTAGACGTAGGGACGGATTTATGAGATTCATGAAAGTTGTGAGAGTGTTAATAACTAAAATAATAACTTGTAGAGTGATGTTGCATCCCGAGGGCTCTATAATACTCACGAATGCGTGTACAAAGTGATGTTGCATCCTGAGGGCTCTGCAATGTTCGTGAATGCGTGTAAAGAGTGGTGTTGCTTCGTAAGATCTCTGCAATATTCATGATTAGATTGACGACATACATTGTATCCTAAGGGCTTTACAATGTCCACACTTAGGGTGGAGAGGGTGATATTGTATCCTGAGGGCTCTGCAATAGCCACGCAACCATGATCCTAAGGGCTCTCATGGCAACCATTGGTAATCCTATGATTATGAGGGCTCTCATAGGCAGTTTAGTTGGTGGCAGTCTTTTTTGTCAGATGGGAACTTTGATGAGTAAAATTTGACTAGTAATTGTAAGTAGGGAAAATCAGTTGTGTGCCAAACCAAACTTGAGGGTATTGTTTGTCATACATTGCCTATGGATGTAGGGTTGTTTTATCATATGTATGATTTGCTAATACATTCGACGGATTGACCCTTAAGGCTGCAACCTATTCTTCACGCAACATTTTTCGCTAGTGGGCATTGATGGGGCTCATCGTTTACTTATGCTACATTTTCGTTGTTACTAGTGAATAAAGCTAGCTATGTGCTATGCATTTTGTAATACTTTATAAATTCTAGACCATACGTTGTAGTAAATGATGCACTTTTTACTTTGATATTCATCTATATTGTGTGTGCTAACGAGTTGATCCAAACAACAACAACAACAACAACAACAACAACAACAACAACAACAACAACAAAGAGGTGAAACCAATAAGTTCTCGCGACCAACTCATGGTTCTGGCACATGGATAGCAAGCTTCCACGCACCCCTGTCCATAGCTAGTTCTTTGGTGATACTCCAGTCCTTCAGATCTCTCTTTACGGACTTGTCCCATGTCAAATTCGGTCTACCCTGACCTCTCTTGACATTACCCTCACGTTTTAGTCGTCTGCTATGCACTGGAGCTTCTGGAGGCCTGCGCTGAATATGCCCAAACCATCTCAGATGATGTTGGACAAGCTTCTCTTCTATTTGTGCTACCCAAACTCTATCTCGTATGTCGTCATTCCGGACTCGATCCTTCCTCGTGTGGCCACACATCCAGCTCAACATGTGCATCTCCACCACACCTACCTGTTGAACATGTCGCCTTTTAGTCGGCCAACACTCAGCGCCATACAACATTGCGGGTCGAACTGTCGTCCTATAGAACTTGCCTTTTAGCTTTTGTGGCACTTTCTTGTCACAGAGAATGCCAGAAGCTTGACGCCACTTCATCGATCCGGCTTTGTTGCGATGATTCACATCTTCATCAGTACCTCCATCCTTCTGCAGCATTAACCCCAAATATCAGGAGCGTTTAGCGAGCAGTCGTTGGCTCGCTAGCGCTTCCCAGCAGCCGGACTTTTTTGGAAAGTATTTGTCTCCCTATCTCAGTAGGAAAGATTTTTATTGTCCTAATTGGCTAAACAGAAATAACCCATCAACAGTGTATTAAATGATCCACATGCATGCATTCGGCTGTGGGTTTTTTCCTGCATGGCGTGGATGGCTTTCTAGCATTTAATTCATGATTTATGAATTTTGAAAAGTAATAACTTTTAAACCACGAATCTGAATTAAGATCCGTTTCCATGTTGAAATCATTGTGACGTGCTCTTCGAAACTAGATCCCACATGGGTATGTTTCGATAAAATATTTTTTGTGCAATTTTAGTACCTATTTTGTGCAACCATCTAGCAGTCGATGTGCAACTAACTGCAGTGGATGTGCAACTTCACACCTACCATGTGGACGTGCAGTTTTTACTGATGGCACCTCCACCCCCAAAACTACCCCCTTGAAGTGAGATGTGCAACTTCGTCTCTTGCCGAGGCCAACTGTCTAGTAGTTGGCGTGCAACTTTTCTCCTACCCATGGATGTGCTTTCACTATTTACTGAATCGGCCAACTGCCTAGCAGTAGATGTGCAACTTCAGATGCTGCGATGGCCAACTATCTAACAGTGATGTGCAACTTTCTCTTGTATCCCTTGTGGATGTGTAGTTTCCGTGCTAGCACCCGATCCACACCACCCCCTACTAGTGGGATGTGCAACTTTAGCACCCTGTTTATATGCAACTTTTCACTACCCTCATGAATGTGGAGTTTTCACCATCGATTTATCCTGGCATGCGAGATGTGCAACTTCGTATGTTGCCCCGGCCAACTGCCTAGCAGACTATGTGCAACCTCGTCTATTGTCCCCGCCAACTAAAACTAATATGTATCCACAAGTAGGGAGGGGAAGGAGTTGCACATCTACTAATAGGCAGTTGGCGTGAACAACAGACAAAGTTGCACATACCACTAGAAGGGGAAGTGGGGAAGGGTGTGCCAAGATTGAAAAACTACATATCCACTAGTAGGGAGGAGGGTTTGCACATGGACTACTAGGTAGTTGGCCCAGGCAGTAGACTAGTTGCACAATAGGTTGCCATGGTTGTTAGGTTGCAACCTCATAGAAAGTTGGATCATGCAGCTCTAAAAAATAGTTTTAAAAAAAGTTGCATCATTCTGTATAAAATTGCACAAAGCAGTATTAAAATTGCACCATATAGCACCAAAGTTGGCATCAAAATTTTTTTTTGTCGAAACATACTCATCTGGGATATAGTTTCAAAGATCTCGTTGCGAACAATCCAACAGTGAAGACGGATCTGAATTTCGACACACGGTTTAAAAGATATGACTTTTTAAAAAATTAAAAACCCAACATAAATGAGCATAGATCTGTTTTCCCTTTTGTGACCAGTCCGATTTACATTTAATGCTGATGACCACATGCACCAGCAGACAAGAAAAAGTACACATGTATGTGGCAGAGCGGCCGCTCGTTCTCTCCAACGAGCGCTCGCGCACTTTCAAGATTTCAGGAATATCAAAAGGTGTCCTTCTGAGGCACCACCTGTCTATCCAGGCTAACCTCCTCCTCCTCGCGTCTAGTAGTACTGAAACCACACCTCATGTACTCGAGTTTAGTTCTACTAAGCCTAAAACCTTTTGATTCCAAGGTTTGTCTCCGTAACTCTAACTTCTTATTGACCCCGTCCGACTATCGTCAACTAGCACCACATCATCCACAAATAGTATACATCATGGGATATCTCCTTGTATATCCCTTGTGACCTCATCCATCACAAAGGCAAAAAAAGGGCTCAAAGCTGACCCCTGATGCAGTCCTATCTTAATCAGGAAGCCATCAGTGCCGACATCTGTGACGCCCCTGATTCAATCGTACACTAATCATGCACGCAAATGTGTACGATCAAGATCAGGGACTCACGGGAAGATACCACAACACAACTCTAAAACAAAAGTAAGTCATACAAGCATCATAATACAAGCCAGGGGCCTCGAGGGCTCGAATACAAGTGCTCGATCATAGACGAGTCAGCGAAAGCAACAATATCTGAGTACAGACATAAGTTAAACAAGTTTGCCTTAAGAAGGCTAGCACAAACTGGGATACAGATCGAAAGAGGCGCAGGCCTCCTGCCTGGGATCCTCCTAACTACTCCTGGTCGTCGTCAGCGGGCTGCACGTAGCAGTAGGCACCTCCAACATAGTAGGAGTCGTCATCGACGGTGGCGTCTGGCTCCTAGGCTCCGACATCTGGTTGCCACAACCAGGTAGAAGGGAAGGGGGAAAAGGGGAAGAAAAGCAACCGTGAGTACTCATCCAAAGTACTCGCAAGCAAGGAGCTACACTACATATGCATGGGTATATGTGTAAAGAGGCAATATCGGTGGACTCTGCGGAATGCCGAATAAGGGAGATAGCTAGTCTTATCGAAGAGTACGCTCGCAGCCTCCGTCTTGCGACATGTAGAAGAGAGTAGGTGAAGTCCTCCAAGTAGCATTGCATAGCATAATCCTACCCGCGATCACCTCCTCGTAGCCTCATTAGAGAGCGATCACCGGGTTGTATCTGGCACTTGGAAGGGTGTGTTTTATTAAGTATCCAGTTCTAGTTGTCATAAGGTCAAGGTACAACTCCAAGTCGTCATGTTACCGAAGATCACGGCTATTCGAATAGATTAACTTCCCTGCAAGGGTGCACCACATAACCCAACACGCTTGATCCCATTTGGCGGACACACTTTTCTGGGTCATGCCCGGCTGCGGAAGATCAACACGTCGCAGCCCCACCTAGGCCAGCAGAGAGGTCACCACGCCGGTCTAAACCTAAGCGCCAGGGTGCAGGCCCATCGCCCTTAGCACACACACACGTTGTGTCTGTGACGGAGAGCAGACCTAGCAACCTCCATTACAAAGGAAGTCATGTTACGCGGTCCAACCCGGGCGCCGCCGATCGGCACGACGTCACGAAGGCTTGCCGATACCACGACGTCGAAAGTGCCCATAAGCATTCCCGCGTGAGTTGGTTAGTGCGTATAGGCCGAGAGCGGACTCGGATCAAATACCAAGATCTCGTTAAGCGTGTTAAGTATCCGCGAACGCCCGAATAGGGCCAGCCCACCTCTCTCCTAGGTGGTCACAACCTGCCCTGCTCGCTCCATACAAAGTAACGATCGGGGCCGCCGGAACCCAGGCCCACCTCTACCGAGATGGAGCCACCCGCCCTTCACCCCATCTCCGAACAGTATCACAAGTAATGTAACAAGTATAAAGTATATAGTATATGCCCGAGATCACCTCGAAGTGATCACGCCCGAGAGTATAGCATGGCAAGCGGACAAGAGTGTAGGGCCACCGATGAAACACTAGCATCCTATACTAAGCGAGAGGATAAAGGTAAGGGGAACAACTGTAGCAACAATGACAGGCTATGCATCAGAATAGGATTAACCGAAAGCAGTAACATGCTACACTACTCTAAGGCAAGCAGTATAGTGAAGAGTAGGCGATATCTGGTGATCAAAGGGAGGTCTTGCCTGGTTGCTCTGGAAGAGAGAGGGGTCGTCAACACCATAGTCGTACTGGGTAGCAGCGGCGTCGGTCTCGGTGTCTAGCGGAAGAAGAGGGGGAAGAAACAATGAATACGATGCAAACAGATGCATAACGGTGCATGACAAAGCAATGTGTGATGCTAGGCGTGCCCTAACGCGGTATGAGGTGATACCGGTGAAGGGGGGAAACATCCGGGAAAGTATTCCCGGTGTTTCGCGTTTTCGCAAAGAGGAATCGGAGGGGGAAAGTTGCATGTTCGCTATGCTAGGGATGCGGGGCGGACGAACGGGCTGCGTACCCGAATTCTTCTCGTCGTTCTGAGCAACTTTCATGTACAAAGTATTTTCATCCGAGTTACGGTTTATTTTATATTAATTTTAAAAGATTTAATCATTTTTAGAATTTATTCAATTATTTTAATTCAACATTATCCAGAATAGTGCATGCTGACATCATCATGACGTCAAGATGGCGCCGCGATCAATGAGGTGTTGATTGGTCAATCGACGATGTGGGTCCATTGGGACCCACCTGTCATACTCTGTTTATGTTATCATGGGTTTAGTTAAACTAATTACTATTTAATTAAACTAACAAGTTAATCAGATTAATTAAATAGGATTAATTAACATAATTAATGCACTAATTATTTAACTAATTATTTATTAATTATATTAGTATTATTTTTATATATTTTATTTACTTATTTATTTATTTTAAGAAATTTCTTTGTTTTAACCGTTTCTGGAGGCGGGGCCCTCCTGTTATTGGCCCAAGGGGGCCTATGCGGGTCGGGCGGGCGAGAGGTGTGGCGCCAGCCATTGTGGGCGCGCCTGATGGGCGGCGACGCGCAGCGCAGCTAATGAAGCGATGGCAAGGGCCATGGGTCTTGTGCTGGAGGCGAACAGTCGTGGGGGCAAAGGCGACCGCAGGCACCGGAGTGGCGCGGCGAGGGGCGGGCTGCACCGGGCGGCGGAACGAGGCCGCGGCAGTGGAGCGGCAGAGCGTGACAAGGCTCAAGCGCGTCTGCTGGGGCACCGCTGGCGGGGGGACGCGGTGATGCAGGGACAGGGCGGGGCGCGGGGCGCGGCCCCGAGCGGCGAGCAGGGGAGGGGACGAGCATAGGGCGAGGGAGATAAAGGAGGGGGGCCTCACTGGGTGTCGTAGGGAACAAGGTAGCGGTGCGTGAGGAGGAAGTCGGAGACGATGGCGAAGAAGGAAGCAGGCCGGCGGGGAGGAGGAGGCAGGCCGGTGGGGAGGTCCGGCGAGGTCGTCCTCCAGAGGATGGCGATGCGGCGTCGACGAGGTGGAGCCGGGGACGGCGAGCAGCGTCGGGGCGCGTCGGGGAGGAGGCGAGGCGGTGAGGCGGCGGAGGTCGGGATGGCGGTGCTCGGCGCCCGGTGGGGTCCAGCGAACGAGGGCGAGGCGAGGCGCACGGCGGCATCGAGGCGATGGGATCGGGGTTGCCCGATCCGGATCAAGCAGAGGAGGAGAGGCAGGACTGCGAGGGATGGGGTTGGGTTAGGGTTCGTGCCCGAGGGGGTGTATAGGCGAGGAGGGAGTGGGCGGCTGGCGGGTCGTGGTGATTGGGCGGTGGCTCTCTTGGCTGAGCCCCGGGGGTTTCTTTTCCTCTCTTTTTTGTTTGTTTTTATCTTTTGTATTTTCTTTCTTTTATTTATTTTCTCTTCTATTTTAATTCAAGTTAAAATATTTATGCATTTTATAAAACTGTGTCCTCTACACCATAATTATCTATGTAATATTTAGTACAAACCGAACATTTTTATTTTAATGTTTGAAAACTTTTATTGTTTGACTTAAATTCAAAATTTGAATTTGAATCATTTTGAACTACCATGAGTTTATTAACAGAAATCGAGGTGACGTGGCATCATTAGTAGAGGGTTACTATAGCTTAATTATCCGGGCGTCACAATTCTCCTCTACTACAAGAAATCTCGTCCCGAGATTTTAGAGGTAAGAAGGGGGGAGGTCTAGTTACGAAGTTCTAACGGATCTTCTCGGCCTTGGTTGCTCTTCTCGAAGAGGTCGATCCCTTACATTGATGTCTTCATTTTTCTGCTTCAAGTCATCAAGATGAAGTCGGCAGGCTTTCTTCGGGGGTTCCATCATACTTACGAAAGAATAAGGGGGGTATTCCGGGAGAACGAGCCTCTACAAGATTGACTATCTGGTCGATAACATCGGGGAAGCTGGCAGAAAGTAACTCTCGAATGGAAACTTAAGAAAATATCGAGTGCAAAGTAAAGAGGTTTCATGGGAAGTTTCGAGCGAGTAGGCAACCGTTCAATGCCTGAAACAAAGTGTGAAAGGGGTCCAGAGCAACGAGAATAAGTATTGCGTCTGATACCGGAATGGATCACTAGGAAGTTGGATCGCGAATTACATACGAAGCCAAGCATGAGGAATAACCTTGGAAATAGGGGGGTTTACACGAGAGTCAGGTTTCGATCCTGGGAACTGTGGGTTATGGGCCCACCATGTGGTTAAAAGTAGGAAGGTCGGTGACATCTTGTACGATCATGTAAGCCGTGCATGTCGAGGATAGTACATCGGTTATGTCGGCAACAACATCGGTACCAAGGGCGAGGGACGAAGAGAACCATTTTCCTGCTCGTTGAAACGAGGCGGACCAATAGGCAAAGTTCTTGTCCATCAGTTGTTACCAAAATGTCATCAACAATAGTAACACAGTCTTACTGACACGGTTGTACACCAAGGTGTTTACATAAGCAGAGAATATTACTGCTTAGATCATATAGATCACAAGAAAGGTTAAATAAAACAATGGAAAGGAAATGTGATCAGCAGATTAAACAGAAGAACGCAAAGGAAAATGTGTTTAAACACATATTTCAGGGGTATATCCTTCCCAAGGACAAGCATAGCATGATATCCATGACAGGATATAAGGTAGAAAACCATTTAGGTAACACGGGGAGAGGAATTTTCATGACATTACCCATACAACGGTGTTTGGATAATTGATCAAGAAACATTTAGCATTGGGCTTTAAATGTTCTTGTTGAAAATCGGAGTACCACAGACATGCTTCGAGATAGCATTGACATGGTCTTCAAGCAAAGGTCGGACTTGGATATACAAAGGATTCATCAGGAACAACTTATAGAATAAGTCTTACAATTTCCTCATGGAAGAATGGTTAACCTTGCTAAAATGGAAACTATAACAATAGGTCCTCCGGTCAAGTGTGCTAGGCATGACATCACCTTACCGGGTCATATAAAGACAAATGTTATAACTCTTGAAAATGTGCTCCAACCATCATATCTGACCGAGATTCCGATCTGATCGGTGTTAGGAAACCTCAGACTCATGATGCCTGAGAAGGAAGGGGTGCAGCACAATTTGACGAGATGACAATGTAAGATTCACCAGAAATGAACTATGGAAGCGATTTCTGAAACAAGAGTTCATCAGTAAAACAACGAGAGGATGAGGAGGTGGCTGATGGAATCAACGACAATTCATCGAGATTCACAAAAGATGGATTTCCACAACAATGTGAACAAGGAGATGACAATTGTCAGATCAAATGATACAATGAGTGTAACGCCCGGATAATCATGCTACAGTAATCCCACGCTAATCGTGCCATGACACCTCGGTTACTGTTGCTATCCTCGCAATAATTCGGAACCGTTCGAAATTCAAATTCAAATTATTGATAACAATAAAAGTTTTCAAAAATTAAAACTAAAATGTTCGGTGGTTGTCAAATATTACAAAGGTAATGATGGTGCAGCAAACACCTTTTTAGTAAAAGACTAAGTACTTTAAAATGAAATAAAACAGAAAAGAAAAAAATAAAGAAAAGAAAGAAAGAAAAAGAAAGGAAAACCCTCCCCCCTCACACTGGGCCGACTAGCCCACCTGGCCACCAACCCACCCGCACGCCACAGCCCCTGCCCCCTAGACCGCAACCAGCCAGGCCGGCCCACCTGGCCCATCCGGCAGAACCGGCCCGCCTCCCCCTGCCGCCTCCCTTCCTGTTCCTCGACCTGGTCGGAACAGGGGCGCGTCCCCGCCGCACCCTCTCGCCGGCGACGACGAGAGGATAAGGCCTCCACGCCTTCGCGTCCTCGGTTCCTCCTCCCACTCGTCCCCACTCTCGCATCGGTCCCTGCGCTTCCCCCCTACAGACCCACCGCACCTCGCCCCCTCGTTCCCCACCGCAACCGAGCGCCGCTATGGCCTCGCCGCCATAGTACTCGCAGCCACCGCGACCTCCAAGCCCTTCCGACGCGTCCGCTCGCTCCGCCTCCCTCGACTACGCCTCCACGTCAAGACGCAGGACGCCGAGCACCATCGAACGCTGCCCCAACCTCGTCTTCTTCCTCGGATCCCCGACGCGTCTCCGACGAGCGCCGTCGACTCTCCGGCTACTAAACTCCCAAGGGCCATCTTGCGTGCCGCACGGTGAGCTCCCCATCTCCCGCCCATCTCCGTTAGCTCCCTCGCACGCCCTAGCTAGTTGCCGCTGAAGCACCCGAGCGCTCCGCCGCGGACCCCGTCGCCGACGAGTCTCCGGTGACCAAATGGTCACGGGCTCGTGTCGGATTCGCTCCTCACGCCCCGTAGATCCTCCCCAACCTCTCCATTTCTTCGCTAGCTCGCCCCAGCTCCACTCTCCTCGAGCTCCCGACTGCGCGCCGCCGCTGGGCGCCGCCAAGGTTCTTCCGGTGACCAAATGGTCACGGGCCGAGCCTTTGTGCTCAGCAGCGTCGCGCAGCTCCATCCTAGCCTTCCCGTTCGCCCGAAGGCTGCCTGTGTCGCCATCTTCGTCCGCGCCCATTGCAGCCAGCCCGCGCCGCCGCCGGGCGACTATTCCGGCCACCCACGCCGTCGTGCTCCCCTCCATCGGACGCGGCGCGAAGAGGCCGTTCCAAAGAGCCTGGCCGCGCCCGATTTGGTGCCCCGTAGCGCGATTCCGGCCAACTCTGGCGAGGGGCCACCTCTGTTGGGTCGCCGGAGTCGCTCCGGCACCGTCCGCCGACGTGGCTAGGCGGGCCCCACCCCTGGGTCGCTGCCTGTGGGCCTGGGGGCCCCAACTGGCCACGTTGACCAAGTCAACTTCGCTAACGTGGCACCTACTGCCACTGACAGGCGGGCCCCATGCCATAAAACAAATAAAAACAAATATATAAACTGCTAATTAATTTAGTTAATTAACTAAAACCTAATTAGGCACTGACTACAGGGGCCCACCCCACTAATTAACCCATTTTAGTTAGTTTTAAAACTCTGTTAAGGCCCTTGACAATGACATGTGGGTCCCACTGGACCCACCTGTCTGGTTTGACTGGTCAACCGACCAGTTGACCTGCTGACATCACTCTGATGTCATGCCTACGTCATCACACACTGTTTTGGATAATGTTGGTGAAGGAAATATGCCCTAGAGGCAATAATAAAGTTATTATTTATTTCCTTATTTCATGATAAATGTTTATTATTCATGCTAGAATTGTATTAACCGGAAACATAATACATGTGTGAATACATAGACAAACAGAGTGTCACTAGTATGCCTCTACTTGACTAGCTTGTTAATCAAAGATGGTTATGTTTCCTAACCATGAACAAGGAGTTGTTATTTGATTAACAAGGTCACATCATTAGTTGAATGATCTGATTGACATGACCCATTCCGTTAGCTTAACACTTGATCGCTTAGTATGTTAATGCTTTCTTCATGACCCATACATGTTCCTATAACTATGAGATTATGCAACTCCGTTTACGGAGGAACACTTTGGTACTACCAAACGTCACAACGAATCGGGTGATTATAAAGGAGTACTACAGGTGTCTCCAAAGGTACTTGTTGGGTTGGCGATTTCGAGATTAGGTTTTGTCACTCCGATTGTCGGAGAGGTATCTCTAGGCCTTCTCGGTGATACACATCACTTAAGCCTTGCAAGCATTACAACTAATGAGTTAGTTGTGAGATGATGTATTACGGAACGAGTAAAGAGACTTACCGGTAACGAGATTGAACTAGGTATTGGATACCGACGATCGAATCTCGGGTAAGTAACATACCGATGACAAAGGGAACAACGTATGTCGTTATGCGGTTTGACCGATAAAGATCTTCATAGAATATGTAGGAACCAATATGGGCATCCAGGTTCCGCTATTGGTTATTGACCGAGAATGGTTCTAGGTCATGTCTACATAGTTCTCGAACCCGTAGGGTCCGCACGCTTAAGGTTTCGATGGCGATGTTATATTATGAGTTTATGAGTTTTGATGTACCGAAGGAGTTCGAGTCCCGGATGAGATCGGGGACATGACGAGGAGTCTCGAAATGGTCGAGACGTAAAGATCGATATATTGACGACTATATTCGAGTTCGGAAAGGTTCGAGTGATTCGGTATTTTGAGTACCGGAGAGTTACGGAATTCGTATTGGGCCTTAATGGGCCATACGGGAAAGGAGAAAAGGGCCAAAAGGGTGGCCGCCGCCCCCTTGGACTAGTCCGAATTGGACTAGGGAGGGGGCGCCTTCCTTCCTTCTCCTTTCCCTTCCCCTTCTTGACTCCTACTCCCAATACATGGAAGGACTCCTAGTTGGACTAGGAGGGGGAATCCTACTCCGGTGGGAGTAGGACTCCCCATGGCGCGCCCTACTAGGGCCGGCCTCCTCCTCCCTCCCTCCTTTATATCTGGGGCAGGGGGCACCCCAGAACACACAAGTTGATCTACGGATCTTGCCTTAGCCGTGTGCGGTGCCCCTTCCACCATATTCCACTTCGGTCATATCGTCATGAGCTTAGGAGAAGCCCCTGCGCGGAGAAGTCATATCGTCATGAGCTTAGGCGAAGCCCTGCGTCGGTGGAGCATCAACATCGCCACCACGCCGTCAGGTTGACGGAACTCATCCCGACACTTTGCTGGATCGAGTCCGGGATCGCCATCGAGCTGAACGTGTGCAGAACTCGGAGGTGCCGACGCTCGGTGCTTGGATCGGTCGGATCGTGAGACGCGTCGACTACATCAACAGCGTTGTCATAACGCTTCGCTTTCGGTCTCACGAGGGTGCGTGGACGGACACTCTCCCTCTCGTTGCTATGCCATCACCATGGTCTTGCGTGATCGTAGGAAATTTTTGAAATTACTACGCTCCCCAACAGTGGCATCCGAGCCTGGTTTTATGCGTTGATGTCATGTGCACGAGTAGAACACAAGTGAGTTGTGGACGATACAAGTCATACTGCCTACCAGCATGTCATACTTTGGTTCAGCGGTATTGTGAGATGAAGCGGCCCGGACCGACATTACGCAGACGCTTACGCGAGACTGGTTTCACCGCCCGAGCACTCGTTGCTTAAAGGTGACCGCGGGTGTCATCTCTCTCACTTTAGTTGAATCGAGTGTGGCTACGCCCGTCCTTGAGAAGGTTAAACGGAGTCTATTTGACGAAATATCGCTGTGGTTTTGATGCGAGGTAAGAACGGTTCTTGCTCAGCCCGTAGCAGCCACGTAAAACTTGCAACAACAAAGTAGAGGACGCCTAACTTGTTTTTGCAGGGCATGTTGTGATGTGATATGGTCAAGACGTGATGCTATATTTTATTGTATGAGATGATCATGTTTTGTAACCGAAGTTATCGGCAATGGCAGGAGCCATATGGTTGTCGCTTTATTGTATGAAATGCAACGCCATGTAATTGCTTTACTTTATCACTAAGGAGTAGCGATAGTCGAGAAGCAATAGTTGGCGAGACGACAACGATGCTACGATGGAGATCAAGGTGTCGCTACCGGTGACGATGGTGATCATGACGGTGCCGGAGATGGAGATCACAAGCACAAGATGATGATGGCCATATCATATCACTTATATTGATTGCATGTGATGTTTATCCTTTATGCATCTTATCTTGCTTTGATTGACGGTAGCATTATAAGATGATCTCTCACTAAAATTATCAAGAAGTGTTCTCCCGAGTATGCACCGCTGCGAAAGTTCTTCGTGCTGAGACACCACGTGATGATCGGTGTGATAGGCTCTACGCTCAAATACAACGGGTGCAAAACAGTTGCACGCGGAATACTCAAAGTTAAACTTGACGAGCCTAGCATATAACAGATATGGCCTCGAACACGGAGACCGAAAGGTCGAACGTGAATCATATAGTAGATATGATCAACATAGTGATGTTCACCATTGAAACTACTCCATCTCACGTGATGATCGGACATGGTTTAGTTGATTTGGATCACGTGATCACTTAGATGACTAGAGAGATGTCTATCTAAGTGGGAGTTCTTAAGTAATATGATTAATTGAACTTTAATTTATCATGAACTTAGTCCTGGTAGTATTTTGCAAATTATGTTGTAGATCAATAGCTCGCGTTGTTGCTTCCCTATGTTTTATATGTGTTCCTAGAGAAAATTGTATTGAAAGATGTTAGTAGCAATGATGCGGATTGGATCCGTGATCTGAGGTTTATCCTCATTGCTGCGCAGAAGAATTATGTCCTTAATGCACCGCTAGGTGACAGACCTATTGCAGGAGCAGATGCGCACGTTATGAACGCTATTAGCTCAATATGAGCGATCTGACGTTATGAACGTTTGGCTAGCTCAATATGATGACTACTTGATAGTTTAGTGCACCATGCTTAACGGCTTAGAATCGGGACTTCAAAGACGTTTTGAACGTCATGGACCATATGAGATGTTCCAGAATTGAAGTTAATATTTTAAGCAAATACCGAGTTGAGAGAAATGAAGTCTCCAACAAGTTCTATAGCTAAAAGATGGAGGAGAATCGCTCAACTAGTGAGCATGTGCTCAGATTGTCCGAGTACTTCAATCGCTTGAATCAAGTGGGAGTTAATCTTCCGATAAGATAGTGATTGACAGAATTCTCTAGTCACCATCACTAAGTTAGTAGAACTTCGTGATGAACTATAGTATGCAAGGGATGACGAAAAGGATTCTCGAGCTCTTCGCGATGCTAAAATCGCGAAGGTAGAAATCAAGAAAAACATCAAGTGTTGATGGTTGACAAGACCACTAGTCTCAAGGAAAATGGCAAAGGGAAGAAGGGAACTTCAAAAGGAACGGCAAGCAAGTTGCTGCTCGAGTGAAGAAGCCCAAGTCTAGACCTAAGCCTGAGACTGAGTACTTTTGCTGCAATGGAACTGGTCACTGGAAGCAGAACTACCCCTGGATATTTGGTGGATAAGAAGGATGGCAAAGTGAACAAGGTTATATTTGATATACAGGTTATTGATGTGTGCCTTACTAGTGTTTATAGTAGCCCCTGAGTATTTGATACTCGTTCGGTTGCTAAGATTAGTAACTCGAAACAGGAGTTACAGAATAAACAGAGACTAGTTGAAGGGGAAGTGACGATGAGTGTTGGAAGTAGTTCCAAGATTGATATGATCATCATCGCACACTCCCTATACTTTCGGGATTAGTGTGGAACCTAAATAAGTGTTATTTGGTGTTGAGCATAAATATGATTTGATCATGTTTATTGCAATACGGTTATTCATTTAAGAGAATAAATTGTTGTTCTGTTTACATGAATAAAACCTTATATGGTTACACACTCAATGAAAATGGTTCATTGGATCTCGATCGTAGTGATACACATATTCATAATATTGATGCCAAAAGATGCAAAGTTAATAATGATAGTGCAACTTATTTGTGGCACTTGCCGTTTAGGTCATATTGGTGTAAAACGCATGAAGAAACTCCATGTCGATGGACTTTGGAATCACTTGGTTATGAATCATTTGATGCTTGCAAACCGTGCCTTTTGGGCAAGATGACTAAAACTCCGTTCTCGGAACAATGGAACAAGCTCTTGACTTATTGGAAATAATACATACCGATGTATGCGATCCAATGAGTGTTGATGCTCGTGGCAAGTATCGTTATTTTCTCGACCTTCACAAGATGATTTGAGCAGATATGGGTATATCTACTTGATGAAACATAAGTCTGAAATAATTGAAAAGTTCAAAGAATTTCAGAGTGAAGTGGAAAATCATCGTAACAAGAAAATAAAGTTTCTGCGATCTGATCGTGGAGATAAATATTTGAGTTACGAGTTTGGTCTTCATTTGAAACAATGTGAAATAGTTTCACAACTCACGCCACCGGAACACCACACATAATGGTGTGTCCGAACATCGTAATCGCACTTTATTGGATATGGTGCGATCTATGATGTATCTTACCGATTTACCACTATCGTTTTGGGGTTATGCATTAGAGACAGCTGCATTCACGTTTAATAGGGCACCATCTAAACCGCTGAGATGACACCGTATGAACTATGGTTTAACGATAAACCTAAGTATGTCGTTTCTTAAAAGTTTGAGTTGTGATGCTTATGTGAAAAGTTTTCACCGATAAGCTCGAACCCAAATCGGAGAAGTGCGTCTTCATAGATTACCCAAAAGAAAATGTTGGGTACACCTTCTATCACAGATCCGCAGGCAAGTTTTTCGTTGCTAAGATGGATCCTTTCTAGAGAAGAAGTTTCTCTCGAAAGAAGTGAGTGGGAGGAAAGTAAAGAGCTTGATAAGGTAATTTGTACCTTCTCCCGAATTGGAAAGTAGTTCATCACGAAATCAGTTCGGTGATTACTACACCAATTAGTGAGGAAGTTAATGATGATGATCATGAAACTTCAGATCAAGTTACTACCAAACCTCGTAGGTCTTCCAGAGTAAGATCCGCACCAGAGTGGTGCGGTAATCATGTTCTGGAAGTCATGTTACTAGAACATGATGAAACCTACGAACTATGAGGAAGCGATGATGAGCCCAGATTCCATGAAATGGCTTGAGACCATGAAATCTGAGATAGGATCCATGTATGAGAACAAAGTATGGACTTTGATTGACTTGCTCGATGATCGCAAGCCATGTAGATAAATGGATTTTCAAGAGGAAGACAGATGTTGATAGTAGTGTTACTATCTACAAAGCTCGACTTGTCGCATAAAAGGTTTTGACAAGTTCAAGGTGTTGACTACAATGAGATTTTCTCAACTATAGCGATGCTTAAGTCTGTCGAATCATGTTAGCAATTGCCACATTTTATGAAATCTGGCAAATGGATGTCAAAACTACATTCTTTAATGGATTTATTAAAGAAGAGTTGTATATGATGCAACCGAAGGTTTTGTCAATCCTAAAGGAGCTAACAAAATGTGCAAGCTCCAATGATCCATCTATGGACTGGTGCAAGCATCTCGAGTTGGAAAATATGCTTGATGATTTGATCAAAGCATATGGTTTTTCTGACTTTTGGAGAAGCCTGTATTTACAAGAAAGTGAGTGGGAGCACTACAGCATTTCGATAAGTATATGTGAATGACATATTGTTGATCGGAAATAATGTAGAATTATTCTGCAAAGCATAAAGGAGTATTTGAAAGGAGTTTTTCAAAGAAAGACCTCGGTGAAGCTGCTTATATATTGAGCATCAAGATCTATAGAGATAGATCAAGACGCTTGATAAGTTTTTCAATGAATACATACCTTGACAAGATTTTGAAGTAGTTCAAAATGGAACAGTCAAAGAAAGAGTTCTTGCCTGTGTTACAAGGTGTGAGATTGAGTAAGACTCAAAACCCGACCACGGCAGAAGATAGAAAGAGAATGAAAGTCATTCCCTATGCATCAGCCATAGGTTCTATAAAGTATGTCATGCTGTGTACCAGATCTATTGCATACCCTACCACTAAGTTTGGCAAGGGAGTGCAATAGTGATCTAGGAGTAGATCAATGGACAGCGGTCAAAATTATCCTTAGTGGAATAAGGATATGTTTCTCGATTATGGAAGTGAAAGAAGGTTCGTCGTAAAGGGTTACGTCGATACAAGTTTTAAACTGATCTAGATGACTCTGAGTCTCTATCTGGATACATATTGAAAGTGGGAGCAATTAGCTAGAGTAGCTCCGTGAGAGCATTGTAGACATAGAAATTTGCAAAATACTTACGGCTCTGAATGTGACAGACCCGTTGACTAAAATTATCTCACAAGCAAAACATGATCACACCTTAGTACTCTTTGGGTGTTAATCACATAGCGATGTGAACTAGATTACTGACTCTAGTTAACCCTTTGGGTGTTGGTCACATGTCGATGTGAACTATGGGTGTTAACCACATATAGATGTGAACTATTGATGTTAAATCACATGGCGATGTGAACTAGATTATTGACTCTAGTGCAAGTGGGAGACTGAAGGAAATATGCCCTAGAGGCAATAATAAAGTTATTATTTATTTCCTTATTTCATGATAAATGTTTATTATTCATGCTAGAATTGTATTAACCGGAAACATAATACATGTGTGAATACATAGACAAGCAGTGTCACTAGTATGCCTCTACTTGACTAGCTTGTTAATCAAAGATGGTTATGTTTCCTAACCATGAACAAGGAGTTGTTATTTGATTAACAAGGTCACATCATTAGTTGAATGATCTGATTGACATGACCCATTCCGTTAGCTTAACACTTGATCGTTTAGTATGTTAATGCTTTCTTCATGACCCATACATGTTCCTATAACTATGAGATTATGCAACTCCGTTTACGGAGGAACACTTTGGTACTACCAAACGTCACAACGAATCGGGTGATTATAAAGGAGTACTACAGGTGTCTCCAAAGGTACTTGTTGGGTTGGCGTATTTGAGATTAGGTTTTGTCACTCCGATTGTCGGAGAGGTATCTCTAGGCCTTCTCGGTGATACACATCACTTAAGCCTTGCAAGCATTACAACTAATGAGTTAGTTGTGAGATGATGTATTACGGAACGAGTAAAGAGACTTACGTAACGAGATTGAACTAGGTATTGATACCGACGATCGAATCTCGGGTAAGTAACATACCGATGACAAAGGGAACAACGATGTCGTTATGCGGTTTGACCGATAAAGATCTTCGTAGAATATGTAGGAACCAATATGGGCATCCAGGTTCCGCTATTGGTTATTGACCGAGAATGGTTCTAGGTCATGTCTACATAGTTCTCGAACCCGTAGGGTCCGCACGCTTAAGGTTTCGATGGATGTTATATTATGAGTTTATGAGTTTTGATGTACCGAAGGAGTTCGGAGTCCCGGATGAGATCGGGGACATGACGAGGAGTCTCGAAATGGTCGAGACGTAAAGATCGATATATTGGACGACTATATTGGAGTTCGGAAAGGTTCCGAGTGATTCGGTATTTTTGAGTACCGGAGAGTTACGGAATTCGTATTGGGCCTTAATGGGCCATACGGGAAAGGAGAAAAAGGGCCAAAGGGTGGCGCCGCCCTCCCCTTGGACTAGTCCGGGTGGACTAGGGAGGCGCGCCTTCCTTCCTTCTCCTTTCCCTTCCCCTACTTGACTCCTACTCCCAATACATGGAAGGACTCCTAGTTGGACTAGGAAGGGGGAATCCTACTCGGTGGGAGTAGGACTCCCATGGCGCGCCCCTACTAGGGCCGGCCTCCTCCTCCCTCCTCCTTTATATACGGGGCAGGGGGCACCCTGAACACACAAGTTGATCTCACGGATCTTGCCTTAGCCGTGTGCGGTGCCCCTTCCACCATATTCCACCGGTCATATCGTCATGAGCTTAGGAGAAGCCCTGCGCCGGAGAAGTCATATCGTCGCGGAGCTTAAGCGAAGCCCTGCGTCGGTGGAGCATCAACATCGCCACCACGTCGTCTTGACGGAACTCATCCCGACACTTTGCTGGATCGAGTCCGGGATCGTCATCGAGCTGAGCGTGTGCAGAACTCGGAGGTGCCGTGACGTTCGGTGCTTGGATCGGTCGGATCGTGGAGACGTACGACTACATCAACCGCGTTGTCATAACGCTTCCGCTTTCGGTCTACGAGGGTACGTGGACGGACACTCTCCCCTCTCGTTGCTATGCCATCACCATGGTCTTGCGTGATCGTAGGAAATTTTTTGAAATTACTACGTTCCCCAACAGTTGGAATTAAATATATAATTAAAATCAGAAAATGATTTAAATATTTAGAAAATCATATCTTTTAATCCGTAACTCGGATGAAAATACTTTCTACATGAAAGTTGCTCAGAACGTCGAGACGATTCCGGATACACAACCCGTTCGTCCGCCACACCCCCCTAACCTATCGAACTCGCAACTTTCCCCCTCCGGCTCCTCTGCCCGAAAACAAGAAACACCGGGGATATTTTCCCGGATGTTTTCCCCCTTAACCTGTACCACCTCATACCACGTTAGGGCACGCCTAGCATCGTTACTTGCCATGTCATGCATCGATATGCATCTGTTTACATGGTATTCATTGTTTCTTCCCCCTCTTCTCTCCGGTAGACTATGAGACCGACGTTGCTGCTGCCCAGTTCGACTACGGAGTTGACGACCCCTCTCTCTTGCCAGAGCAACCAGGCAAGCCCCCCCCTTGATCACCAGATATTGCCTATTCTACTCTATACTGCTTGCATTAGAGTAGTGTAGCATGTTACTGCTTTCCGTTATACCTATCCTGATGCATAGCCTGTCCTTGCTACTACTGTTGTTACCTTTACCTGCAATCCTACATGCTTAGTATAGGATGCTAGTATTTCCATCTGTGGCCCTACAATCTTGTCCGTCTGCTGTGCTATACTATCGGGCCGTGATCACTCGGGAGGTGATCACGGCTATATACTATATACTTATACATGATACATGTGGTGACTAAAGTCGGGTCGGCTTGTGGGGCACCCGTGAGTGGATCTTTGAGGCGGAGCGAGAGGGCAGGTTGAGACTACCTGGGTGAGAGGTGGGCCTGGCCCTGGTCGGTGTTCGCGGATACTTAACATGTTTAATGAGATCTGGGTATTTGATCTGAGTCTGGCCATTTGGTCTATACGCACTAACCATCTACGTGGGAGTAGTTATGGGTATCCCGGCGTCGTGGTATCAGCCGAAGCACTTCGTGACGTCAGCGACTGAGCGGCGCGCGCCGGATTGGACTGGAACGCCACTAGGCTAGGTCTGCTTCGGCCTCGACGCAAGCGTGCAAGGTGTGTGCTAAGGGCGATGGGCCCAGACCCCTATGCGCTTAGGTTTAGACCGGCGTGCTGACCTCTCTGTTGAGCCTAGGTGGGGCTGCGACGTGTTGATCTTCCGCGGCCGGGCATGACCCAGAAAAGTGTGTCCGGCCAAATGGGATCAAGCGTGTTGGGTTATGTGGTGCACCCCTGCAGGGAAGTTAATCTATTCGAATAGCCGTGATCTTCGGTAACAGGACGACTTGGAGTTGTACCTTGACCTTATGACAACTAGAACCGGATACTTAATAAAACACACCCTTCCAAGTGCCAGATACAACCCGTGGTCGCTCTCTCGGGGTTACGAGGAGGGATCGCGGGTAGGATTATGCTATGCGATGCTACTTGGAGGACTTTAGTCTACTCTCCTCTACATCTTTGCAAGGCGGAGGCTGCCGAGCGTAGTCTTGACGGATTAGCTATCCCCTCTTATTCGGCATTCTGCATTCAGTCCATCGATATGGCCCTTTACACATATATCCATGCATATGTAGTGTAGCTCCTTGCTTGCGAGTACTTTGGATGAGTACTCACGGTTGCCTTGTTCCCCTTTTCCTTCCTTCACCCGATTGCTGCAACCAGAAGATGGAGCCCAGGAGCCAGACGCCACCGTCCATGACGACTACTACCCCGGAGGTGCCTACTACTACGTGCAGCCCGCTGACGACGACCAGGAGTAGTTAGGAGGATCCCAGGCAGGAGGCTTGCGCCTCTTTCGATATGTATCCCAGTTTGTGCTAGCCATCTTATGGCAACTTGTTTAACTTATGTATGTACTCAGATATTGTTGCTTCCGCTGACTCGTCTATGATCGAGCACTTGTATTCGAGCCCTCGAGGCCCCTGGCTTGTATTATGATGCTTGTATGACTTATTTTATTTTTAGAGTTGAGTTGTGATATATTCCCGTGAGTCCCTGATCTTGATCGTACACGTTTGCGTGTATGATTAGTGTACGATTGAATCGGGGGCGTCACAATGAGGTATGCTCGAGGAAACATACCCAATTAAACATTGGTTGAAGGGTGCACCCGAAATATGGGCCTAGGTAGCACGATCAATGTTAGAATGTTGATTCGATAACCAATGGTCTAAGAATGAAATATCGACCAGTAACTTCAAAGCAATAGGGTTGCTAGAATTTTGAAGTCGCACAGCATAGTTCAATTGTCGGTTTTCCGGTTAGAACAACACGGGAACCAAGGAATGATCGGAGATGGCAGGAAGTATCACTTGTACCAAGAATGCATAAGAGGTGGTGAAATTCTCACGACATTATTGACATAAAAGATGGTAATACTCCAAGGTAAAGAAGAACAATTGCTGGATAGCATGGATCTCAAGGTATAACACGAAACACGAACAAGTTTGTGTTGAACGGGAGGCAATAAGGTGGTCGATGATAATATAAATCATCGAGGGCAAGGATGGTATTTCTCTTCATGAATTCAATTGATATCCCGGAAGAGCTCAAAATGTTGATGATGATCACGACACAATTGTCAAGAGATTTCACGAAGAAGCAATCGAACAGCGACGGCATCAAGAAAAAGCAATGGTGAAGCAAAGGGTCATTGGAACCACGGATACGACACAAACTCGAAACCAAGCTTGTTGTTCAAGGCGAAATGATATGATGAGGAAGATCGACGTAAGCTTAGCTCATCATCGAAGGTTGTGCTCCAGGATTAAGGACCAGGTAGCACAGTTAAAAGTCTGCATGATAATGATATAGCCGTTAAGGCTAGGAATGACTTGAAGGATTATTAAACTCGTAAGCAACCAAAAATACTTAGAGTTATTGAATAGGAGTGCGGATTCGATTCACTTATCAGTGTTCTCGAGTGACTAATAACTCAGAACCTGGGGGGGATCCGAGAGCGGTGAGAAGCAATACTAGATGAAGACTCGCAGGAAGCAACACAGTTCTCGAGATACCAGAGGTTAATACTCGAGGAAGATCAAAAATAGAGGTTGCGGAGATGTATCGATCAACAAAAGACAAGTGCTCTAACTTGTCTGAGAAATGGAATCAAGGAGAAAATGTGGTCGGGACCATGATTGCAAATGATCAATACATAGATACCAGATGATTCCATATCAAATAAATAGTTATTATTACAAGAAGCTTCTATGATAGGATCTACATCGTGTCCATGGGCATGAACACAAAGTTCAAGGTCGACTCCCACTTCTCCAATGCATAACCTTTCATTCACTTCTCGTTTCGATAATGGCATTAGTGTTGAAAGTTTTACCTGGTGAAATACCAGATGAGTATGACCCGTGAAAACTTCCGAGTTCACACATATTAAGGAAGGCATAGGTTCAACCCATCAGGGTATCGTGGAAATATATACCACAAGCTTCAATAGAAATACCACCAGCTTGAAAGCTGAGCAGGGTTGAGAAAGCAGAGGATACAATTTACCAAAGGCATTATGTATCTGAGGGAAGGCTCACAAGGTTATTGAATATGAAGGACGCTGTTGGATAAAATCCAACAAAGGATTTGCCGGTCCATAATGGAGCTGATGTGAGTATCGGTACTCATTCAGAGGAAGAAATAATGCAAGGGCATCAGATTATAGAACATCTAAATAATTCGATGCTTAGATAACAAAGGAATTATGATTTCCGAAACAAAGGATCAGAAGCAGATTGTTTGATTAAAAATGAATAAGTTGAATAGACTTGGGGGTACAATCGACGAAAACTTGATTGGTCGAGGACCAGCTCATGTTTAAGATGACGTCTGAGCTGGAAGGATGAATTCTAGGATCTGATTGAGGATCGCGAGCATTCGCAACATATTGAATCAACAGACTCAAAATGATAATGACAAGGTATGCCATTAAGATTACGAGACTTATGGGATTAACCATAATGCAAGCAAGCAAGAATTTCAAGAGCAATAGGCTGCTCAGGATTTTCGAAAGATCGGGTAGTATTTGAATGTATTTTTGTGAAACACAAGAACAACTTTGGACGAACGGATACTCGGCAAGCACGAGTAATTATCCGTAGGGGTATTCATGCTGCAAGGAACTGCAGGGCAGTAAGCGTAAAGAATTCTCGGAATATCGAAGAGTATTTCAGGACATCTTGTAATAACAAGAGCAACTGGGGATAACAATATGAACGATAGGTGTAAGTAGTTATCCAGAGGGATTTATCGATGGAAGTGAATTGCAAATGCGATGGCACATAGTCTCGAGAGCACATCGTAGAGTATCTTCGAATCTTACAGTGCAAAGAAGATCATCGGTAACAAGGCTCTCCGGAGAAAGTACTTGCGAGAACCTAAAGTTAGTTTTGTTTTTAGCAAAATCATTTAACCCGAATAGAAGAGAGCTCAGAGTCCTAGAGTAAAGATCGAGGAGTAAAAGATCCTAATACCACCCAATGGCGACATGGGCCCGTAAGGCACACAGCCATGTTAGTAAAAGTTTTGCAATGACTAGACTCGACTTCGGCCAAGGAGTAAGGAAGGGGGATTCCTACAGGCAGTCGGCTCTGATACCAACTTGTGACGCCCCCGGTTCAATCGTACACTAATCATGCATGCAAATCTGTACAATCAAGATCAGGGACTCACGGGAAGATACCACAACACAACTCTAAAACAAAAATAAGTCATACAAGCATCATAATACAAGCCAGGGGCCTCGAGGGCTCGAATACAAGTGCTCGATCATAGACGAGTCAGCGGAAGCAACAATATCTGAGTACAGACATAAGTTAAACAAGTTTGCCTTAAGAAGGCTAGCACAAACTGGGATACAGATCGAAAGAGGCGCAGGCCTCCTACCTGGGATCCTCCTAACTACTCCTCGTCGTCGCCGGGCGGGCTGCACGAGCAGAGAGGCACCTCCAGCGTAGTTGGAGTCGTCGTCGACGGTCGCGTCTGGCTCCTGGGCTCCGACATCTGGTTGCGACAACCAGGTAGAAGGGAAGGGGGAAAAGGGGGAGAAAAGCAACCGTGAGTACTCATCCAAAGTACTAGCAAGCAAGGAGCCACACTACATATGCATGGGTATATGTGTAAAGAGGCAATATCGGTGGATTGTACTGCAGAATGCCGAATAAGGGGGATAGCTAGTCTTATCAAGACTACGCTCGCAGCCTCCATCTTGCAAAGATGTAGAAGAGAGTAGATCAAGTCCTCCAAGTAGCATCGCATAGCATAATCCTACCCGGCGATCCCCTCCTCGTAGCCCTGTTAGAGAGCGATCACCGGGTTGTATCTGGCACTTGGAAGGGTGTGTTTTATGAAGTATCCGGTTCTAGTTGACATAAGGTCAAGGTACAACTCCAAGTTGTCCTGTTACCGAAGATCATGGCTATTCGAATAGATTAACTTCCCTGCAGGGGTGCACCACATAACCCAACACGCTTGATCCCATTTGGCCGGACACACTTTTCTGGGTCATGCCCGGCCGTGGAAGATCAACACGTCGCAACCCCACCTAGGCCAACAGAGAGGTCAGCACGCCGGTCTAAACCTAAGCGCACAGGGGTCTGGGCCCATCGCCCTTAGCACACCTGCAGGTTGCGTATGCGGCCGGAGAGCAGACCTAGCAACCTCCATTACAAAGGAAGTCACGTTACGCGGTCCAACCCGGCGCGCGCCGCTCAGACGCTGACGTCACGAAGGCTTCGGCTGATACCACGACGCCGAGTGCCCATAACTGTTCTCGCGTAGTTGGTTAGTGCGATAGGCCAAGAGCGACTCGGATCAAATACCAAGATCTCGTTAAGCGTGTTAAGTATCCGCGAACGCGAACAGGCCAGGCCCACCTCTCTCCTAGGTGGTCACAACCTGCCTGTCGTTCCGCCATTAAAGTAACAATGGGGCCGTCGGGAACCCAGCCCACCTCTACTGGGATGGAGCCACCTGCCCTTCAAACCCCATCTCCACCAGTATCACAAGTAATGTAACAGTATAAAGTATATAGTATATGCTCGAGATCACCTCCCGAAGTGATCACGGCCCAATAGTATAGCATGGCAGACGGACAAGAGTGTAGGGCCACTGATGAAACACTAGCATCCTATACTAAGCAGTAGGATAGCAGGTAAGGGGAACAGCTGTAGCAACAATGACAGGTTATGCATCAGAATAGGATTAACCGAAAGCAGTAACATGCTACACTACTCTAATGCAAGCAGTATAGAGAAGAGTAGGCGATATCTGGTGATCTAAGGGAGGGCTTGCCTGGTTGCTCTGGCAAGAGAGAGGGGTCGTCAACACCGTAGTCGTACTGGGTAGCAGCGGCGTCGGTCTCGGTGTCTAGCAGAAGAAGAGGGGGAAGAAACAATAAATACAATGCAAACAGATGCATAACGGTGCATGACAAAGCAATGTGTGATGCTAGGCATGCCCTAACGCGGTATGAGGTGATACCGGTGAAGGGGGGAAACATCCGGGAAAGTATTCCCGGTGTTTCGCGTTTTCGAACAGAGGAACCGGAGGGGGAAAGTTGCGTGTTCCCTATGCTAGGGATGCGTGGCGGACGAACGGGCTGCGTATCCGAATTTGTATCGTCGTTCTGAGCAACTTTCATGTACAAAGTATTTTCATCCGAGTTACGGTTTATTTTATATTAATTTTAAAAGATTTAATCATTTTTAGAATTTGTTCAATTATTTTAATTCAACATTATCCAGAATAGTGCATGCTGACATCATCATGACGTCAGCATGACGTCAGCAGTCAACAAAGGTGTTGACTTGTCAAACTGACATGTGGGTCCATTGGGACCCACCTGTCATACTCTGTTTAGGTCATCTAGGGTTTAGTTAAACTAATTACTGTTTAATTAAACTAACAAGTTAATTAGATTAATTAAGTAGGATTAATTAACATAATTAATGCACTAATTAATTAACTAATTAATTATTAATTATATTAGTATTATTTTTATATATTTTATTTACTTATTTATTTATTTTAAGAAATTTCTTTTTTTAACCGTTTCTTGAGGCGGAGCCCTCCTGTCATTGACCCAAGGGGGCCTATGTGGGTCGAGCGGGCGTAGAGGGTGACGGGCCAGCCCTGTGGGCGCACGAAAGGTGGCGACGGCGCAGCCAACCGGTGGTGGTCGGGCAGCGCTGGTCGGCCGGAGGCGAACGGTCGTGGGGGCAAAGCGACCGCAAGTCACCGGAGGGGCGGGCGAGGTGGGCGTGGCGGCACGGGCGGCGGAACGAGGCCGCGGGCGAGTGGAGCGCAGAGCGGACAAGGCTCGGCAGCGCGCTGCTGGGCACGCCGGGCGGCGGGACGCGTGATGATGGAGGGGGATGGGCGCGGGGCCCCGAGCGGCGAGCAGGGGAGGGGACGAGCACAGGGCGAGGTAGAGAAAGGATGGGGCTTCACTGGGTGTCGTAGGGAATGGGGCAACGGTGCGTGAGGAGGAAGTCGGAGACGACGGCGAAGAAGGAAGCAGGCCGGTGGGGAGGAGGAGGCAGGCCGGCGGGGAGGTCCGGCGAGGTCGTCCTCCAGAGGATGGCGATGCGGCGTCGACTAGGTGGAGCCGGGTACGGCGAGCAGCGTCGGGGCGCGTCGGGGAGGAGACGAGGCGGTGAGGCGGCGGGAGGTCAGGGATGGTGGTGCTCGGCGCCGGTGGGGTCCAGGCAGAACGAGGGCGAGGCGGCGGCGCACGGCGGCATCGAGGCGATGGGATCGGGGTTTGCCCTGATCCAGATCGGGCAGAGGAGGGAGAGGGAGGAGTGCGAGGGGGATGGGGTTCAGGTTAGGGTTCGGTGCCTCGAGGGGGTGTATAGGCCAGGGGAGGGAGTGGGCCGGCTGTTGGGGAACGTAGTAATTTCAAAAATTTTCCTACGATCACGCAAGACCATGGTGATGGCATAGCAACGAGAGGGAAGAGTGTCCGCCCACGCACCCTCGTGAGACCAAAGCGAAGCGTTATAACAACGCTGTTGATGTAGTCGACGTCTCCACGATCCGACCGATCCAAGCACCGAACGTCACGGCACCTCCGAGTTACGCACACGCTCAGCTCGATGACGATCCCGGACCGATCCAGCAAAGTGTCGGGATGAGTTCCACAAGACGACGGCGTGGGACGATGATGATGCTCCACCGACACAGGGCTTCGCCTAAGCTCATGACGATATGACTTCTCCCAAGCAGGCTTCGCCTAAGCCCATGACGATATGACCGAAGTGGAATATGGTGGAAGGGGCACCGACACGGCTAAGGAAAGATCCAGATCAACTTGTGTGTATTGGGGTGCCCCTGCCCCAGATATAAAGGAGACAAGGGGAGGTGGCGGCCCTATAGGAGGCGCGCAAGGAGGAGTCCTACTCCCACCGGGAGTAGGACTCCCCCTTCCTAGTTGGACTAGGTTTGGAGGAGGAGAAGGGGAGGCGCGCCCCTTCCTTGTCCTATTCGGACTAGAGGGGAGGAAGCGCAGCCCACCTTGGGCTGCCCTTCCTCTTCTCCTATGGCCCATTAAGGCCCATTGACCTCCGGGGGTTCCGGTAACCTCCCGGTACTCCGGTAAAATCCCGATTTCACCCGGAACATTTCCGATGTCCAAATGTAGGCTTCCAATATATCAATCTTTATGTCTCGACCATTTCGAGACTCCTCGTCATGTCCGTGATCATATCCGGACTCGAACAACCTTCGTGCATCAATACTTATAAACTCATTATGATCTTGTCATCGAAACGTTAAGCGTGCGGACCCTACGGGTTCGAGAACTATGTAGACATGACCTAGAACCATTCTCGGTCAATAACCAATAGCGGAACCTGGATGCCCATATTGGTTCCTACATATTCTACGAAGATCTTTATCGGTCAAACCGCATAACGACATACGTTGTTCCCTTTGTCATCGGTATGTTACTTACCCGAGATTTGATCGTCGGTATCCAATACCTAGTTCAATCTCGTTACGTAAGTCTCTTTACTCGTTCCGTAATACATCATCTCACAACTAACTCATTAGTTGTAATGCTTGCAAGGCTTAGGTGATGTGTATTACCGAGAAGGCCTAGAGATACCTCTCCGACGATCGGAGTGACAAAACCTAATCTCGAAATACGCCAACCCAACAAGTACCTTTGGTGACACCTGTAGTACTCCTTTATAATCACCCAGTTACGTTGTGACGTTTGGTAGTACCCAAAGTGTTCCTCCGGTAAACGGGAGTTGCATAATCTCATAGTTATAGGAATATGTATGGGTCATGAAGAAAGCATTAACATACTAAACGATCAAGTGTTAAGCTAACGGAATGGGTCATGTCAATCAGATCATTCAACTAATGATGTGACCTTGTTAATCAAATAACAACTCCTTGTTCATGGTTAGGAAACATAACCATCTTTGATTAACAAGCTAGTCAAGTAGAGGCATACTAGTGACATACTGTTTGTCTATGTATTCACACATGTATTATGTTTCCGGTTAATACAATTCTAGCATGAATAATAAACATTTATCATGAAATAAGGAAATAAATAATAACTTTATTATTGCCTCTAGGCATATTTCCTTCAGTCTCCCACTTGCACTAGAGTCAATAATCTAGTTCACATCGCCATGTGATTTAACATCAATAGTTCACATCTATATGTGGTTAACACCCATAGTTCACATCGACATGTGACCAACACCCAAAGGGTTTACTAGAGTCAGTAATCTAGTTCACATCGCTATGTGATTAACACCCAAAGAGTACTAAGGTGTGATCATGTTTTGCTTGTGAGATAATTTTAGTCAACGGGTCTGTCACATTCAGAGCCGTAAGTATTTTGCAAATTTCTATGTCTACAATGCTCTTCACGGAGCTACTCTAGCTAATTGCTCCCACTTTCAATATGTATCTAGATTGAGACTCAGAGTTATCTAGATTAGTGTTAAAACTTGCATCGACGTAACCTTTACGTATTTAACCTTTTTCACTTCCATAATAGAGAAACATATCCTTATTCTACTAAGGATAATTTTGACCGCTGTCCATTGATCTACTCCTAGATCTCTATTGCACTCCTTGCCAATCTTAGTGGTAGGGTATGCAATAGATCTGGTACACAACATGACATACTTTATAGAACCTATGGCTGATGCATAGGAATGACTTTCATTCTCTTTCTATCTTCCGCCGTTGAGTCTTACTCAATCTCACACCTTGTAACACAGTGCAAGAACTCTTTCTTTGACTGTTCCATTTTGAACTACTTCAAAATCTTGTCAAGGTATGTATTTATTGAAAAACTTATCAAGCGCCTTGATCTATCTCTATAGATCTTAATGCTCAATATGTAAGCAGCTTCACCGAGGTCTTTCTTTGAAAAACTCCTTTGAAACACTCCTTTATGCTTTGCAGAATAATTCTACATTATTTCCGATCTACAATATGTCATTCACATATACTTATCGAAATCTGTAGTGCTCCCACTCACTTTCTTGTAAATACAGGCTTCACCGCAAGTCTGATAAAACTATATGCTTTGATCACACTATCAAAGCGTTTATTCCAACTCCGAGATGCTTGCACCAGTCCATAGATGGATCGTTGGAGCTTGCACATTTTGTTAGCTCCTTTAGGATTGACAAAACCTTCCGTCGCATCATATACAACTCTTCTTTAACAAATCCATTAAAGAATGTATTTTTGACATCCATTTGCCAGATTTCATAAAATGTGGCGATTGCTAACATGATTCGGACAGACATAAGCATCGCTACTGCTTGAGTAAATCTCATTGTAGTCAACACCTTGAACTTGTCGAAAACCTTTTGCGACAAGTCGAGCTTTGTAGATAGTAATACTACTATCAGCATCTGTCTTCCTCTTGAAGATCCATTTATATAATATGGCTTGCCGATCATCGGGCAACTCCATCAAAGTCCACACTTTGTTCATATATGGATCCCATCTCAGATTTCATGGTCTCAAACCATTTCGTGGAATCTGGGCGCATCATCGCTTCCTCATAGTTCGTGAGGTTCATCATGGTCTAGTAACATGACTTCTAGAATAGGATTACCGTACCACTCAGTGCGGATCTTACTCGGAAGACCCACGAGGTTTGGTAGTAACTTGATCTGAAGTTTCATGATCATCATCATTAACTTCCTCACTAATTGGTGTAGGAATCATGGAACTGATTTCGTGATGAACTACTTTCCAATAAGGAGAAGGTACAATTACCTCATCAAGTTCTACTTTCCTCCCACTCACTTCTTTCGAGAGAAACTTCTTCTCTAGAAAGGATCTATCTTAGCAACGAAAAACTTGCCTTTGGATCTGTGATAGAAGGTGTACCCAATAGTTGCCTTTGGGTATTCTATGAAGACGCGCCTCCGATTTGGGTTCGAGCTTATCGGTGAAACCTTTTCACATAAGCATCACAACTCCAAACTTTAAGAAACGCATACTTAGGTTTATCGTTAAACCATAGTTCATACGGTGTCGCTCGACGGATTTAGATGGTGCCCTATGTGAATGCAGCTGTCTCTAATGCATAACCCCAAAACGATAGTGGTAAATCGGTAAGATACATCATAGATCGCACCATATCCAATAAAGTGCGTTCTGACGCTCGGACACACCATTATGTTGTGGTGTTCCATGTGGCGTGAGCTGTGAAACTATTCCACTTTGTTTTAATTGAAGACCAAACTCGTAACTCAAATATTCATCTCCACGATCAGATCGCAGAAATTTTATTTTCTTGTTACGATGATTTTCCACTTCACTCTGAAATTCTTTGAACCTTTCAACTATTTCAGACTTATGTTCCATCAAGTAGATATACCCATATCTGCTCAAATCATCATGTGAAGGTTAGAAAATAACGATACTTGCCACGAGCATCAACTTTCATTGGATCGCATACATCGGTATGTATTATTTCCAATAAGTCAGTAGCTTGTTCCATTGTTCCGAGAACGGAGTTTTAGTCATCTTGCCCAAAAGGCACGGTTCGCAAGCATCAAATGATTCATAATCAAGTGATTCCAAAAGTCCATCAAGATGGAGTTTTCTTCATGCGCTTTACACCAATATGACCTAAACGGCAAGTGCCACAAATAAGTTGCACTATCATTATTAACTTTGCATCTTTTGGTTTCAATATTATGAATATGTGTATCACTATGATCGAGATCCAATGAACCATTTTCATTGGGTGTGTAACCATATAAGGTTTTATTCATGTAAGCAGAACAACAATTTATTCTCTTACTTAAATGAATAACAGATTGCAATAAACATGATCAAATCATATTTATGCTCAACACCAAATAACACTTATTTAGGTTCCACACTAATCCCGAAAGTATAGGGAGTGTGCGATGATGATCATATCAATCTTGGAACTACTTCCAACACTCATCGTCACTTCCCTTCAACTAGTCTCTGCTTATTCGCAACTCCTGTTTTGAGTTACTACTCTTAGCAACCGAACCAGTATCAAATACCGAGGGGTTGCTACTTAACACTAGTAAAATACACATCAATAATTTGTATATCAAATATACCTTTGTTCACTTTGCCATCCTTCTTATCCGCCAAATACTTGGGGTAGTTCCGCTTCAAAGGACCAGTTCCATTGTAGCAAAAGCACTTAGTCTCGTGCTTAGATCCAGACTTGGGCTTCTTCACTCGAGCAGCAACTTGCTTGCCGCTCTTCTTGAAGTTCCCTTCTTCCTTTGCCCTTTTCCTTGAGACTAGTGGTCTTGTCAACCATCAACACTTGATGTTTTTCTTGATTTCTACCTTCGCCGATTTTAGCATCGCGAAGAGCTTGGGAATTGTTTTCGTCATCCCTTGCATATTATAGTTCATCACGAAGTTCTAGTAACTTTAGTGATGGTGACTAGAGAATTCTGTCAATCACTATCTTATCCGGAAGATTAACTCCCACTTGATTCAAGCGATTGAAGTACTCGGACCATCTCGAGCACATGCTCACTAGTTGAGCGATTCTCCTCCATCTTTTAGCTATAGAACTTGTTGGAGACTTCATATCTCTCAACTCGGTATTTGCTTGAAATATTAACTTCAATTCCTGGAACATCTCATATGGTCCATGACGCTCAAAACGCCTTTGAAGTCCCGATTCTAAGCCGTTTAAGCATGGTGCACTAAACTATCAAGTAGTCATCATATTGAGCTAGCCAAACGCTCATAACGCCTCGCATCCGCTCCTGCAATAGGTCTGCACCTAGCGGTGCATCAAGGACATAATTCTTCCGTGCAGCAATGAGGATAAACCTCAGATCACGGATCCAATCCGCAATATTGCTACTAACATTTTTCAATACAATTTTCTCTAGGAACACATATAAAAACACAGGGAAGCAACAACGCGAGCTATTGATCTACAACATAATCTGCAAAATACTACCAGGACTAAGTTCATGATAAATTTAAGTTCAATTAATCATATTACTTAAGAACTCCCACTTAGACAGACATCTCTCTAGTCATCTAAGTGATCACGTGATCCATTTAACTAAACCGTGTCCGATCATCACGTGAGACGGAATAGTTTCAACGGTGAACATCACTATGTTGATCATATCTACTATATGATTCACGTTCGACCTTTCGGTCTCCGTGTTCCGAGGCCATATCTGTTATATGCTAGGCTCGTCAAGTTTAACCTGAGTATTCCGCGTGTGCAACTGTTTTGCACCCGTTGTAGATGGACGTAGAACTTATCACACCCGATCATCACGTGGTGTCTGGGTACTACGAACTTTGGCAACGGTGCATACTCAGGAGAACACTTCTTGATAATTTTAGTGAGAGATCATCTTATAATGCTACCGTCAATCAAAGCAAGATCGATGCATAAAGGATAAACATCACATGCAATCAATATAAGTGATATGATATGGTCATCATCATCTTGTGCTTGTGATTCCATCGCCAAGCACCATCATGATCACCATCGCCACCGCGCCGACACCTTGATCCCCATCGTAGCATCGTTGTCGTCTCGCCAACTATTGCTTCTACGACTATCGCTACTCCTTAGTGATAAAGTAAAGCAATTACATGGCGTTGCATTTCATACAATAAAGCGACAACCATATGGCTCCTGCGATTGTCGATAACTTGGTTACAAAACATGATCATCTCATACAATAAAATATAGCATCACGCCTTGACCATATCACATCACAACATGCCCTGCAAAAACAAGTTAGACGTCCTCTACTTTGTTGTTGCAAGTTTTACGTGGCTGCTACGGGCTGAGCAAGAACCGTTCTTACCACGCATCAAAACCACAACGATACTTCGTCAAATAGACTCGTTTAACCTTCTCAAGGACCGGCGAGCCACACTCGGTTCAACTAAAGTGAGAGAGACAGACACCGCCGGTCACCTTTAAGCAACGAGTGCTCGAGCGGTGAAACCAGTCTCGCAGAAGCGTCACGCGTAATGTCGGTCCGGGCCGCTTCATCTCACAATACCGCTGAACCAAAGTATGACATGCTGGTAGGCAGTATGACTTGTATCGCCCACAACTCACTTGTGTTCTACTCGTGCATATGACATCAACGCATAAAACCAGGCTCGGATGCCATTTGTTGGGGAACGTAGTAATTTCAAAAATTTCCTACGATCACGCAAGACCATGGTGATGGCATAGCAACGAGAGGAAGAGTGTCCGCCCACGCACCTCGTAGACCAAAAGCGAAGCGTTATAACAACGCGGTTGATGTAGTCGACGTCTCCACGATCCGACCGATCCAAGCACCGAACGTCACGGCACCTCCGAGTTTCGCACACGCTCAGCTCGATGACGATCCCGGACCGATCCAGCAAAGTGTCGGGATGAGTTCCGTCAAGACGACGGCGTGGTGACGGTGATGATGCTCCACCGACACAGGCTTCGCCTAAGCTCATGACGATATGACTTCTCCGGCGCAGGGCTTCGCTAAGCTCGCGACGATATGACCGAAGTGGAATATGGTGGAAGGGGCACCGCACACGGCTAAGGAAAGATCCGTAGATCAACTTGTGTGTATTGGGGTGCCCCTGCCCCGTGATATAAAGGAGACAAGGGGAGGTGGCGGCCCTATAGGAGGCGCACCAAGGAGGAGTCCTACTCCCACAGGAGTAGGACTCCCCTTCCTAGTTGGACTAGGTTTGGAGGAGGAGAAGGGGAAGGCGCCGCCCCCTTCCTTGTCCTATTCGGACTAGAGGGGGGAGGGGGGCGCGCAGCCCACCTTGGGCTGCCCTTCCTCTTCTCCTATGGCCCATTAAGGCCCATTGACCTCCCGGGGTTCCGTAACCTCCGGTACTCGATAAAATCCCGATTTCACCGGAACATTTCCGATGTCCAAATGTAGGCTTCAATATATCAATCTTTATGTCTCGACCATTTCGAGACTCCTCGTCATGTCCGTGATCATATCCGGGACTCGAACAACCTTCGTGCATCAATACTTATAAACTCATTATGATCTCATCATCGAAGCGTTAAGCGTGCGGACCCTACGGGTTCGAGAACTATGTAGACATGACCTAGAACCATTCTCGGTCAATAACCAATAGCGGAACCTGGATGCCCATATTGGTTCCTACATATTCTACGAAGATCTTTATCGGTCAAACCGCATAACGACATACGTTGTTCCTTTGTCATCGGTATGTTACTTACCCGAGATTTGATCGTCGGTATCCAATACCTAGTTCAATCTCGTTCGGTAAGTCTCTTTACTCGTTCGTAATACATCATCTCACAACTAACTCATTAGTTGTAATGCTTGCAAGGCTTAGGTGATGTGTATTACCGAGAAGGCCTAGAGATACCTCTCCGACGATCGGAGTGACAAAACCTAATCTCAAATCGCCAACCCAACAAGTACCTTTGGTGACACCCGTAGTACTCCTTTATAATCACCCGATTCGTTGTGACGTTTGGTAGTACCAAAGTGTTCCTCCCAGAAGCGGGAGTTGCATAATCTCATAGTTATAGGAATATGTATGGGTCATGAAGAAAGCATTAACATACTAAACGATCAAGTGTTAAGCTAACGGAATGGGTCATGTCAATCAGATCATTCAACTAATGATGTGACCTTGTTAATCAAATAACAACTCCTTGTTCATGGTTAGGAAACATAACCATCTTTGATTAACAAGCTAGTCAAGTAGAGGCATACTAGTGACATACTGTTTGTCTATGTATTCACACATGTATTATGTTTCCGGTTAATACAATTCTAGCATGAATAATAAACATTTATCATGAAATAAGGAAATAAATAATAACTTTATTATTGCCTCTAGGGCATATTTCCTTCACCGGCCTGGCAGGTCGTGGCCCAGTTGGGCCGGTGGCCTGCTGGGTCGGAGCCCCGGGGGGGTTTCTTTTCCTTTTTTTTGTTTGTTTTTCTCTTTTGTATTTTCTTTCTTTTATTTATTTTCTCTTCTGTTTTAATTCAAGTTAAAATATTTATGCATTTTATAAAACTGTGTCCTCTACACCATAATTATCTATGTAATATTTAGTACAAACTGAACATTTTTATTTTAATGTTTGAAAACTTTTATTGTTTGACTTAAATTCAAAATTTGAATTTGAATCACTTCGAACTAACACGAGTTTATTAACAGAAATCGAGGTGACGTGGCATCATTAGTAAAGGGTTACTATAGCTTAATTGTCCGGGCGTCACATCACTTGTTCGGACACTTACTAAATAAAAATAAAACTGTGAAACAAACTTGGTAAAACGAGTAAAGACCGAAAACTATGTATTGTGGACATGAATAAGCGCTAGATGGATATGATATGAGGGATTTTGGCACTTTAATAAACTCTACAAAGTATGCATAATATCCACTCATCAACTTCCCCAAGTTTAAACCTTGCTCGTCCTCGACCGGATGTGGCACGACAAATTGAACGTGCTCGACACGCCCTGCCTCTGGATTCGGCAAGGGCGGCCGCGGGCTGCACCTGTTGCACGGGTGGTACATGGCTAGTGAGCGTGCTGGCCAGCATCGCCAGACCGCGCCTCGAGCATGCACCAGACGATAATGGCAACCACGGGCATGCACTTGCTGTCTGGGAACACACGGGCCCTCTCATCCTCCCTCAACTATTTGTACAAGCTCCACACATGATTCGCGAGCACTGGCGCGCTCTTGATCCGGGCGCCGATCTAGCAGGCGATGGAGACATTGAGCGGATCAGTGCCAGCCCAGTTGTCGATCATCCTCTGCCACACGTTGGTCAACACCATCGACGGCGACGGCAGGGTGGCGTCGGGCGTTTGGGGATTTGAGAGACAGAGAGAGACATATTAGGGTTTCTCACGAGGAAGGAGGTGGCGAGACGCAGAGAGACGAGAGAGGAGTGGTGGAGTAGGCATGGCTATTGAATAAGGTTGCGCTGATTTGATTACTCGACGTGTATGATTGACAAGTGGGCCCATGACGGCGACCCTGATGTGGTGCCAAAGGGGAGCATGGGTTGTTTCCGCAAAACGCGAGGGAGTTATTCAGGGCGCTCTACCGTCGAGGGGACCGTAGAGTGTTATGTATTTGCATGTATATAGGAATCGTAATTGCAGTGTTTCTTGAATTGTGGGACCTATTCGTAGCGCGTTAGAGCAACTCTATCAGACCCTGCAAAACGCCCCGGCCCGCAAAATAACCGCCAAATTGCGGGTCGGGGCCAAAAAAACTGCACGACCAGACCCCGCATCCGGCACCGACCCGCAAAATTTTTTGCGGGGTGCGGCAAATCTTCTCCCCCAACCTCTATCTTCACGGGCTGGGAGGCCGACCCGAGCTCAACCCCCATCCGGCACGAGATTTGGCGGGAGGGACATTTCCGCGCGCCCTTTCCCGCTCCCCGCACCCTCCGCCACCATTGCCCCCCCCCTCCGAAAGCTCCGGCCGCTCCTCCCCGGCCGTCCCTCGCCACCATGGACGGCCCCATGTTGTCCCCCGTCACCGTCGAGGTCGCGACGCCTTCCCTCGGCGAATCTGTCGCGCCGCCATGTTGGCCCCGCCGACGTCGCTTAAGCACACGCCACGCTTGTTCGCAAGCGGCGGGCAACGTCTTCGCAGGCAGAAACCGCTGCCCCGCCCGCGATGGCCCGCGCTCCGGGCGCCAATGCCGCTGTGCAATCACGACCGGCGGCGGAGAAGGCCGGCAAGGCCGCGGGCGCAAAGCGGAGGAAGGTTCCGACTTCAAGGAAGCCATCTTCTTCAACCTCTCACTCCATCCCCCCGCAAGGAGGTGCTCTGGCGATGTCGTTCGACGGTGCCGCTCCCCCCGCGAGTGAGGTGTTCGACGAAATGGCCGGAAGGTATATCTCTTTGGACTTCGGCCATTCTCTTTCATTTTTGCCATTGTTTTCGATAGCTCGTGACTTGTTATCGTTCGCTATAGTAGTGGTTCGAACAATGCAACAACCAAGTTCGTGAACTTGTTGGACACGAACGCGGTTGACATTGATCAAGCCCCTTTCGAACCTTTCGACTACAATGAAACAGAGGGCTGCGTGGACGATCATGGTTGTGCGGATGACTTGGCGGAGATCGAAGCGGAAGCGTTTGAGAATTCACAAGCAAAAACTAAGAAAAGCCAAAGATCGAAGAACTACACTATCTTGGAAGATCAAGCTTTGATCAAAGCATGAAGTGAGGTGTCTCTTGATGCATGCACGGGTACTAATCAAACCGCCAAGAGATATTGGCAAAGGATTGAAGATCAATACTTCCGCATTATGAAAAACTATCCCAATAAGACTCGACGCACATTTTGGTCTCTTCAAGGTCGTTGGGAGAACATCAAGCCTATGTGCAGCCGTTGGGCAGCTTGCTTGGAGCAAGTACGCAATGCACCTCCAAGTGGCACCATGGAGTCCGACTATGTGAGTTTGCTTTGCCTTTGTTCAAGTTATGCATCATCATAATGTATCATGAAAAATGATTGCACCACTTTGTTCACATTGTGTAGGACAAGATTGCTCAACATAGATACAAGGACATGGAAGCTTCGGAAGGCAGATTCTTCAAATTAGAGCATTGTTGGGAGCTGCTCCAAAAGTGCGACAAGTGGAAGTTGATCGACAAAGAGTCCCCACCAAAGAGAGGCTCACTTACAAACATGGATGAAGATGAGGATGATGATGGCCCAAGAAATTTGAACAAGCCCCATGGCGACAAGAAGACTAGAGAGAAGATAAAGAGAGAGCAAGAAGCATCGAGCTTGAGGGAGAAGATTGATGCCATGGTGCAATCAAACGAGTTGATGTTGTTGAAGTCATTGGAGATCAAGAAAGAGTTGGCCGAAAACAAGGCAAAAAAGAAGCAAGAAAAATGGCAAATGCTCAAGGAGGAGGGGCTGCGCAAAGCTGCCATTGAGGAGAGAAAAGTACGCGCCTCTGAAAACAAATAGCTGTCATTGTTGCTCGCCGAAGAGAACAAGATCATGTCAATGAACCGCAATGACATGGACGACGTCATCAAAACATGGCATGATATGGCAAGGAGAGAGATCTTGAAGAGGAGAATGGTCGCCTCGGTCGGTCCGTCTGCCAGTTCCGGTGATGTTTTCTCTGCTCCATATGGTGGCAATGTGGATGATTTCGGTGCGGGAGTTGGAACAAGCGACGGAGGTGGCTACGGTGGCGCCGATGAACTTCAAGATGGACTCCATGGCGCGGAGTGAAGATCGACCCCCAAAATGATGCCGGACATGGGCACATACCTTTGCGTGCCCTCTTTTGCGTAATGAACTTCGCTTTTATTTGCGCGCAAACTGTTTATGTCATTTGAATTTGAACTTGTTTGTGAAACTCTATAACAAATTTCAGATTTGCAGTTTTTCTGTTTGCGGGTCGTTACGCCGTTGCATGAGCAAAACCCGCATAGCCGACCCGTAAAAAAAAGCATATTCCACGAATATATTTTTTACGAATCCGTTTGGGGATCTGCATCTATGCTAGCCCCCGCCGGCCCGCAAAAGCGGTTTTGCGCGAACTGTAAACACGTTTTGCGGACCGACGTTTTACGGGGTGTGCTAGAGTTGCTCTTAGAGAGTTCAGTAATCTTCTCCACGGTAGCCATCAAGGGCCTCCTCCATGGATTAACTGTCTGCGATCCTCCCCCGAATTGTTTCCGCTTGGGCAATCCTCCTTGTTGTCAGCTCAAAAAAAGAAAAATCCTCCTTGTTCTCGTCGCGGTCTCCGCTCTCCTCTCTTTCTCCCCGTTCTCCAAAGAATCCGAGACGGCGACGCCCGCATCAAATACGCCGCCGCCTCCGCTTCCTCTCCCTTATTCCGATTCTATAACACGTGCGTGCCTCGGCCGCCACTTTCCCAACTCTCCTCGACCACTTCCGCCGGCGTGTGCCTTCCTCTCCGCCGGCGCCTGCACAGCAAGTCCAAGAGAGGTGCGTTTCCTGCAATTCGATCATGGTGATTTCCCTTGCTTCTGTCGGGGTTAGGTACGTCTGTATTTTACTTAGGTATAAATAAAAATCGCGATGGTTGGCGGGTGATGTCGACTGTCGATGATCCGAGAAAAAAAAATCTCTCTTTTTTCCTGCCAAAAAGAAAGCACCCTACTCCCTACTCACATGATTTGTCCTGTTGCTCCACCATGGTTTCACATGTTCTGTTGCTTTCCACTAGCACCCGGATAAATAACACCTTTTTTTGTGAGGCTGTGCATATGACAACTTGTTCAAAAATACAAGGAGCAAAAAAATTCAGCTGGTTACTTTGTCCCCTGTAGTGAAGGGGGATTCTTGCCTTTTCCTATTCTACAGTTGAGTTGCTGTTGGAAAATCTTTGAACGCCCGATTTACAATCTGTTATCATCATCTGTTACTGATGGCAAGATAGGACCTGTCTCACAGGGCTTTGCATACTCACCACTACAAAGAAACCATGGCTCTAGCATCGCCGGTGGACTATGCTGGCACAATCACTTCAAGTCAGAGGCAACTCAGTTCTGTGATGCCCCGGTGCAATGGCTTGCGATGTACTATTGGATATGGAAATAAATCAAGAGCAGCAGGTCACTTGGTTGTCAGAGCCATGTCCATGGATCGCCCGAAACTGGACTTTTCAAATCCGAATTGGAAGAATCAATTCCAAGAGGATTTCGATAGGCGGTTCAGTTTGCCGCATTTGACAGATATAATTGATGTGGAATCGAGGCCGACGACATTTTCTCTCAAGAGCAGGTATCCATTTCTGTCTAATGCATTTGTCTTGATCTGTGCTGTTGGTGATCAAACTAGATCTCTTTAGGATTTTTCTGATGTTTGCTTTGTCCACAACAGGACCCCTCTGGAGAATGTTGATGGTTCTTTGGAAGAGTCATGGAACGGCTATGTTAATGACGACGACAGAGCACTTTTGAAGGTATGCTTCATCATTGAGTGATCAAAATACTAGATATGGATCAAACTCCCCATCAATTACTTGAATACTCCCTCCGTTCCTAAATATTTGTCTTTCTAGACATTTCAACAAGTGACTATATATGGAGCAAAATGAGTGAATCTACACTCTAAAATATGTCTACATACATCCGTATGTGGTAGTCATTTGAAATGTTTAGAAAGACAAATATTTAGGAACGGAGGGAGTAGTTTCTTTGGCTGTCTGAATATAGTTTGAACTTTTAACATAAATGTAGCATGCTCTTTTTTTTCTGCACTTTGGCTATTAGTAAATGTGTATGATAGACCTCAACTGTAATGTCCATGTGTGCAGCATCAAGGTAAATGCAATAATATCTCTCATTACAAAGTTGTTGATTCTTCAGGTTATCAAGTTTGCCTCGCCAACGTCTGCTGGAGCTGAATGCATTGATCCTGATTGCAGCTGGGTTGAACAATGGTGACAAACACTCTGCAAATTTATATTGTTTACTTGTGCCAAATTATTTTCTGAGCTCACACAAACTCATGTCTTTTCCAGGGTGCACCGGGCAGGCCCACGTAAACAAATATATTTTGAGCCTCAGTGTGTAAAGGCTGGAATTGTAACTTGTGGCGGACTTTGCCCTGGTCTCAACGATGTCATCCGGCAGGTAGAACAGACTTGATGAGTTGATCTCTGACTGTCTGCACCGATAAATAAAAGATTAATAGTACCTTTTTATCATATCTTCTGAAAATTCTCTTGAAGAAAACACAATTCCCAATTTTGAACGGTGTTGTGCTTGCATTCTTGACTCTTGTAGATCGTGCTTACGCTTGAAAAATACGGAGTGAAAAACATTGTTGGGATACAGCATGGTTTCCGCGGATTTTTTGAAGATCATTTAGCGGAAGTGCCGGTAAGAATTCTTTGTACATTATAAAGTAATCAGGAAACACTGATAACCATCCTGATGTAAGTTTGTGGCTCTTTTACTTCACCCAGCTTAATAGACATGTCGTCCAAAATATCAATCTTGCTGGTGGCAGCTTCTTAGGAGTGTCTCGTGGCGGGGCAAGTGTTTCAGACATTGTCGACAGCATCCAGGCATGTACATGCAATTCTGGTATGCTGCAAAAATATGTTTACTACAAGATGGTACGTTTAAGACTTACCGACTTGATTTCTGCAATCCACATTCAGGCCAGGAGGCTTGACATGCTCTTTGTACTAGGTGGAAATGGAACTCATGCTGGAGCTGATGCTATACATGGCGAGGTATGTTAATTTATATCTTCCTTGCGTCAGAGCAAGACATGTCTTTCCTTCAGCTCCTAGACTAGATTGTACCAGAAACATTTTTTGGTCTCGCTTAACTATGACGTAGTAGCATGGATTGTGGGATTAGGGATCAGTATGTATGGGTGGAAGGTTTGCATACTTATGTCTGACTGTTTCTTTTGGTGAAAATTAGTGCCAGAAGAGAAAACTAAAAGTGTCGATTATTGGTGTCCCAAAAACAATTGACAATGACATACTACTGATGGACAAGACATTTGGATTTGATACTGCAGTGGAGGCAGCACAAAGAGCTATCAACTCTGCATATATTGAGGTGATTCATTTTAGCAACCTCTCAGACTCTCATCTCATGTGTATATATATCTGCAAGCGGGCAAAGAATATATTGTCATATTGGTTGCCCCTCAAATGAAAACTATATTTGTGGTTCGCGCTCTATGGTCAGGCACATTCTGCATTTCATGGCATTGGATTGGTGAAGCTGATGGGAAGAAGCAGCGGATTTATCACAATGCATGCTTCCCTGTCAAGCGGGCAGGTCGACATTTGCCTGATACCTGAGGTATCAAACTCTTCAACTTGTGCTGTGTATGCCCTTCCAACTCACTATACCCCTCTCCTCTGATTGAGTTAATACGTGGTAATCCAAATGAAGGTACCATTCACCCTTGATGGACCGAACGGAGTTCTTCGGCACCTTGAGCACTTGATAGAGACCAAGGGGTTTGCTCTCATGTGTGTCGCCGAAGGTGCTGGGCAGGTAAGGTTACCTTCACATACAAGATCAATTTTCTTGGGAAACTTAACTGCCAGCATGAGGAGTGATTTACCAAGGATCTCTTGACTTAGGGATGGGCCCGTGTGCGCATCAATTGAGAAACATACAATATTCCATTCTGTTACAAGAATATTATGTGAAATATTGCATTATGTTTCCAGGAATATTTGCAGAAGTCAAATGCAACTGATGCTTCAGGGAACATGGTTCTCAGTGATATCGGTGTGCACCTTCAACAGAAGGTTGGTCCATATCATTAGGTGTTCTTTACCATGATGTAGGTGCTATGAATGACACTATATTTAAATTAACCAATGCCATGCCACAGATCAAGTCTCATTTCAGAGAGATAAATGTCCACTCTGATGTGAAGTACATCGACCCTACATACATGCTCCGCGCTGTGCGTGCCAATGCGTCTGATGCCATCCTCTGCACGGTGCTCGGTCAGAATGCTGTAAGACGCCGTTTCTCTCGATCTGCTGCCTGTGTCTCGCAACAAGTTTTTGTGTTTTCTGTTTTCTGAGATGAGCATTGGTCCCTGATTGAACCTTGCAGGTTCATGGCGCCTTTGCAGGGTTCAGCGGCATCACAACCGGAATATGCAACACACATAATGTGTACCTGCCAATACCTGAAGTTATCAAGACGCCAAGGCTTGTCGACCCAAACAGCAGGATGTGGCACAGGTGCTTGACATCCACAGGTCAACCTGACTTTTGTTGATCAGTTCTTGACAGGCACGTTTGTAAACTCTAGTGCTAGAAGTACCGGTGGTGTACAGGATTGTCAATGTCATTCTTTTTTGTCTTCCATCAGAAAGACATGGTATGCCCAGTAATTCCTGGCTGATCCTGAGCTCATCTGCTACTGGATGAACAGTAAATTTCAAAAAAAATGTAAACAAATAAGATGTTCTAACAAAAAAAACTTTTAAACAAATTTCAGTCCGCATGTGGTCCATATTGGAATATCAAAAACATCTTATATTTGTGAACGGAAGGAGTAGCTAACAATTTTTTTAATGTGAATTTGTTTGGCGCCAAAGCTGTTGTATTCGGAAGAATAGGTGAGTGATTCATACACAACATCTCTTTCTTTTATCGAAGGGTTCTAGCAATTGATATCCTTTCACGAATAATTGAAATGCAATTTCGTGATCTGCAAAAAAAGTGCATGGTAGGTTCCCATTTTGATCCAAATCACTCACCTATTCGTGACACTACTAGAAAAACCACTACTAATGACGCACCTAATTTGGCCATTAATGGCGCATCACTGGTGCGCCATTAATAGCACGCCATTAGTAATTTTTACTAATGGCGCACCTCCTGATGCGTCATTAGTATCTGGTATACTAATGGCGCACCACCTGGTGCGCCATTAGTATATGCCAGGGTGCGCCATTAGCATGCCTCCTGAGGGCATGTATACCAGTGCTTTGGCATACTAATGGCGACCATTTCTGGATGCACCATTAGTAATCATGCATACTAATGGCGACTACCCATGATGCGCCATTAGTATGCACTGTCATACTAATGGCGCACTGTCATGTGAATATTAGGTTTTTTTTATTTTTTTATTTTCTGTTTTTTGCACAGGTTACAAAATGTATAATTTGACAAAATATAGACAGCACACATCAACAATAGATTCATCAAATACAATAGAAGATTAGTCTTTGAATACAATTCATCATATTAGTCTCCGAATACAATTCATCATATTAGTCTCCGAATTGAAAAGACCGAACAAAGATAGAACATTATATTACAAGTCTCGAGACCGCGAGTAGCGAGTTTGTCTTCACATTACAAGTCGATATCGATCATCTAAACTACCATCACATAGAAGAGAGCTGCGGTCATCACGATGAACCTCGTCTTCATCCGGTTCCTCCAACGCTCCCTCTCCTCTCCCGCTAGATAGCGGGCGATCTAGATTCGCCTCGCCCTAGTGGTGTACCCTTTGTAACTGTTACCGCTGAATCGGTGAACCTGTCTCCGACACTCCTCCCAGTCATCGAGACTCCGGAACCTTACCCTTGTACACGACATACGTCGGCATCGCTATGCACTAGCCAAACGAAACGTTAGTACCAATTCACGACAATACATAAGCAATATATAAGTATGCAATGAACGATCGGAAGAGAAAAGCAAGACACTAATAGCATCGATTACATCTAAGTTGAACGACTCTCAAACCAAAGAGACATACTACAAGTTCATTAAAGTTTAATTACAACATGAGCCAATCGATGTTTCAGAACTAGACAACTCGACTCAAGGGACCGGAGCGTGGATGAAGCCGTCGCTCATCGTGGGAGTCATGAAAGAACGGGCGTTGTCATCCTGCATTTGTAGCATTGTGTCGATGTCACCGTTGGACGGTTGATTTCGAGGTAGAACTGCCCGAGGAACGGCGACATCTTGATGGATGATTTCCGCAAACTCCGATTGGATGCGAAAGAATTCTTGTCGGAGGTCCGCGCCTGGATTGTCGACACGCCGCGCCCAATCTTGAGTTTACTCGGTAGCGAAGTTGATGATGGTCCCGCACGATCGCCTCGCATGTGATGGATGGCGAGTAGGCACCCTTCGACCGCCAGCGGCTGCTTGACGCAGCGAACGTCAGACAGGGAGAACACGTGCTTGCTGTACTTACTTAATAGGCTGGTGAAGGTGCCTCCAGATTTGGCGAGCCGGGAGAACATCATCAAGAACCTTCTTGACATTTGTGTAGTCTACGTCAATCGACGGTCCGGTCGAAATACGTGGCCATGGAATATTTGGGGCTTAGGAGGATGAGCGTGCAACGGTGTCACCGCAGAAAACACGGAATGTTAAAAGAAAACGATCGAAATGTAAGAATTCATATGTTACGGGCGGTTGAGGGAGGACTTACTCGGGAAAGTAAGGCACGAGGAAGTTATCCTTATCTTGGTTTGCCGAATGACGCCTTCGAGGTAAGAACTCGCGACTTGCGGTCCCCGCGCTGCCCAAGATCTTGGCACGCATGTAGAAGGGGTCAACTATCACGATGTCCGGGTCTTGTCGCTAATGATCCGCATCTCCATACTCAGCGAAAATAGCCGAACGAAGGTGTAGTGCAGCGGATGAAGGTTCAACATAGCGTGGATGTCATCAAAACGCAGGACGATCGACGCCCGATGGAGTTATCCACAAAGCCCTTGCCCTCTCGCACCTTGGCCGCAAAACCGGTATGCCACATCCTTCTCCCGAGACGCCGCTTCTCCAAAGAAAGAACACATCATGCAGACTCCGCATAGCACCGGTTGCAGCATTGAGCATATTTGTCGGTAGCATCGCCCTACCCGCCACATGCACCCTCCTCGAGATATCCTGCGGTGAAGGTGGCCCGCCCCGAGCACGGATCGTATTTCGGTGCGGCTGGCTCGCACCCTTCTTAGTCTTTCTTTTTGCGTGCCTTCTTCTTCTCCTGTAATGGGACCGAGTTTTGCTCACAGACCGCCTTCTTGAGTGTGTTGGGGCTGATATTTCGCACCTCGCCTATCCGAGGCTCGGTGAAGTCGGCAGGGAGGCGTCTCCTAAGAGCTGAACGCCGGCGGCGCTGTTGTAACTTGGCTTCTCCGCTGCACGAGCTAGATCGCACACGCCTTTTGTTGGGTTTGGTTCTTGAGAAGGAGGCCCCATGAAATCGCCATCGCACCCATGCTCGGCAAAGTATTGATCGACGCTGCCAAATGTATCATAGTCGCCGCCGTCGTTCGATCCCGTGCCATATGCATGTTTGGATCCATGGCATAGGGATGTCCGCACCGTACGGGCGGTCTTGCCATGGGGCCGACTTGGCGCCGCACGACTGGCGGTGTTGTCTTTGGGTGGTGTCCCCGCCCCAAACGAATCTGGCTCTTCGACCAAAGCAGGGCCAGCTCAGCAGCGCCGAGGGTCATCACGTCATCATCGCGGCCCCGACGGGTCGATTCGAGGTAACAAGTCGTCGCAGCCCGGCAGCACCAACCAGTTGAACCCTAAACAAGTTGGTGGCATCTGGGTACCGTGGAACAAGGTTGCCGGTTGAACGATTTTGCCCTTGGCGACATCGACCAACTCGTTGTTCACGGCGGAGGAGAGTGCACGGAACGTCGGCGGCGCCGCGAAAACATGTAGGGCGTCGGGGATGCCCGACCAAAGGCAAGGAGATGAAGTCCTCGGCCGAGAGGCTTAATTAGTTACCGTGATGATGGCGCCGAGCTCGGCTAATGTAGAGGCACCGCCAACGGCGGGCGCAGATTGACGGAGGGGCCGCTTGTGCAGAGGTGCCGCCGGCGACACCCGGTGCATTAAGCTCCCGTGCGGCGCCGGAGACACCAATGCCGCCTCTGCCGGAGGCACCAATGGCCCCGCCATCGCATTATGCGAGTTGCTGGCCGTGAAGCTAGGAATCGGGGGCGACCCCTGTTGGCCACCCGCAATCCACGCACTCAACCCCGAGATCAAGGTAGGCACAAGGGCGGTGATCGTCGCTCCGAGTCATTGTTCCACTTGCTCTTGGACAATCTCCGGAATCCGCGCCACCTGTGCCTTGAGTTCTTGAACCTCTCGCGCCTGGCTTTTCGAGCTGGTCTTTTTCTCCTTCCGCACACCAGCGGTATAGTATGACCCCCATTTTGTCGACAAGCCTTTGCCGCCACACGACCACCGACGCCGGCCATCGAGCTTATCCTTGTTCTTCATTACATTCAACCCCTATTTAGAGTGGTGTCCCAAGGGTTGCTCTGAGTCGACCCAGCGCCATCGCTTTCGATCGCTGCGGAAGGAATGTGAACCATTTAGAAATTCGCTTCATTAATTAGAATGCAACCATATGGAGCTAATTACGCGGGGTGTATTCCTTACCGAACAAGCTCAAGCTGCCCGGTCTTCGGATCCGTGGTAAGCTCCTTTGTTTTCGGTCCTTCTTGTACCGGCCCCGACAAAGTTCCTGGTCCGCTTGTCACCGTATGTATCAAGAGGGCGGTAGGCCTTGCTCGGCACGGTCCGCCTCCTCCTTGTCCCATATAGGCTCCGCCACTCAGAACCGCCGGGACCGAGTGTGTGTTCCCCTATGTTCAGCTCCGCATTTGTTTCCCCACTCACTTGATTGGGAGCTTGCGGTGCTCGAGCAATTGATCTTGAAGTCGTTGTAGTCATCTTCGATGATCGAAGGATTTTCTCCTTGATCTTCCGATAACTCTCACCTTTCTCGATCATTCTCTTCACATTGCTTTTCCAAGTAGACAGGGCCTTGCTCATCTTCGTGAGGGCAGCATTGTTCACTTTATTCCCTTTGAGGCTTGTGTTTTCAAATTCAGCGGGAACTTGTATCGCTCGTGCAGCCGTGAAGAGGAGGTTGCGCAAATTCCCTCGGTCGGGATGCCTCGTGTTCTCGGTGTTGATCGAGACGGTGCTCCGGACAATGCACCCGAGCTGAAGCGAGTACCCTTGACTATTCGCTCGGCGCCGTTGGATTCCGTTGGAGTCCACTTCAAGAACTTCCTCCTTGAGGGTGCGGAGCACGATCAGGCGCCGTCCTTCCGTTGCCTCTTCGGTTGGCTGCCATCGTGCGTGCGCCGCCATCATCGATGGTGGCATCTCGGCGGCACCATCGGTGGTGGCATCGGTGTGGTCATCCTCGGCGGCACCATCCGTGGTCTCAGGATCGGTGGGGAAGGCGGCGGCCTCATACAAGTGAGGTTGTTCCTCCATCTCCTGGGACAGCTCCCAGAATGCCTTGCCGCCCAACCCCGGCCTCATCGTTAGGGCCATGTTTCTCTCTAAATAGAAACAAAGTTTGGTCAAAAGTTGGTTATTGTCAAGGAACAAGATCTCTAAGTTGACCAAATAACCTAATTCTCGAGGAATGTCGCCAAAAAGTTGGTTATTGTCAAGGAACAATTGAGAGATGTTTGTGATATTGCCTAGGTGTTTTGGGATAGAACCTGTTAGTGTGTTGTTGCTAAGGTCCAAGTCCACGTTCTCGTGGTAACCTAGTTCTTGAGGGTGTGTCTAGAAAGTTCACTCTTCTTTTTAGAAGACAAGCGCCCTGAAATGGTATTGCCTTTCCTTAATTTGTACTATTTTTTCATTGTGCTGAATACTTATGTGGGTGAGTGTATCTGTAATTACTTTTTACTACACCGCAGGTGTTCAAACACATGTCAAGAAAGGGTGTCCGAGTGTGTGAATAAAATACTAAACTAATCCAACCACTAAAGCAAATTAATTTTATTTCGTTGAGAATCGGGCACCTTCTAGGTCAAGAAAATTGGGCATGACCTTTGCTAATTTTCTTGACCTTAGAGTGCCCCATTTCTCAACCAAACGGAAATTAATCAACGTTTCAGGAGAAAGGGTCATTTTAGAAGATCACAAGTAGCAGCAGCATCACTTGACAAAATCACAACTAGCAGCAAAGATCACAAGTAGTACATCAGCCTTTATTTACACAAAAATATCAACGTTTGCAACAGGTAAGGTAAGATGCTTAAGTCCAGCACTCCAGCCTTTATTTATGAATGTACAAAGGAAAGATGCAAAAGATTAAGTGGTACACAATTAAAGCAAGGAAAGAAACATGTAGATCTGATAGAACCAATCCTTTGGTTGGCTAAGTTGATGAATTGTTACAGAGAAACAAAAAAGAAGGATTTGACTCCAAACCAATGTCGAACTCTACATCAAACACAGCCATCGTAATGTTCGAACATACTTTGGTTCAAAAATCACAAAGAGGCTCTAATAACATCGGCATTGGCACCGTGTCGGCCCCTTCATCTAAAATCACAAAGAGGCTCATCGATAACCTACCAATACCCTGAATTTTTTCTACAGCCCATCATAATCAACAAAGAATCTCAGACACACCTATCGTAGGTAGCAAAATCTTAAGATTGGAACAATGTGTGATACAACCAAGCATGAGCTACTAAACCAAACCCAACACCAACTTTGGAGGGTTGTTTTCCGAAAACACAAGGACAATGATCATGGACAACATAGGGTGTATATAACATGCATCACGGTCCTCTTCTAAAGGCACATCATTGCAAGAGACAAAAGTTATGGAGCAAACTTAAGCCAAGGATTGCCAAGAGCGTTGTTATGAGGAGCAAACTTAAGACAATTATCCATTCAATTCACTCCAACACGAGGCATGGGCTACAGCAGAAAGAATAGCTTGTAGTACTAGTTCTACAATAAATCAGATTATCCCCTCGAATTTCAAAGAAGGCACATTCTCGGGACTTGAAAACATCGAGAGAGGACTGGCACTGCTAGTCAAAGATCCAAACAAGTACACATGGATCCATATACCCAACCAATCCAATTCATCATTGCTAATCTAAGACCACTCATGGACTAATTTAAAGATCAGTACCATTAGAAGAGAATTAAGTCGATTTGTTAAGCTACAGCAGAACCAATAAGTAGTACAAGATTAGATCAAATTAGTACCCCTACTTAATTTCAAGAAAGGTACATTTTGGGGCTTGAAAACATCGGTAAGGACTAGTACTTGGTGTCTACAGAATCCAATTGAAAATTCCTCAAGTACATTAAACTCCTACGGTAAAGACAAATATCCATTCAATCCATTCCAACATGATGCATGATCTACAGCAGAAACAGTTGTACCCCTACAATAAATCAAATTATTCTCTCACAATTTCAACCAGGCACATTTCGGGACTTGAAAGCACCAAAAGGACTGCACACAGTAGTCAAGAACATCCAAAGAAGTACCCATCGATCCACACATCCAAGATATCATTGCTAATACAAAGACTACTACTAGTAAAGTACTACTGATCCTCAGTTAACAAGAAAATGAGAGGAGGGGAGGGAGGAGGGGAGGAGGAGGGGAGCTCACGGGGTGGTGGTGCTCCGGCGACGGTGGTGTGGACGGGCGCGCCCGGCGGCGGGGTCGCAAGGCCGAGGCGGCGCTGGGCGGGTCGAGGGGGGGGCAGCGGCTGGGCGGGTCGAGGCGGCGCTGGGCGGCGCCGAGGCGGAGTCGGGCGGCTGGGCGGCGGGTCGCGCCGAGGCGGCGCTGGGCGGGGGGGTCGCGTCGAGGCGGGCGCTGGGCGTCGTCCGGCGGGGCGGGTCGCGGCCGAGGCGGCGCTGGGCGGCGCCCGGGCGTCGGGTCGGCCGAGGCGGCGGGCAGCGCCGAGGTGGCGGGACGGTGGCGTCGAGGGAGGCGGGCGAGGGAGAGGGAAGGCGAGGAGAGGGCGAGGGAGGAGAGGGCGAGGGCGAGGGCGAGGGTCAGGCAGCGGCGGCGGCGGGCGGTGGATCGAGAGGAGAGGAAACTGGCGGGGAGAGGAAAGGGGATCGGGCGAAGGGGAGAGGGCAGGGGGATCGGGCACAATACTAATGGCGCACCTCACCGTGGTGCGCCATTATATGTCCATACTAATGGCGCACCTCACCGTGGTGCGCCATTAGTATTTTTTTTATTTCAACTCGAGCCAACAGGTTATGTACTACCGTAACTTATCCACGTCAAGCCCACTCTACTAGCTCGGTGGTCAAGAACCAGTTCTCACACCAGAGGTCCTGGGTTCGACTCCTGTGCTCCACAAATCTTTTTAGCATTTAAAAGCTGTTTGATACTTATTTATGTTTAAATATGTTCAAACTTGTTTAAATAATAACAGATAATATTTTTTTATAAGACAAGAGCATTTAAAAAGCTGTTTGATACTTATATTTTTTATAAGACGGTGCTGGGTGCGAGGGTCGGCGACGGCGGTTGAGTAGGGGAATCGAGGGTGCGGGGGTGGCGGCGGCGGCGGTGGATCGGGGGTGCTCAAGGCGAGGGGACCGGATCTGGCGAGGTGGGATAGCGATCGAGATGGAGGGGATCGAGATCGAGTGTCCATGAAATTTAAAAATATTCATGATAGTTCAAAAGTACCCATGAAATACAATCGAGAAATGAAGGCTACGATTTAAATACAATCGATCTTAGCTAGCTATCTGTTCACAATCTTCTTGCCCTTCTTTTTCGCAAATGGAGTTCTTTTGTGGAACGGACGCCTTTAGGTAGGGTGGTCCTGCTTCTTCTTGTGGTGTATGCTGCTACTTCATCATCGTCGCCATGTTCGATCCTCGGTCGCCGTATTTGTCAAGTCTTGCTCATTGGCTACTCCATCCATTCCGATGATATTCCTTTTGCCTCTCCTCACGACAACACGGTGGGCTTTGGCGGGTCGGTAATGAAGAAGCATTGGTCCACTTGGGAAGCCAGTACCATGGCTCATTTTTTGCGGTGACGCTTATGCCCATGGTCTTGATTTGGCTTCGGGTATAACCATGGTGGTGAAATACCGGTCTTCTTTTATGACGTTCTTGGCCCATCGACACGGAACATCGGACCTTCTCTCCAACAGTAGCTCAGCTCCCAGATCTCCTCGATCCTTCCGTAGTATCTGTCCTTGTCGTTACGGTGTAGGATTCCATCGTTACCCGGAGTTCGATAACCATCGCTCTTCATGTCCTTGGCCTCGTGTAGAATGTGTAGCCGTTGATATAAATGACGCCTCATAGGCCATCAGGTTGTGCTCGGCGCCCGTGACAAGGCGAATATGAGTTGTTCTTCCGCGGAAGAATCCTCATGTAAAGGGTACGACGAAGCTTATGCTTGAACCAACGCGTGAAACATGAGTTGTGCTCTTTGAGTGTATCTCCGTCCGCCCTCCGTTGGCCTCGGTCATTGTAACGCCTTTTTAATAAAGGTTTTGTGCTCTACCACCCAAGGATCGACCACGCCTATGTGTTGTAGCGCGACTAGGTTTGCTCTTTCAAAGTCGGCGAAGTCGACCCTCGAAGTCGACATGCATTTCGCGGCGACCCTCACGGTGACCCCATCCAGCGAGCTCGCCGAGGTGCTGCTGACGAAGCAGACCAACGGGTTCTCGATGCCTAGATAATTCGTGCAGAGGAGATGCACTCTTCGATCGAAAGCCCCGGCTATGCTTCCTTCCGACGTGACATGTTGCGAACGTATCCTTTGATGACACCATTCATCCTTTCGAACGGCATCATGCTGTGCAGGAACGCCGCCCGAGTTGGATGATATCCTCCACTATATGGACCAGCAGATGCACCATAACGTCGAAGAATGCGGGCGGAAGTACATCTCAAGCTCGCATAGTATCACCACGATCTCTTCCTCGTAGCCTTCGAGTTGCCTCACGCCAATCGACTTCGAGAGATGACGTCAAGAAGTTGCATAGGCCAAATAGCGTTTCACGGACGGCGCGCCCATGATCCCATGGATTGCAACTGGAAGTATTCGTCATCAAGACGTGATACCGTGAGACTTCATCCCGCTGAACTTCGCTTCACTGGGTCTAGGTATCCGCTTATCTTCCCAGCAGAATCAGAAGGAAGTTTTACTCCTAGGAGGCAGGTGAAAACTGCTCGATCTCCTCCTCGACTTAGAGTGAAGCACGCGGGAGGGTAGTCATTTCCGGTCTTCTTGGCCTTTTGCCTTTGGCGACGACTTTTCGTGTCCTGCTTCGCCTCATCATCATCATCATCATCATCATCATCATCATCATCATATATAGCGTGAAGCTCCTGCCGATGCCCATTGATTTCAAGTTCGCCCTTGCTTTCGCCCATCTTTGGTCCTCTCGCATGTTGAGCAGGGTACCAAGCAGACTCTCGCACACGCTCTTCGTGATATGCATGACATCAAGGCTGTGAGGCACACGGTGGATCTTCCAAGACGGCAAGTCCCGTAAAACAGACCTCGTTTTCCATACCTTCAGCAGCTGCTCGCGCCTTCGCTTCTTTCCGGCTCGCGCGCTTTTGCTTCTTTCGGCGGTGGGCAGTCTTTCCAATTTTTCAACAGCTTGTCTATTTCCTCGCCGCTCCTCAGACACGGGCGTTTTGGGTTCGGTTTCACCATCGAACAGATCCTTGCGTTTCTCCACGGGTCATCGTCGCGAAGCCACCTTCGATGTCCCATGAACACGGTTTTCAAGACCCGGATCTCTATCTAGCTGGCGATCGTTGTGTCATCCATGCACCTTACGATCCAGAAAATCCGTGGACTACCTGCCCGCGAGATATCCGTGAATCGAGATAGTCGTGCACCATCGTGAGCGGTGCGGCTCTCATAGGGAAATATTCTTTCTGCGGCGCCCCACGATTGGCTGGCGTTTTCCACAGCGTGTCAAGCTCCTCTTTCAGCAGCCCCAGATCTGATTGATGTCGTTCCCTGGTTGTTTCGCCCTTCAATTAGCATACTCATGTGAATGTACTTCCTCTTCATGCACAACCAGGGGAAGGTTGTACATCCACACAAACACAGGCCAGGTGCTATGTGTGCTTCTCTGGCTGCCAAACGGATTGACTCCATCGGTGCTCGCGCCAAAGACGATGTTCCTTGATCGTTCCCAAATTCCGAGTCTTGAAGTTCAACGCTTGCCATCGCTCGCATCCTTAGGGTGACTCAAGATCTTGTCTTTTTATCTATCTCCGGATCATTTGCGCTATCTCCCGCTTCTTCTCCTCCCTATCCGCGTGCTAACGCAGGAGCTTTGCTACCTTAGGGTCCGCGAAATAGCGCGCAGACGAGGAGTGATCGAAAAGTACCACACCACTTTTGAGGAGCTTTCTTCCTCTTCTTGTATCGAGTGACGCCAAGACACCGGACATATGGTAGACTCCGCGTGCTCGTCCCGATAAATGATGCAATTGTTCATGCACACATGGTATTTCACGTCGCGGTAAATCGAGAGGACACACGATTTTCTTCGCCTCCTCCAAACTGGTCGGGCACTTGTTCCCCTTGGGAAGACGTTCGTGCGTAATGACATGTTCTCGCCGGAAGCGCGCCGGTCATTTTGTGTTTTACCTTCATCTCGAGCCATGAGCGTTACTTTCAAAGCGGTATCCTCGGTCCTGCATCCTTCATACAATGGAGTAACCGTCTAACTCAAGTTGATCCATCTTGGCTTTCTCTCGGCGGCAGCTCTTGCGTTATCCGTCCGCTTGAGAAGCAGCTCTTGAATATGAGGGTCCTGCACCCAGCCCATCGATGGTCCAGCGTAGTCGCTCCGCCGGCATCATCATCTTCATGATCATGCCCGTCGCCTGCTCCGCATCTTCCTCATCATCATGTCCTGCATCTTCTACATGATGATCGTGTACAACATCACGCCGTGATCATCTCCCGGGATTCTTCGCTTCTCGCCCTACCGAGCCGCGGTGGTTGTCTTGCTGCCCTTCCTCATTTCTTGCCCGCCCGCATGGACGACTTCGTAGTCATCTTCATCACCTTGCCACCGATAGCCATCCATGAAACCACGCAACAGCAGGTGGTCCCGCACCTGCCGGAACCGGGTCCGCAATAAGGCTCTTCACTTGCATCTTCGACACGGACATCTTATCTCCGCCTCGTTCTTTTGAAGCATCTCGGCCTTCGCGGACCTCAAAAACCTATTCACGATGCCTTCGGTCATCGTGCGGACTATGGTCGTCATGGGTAGAGCAAAACGATATTTTAGAACCAAACAAAATTTGGCATGACTTTCCTAAAAATAGGACAAAAAGAATGCTTAATGCCAAAATTCTCGCCAAACGGAAATGAATCAACATTCCGCAAAATATTGGCAACTATCGCATTTCAAATACCGTACACCTCCAAACACAAACACATATGCAACACCACTAACATACATAGATCTAGCTAGGCCGTAAAAAGTGCATGTGCATATTGTTGTAGGAGAACAACCTAAATATAGCTTCCCCTTACTTACCTATTAAAACAAGGTAATTTAACCACTTAATTTGAATGAATTTATGGTGGAAATGAGGTGAAAAGAGGAGGCACCGAGACAAGGAGGAGGTGGAGAGAATGAAGTGGGGAGAAAGTGAGTGTGTGGGTAGGAGAGGCTGTCCCAAATATCTTGTTGTTGCCCACTTACTAATGGCGCACCTCTTGCATGGTGCGCCATTAGTAGTTATAACTACTAATGGCGATTTAAGCAGGATGCGCCATTAGTATGTTTGGATAGGCGCACTAGTTCAAAAAAATTCTATACTAATGGCGCACCTGATCGCTGGTGCGCCATTAGTAGTTACAACTACTAATGGCGACTTGGGCAGGATGCGCCATTAGTATGTTTGGACAGGCGCACTAGTTAAAAAAAAATTGATACTAATGGCGCACCCATTGCAAGGTGTGCCATTAGTAGTTTAAACTTTAATGGCGCATCAGATGGTGGTGCGCCATTAGTATATACTAATGGCGCACCATCTTTCTGATGCGCCATTAGTGTCAATCCCATCTATAGCCCTTTTTCTAGTAGTGTGAGAACCTACCAAGGGAACCTACCATGCACTTTTGATCCAAATCTTCTGATCCAAATTCTTCTGATCCAAATCTCATGCACAAAAGCTCAAAGAAAAAGGGCATAAGCAAAAAAGAATCAAAGATGCCACCAGACAAGTACACTCGATTTAACTATTGCATTCACATGGCAGCAAATTCAACTTAAGCATTTGCCATTGATTTTGTACTGGATCATTAGACACTCAAGTCAGGACACGATTCATTGAAGAAATGCGTCATGGTTTAAGACACTAGTGGGAACCTGAATGGGTGGTAATTTAGTGAGTCACCGACTCAAAATAGTAGAGAAGGTGAAACGATGCTATGGAGAATAACGGATATAGGCTCGTACTAAGGCATAGTTCAAACTGCAACTGTAAGCAAAGGAACTCTACATGCGTTCTGGCACCATCCTTCTATACCCTTTGTAAAATGGAGCCGTGGACCTGTTTGTGATGTGGGGCCCCCTACTGGTTTCGTCTTAGCTATCTATCTACTTGTGTAGCGAGGTTAACTTGATCAATCTGCAGTTTCGGTGATGAGCTCCTTGAGCACATGTTTTAGGCCATTCATCTTCTTCTGGGCTCTCTGCGAAACATTTTCTTGGAAAAGGTTAGCATTTGATCAATACGGCATCCCTGGGGTTTAGGAATGATGTTTGCCTTACCTTCTGAACCTCAGAGATTTTGATTTCAGCATCGTTGAGCTGAGAACCAACTGTTCTCTCAGCATGTTGGAGGAGCTTCTTGTGTGATGCTTCTGTTGATTGCAATCATAAAAGAACACCATGGTTAAGTAGTGGTAATTCAGGTGGCAAACGGTTAGGAAAGTAGAGCATTTAAACAGATTAATTCAAGTGGCTGTATGATGATTCATTCCATTCGCCTCTTAACAATGATTACGGTGAGCTAAAACTATTGTTGAGTATATGTGTTATGCATATCTGTGTATTGGGCCCATCTCCTAGTTCCTTGTATAGTCGAGGTCGTGACCCACTTTTTATACATCATATATACGTGCGTTTGCACCTGAGGAATACAACACGTGATTCCCACATCTTACATAGTATCAGTTTCCGGGTTCTTACCCTAGCCTTCCGCCGCCGCCGCCGCGGCGCTTTTCTTCCGTGCCTTCGCCGCCGCTGCCCGCGCGTCTCTCGCGCCAGCGGCCGCTCCTCGCCTCGCCAACTCGGCGGGTCTCCGTATACCCGTTCCAGCGATCTGGGCTAGCTAGCTAGACAGAAGATCCATCAAGCTGTGTGCTTGTGTGCTTCTTTGGTACGTGCTCGTTGAATCTTCGTCGAGCGGCGGCTTGAAAGGAATCGATCTACTTACTCGTTGCTGACTATTGTCACTAGCGCCTGCCGATCGCTAGCCAGCCCGCGCGTGGCTAGCCCGTACGCCCGCCGCATCGCCACACTACGCGCCTCTCGTGCCCCGCCGCGGACCAGCGATGGCGTCAACCGGCCCGTCTGCCGCCGCCTTTGCCGTCCCGCCGCCGGCGCCCACTGGCACGGCTCCGCCGCCGGTGCCCTCCGGCCAGTCCGTCTTCGCCCTGCCGCCGGCGCCCTCTGACGCGGCCCCCATGTGCCCGTTCCCATGAACGGGGCGTACGGGGCTTCGCCCGCGTACGGGTCTTCCAGATACTGGTGAGGGCCGTCAGTGAATTAGCACTCGCCCGCTGGGCAGCAACCAGATAGCGCCCAACACCTATAACATCTGTCAGCGGGCCAGCAGGTTTTTCTGACGGATCATGCGGCCTACCCGGCACCGCAGTTGCCGCCGGGGCTGCTATCCATACCGTACGGGCCTCCTGCCCCTCCTGCGCCTCATGCGTACTATGCGGCTCTGCAGCCGTATGGAGAGTACCCACCGCCGCAGCTGAGCGGCGGTTACGGCTTCCTCATGGCGTCTTCGTTCACCTCGCCGACCCTGCCGCCGGCGCCCTGGGACCCGGTGCTCCTCACCGGGCTGCATGCCGCTCCTACGCCGAACAACTACACTGGAGGTGGTGATTGGTACATGGACACCGGTGCTACGGCTCACATGTTTGCTCATCCTGATAACCTTGCCTCCTTCACTCCTGTCTCCACCGACCGCCGCATCGTTGTCGGCGACGGTTCCACACTTCCTATCACACATGTTGGGCACACTTCTTTTCCTTCTACTTCTACGCCTTTATCTTTGTCTAACATACTTGTGTCTCCTCATCTTATTAAGAATCTTATCTCAGTTCGTTATTTCACTCGTGAAAATCCTGTCACTGTTGAATTTGACGAGTTTGGTTTTAGTGTCAAGGACGCTCGAACCAGGATGGTACTTTACCGATGTGACAGCCCCGACGAGCTCTATCCGGTGCATTCGCCCTCATCCACCACCACCGCACCGGTCGCTCTCTCTGCTGGAGTTGATCTCTGGCACGCTCGCTTGGGTCACCGCAACCCCGTCACACTTCGTCATATTCTTAGGAGTTTCAGTTTCAGTTGCAATAAGATCGAGGATCACACTTGTCATGCCTGTCGAGTCGGCAAACACGTTCGCCTGCCATTTCATAATTCCACCACCATTGCTTCTTTTCCTTTTCAATTGATTCATAGCGATGTGTGGACCTCTCCGGTTCCTAGTAACTCGGGCTATTTATATTATCTGGTCATTCTTGATGATTATTCTCATTATGTGTGTACTTTTCCTTTGCGCGGAAAGTCGGATGCACTCTCTACCTTGACGGCTTTTTACTCCTATGTTCGCACACAGTTTGGGCATCCCATCCTTGCGCTTCAGACAGACAATGGAAAGGAGTTCGACAATCTTGCTTTCCGCACTTTTTTGGCGCATCACGGCACCGTTTTCCGCCTCATATGCCCGTACACTTCACAGCAGAACGGTCGAGCCGAACGCGTCCTTCACACTCTGAATGACTGCGTTTGCACGCTCCTGTTTCATGCCAATGTGCCGCCTCGTTTCTGGCCGGACGCACTCGCCACTGCATCACTTCTTCTTAACCTTAGACCCTGCCGCCACGGTGGAACTACGCACCTCACCATCTTCTCTTCGACGCCCCGCCCTATGACGATTTTGCGATTTTGGGTGCCTTTGCTATCCCAAAGACCGCCGACATCGCTTCTCACAAGCTTGCACCTCGATCCGTCGCTTGCATCTTCATCGGCTACCCCTCTAACTCCAAGGGATATCGGTGCTATGATCCCATCTCCCACCGTGTGTTCACCTCCCGGCATGTTTACTTTTATGAGCATGTGTTTCCGTTTCACCAGGTACCCCCAGTTGTTCCTCCCGCCATCGGTGACGCGGGCTCCTCGACGCCTCTCCCAGGGCCCTCGCGCGCCTCTCTTGGCCCGCCCCTGGCTTTGAGGCGCCGCATGCTGGCGCCTCCTCTGATCATGAGCTGGCGCCCCGACGTTGGCGCCCCGTGTGCCGCGGTCCTTCGGCGCCTTCGCCTCCTCGGCGCCCGGTGCTCGTGGTCGGTCCGGTCACCAGCGCTTTCAGACGGGCGTTTTCGCCCGAACAACTCGCTTACGCCGGATGACTACGTCCACGCGGCGTCCACCTCTACGCCATCGCTGTTGCCGTCCTCCGTTCGAGCCGCTCTTCGTGGCCCGCTCTGGATGGCTGCGATGCAAGAGGAGTTTGACGCCCTGCTGCACAACCGGACGTGGCAGCTTGTTCCCTGTCCCCGGCACGCCAATGTCATTACCGGGAAGTGGGTCTTCAAACACGAGCTCCGTCCCGATGGTACCCTTGATCGCTATAAAGCGCGTTGGGTTGTTCGTGGCTTCCGACAACGTGCTGGCATCGACTTCACCGACACCTTCGCTCCGGTCGTCAAGCCCGGCACGATACGCACGTTTCTCCACCTTGCGGTCTCCCGTGCTTGGCCGGTGCACCAGATGGACGTCTCCAACGCCTTCCTCCATGGTCACCTCGAGGAGCAGGTCTTCTGCCAGCAGCCCACCGGGTTTGTTGATCCGGCGCTTCCCGACCACGTGTGTCTGCTTTCGCGGTCCTTGTACGGACTCAAGCAGGCTCTGCGCGCTTGGTACCAGCCGCATCGCGGCGTTTCTACACCAGCTTGGGTTTCGCTCCACCCGCTCGGACGCATCGCTCTTCGTCTATCGCCAGGGCTCCGACACGGCCTACTTGCTACTCTATGCCGACGAGATCATCCTGACGGCTTGTACGGCTGGTCTTCTCAGTCAGCTCACGGCTCGTCTTCGCGCTGAGTTCGCCATTAAGGACTTGGGTCCTTTGCACTACTTCCTCGGTATTGAGGTGGTGCGCCGTCCGGATGGCTTCTTTCTTCATCAGCGGAAGTACGCTCATGAGCTCCTGGAGCGCGCTGGCATGCTTAACTGCAAGCCCGCCGCCACGCCTGTTGATACGAAGGCCAAGCTTTCTGCCACGGATGGTTCTCCTGCTTCGGATGCTGCTTTCTAACGGTCTATCGTTGGTGCTCTCCAGTACCAAGAAAATGGCTTCCATGGTCGACCTCTCAGGCACGAAACCAAAATGATTTTTGGACACGTTTGTCATTCTTGTTAAGCGGTGCTCAATGACTCTCTCCCATAGCTTATTGTATGGCTCATCGGCTTAATTTCACGGTAACTAGTACAACTTTGAAAATCCCCAATGTTCTTGAAGATAGGTACTAATACACTCCACCTCCGTTCTTCGGGCATCTTGTTAGCTTGAAAATGAGGTTGAAAAGTTTAGCTAGCCATACTATCGATATGTCTCCGAGGCCTCTCTACACCTCAATGAGTATACCTAACCTCAGACTCCTCGATTCGTCGCACAAAACGCATGTTGGTATCATCAAGGAGTCGCCCATCTCTATGGTAGAGCTCTCATTCTCTCAATTGAATAGCTTGTCGAAGTACTCACGTCATCTATGCTTGATCTCCTCGTCCTTCACCAGAAGTCAATCTGCTCCGTCCTTATGCATTTGACTTGATTGACATCCTTCGTCTTCCTCTCTAGGATCTTGGCCATCTTATAGATGTCCCTTTCGCCTTCCTTCGTGTTTAAACGCTGGTAGAGGTCCTCATACGTCTGATCCTTGCTTCACTCACAGCTTGCTTTGCGGTCTTCTTTGCCACCTTGTACTTCTCTATGTTGTTTGCACTCCAATCCAGGCGTAGGCGTCTGGAACAGTCTTCCTTCTCATTAATAGCCTTCTGGACATATTGTTTGCATCACCTCCTTCCTCCCAAGGGCCCTCCTTAATAACCCTCTCCTTGAAAGCCCAACCTGCCTCTCCCTTGAGCTTTCAACACTTCGTTCTAGCGACTTTGGCGCGCTTATCCCGCTGGACACGAATTCGAAAGCAGAAGTCAGCCACTACAAGCTTATTTTGAGGGACAACACTCTCTCTAGGTATCACCTTGCAACCAAGGCAAGCACGCATGTCTTCTCTTCTCGAGAGGGCAAAATCAATCTAGCTGAAGTGTTGAGCACTACTAAAAGTCACTAGATGGGATTCTCTCTTTTTAAAGAGGGTGTTAGCTAAGATCATGTTGTAGGCTAGAGCGAAGCTTAGGAAATCCTGTCCTTATTGATTCCAACTGCCATAGCCAAAGCCCCCATGATATGACAAAGTCAATAATTGGCACTAATAATCCAGTAATTGTTCAAGTTGTTAGCGATGTTTCTGTTATATCAACACAGACTGATGATGCATATGTGTCAAAGCATGTTGGCGTTGATAAGAAATACGATGAGAGGATTGCAAATTTAGCTGTACATGCATGCATACTATGGCATTGACAGTGATGCACTTGCATAAGAAAGAGGAAAATAAGATGCTGAACGTGCATGCATTACATGGGAAGAGGTACATGTGTGTGCATGGAAGGAAGGGTTCATACACTAGCACGTTGGTTCAAGGTGTGCATCAATCTGGTTGTTTGTTTTGGTTGCCACTTCCAGACCAAGTCCAGGTTGTACACGTACAGGAGATTTGTCTCTTTGAGATTGATCACAAAATCCTAGTCTACTACTTCTTCTCAAGTTAATAACCCCATGCAAACTTCAAAACTTGTGTTAGATGTGCCCACATGGCCATTGAGGTGTCCTCCTATGAAGAGCTTCTCACCAATACGTACACAACTAACCATGTCCTCCAGGCCTTCCAAGAACTCCCTCTTGGTGCTCTCATTGTGGCCTACTTGCGGGGCATATGTGTTGATAACATTAAGAACCAAGTCCCCAACGACCAGCTTAGACCAGGATAATCCAGTCCCCTTGCCTCTTGAAGTCTACCACTCCATACTTGAGACTCTTGGAAAAAAACACTTAGAAAAAAACACTAATGAAACGCATTTAAAGTAGCATGAATGCACATGACAGAATATACCACATGTTGCTTCTATTCCATCTGAATGGCTTCTCATGAGCAAGCACTTCATACAATAGTTAAGAGTGAGTGCATCATGCTTTGGAGAGCCTTAACCTTAAAGACACAGTAGGACTGTTGGATGCTCAGGTGCTGATAGTGATTGATCAATGATTGCTATGAAAAATGGTGGAAATAGAGCTGATGCAATAAATAGGACTATCGGTCATTTAAAACAAAACAGAAGCTAGCCAACTCGCTCCTAGAATGCTCCCTCGATCTACTCCTTTGCTGGCCGTCCGATCTGCCTTCTGGCGCGTCTGAACCGTCAGATCTTCACCTACAGTCAAACCTAATTTTACCTCACGGTCGTTTTCGTAGTTCAATAACAAGTGGGCTCATGTCGGGCGCTCGTTGGCTGGGTTGGCCCTTTCCGCGTGCAAGAGGATTTGCCCCAATCAGCTCGGGCGCTCCGCACCCAATCACCCGGGTCTCGCGGCTCTCGCCCCACCCCAGCCACCAAACAAGGAACCCTAGCCCCTTTCTCCTTCCCCTCGACCCCCACGAGCCGCTGCACCCCTCCCTCTCCCTTCCGTGCGTGTGCTCGGCCAAGGACGCCGTCGTCGCCCTCGGCTCCTCCTCTAGCACCTCGCCTTTTTCTCCTCCTCGCTTTCCCATCGCTCGCGCGCATGTCGCCGCCGTCGGAGAACAGGACAGTGCGGGTCGCTTCCTCCTTTTCCTCCCACCAGATCTAAGGCGTGCGGCCATGGAGGCGAGCCTCTCCGGTGGCGGCGGCAAAGGGCGACCACATGGATCGGTCCCTGCAGGAGAGAGAAGATGGGAGAGAGGGAGAGAAGGAAGGAAAGGAGGGACGCCCGGCGGCGGACGGGAGAGGGTCACCGACCGGCGCCGGCGAGGTCAGGTGCGACCTGGTGGTTGGTGGTGGCTTGATCCACTCCTGGATCCTTCTTCCACTTCTCCACTGCCTAATATGGAGCACCGGTCAGGGAGCACGGGATCGATGTTCTGCAGCTCGAGGTTTGCTTCCTTTCTGAGGTAATCTCTATCTGGTTACCCTTCTATTATCTCATATCTGGTTTGTTTCTTGTCCAGTGTGTGATCATATTGGGTCTCCAGGATCTTGTGCTCCTACTATTCTTGTCTGAACTTTGTTAATTTTATCAGAAGAAGCAGGAGCAAAGCATATGCAGGCTCTTCCATGGTGAGTTTGGAGTTTACCCTCTGTCCCTGGAAGTTGAAATTGGCTATCATGCAAGCGACGCCTTTTCTTAGCCATGGTGAGCTTGAGGCTTACCCTCTGTTTTTGCTAGCTAAAATTGGTTTCTCGTTGAATAATGTTCATCATACTATACTCAGGAATACAAAGGAAGCTACAAACAGTCGTATCGCATTGAGATATCTGTCAAGGGAATCTGATTGTACCCAAATGTGATAGATCCAACTCTTCGGCAGCTTGAATTCGAAGTTGTAGTGGCTGAACAAGACTAGGATCATGTTTATGATGCATTTTCCATCGATGCAGAGGTATGAATCATATGGTTGACATTGGTAAAAACTCTCAGTGAGCGCCCTACCTCCTGAATTAATAGTGAGAAGCCGTATATTACTTTTAGGTGTAAACAAGTAGTAAAAGATGAGGTAGCCGTCTCCTACTGAATTAGTAGTGAGAAGCCTACCAGCTGAATTTTGTTTTTACATGATATATGATATGAAGTATTATTTATATTTACTATTTAGGATGTATGCATATATGTTACTGGCTAGCATGATACTGTTAGCGGAATCTGTAGTACTTTTATGGTCGACGGTGGCATGCCGCCCAAGCCATAATCGCTTTCCATCGATGCCGACAACCACAACAGGGTGGATCCAGCCGCCAAGAGGCACAGCGGTGGCTAACAATGTGGCCTGCTCCCAAGCTAGGTTCAAGAACTATTGCTATAAAATTTATTTTAGCTGTTGATTTTTTGTTGTTGAATAACAAGTAGTTTATTGCATTCATAAAATTGGTATATATTTTTCAGGAAGTGTTTTTTGTTGTTGTTGAATAACAAGTAGTTTCTTGATCATTGGTCAAATTGATATATATTTCCAGGGAATTACATGGTTTTGGGTTTGTGAAATTCCACCACCCTGAGGATGCTGCATATGCTAACCAAGAAATGAATCATCAAGTTATTTGCGGTCGAGAGATTACAATAGTTTTTGCCGAGGAGAATAGAAAAACCCCACAAGAAATGCGCTTCAGAACAAGATCAAGGTACATACGTACTGTTTTTTACTTAGGCATTAGGTAGGGTAGTAAATATCAAATCTGAAATAACCAAAGGATATATTTTTGCCTCTGCTGATATAGTGGTAGGCATATGGATGGAAACTACAGAAGAAGGCAGTCGCTGTCAAGATCCCCAAGGTCTCGTTACCCATGTAAGTATAAAGCAGTTCATTTAATTCATATCTTATAGCCTTTCATCTGATTTTTAAATATTGTCTCTTTATTCACAGCTTATTCACCTGAACCTTCTCCAGTTAGACGGCATTCCAGGTTTGATCTGGATGCTCTTCTAAATATAGATATGATTAACATGTTAACTTTCATCAGTTTGATTTATACTGCACTGGCTACAGTATTCCAGAACTCTAATATTTGTGTAGAGCTAGCTTTATTTATCAAATGCTCAAGTTAGTATGCATTGGTTAACAATGGCAGGGTCATTGTGGTGCCTGTTGGGCCTTTGGTGTTGTGGAGTGTCTGCAAGATCGTTTCTGCATTCCTAACGGCATGGTGAGTGCATATGGACGATCTGTCTACTCTCTGGTCTATTTTTAAACAGACATGTTGGCCCTTTCTTACATAATCAGCCTGTTGTTTCTATTCCTCGCAGGACATTTCACTTTCCGTCAATAAGCATTTATCTCCATGTTAACTTGGTGTAAGGTAGTCTTGACGATGTGTTGAGGCGGTCTGCTCAGTGTAAGAACAAATAGTTGGCCGCTCCCATTTGTATCTCATTTTGTAATCATCGCAAGCTATGCCTATGTCAATATCTAAATGTTTTTGCTGTTTTTTTCTCCTCCTTAAATCAATATTTTCTTTTGATTTGTAGGACCGTCAGTAAGGTTGCTCATCGGCAAGCAAAAGAGCTTTGTGCATTCTTGCATGACTAAGGAAGAAATTTGTTATTTGAAGTATGCACTACAGATATTGCAAGGTATTTCCGTTACCAGATTCATATTTTTTGGGACCTATGTACAGATAATAATTCTTAGCTGCAGTTATTTTTGTCCTAAATAGTGGTTCCTTGGAAAGCAGTTTAATTTCTTGCATTGATTCCTCATGCTATAAACCACACCTTTCCTATTTTGTTAAAGAAGTGAATTCATTCCTAAACTTACACCACCAGTCAGCCTAGCCACTAGGCCAGGCCATTCAAGCAAACTCGCTGCCACTACAGTTCAGTTATTAACTATGCCTGCGACTAATTCTAATCAACAGGACAAAAAACTATGAGAGGAATCAAAGGCACGCATCTGACCTGAGGTACACACACCAATTGATATAAGAGGTGATAATGTCATCATATAGCTATACTCGATTTATTATTAACTTAACGACCAACCTGGACGGTAAAAATTTACTTCACTTGGGTAACAGGAGTTGGACACCGAAAGCTTGTTCAATCATTTTAAAATATTTATCTTTGTTGTTCCGCTTAGCTACACCATCCTTAAGTGTTTTTTATAGAATCTATAAAAAACAAAGTGCTTTGCTTCTTTCCTTGCTTGGTTCAAGGTTCCAGGACGATGTTCTAAGAGTCCAGTTTCTTTTCTTTTAGATTTTGTAGTAGCAGAGATGTGTATAATATGGATAGCTGAATTGGTGTTTAGGCGTTTCAGTGCAGGACTGCTACTTGCTCGATTAGTTAGATGAACTGGTGTTTAGAGATTTCAATGCGGAGTGATGTTTCGGTGTTTATAAAAAAATTCGTCAGTACAACATGAGATTACAAAAGACTATTAAAAGAGGTCATACTAGCATAATCTATGACCAGTTCCAAATTACCCAGTGAGACTTATTCCATTTGTTTATCCTTTTGTCCTTTTAATCAAGAACAATGTTTAGAGCTTACATGGTTGTCGAAATTTAGTTCTGTAAAAGAGGAATATTGATATCATGCAATGATCATTGCAGATTAGGATAGTTATAGAGTTCTTCCTCAGTTTTCATTGAGCAAAGATTGAATCTGTATGATTTGTTCTAATACCAAGTAAATCATGGTCTGCATTGTGTTAGTTTTCCTACCGAGTTTTTTTTGGCTATTTTCGTTTAAATTGGTAGTTGATGTGATTTATGTACTCTGTACAGTGATGAGTATACCATTTAACATGTGCATGATGTAAAATTGTGTGAATCTAAGGGCCTGCTTGCTTCATAATCTGTAGCTAAGTTATTTTAGGATTTTTTATTTTTGTGTGTGCGAGGAGAAATTGTACTATCTCTTCATGATTCATCGTTTATATATTAGTTGGATAGTATCTCTTTATTCGGTTCTTGTGACTGACCTGCTGCTTTACTTATATGGACAGCTTAAACTGAAAGCAATGCATGGTATTGTTCAATTCGAAGTGTACTTGACGTGTGCAGATCTGAGGATGAAGGGAAGAAGACGGAATTTAGCTAAGGAGTTGAATAAGGTCAAGGTTATTATTCCACAATCATTTGTTGGGTTTAAGGATATAAACAACATGGCTTACGAGGATTTGGACTGTTGTTCTTTTAGTTCAGCTCTTAAATCTTTTGGTTCTTGAAGGCCTGCACTTTCCTGGTGGAGTAGGAGCAAAATAATTCAGAGGCTTTAAAGCTGCTGCACTTTTGTAGTTAGGATCAATTCTTTGCTTTGGTTTGAAATGCTCCCTAGTTCCTTCTTTGTTTTGATTCATCTGATGGTCATTTGTCAGGCAAATAAACAGAAGGCATATGTATTGTTTTGAGTGAAGCCATCCATACAAGGCGATATATTAATTATCCCATATGTGGAATTCAAGATAGAGAGAAATGTTATTGTTCTTCTGCTAATTGGTTGCTTGACCAAATGTACTATAAATGATGTTATTATTGTACGAGATATAGAGAAATGTTATTGTTCTTCAATTATTGAGATGATAGAAGTACTACTTAGCAGTTTTGTCTCTGACCGAACGAAGCTCTCGAGGAAGAAGGGATAAATAAGTGCTGGGCCGAACTGGCTGCCATACGACTGCTTTGAAATATGGCACACAAGTACTCTCTTTTTTCAAACACACAGAAACAAAGCTGGTAGAAACACTACTCTTTCTAAAATATCATAATTATACATATGTTCTTAGGCAAGAAGATATGTACTCTTATAGAAGGGTCTAAATTCTTACTCCGCGTACTTGCTCAAACAAAAGATTCTTGAAAAAAACATATATTTTGAACAGAAGGCATATGTATTGTTTTGAGTGAAGCCATCCATACAAGGCGATATATTAATTATCCCATATGTGGAATTCAAGATAGAGAGAAATGTTATTGTTCTTCTGTTAATTGGTTGCTTGACCAAATGTACTATAAATGATGTTATTATTGTACGAGATATAGAGAAATGTTATTGTTCTTCAATTATTGAGATGATAGAAGTACTACTTAGCAGTTTTGTCTCTGACCGAACGAAGCTCTCGAGGAAGAAGGGATAAATAAGTGCTGGGCCGAACTGGCTGCCATACGACTGCTTTGAAATATGGCACACAAGTACTCTCTTTTTTCAAACACACAGAAACAAAGCTGGTAGAAACACTACTCTTTCTAAAATAGCATAATTATACATATGTTCTTAGGCAAGAAGATATGTACTCTTATAGAAGGGTCTAAATTCTTACCCCGCGTACTTGCTCAAACAAAAGATTCTTGAAAAAACATATATTTTCAACGCGACGTTGTTTTGAATGAGACTCCACGCTGCCAAAGTAAATTGTACATGTACATCTTATTATAGACAATAAACTTATATGTTTTTACTAAAGGGGATTAAATTTGTTACGGTATGTGCATGCTCATAGCTAAACATGTTTTTTACAATGCGCACATGGATTAAAAAAGATGCATGTATTTTCAGCGGCATGATTTTGGATGGGACTTTGTGCTACCAAATTAGAATGTGTATATACATCTCATTATAGACAATAAAATCAAATTTACAATGAGTATAGAGAAAACAAATTTACAATGGCTGGGAAAAGATTTATAGAGTTGGAAAGCCTACCAATGGCTCAGACCCTGGATCAGAAGCATAGGAACTTGATCTTGACCTGTTCACACTTTTTGGATACTTGGGGTTGTATGTGTCATCACTTCTATCGCGGTAGCCATTTACATTAGTTGCAAAAGTAGGACTCACAAAGTCATCTCGCATGTCTCTGAATCTGTGTGCCAATAGACTGGCAAACTTCTCTCCAAGTTTACCATTTACCTGGGGATTTGCCTCATTGTCCCATGGGTACATTTTCGGTTCAGGTGATGCACTAGAAGCACCAGATGGTGGCGAGTAAAAATTATTTCCCGCTACTTTATGTGCCTGGGGGCTTCTGTCTGAAGCTTTGCTCAAATTAGCATTCTCCTTGCGGTGCAGCAATGAAGAATAACTTTCCTTGCTCTTTGATGAAATATTATGAGAAGAGAGCTTATCTTCACCCGCATTCAGTGTCGTGGGCAGCAACTTTTCTGAAAACTGCATCTTCTGAGGCCCAAGTTTAGCCATTCCATTCAGCCGTTTCTCCCTTGTAGGGCTTCTAGAACAGCTCTCAGCAGTTTTCCCAGTTCGTGACAAAGAAGAAAAGGAGGTGGTTTTCTCTCCTTTATTCTCTGATGGTGCATTTCTAGAAGATATCTGTCCTCCCCTATCATCCGGTGTGATCTTGTCAGAAATCATGTCAGAACAATGGACCTTCTTAAGCTCTACTTTAGCCTTCCTATTTGAGCTTCTAAGATTTCTCAAGCAGCCAGAGTTACCAATTGCAGATTTCCCCGCAGTTTTGGGTGTGCATTTCTCATAAAAAATAAATACATTGTCCAGTGTTTTATTTTTGGGTGCAGAACATGAAGTAGACAATGGTTTCTTTGCACTCTGGCTCTTATCCTGCTTCTTGGAGGCTGCTGGTGCTTTCTTGCACCCAAGGTGCGAGTAATGTGCCTTATTTCAACTACTTGTGGAGTATCAGAATCTGACTCAATTGGATGAGAGGATGGTTTACTCTTTGCATAGGTAGCTGTTTGACAGTTCAGCAGATCAGGTGTCTTGATATTATCAGGAAAAGGTGATGTGTAGACCTTCTTGTTCCCTGAAGATGGTCCATTGGCAGTTAAACTTTTAGGTTGATTAGGTGTCTCATTGTCTTCAGGGTTTGGTGAAGCAACAGTCTGCTTGGTTTGTGATGTACCAAGGATCTCCCACAGCTTCATCCTGAGAACTTCGCTGTTGGGTTTGGTTTTATCTGCAGATTCCACTTGGCGCTTTCCTTGTGAATTCACGAAGGGCGTCTCTTGCAGTTGGTCGAGCTGGCTGTCTTGTTCTTTTCTTGTTCCAAAGGAAAAGGTTCCGGTTTGCTCACGTGCATGGTCATCAGGTTGTGATAGAGAAGCCTTAACAGGGGCTGCTTCGGGTGCCTCTGTAGCAGATCCGCCATGGTTTGCAGCTTCTTGTGAGACCCGGAATGAAGCACTATAACCTTTCAGGGGTCTAGATCTTCCATCAGTTCCCTGTGACGGGTTCCTCTCGAATGCAGGGACAGTAGCGGCATCTCTGCTTCTTGATACAGAACCTGGCCTTGGAATTGGGATGCCAATTGATACCTTAGGAAATTTACCAGATGGATACAGGTTGCTGGCCAAACTCCAGTAATCACTTGATGTAGCCTAGACACATCATAATGCATGAGTTATTAAATACTCCCTCTGCTCTTATATTTCTTTAGAGGGAGTACTACTGTGAAAGAACAGCTAAAGCTGAAACAGGTGGCACATCCTACAACTTAGCAGAGGAAGTTGTTACTCACCTTCTGGATATTCAGCTTTTCAATTTCTGCCATTGCAGCTTCTGGGATAATAACAGACCAAATTAACTAAAGTTGAATCTGGTAAAAGGAGAACAAGAGAATTAGGTAAGGTTCCACCAATGTTAGAGCATCTTTTAGGATCAAATTAAGCTCCACAGATGTATAAATAGTTAAATACAATATGAGACTATAAGTCATGCCTGAGACCAAATTTGGAAATGCACAGAAGACATAACTGTGCAAAATATTCTCGTCAAGTGCAACTTATGCCAGGTCTGAATTGCTATGCAGTACCATAATGAGTCAAATTGAATAGGCTGCTGAGAGTAAGAGCATACCAACCAGATCGACTTAGCTTTTTTTTAGAACGAAGGCTCAAGGGGAGCCCGACTTTGAATTAACAAAGCCATCAACCGGCCAGGATTACACAAGGCCACCAAGCAAGAGCGACCAAAAGATACAAGGGAGCTGACAGAGCAGTTTACAACGCAACGCGCACTACTACACACACAGAATACACATGAAAGACCTGCAAGTAATGTCAAAGCCCGCTGCACATCGGCACCAAGAGCAAGGGAGCAGAGTAGCGTCAAGGCTCAGCCAAAGGCCTACAAGAACTGCGCGCCGCCGGATCGTGGGATTGGGATCACGAAACCTGTCTTCCAACACCGAAGATGACCCCAATCCTCTCGCCTAGGCTCGAAGGCGCCGCATCGTCGGGTCGTTGGGCGCTCACCCGAGAGCAAGAGCAGGTGCCGGTCGAAACCCAGAGCAGGCATAGCTGTAACGCCCCGAGACCGACGATCCAGAAGACTTCCATATTTTTGTGACCTCCGTGTGTTTTTATTTGTGCTTGCTCTATTTATTTTTGCATTGCATCATGTCATCATGCCAACATGTCATTTAATTTTTAAAACCTCAACTAAATATATTGCATGGGTCTTTGATCCATTTAAATCGAGGGAATTCACTTATGACTTCTCTTTATAACATACCCTCCCGATATTTAGGGAGCTATAATAAAATTATTCCATTTATTTGGAATTAACCATAACCCACTTGCAAAATATCCCATGCCGTTGTTATCTCAATTCTTGGTCTCCAACCTTGCCCATAAATTATTTCATCATTTTCCGGAGCTCCACCAAAAATCCGAACATTTTTGGACACTTCTAAAACTTAGTCCTAGTTCAAACCCATTTGAATTAAATTCAAATGAGTTTGAATTTAAATCTTTCGGTCATGCCCACATCTATTTTTCTTGGATCAAGCTCATTTTATGAGTCCGGAAAAATCAACCCCTTGGTCAAATTATTTCTCCAACCCTTTCTTTATCTCCTTTTTCTTTCTTTGCTATTTACTGCTTTTGGTAAATAAAAGAGAAGTGGGGGATTAGAGAGAGAGAGAGAGATCCAGCCTGCTAGGCCTCCTGGCCTTTTTTTCCCCCTCCATCGAAATGGCCCAAGGCCCACCTAAACCCTTCCTAACCCTAGCCCCTCGCTCAGCCCGATCCCCATTCTCTCGATCCTCTCTCTCCAGCCGCCCACAGGGAGGAGCCCTCAGACTGCGCCCGATCCTCATCTCCCTCCTCTCGATCTCTCCCTCTCCCTCGCTCGTGCCCTCCATCGCCGCCCGAGCGCCTTCTCCCCTCGGCCTCCTCCTCGAGCGCCTCCGTCGCACCCCGTTCCATCAGCCCCGCGCCCTGCCGTCCCCGTGCCAGGACCTCCTCGCCCTTCTCCTCGCCATGTGCGCCCGACGCCGCCCCGTCTCCGCTCGCCCGCATCTGCCTCTCCGCCCTGCGCCCCTTGCCGCCTCCTCCGCTGGTGGCGACCACCAGGAGCTCCACCAGGAGCCCGGAGTCCCCTGCCTCCTCGTCCGCTTCAAGTCCCCCGCTGTCGTGCCTTCTTCACCTGCGCTGCTCAAGTTCGAGCAGAGCGCAGCCGCTCGCCCATTGACCGCGCCTCTTTAACTCTCCTGCAGCAGCTCGTCGCTCGGCGCCATGCCACCAAGGCTCAAGCTCCTGCGGTAGCCTCACCTTCCGCGCCACCTTGCCTCGGTCGTTTGACCCCAAGCCACCACTCGCATCGCGTCTTCATCCGCCAAGGACGCCAAGACCTTCGTGGATGCGCAAGTACCCCTGCCGCGACTACCAGTGTTTTTCGAAGACCGCCAAGTACCACTTTATCAGACGCTTGAACGACTACCACACCGGAACGCCAAGTACACGGATACGCCAAGGTCGACTACGCCCGGTGATGCGACAAGTACCCCGACACCGTGTACATCTACACCGCCAAGACCGGACCGACAAGTACCTCGAAGTCGTGTGTACCACTACCGTCGCTCCGAAGACGTTGGATTCTTCAAGTACCTCCCTGAAAACAAACGGGAACCACTACTTCCGCTACCGTCGCGAGAACGACTACTTCCCCTACGTCCCGTGAACGACTACTTCCCTCGACGATTTTGAACCGCCCCGAAATGCACGCTTCAAAGGTATAACCGCCAAGAACGACCGCCGTGGACCGAATGCTTGTGTGTTGTATGAGATGCTCGAGTTTTGCACCGTGTCTGAGTTGTTCCTTGCGCGTTCCTCCTCGGTTGCCATGCCGTCGACCCATGGGAACCCGGTAACCGGGAGCACCCCACCATCCTTGCATGACACGCATCCGCACGCTTCCTTTTGCACTGGTACCTCCATGAGTTACCCGGACCGGAATGTTGCCGTGGCACCATTTCCGCTTCACCGCCGTGGCACCTTTTTCCTTCCGCCATGGCGACTAATGCCTCGTATCATGCTCTTGTTAACGTTTTCATAAATTGCATAAAACTTGCATATGTCATCCGCATCATGATAACAACATTTAAATGTTTATATTTGTTGTTTCCATTAATTTGCTAAATGCATATGGGGATTTACCGGAATTGTTGTTTGTTATATCCGGCCCCATTTAAATTGTTTAGATGGTTTAGTTTTGTTATGCTTCACCCCTTGCCATGTTAACCAATATTTAATATTGTTGAGTACATAACCGAGAGAGAACTAAATAATTGATGTGGTGTTTCGTCAATATGCAACCCGTTGCATATTGAGCTCCACTTAATTTGTAGTGTTGTTTGTGCATATTGCCATGCCATGCTATTTAAACCGGACATGCATCATACTTGGTTGTGCATCATGCCATGTTTGTGCTTGTTGGTTTACCATGTTGTTTGTTTGTTTCCGGGTTGCTTCTCTCGTTAGCTTCGGTTTCGTTCCGGAGTTGTGAGGATTTGTTCGACTTCGTCCGTTTGTCTTCTTCATGGACTCGTTCTTCTTCCTTGTGGGATTTCAGGCAAGATGACCATACCCTCGAAATCACTTCTATCTTTGCTTGCTAGTTGCTCGCTCTTTTGCTATGCCTATGCTACGATGCCTATCACTTGCTTATCATGCCTCCCATATTGCCATGTCAAGCCTCTAACCATCCTTTCCTAGCAAACCGTTGTTTGGCTATGTTACCGCTTTGCTCAGCCCTCTTATAGCGCTATTAGTTGCGGTGAAGATGAAGTTTGTTCCTTGTTGAACATGGAGATGTTGTTCCTTGTTGGAACATGTTTACTTGTTGGGATATCACAATATATCTTATTTAATTAATGCATCTATATACTTGGTAAAGGGTGGAAGGCTCGGCCTTATGCACGGTGTTTTGTTCCACTCTTGCCGCCCTAGTTTCCGTCATATCGGTATTATGTTCCCGGATTTTGCGTCCCTAACGCGGTTGGGTGATTTATGGGACCCCTTGACAGTTCGCTTTGAATAAGACTCCTCCAAAGAAGGCCCAACCTTGGTTTTAACATTTGCCACCTAAGCCTTTTTTCCCTTGGGTTCTGCAGACTCGAGGGTCATCTTTATTTTAGCCCCCGGGCGGTGCTCCTTCAGTGTTGGTCCGAAGCAGGCAGATCTGGGGGCCACCACGAGGCAACTCGAGGGCTGGTTTTACTCGTAGGCTGACCTATCCGGTGTGCCCTGAGAACGAGATATGTGCAGCTCCTATCGGGATTTGTCGGCACATCGGGCGGCTTTGCTGGTCTTGTTTTATTGCTGTCGAAATGTCTTGTAGCCGGGATTCCGAGACTGATCGGGTCTTCCCGGGGAGAAGGAATATCCTTCGTTGATCGCGAGAGCTTATCATGGGCTAAGTTGGGACACCCCTGCAGGGTATTATCTTTCGAAAGCCGTGCCCGCGGTTATGAGGCAGATGGGAATTTGTTAATGTCCGGTTGTAGAAAACCCGAAGTTGATCTTAATTAAAATATACCAACTGCGTGTGTAACCGTGATGGTCTCTTCTCGGCGGAGTCCGGGAAGTGAACACGGTGTTGGAGTTATGTTTGACGTAAGTAGTTTCAGGATCACCTCTTGATCATAGTTGTTCGACCGTGCCTTGCTTCTCTTCTCGCTCTCTTTTGCGTATGGTAGCCACCATATATGCTAGTCGCTTGCTGCAGCTCCACCTCACTACCTTCTCCTACCCATAAGCTTAAATAGTCTTGATCTCGCTGGTGTGAGATTGCTGAGTCCCCGTGACTCATGATACTTCCAAAACCAGTTTGCGTGTGCCGATGAAACCGTGCAGGTGGCGCATCCGAGCTCAAGGAGGAGCTCGATGAAGATCTTGTTCATTGTGTTGTTTCGCTTCAGTTGATCGAAGAGTGGAGCCCAGTTGGGACGATCGGGATCTGTAGCATTTGGGGTAGTGTTCTTTTATTCTGGTTCCGTAGTCGGACCTTGATTGTATCTGTATGATGTAATGCTTTACTCATGTATTGTGTGAAGTGGCGATTGTAAGCCAACTATGTATCTCTTTCCCTTATGTATTACATGGGTTGTGTAAATATTACCTCACTTGCGACATTGCTTTCAATGCGGTTATGCCTCTAAGTCGTGCTTCGACACGTGGGAGATATAGCCGCATCGAGGGCGTTACAATAGCTCACAGTCCTCACCACGCCGAAGGCACACCACTAGCTGCACTGCCACCTGCCCGGGGCCACCGAGAGCAGAAGGAAAACCACTGGGAGGATTGTCGAAGAAACAAGCTGCAAAGACCCAAGCGGGAAGCTTGGGAAGCCTCTGCTTGGACTCGCAACCGACGAGCGCTCTCCTACCTCGGCACCACTCACCCGAAGACCCAGACAAACCCAAGGCGGCGCCTCCAAGAAGGGAACGACGTGCAGGACGCCGCCACCGCCCAACCCAAGACGAGTTTTGGGCTTTCACCAGGGATCTGGGACGGGGATGGATACGGGAGACCTCAGCGGTGCCTCGAAGGAGAAAAGGCGATGCTCGCACGTAAAGATGGCAATTTTACCCATGGACATGGATACCCGTGGATATCCGACCCGAGTGGATAGGGTTTGGTTATGCTTTTGTGCCCATGGGCGGCGCCCAAACCCGACCCGATTGCTCACGGGTAGGTCATGGATAAAATCTTGTACCCATGGGTGTATCCAAACCCAACCCGATAGTATGCATTAATTGGCAAAAATCTGCTGTCCCTACCCATAATCACATGTCCCACTGCAATTTTACACTTCCTTACGTAGAACATGCAAAAGAAATTGCATAATCCCAACTGTAACTTTTATTAGTTGACATTCAATCCCCACTAACATACTCCAGCGCCCCTTTCCTTATTTTTATCTCCTCATTAAATGACTCGTCATTCTCATCTTTTAGAAAAATACTGAGTGATATTAGGTTATTAGTGGACATTGATTTACCATAAGTTGATGTATTACAATAAGTGAAGCCTTAGCCTGCCACAAGGTGAATAATGGAAGAGCTTATGTTAATATTGTGTTATGCCTTATTTACATGTCTTGAGAAGACCCAATGGATATCCAGTGGGTATGGATATCCATCGGGTTTGGACATGGACACAATTTTTCATCCATGGATTTTTTCATGGGCGGACAAAGACTGTCTTCATGGATATGGATATGGATTTGATTTTGTTCAACCCGATCCAAACCCAACCCATTGCCATCCTTACTCGCACGCGCCCTCACCGCCGTGGTCGAAGATCCGACCAAGGGTTTCCCCCGGACTCGAGATATGCTACCGGCACCCCGCCAGCACCGGAACTAGCAGCAAAAGCTGCAGATCGGACACAGCCGAAGGGGAGGAGTGAGCAGAGGAAGAGGAGCAGCTCGACCTTCAGATCTGGAGCGGAAGAAGACCGCGCCACGACCACCACCCGCCGGATCCGCGCCGCCCAAGCAGTCGAGGACGCTGCCGTCACATCTCACAAGACGCCGCTGTCGCAGGCTGCGCCGCCTCGCCGATCGGGGCCGCCGCCCGTGTTCGGGTCCGCCAAGGAACAAAGCGATGAGAGGCCTCGCCGCCACCTTCATCGGCAGCCCGAGGCTTGCCAAAGCGTCCCTCGTGGCGGCGAGAGAAGGAGATGTAGGAAGGGGTGGCGGCAGCTGGGAACCTAGTCGCCCGGTCGCCACTGGGACGACACAGAGCAGGGGGGGGTGGGGGGGGGGGCGGGGGCGGGATCGACTTAGCTTACTAGGAGAAATACTAGGACCAGCCCCTTCTAAGCATATTGAATTAATATAAAAGACTAAAATTAACAGGTGCAACTGTGTCATAGAGCACCGGACTAAACGTGGTCTCAGCATTCAGAGATCGTCTTCCACAAGCAATACAGCTTAGGTCGAGTAACTTAACTCGGGAAAGCAATACTGACACATTTGTAATACTTGCGGCAGCGAACCGCGTGTAAAAAAACATTCCAACAATAAGACCCATGGAGGATCAGGTGTTCCATAGCAACCAATCGGAACCGAGCGAAGCACAGCGAAATCAGACGACGTGAGCGGAAAAAAAATGCAATAACAAGCGTGCAACCGAGGCGAAATTAGAACGTATAGATTAGGAAATCCACAGATGGGCACCTAATTCCAACCCATAAACCCTAAAAGTTCGCGTGCGGCGGCGAGGTACACCGGGGTAGCAGGCCGGCGGCGAGATAGACCAGGGGCGCGGCCGGCGGCAGGGAAAACCTAGGCTTCGGTCGCCATGGTCGCCAGAGAGAGAGAGGGTGAGAGGTGAGGGGTGGCGGGAGGGGGGAATATTTCGGGAGGGGTGGCGCCGTGGCGGGGTGTTCGGGAGGAGGGGTGGCGATTTCCGGAGGAAAAAGTTCATTTTAAACCTTGAACAACTTACAGAGGTGAGCTGAATCAAAATCCAATTTCAATTGTTGGCACTATGAACTTATTAATCCCGGTTTTAATCAAACCCTGAAACTGTTTGGGCATCAGGAAAGAGATGATCCTGAGATTACATTTCTCAGGTCGCTCCTTTGATGGGCCGGCCAACCTGCAAAATAGTAATGATTTTTTTTACGAATTCGCAAAAATGTGTATGATATTGAAAAATGTTCGCAAATCAGAAAAAAATGTTTAAAAGTATTCTTAAATACAAAAAAATTCAGGAGTTTGGGAAAATGTTCGTGAACTAAAAAATGTTCACAAATCTGGATACAAATTGAGAAATAGAAATCTCAATTTGAAACATCATCTTCAGGAGTTTGGAAAAATGTTTGCGAATATGAAAAGGTTTCCTGCATTCGAAAATTTTCCGTGAACTACAAAATGTTTTGAATATTAAAAACTGTTCGGGAATTTGAAAAAATATCATGAACTCAAAAAATGAAATTAAAAACACGAACTCAAAAAATGAAAAAAAAATCACGAACGTGATTTTTTTTGCAAATTTATAAAGTGTTTATGAATTTGAAAAAATGTTCATGAGTTTGAGAATCTTTTGCGAAATTGAAAAAATATCCACAAACTCAAAACATGTTCGCGAAGTCAAAATATATTTGTGAATTTGAATTAGTTTTCATGATTTTTAAAAACATTCACAAGTTTGAAAGATGTTCAAGAATTTTATTCAAAAATGTACATCAAAGTAGATGCATAATGTTTAAAAAAGAAACTGGATAATAAAATAGGGAAAAAGAAAAAAATAAGTAAATAAAAAATGTCTAAGGAAATTGTAAACTGAAAAGAAACAAAAAGGGATATAAAATGATAATAGAAATTAGGGAAACGGAAAATCAAAAGAGAAAAAGAGAGTTATTGGCCAAGAGTACGGAAAAAATTTATGGAACCCAGCTTAAGTTCGCTATGCAAGGAGGCACGAATACAAAAAGAAATCAGTTACTGGACGGCCCGCGTGAGAGTAGAGATGGAAAATAAATATGACAGGTGGGTCAAATCAGACAGCCAAAGTAGCAAATTATCCCATTTGGGGGGGTTACATGAAAAACAGCTCCAAGGTTCGATTTGCACCGGGATTGATAAGTTCAATGTGCCGACGTCAGGGATGTAGAGTTGGGGGTTCAATTTAGCTAAGCTCTATAGGTTCAAGGTTTAGAGTGGACTTCTTCCAATTTTTCGAGGGCCATCGCAGCCTCAGTGGCTACCGATTACCCATCTTTTTTTAACACACTAAGAGCAACTCTAGTACACCCACTTAAACAGCTCGTCCGCGTGTTCTAAAAAAGTGTTCAAAAAAAAACTAGCCCGTCAGCTATACTAATCGCCGATATAGCAGATGGATGCAACCACAAGAGAATTTTGGGACATGAAAAGAATGGAAATCATGTGCTGAAGGAAGATGGAGCTTCAAAATCTTATGGTTGGCGGTGGTGGTTTCGGCAATGGTGTTAGTGTAGGTTTCGGAGGTGGTGTGGGTGGTGGTTGCTACTTGTGATAGGCGTTGGGATTTCCCCGAAGAGGAAGGCTGATGTAGTATAGTAGCAGATAGTATTTCCCTCAGTTAAGAACCGGGGTTTATGGAACCAGTAGGAGACACACACAAAAGAATGCAAGCAGTACCTGCACACATACAAAATAAATATTTGCACCCTGAAAGTGCTAATTATCGACTAGAGGGGGGTGAATAGGCGATTTTTATGAAAGTCTTCAAAACACGAGGTCTCTGAAGACAAATAGTAGAATTGAACCTATTGATATGCAGCAGAAGGTAGACTACACTAGACCAACCATAGTCAAGTAAGAAATGTAATGAAAGCACGAAGACTATGAGCAGCTAGGTAGAATGGATCAGGATGGAAGATAGTATGAAGCCAAACAGTAAATAGTCTTCACTCAGTGAAGTCAATCAGCTCAGACAAGCAGGCAATGAATTCATGAAGACAAACTGTAAAGTAAAGGGAAGTGGAGGATAGAACCAGTTGCTTGGTGAAGACAAGGATTTGGTAAACCAGTTCCAGCTGCTGTGACAACTGTATGTCTCGTTAGGGAGGCTGAGATTTAACTCAGAAGACCGCATCTTCACCTTATTCCCCTTGAGCTAAGGACACCCAGTCCTCGCCCAATCACTCTGGTAAGTCTTCAAGGTAGACTTCAGAACCTTCACAGACTTCGTTCACCGGCGATCCACAATGACTCTTGGATGCTCAGAACGCGAGCCTAACCGGCTGGAGGATTCACAGTCCTCAAGTGTAACAAGTCTTCAGGTCACGCAGACAGAAAGACTTCAGTGATGCCTAACACTCTTTGGCTCTGGGTGTTTTGGGCTTTGTCCTCAAGGATCTCTCTCTCAAATGCTTCGAAGGTGGGTTGCTCTCAAATGACAAAAGCCGTGCACTAACTCTGAGCAGCCACCAATTTATGGTGTAGGGGGTGGGCTATTTATAGCCAGGAGGCAACCCGATCTGATTTGTCCGAAATGACCCTGGGTCACTAAGGAACCGACACGTGTCCAACGGTCGGAATTCAAACACACGCGGCAGCTTAACTTGGGCTACAAGCCAAGCTGGCTCATCCAACTCTGGATAAGATTTGCTCTCATTGTCTTCGCTCGAAGATATAGTATTTAGGTTGAGCATCACTTCAGTCACTCTGACTTTGTTCATTTGGACCCCACTTAACAGTACGGTGGTTCCTATGACTCAACAAAGAAGAAAAGGAAACTACGAAACAAATATGTCTTCACACTCCATAGTCTTCAAGTGAATGTCTTCACATGTCATAATCTTCAGCGTGAATGTCTTCACGGCCACCATTTTCTTCAATGTCTTCACACATTTTTAGGGGTCATCTCTGGTAGGTAAACCGAATCAATAAGGGACTACTACCTGTGTTATCCTGCAATTCTCACAAACGCATTAGTCCCTCAACCAAGTTTGTTGTCAATACTCCAAAACCAACTAGGGGAGGCACTAGATGCACTTACAATCTCCCCCTTTTTGGTGATTGATGACAAAGTGATTGAAGTTTTCAACGGGGATAAAAGTATGGGAAAGTTAAGGATTAAGGCATTGTCTTCATAAGTTGCAACAGGCTCCCCCTGAAGATGTGCATATAAGTAGTTTGCTTTTGAATGCAAATGCACATGGCAGGTTTTGCTTTGTGGACATACTCTTCAACTTACGAAGACAATTCATCATGCATATATAAACATAACGAAGATAATGACATGCATAATGAAATATGGGCCTCTGCATGTAGCGACCCGACCTCAGACGGTCAAGCCTCTGTGTTACTGTGCCATCCCTGGATCAGTATGCTGGCACACACAGTACATCAATGTATATATCAAAGTGCAATCACATGTATAAATAACATAAAAAGATATATACCTCATAATACTCAGCGGAAACAATCAAATGGGTGTGGAGTCCCATCAAGCGCCATCGGCGGGTTGAGTGTAGACCGTAACCTGTATCGTAACTCTTACTCGTTGAGTAAATATCTGCAACATGATACGTTGCAGCCGTGTAGGTCGATACATTGAATGTACCGGCAAGATCACAATAAGAGAAAAGCAGATGATAAACTATACTATATGCGGTATGGCTTTATGGCTCAGATATCGAGTTTTGTTTGCGTAAAAGCTGATTTATTTTCCCTACATCAAATAACAACAAAAATAGTTTTATATAACAAAAATTTCTTAACATCACCTAATCATGGTTTTATGTTAACTAAACAGAAAATATTTCATTAAGCAACTAGGAGCAAAAAGATAAATCAGCTTTTACGCAAACAAAACTCGAATCTGAGCCACAAAGCCATATTGCATATAGTATAGTTTTATTATCTGTTTTCTCATGTTGTGATCTTGCCGTACATTCAATGTATCGACTTACACGGCTGCAACGTATCATGTTGCGTATACTTTCTTCCGACGAGTAAGAGTACGTGCAGTGGTTACGGTCTCACACTCAACCCCGCCGATGGCGTTGATGGGACTCCACACCGACTATTTGTTTCACTGTGACTTATGAGGTATATATCAGTTTTACGTTAATTATACATGTGATTGCACTTTGATATATACATTGATGTACTGTGTGCCAAAGATACCTGATCCGTGGATGGCACAGATACTGAGGCTTGACCACCGAGGTCGGGTCGCCATGTAAATGGTATCGAGCACATGTTGGCTGTAGAACGTGACCCTAGAAAATGACTTAGTAATATGAAGACCCCAATAGGAATGACCTTTGTTTTGTACTACTCGTAACACCTCATTCCTTTTATGAACCTTCCTTATCTCAAACTATAGATGGAGAGCTACATTCGAACAAAGAGAACACTACGAGAAGGTTCTTGGAGGCCCCTTCCTTGTGGAGCTAGTCAGTCTGCTGAAGTTACCGATACCGAGATCAAGGCAACTAAGAGGGCGTCCGGATCATGGGGAGTCAAGACCCAAATTTTTGGTCGTAAAGAAGCCCCCAAGACTGCAGACATCATCTTGAACTATAAATGGTGATCGTGATATGGGCATCAACACTGCCGTCCTCGATGCTATTGCACGTTTATGCTATCGTCATCGTGCTGCACTAAACTCACACTTCTTTGGAAAGGTTGGATGGCGAAGTCGATGGAGCAACTATTGCCTTGATGGAAGCGTAAAGAGGAAGTTCTCCCCACTTTTAGTGTACAATCGGGATCTGGAACAATCGTCAAGAATCTTCGATGGACCTCCTGGAAGCCACATTCGACAATGAAGCACTACGAGAAGAGGTCAAGACTCGAGACTGAAGGTAAACAAGCTGGAGGAGGAGAACTTGAGATCTCGAGAGTGCGTCAGAACTGAAAAGCAGCAGGACCATGTCTCATGCCAAGGACGTTGAAATCCGAGCTCAAGGAACAACTTGGGACATCTGAGGTCGTCACAAGAAACTCCGTGTCGACAGAGAAAATCTAGAGAAGAACTGGAGGAGATCAAGTCCACACGAAGAAGCCCCGTGGGGACAATGACCAAGTTCCTAATAAATTAGCTTAGTAGTATCCCACCATGAGAGAAATAAAGATGAGCGCTTCCTCGATTTAAGTATCGACCATACCAACTTATGTGGGTGGCGATATTGTAGTATTGATTGAATAAATGAATGCTTGGTTGCTATTATTTTGTGTGTTTATTGAATGTTTGGATAGATGCGATATCGTAGATTTGTATTTATTTCAACCATGAGAGGCGTAAGTTACGGAAGAATGGTAGAAGGCCTTCATATGGGAACAAAGCATCAGAATTGGAAAACTCCCGAGCATTGAAGACCGAAGAAATGAGGACTTAGAAACGAAACCATAGTAGAACGGCCCATTACAAGCGATAATTTTGTTGATGAGTGGGTAATTGCTTTCTCTTTCTATCTCAACCAAACCCGGAATCTTGAACCCATGGACAATCTGTACACCAAACTTTTACGGAGACAATTGCAATTTCCCCATGGAGATACATTCCTTGTTACGAGCACCCTCCTATCCTACACATGCAGATGACAACCCTTTATGAGTCTTTCCTTAAGGGCCTGAAGCGATCATGACCACGACCAGTGATCATGATTACCCGCAGATCTTGAAGGACATGATGAAGCATATTCACCTTGAAGGAGATCACGGTCTACAAAGGCTACCCTTCATGCAAAGGAGTGGAACTTTGGTATGTGGAGGTACACCTCCACCGTTTGAAAGGAGTTTGCCCAAAGAGGATGGGGCATTACTTTTCATCTCACGTGTGCCACAAGCAACTTTCTTCGGCGCTGTTCGTGAAGCAGCCATGGAAGCCATCGCCGGATCGAGAAATACTTGAAGCAAGACTCCGTTATACTCGGGAATACCTAAGCGAAGTGCATGCAGAGATGATGAAGGTGAAGCTCAAGACCACCATGATGAAACAGAAGATTGAAGATTTCAAGGCTCATGTCGCACAATTCCAGTGGGACTGAAGAATCCTCGAGGAGGATAAATAAATAAAGTGGAAGTAATGTCTGACCATACCAAATCATGTGGGTGGCAGCATTTGTAACAAGTACTTTTTGGAATTTGGGTCTACGAAAATGGTTAAGGATGTAATGAAAGATTGATATGAAAATAATGAGATTTTATGGATAAACTTGTGCATTCTTTTGGTCATAGTACTCTGTAAAGCCACAAGATCAATGAAGAAAGAAATGTGTTATTCATGACGGTCCATAGAAGGAAGCTGAACAAAATAAGTTGGAGTTTTGTTTTGATATGATGGTATGAAGAAAGCAGTACTCTGGATTCAAAGGAGGTGTAACAAGAGAGTTACTCGGGGATGATTTAAAGCTGCACTAGTGTTGAAGTGGGCCATAACCCACGGGCCGAGGATTTTGAGAAGGAACAGTTGTAACACGGATAAAGGAATACACTTGGAAGAAGCAGTGATCAAATCAGCATACGTTCCGTAGGAGGTTACATAAAAACCTAAGAGTGGTGAAGTAACGATAGATGTTTTGTTTGGCTTGCGAAACCATGGATTTACTCGAAACCAGTTCGGGAACAAGAGAAATTTCTGTAATCTTTGGTGAGAATGCCCAAGTGTTAGAATACGTGATTCGATATTTACGTATGTGGTAATGGTTCAAATGCAGGATGGATTGGCCCCATACGGAGAATTCTATCATGAACTATCATATGTTGATGGAAAATCGAGAGCCTTGAAAAACTTAGAAGAGTGTCGACGCGATAAGCCATAAAACCATAAAATGGTAGGACGATGGAACCCCATTACAGCAACCGTTGCCAAGCGTAGGTTATCGGTGAGGTTCAACCAGACCCGTTTTCTGCAGGAGAAAACCATAAATTGTAGACCACCATGAGTGCTTCGATAGTTGTTTAGAATGGACACAGACCCATCAGCTAAGAAGATCCGGTCTCGGACGAACTTCAACTTTGACGAACCGACCCAAGCTTTTGAGGAAAACTCTATGCTTACGATAGAAGAGCTTTAATGAAGGAGCTATTGTAAGATATGTGAAGAGACATACATTGTCAGCCCTCCGGAGGAAATATCTGAGTTTATTGGAACCATGACCTTGTTTTTAAGTGTGGTAGCACCCACCGACCTTCGACCAAGACATTTGCTAGAAGACCCCAACCCTAACCTTTTCTTGCTAGCCTCTTGAATCTCGAGGGCGAGATTCATTTTAAGTGTAGGTTTGTAACATCCCAAATTTTGGAATGTTAATATAATTAATTGAATTGTTTGTTTGTTTGCTTGAGTGAATTGAACTTGAGTGAAATTTGAACCTTTTCAAAAACTTTTGAAAGAGAGGAATAAAATGACTTTCCCTTCTCCGTAAATTCAAATTCATCCTATTAAAATCAATGAGAGAAGATGACATGACTTCTTCAACTATGAAGAATTTGAGCGGAGTTTTGCAATTTATTTCTTTCAAATATTTGCACTTGTTTCTCTATTTTTCTTCCCAGAAATACCCGAAAAATAAATTCTTGCAAGCAAGAAAGAGCGGATAAAATGACCCTCCAAAATCAGGGGCATTTTGAAAATATTGAGCCAAGAAAAACCAAAGTTTTTATTTAAAATTATTTGCAAAAAGAAATAAAGCCTTTAGGGATTTTCTGAAAAACATTTTTTAAGTTTTATTTTGGCCGTGGAATAATGCTCATCATCTACATTTTTTTCTACGATAATTTTAGTATATAAAACTCTTTATTCGAATTGATTTGATTTCCTTTTATTGTTTTAGTTTCCTAATTTTAAAAATAGGAATGGAATCGTTTTATTAGGAAAACCTGCTGGCCCATTAAGCACTTTCCTATTCTAGCCCAACAAGAGATCATCTCCTTCCTGTGTTTCCTCTCACGTTCTGAAGCTTTCCATATCCATGGAGGCAGGAAACTCCACCTTCCCGATCTCCCTCGTCTTTCCATCCCAGCGCCTCCCGAGACCGCCTATAAAACCGCCTCCCTCTCCTCGTTCCATTTTTCCCATCACCACGCCCCCTTCCTGCCCGTAGCCTTCTCGCCACCGTCCTCCTTTTCCTGCCTAGAAACGCTCACCAGGAGCTCTTCCAGAGCCCGACGCCAGGAGTGAGCAGCACTGAGGCGCCCAGCGCCACCTCCCCAGCGCCGACCCCTCCTCCGCCACCCCACCTCGCCGGCGACCTCGCCCCTCGCCGAGCAGCCCTCCACATCGTCGTCTCCTTCCTGCCATCTCTGCCTCACGTCAGGTAACTCCGTTTTCGTTTTCAGATTTATTCCGTAACAGATTTAGTTCCGTTCTTGTTTAGCTTATAACTTTTGATCTAGAAGTCCAATGATGCTGATTCTTTTGCGTTAGATCACAATTTTCTTGTAGTTTCCAAAATATATAATTTGTATATGTTTGGATTTATAAAATTGAGTTAGATCAGATTTGAATTAAAGCTTGTTTTGCTTATTCGGGAGTTTTAAAATAGATTTTTATTTGATTCTTTTTCTAATGATCACTAGTGATCATATTTACCAGTGGTAAAAACTTCAAAATTGTTTGAGTATTTTAGCTTATTGTTTCATGTAAAACAAATTCTGTTTTAGTTCTATTGAATTATAGCTACTTCTTTTCTATAGTTGTTTTTAAATTATTTTATTTTATATTTCAGAAAGTTTATGTTTGGTTTCTATTAGTTAAACAGTAGGTGTTCAACAAGTTTTTATATTTATTTTTATTTTGTTATCGTGAAATCAATTCAAGTTAAGCTAATAACTTGCAATGGATTTCTCTACTGTTTTAACTCCCAATTGAAAATACTTTCAAAATAGCTTTATGAAAAAAATACTTTTTTTGTCTTAACCAAATTTATATTTTATTCTCTGTTATTTTAGTGTTTTATTTTCCGTTAGACAAAACTATTTTTGTGAATGTTGTAGAAGAAGACTCCCTAATTTTATTTGAAGTTCCTTGGTTCTTATTAAGCTCTCTCTTTTGTTTTGATTGTTAGTGTGAGTGCTTATGTGAATGATATGTTTGTTATATAGATTTCATCAGAGAGTGACGAGTAGTCTATCAAGTTATTTCTTGAGAATGATAATTCTTCTTCGTCAACATCACCAGGCAAGTTCACTTTGACCATGTTTTCATACCTATATTTTATTGCATATAGTGACACCTTTGCAACCACCCCTCAGTAGTGTTATTGAATCCTTGTAGTTGAGTAGTATGCATGAGGTAGGAACCCATGATTCCTGTTACCAAGCCCGGGACGTTATTTATTTAATGCTACGCTACAGTAGAAGGGGTTTGGTATGAGTGCTCGGGAGTGGTGTGAGAATGGAGGATCTACGTCAATGACGACAACTCCATGATGGAATCTGCAAGGACTGCATCTTCAAGGCCTCAAGACTTCAAGACTCGAGACAAGAATTCAATACACACTCTTTGGGTGAAGGATGGTTGACGGGCACCTGGAGAAACCAGTGGTTGGCGGGATGCATGGAGAAGCGCCATGACATCTTGGAAAGCTTCACCCAGACTCAAAGAGGCGGAAGAATACTTCACGCTGGAAGCTTACATGCAACCGCAAGTCATTATGGGCTCTGGCTTGGTTGACCTTAGTTGTGACTCTGGCTGGGGCGGTACTAGCAGATGTAGAACTACGGTAGGATGGGTTGAGTACGGACGGTGGTCGAGGAACTCTTTGGAAGACCATGTTTGGTCATCTTGTTCTCAAACACTCTGAAGTGCGAGAGCGTAAAGAGAGGATCGAATCTTGCGGGTAAAGTGTACAAACCTCTGCAGAGAGGTTTAAACCTAATCGATTAGCCGTGTCCCGATTACGGACAATTTGAGCATCTGGACTTGGATCTATCTCGGAACTCTCAACACGGATTGATAACTTAATGGTGGGCAACTTATGATGATCTTGGGCTATGAGACATCGGTTGGCGGAACCATGTCATGATAGACAACTCCATAGTACAGACTTCATTTATTCCTTTGATGTAGGAAAATAAATCAGCTTTTACATAAACAAAACTCAGATCTGAGCCACAAAGCCATATTGCATATAGTATAGTTTTATTATCTGTTTTCTCATGTTGTGATCTTGCGGTACATTCAATGTCTTGACCTACACGGCTGCAACGTATCATGTTGCGAGATACTTTCTTCCGACGAGTAAAGTGCAGTGCAGGGTTACGGTCTACACTCAACCTGCCGATGGCGTTGATGGGACTCCACACCCGACTATTTGTTTCCGCTGTGACTTATGAGGTATATATCAGTTTTACGTTAATTATACATGTGATTGCACTTTGATATATACATTGATGTACTGTGTGTGCCAGCATACTGATCCAGGGATGGCACAGATACACAGAGGCTTGACCGCCTGAGGTCGGGTCGCTACACTGCAGTATGACTTCATGCGTAATTTATCATCGCATCACAAAATAGCAGCAAAAGTAACAAACGACCATCAAGTTTAAGTGTTACAGCTCAAGAGCCAAATAGTTTCAAAACGAGAGTTGTAAGAACTTGGCAAAAATAATGCAACCACCCATATGGACCCGCTTGAAGACTATCAACCTCATATGCTTCTCCCCCTTTTGTCAGTAATGACCAAAAATGTTTGAAGATATAGAGGATCTACCCGTTCCCAGTAGGAGTAGAAGATGGAGCAGGGTCGACGTTGGAGTTTGGTGGTGTAGACGGGCCTGACGCAGAATCATGATGCAGTGCAGCTAGAGTTGGTGAAGTGGCGTCATCCTCTTCATCGACGACTCTTACAACAACAGTTGCAGCCGAAGACGAATGTTCAGAATCTTCAATAGATGGAGTGCGACGCCAGCTTGCATTTTGGGGAGGCCTGGAGTCAAACTTGAAGTGCTCTGTGAAGCCATTTGCGAAGATCATCTTCAAAACAGAGGCTTTTCAGGACTGCTGACAGACTTCATGTGCAACAAATGTGTTCTTGGTGGCCAAGTTGCGAATGCGATTAACATCTACCAAGAGACTCTGCATCTGACGCTTCAGCCAGTCATGACGCTGATACGTCTCCAACTTATCTATAATTTTTGATTGATCCATGCTATATTATCTACTGTTTTGGACATTATTGGGCTTTATTATTCACTTTTATATTATTTTGGGACTAACCTATTAACCGGAGGCCCAGCCCGTAATTGCTTTGTTTTTGCCTATTTCAGAGTTTGGCAGAAAAGGAATATCAAACGGAGTCCAAACGGAATGAAACCTTCAGGAACGTGATTTTTAGGAAAAATAAGACCCAGGAGACTTGGACCCTACTCAAGAAACAAAAGAGGAGGCCACGAGGTAGGGGGCGCGCCTACCCCCCCAGGGCGCGCCTTCCACCCTCGTGGGCCCCCTGTTGCTCCACCGACGTACTCCTTCCTCCTATATATACCTACTGTAAGTGCATCTAGTGCCACCCCTAGTTGGTTTTGGAGTATTGACGACAAATTTGGTTGAGGGACTAATGTGTTTGTGAGAATTGCAGGATAACACGGTAGTGTCCCTCATTGATTGATTTACCTACCGGAGATGACCCCTAAAATGTATGAAGACATTGAAGACAATGGTGGTATATGAAGGTATTCATATTGAAGACTATGACAAGAGAAGACATTGAGTGAAGACTATGGAGCGCGAAGACTGTGTCGTTTCGTTGTTTCCTGTTTCTTTTGTGTTGAGTCATAGGAACCACCGTACTGTTAAGTGGGGTCCAAGTGAACAAAGTCAATGACTGAAGTGATGCTCAACCCAAATCCTATGTCTTAGAGCGAAGACAATGAGAGCAAATCTTATCCAGAGCTGGATGAGTCAGCCTTGCTTGTAGCCCAAGTAAAGTTGCCGTGTGTGTTTGAAATCTGACCGTTGGAACACGTGTCAGTTCCTTAGTGACTCAGGGTCATTTCGGACATATCAGGTCAGGTTGCCTAGTGGCTATAAATAGCCCACCCCCTACACCATAAATTGGTGGCTGCTCAGAGTTAGTGCACGACTTTTGTCGTTTGAGAGCAACCCACCTCGAAGCCTTTGAGAGAGAAATCCTTGCGAGGACAAAGCCCAAACACCCAGAGCCAAAGAGTGTTAGGCATCATGAAGTCTTTGTCTGCGTGACTCGAAGACTTATTACACTTGAGGACTTTGAATCCTCCGGCCGGTCAAGCGTCGCGTTCGAGCATCCAAGAGTCATTGTGGATCGCCGGTGAGCGAAGTCTGTGAAGGTTTGGGAGTCTACCTTGAAGACTTACAGAGTGATTGGGCGAGGACTATGTGTCCTTAGCTCAAGGGAATAAGGTGAAGACGCGGTCTTGAGTTGAATCTCAGCCTCCCTAACCAGGCGTCAGTTGTCACAAACAACTAGAACTGGTCCAACAAATCCTATGTCTTCAATGGTGTTGGTTCAATCCTCTCCTTCCTTTACTTAGAGTTAGTCTTCGTGAAGTCATTGCACATTTGTCATATCTGTTTGACTTCATTGCTTGACTACCATTGTTGTGCGGCTTCATACTATCTTCCATCTGATCCTTACTACTAAGCTGCTTTGTTAGTCTTTGTACTTTCACATTACTGCATACTTGACTATGGTTTGCTTGTTGTAGTTTATCTTCCGCTGCATATCAATTAGGTCAATTCTATTGTTAGTCTTTGAAACTTCCATGTTTAGAAGACTTTCATAAAAATCGCCTATTCACCCCCCTCTAGTCGATAACTAGCACTTTCAATTGGTATCAGAGCGAGGTACTCCCTTGTTCTGTGTGATTCGGTTTAACCACCTGGAGTTTTAGCTATGTCGACTGCAGGGATAATCAAAGTCTCTGCTGCTTGCCCCGTGTTCGGTGGAACTGAATATCCCTACTGGAAGAATAAGATGCACATGCATCTTGAAGCCATTGATGTCGACCTCTGGTATGTCGTCAAAAACGGCGTTCCCAAAACTGGTGAAGGTGTCACCCCTGTTGATGTCAAGAAGTTCATTCAACTGGATTCAACTGCCAAGAACATTATTTGTGGTCATCTGACCAAAGGACAGTATGGCCGTGTGAGTGCTCTGGAAACGTCGAATCTAGTCTGGGACTGGCTATCCAAGGTCAACGAAGGCGTCTCAACCCAAAGAGATCAAAGGATCAGTGTTCTTCGCAACCTCTTCAACCGCTTCAAGAGAAACGACAATGAAAATGTCCAGCTCACGTTTGATCGTCTCACCGACATCGCAAAATGAGCTTCGTGCTCTCGGTGCCACTGAGATTACCAAGCATGAAATCGTCAAGACACTACTGAGATCACTTGACAGCTCCTTTGACACCCTTGCTCTCATGATACAAGAAGCATACGACTTCAAGACACTCGATCCGTCGATATACTTGAGAGGCTCAACACACATGAGTTCCACTTTACGAGAAAAGAGATATCTATGGTCCCAACTATGGACGAACTCGCTTTGAAGGCAAAAGTTGTTTCCTCAATCGAAGAAGAATGACCGCATTCGATGATCCGAAGACATTGGAAAGGAACTTGCGTTGCTTGTGAAGAAGTTCCAGAAGTTCACTAAGAAGAAAGGCTTCAGAAAGTCTTCACGATCTAGCTCAAGAAATGATGAAGCTTCCACTCATGACCACAAGAAGAGAACTTATCACAAGTGCAAGAAACCTGGACACTATATATCTGAGTGTCCACAATGGGATAATGAGAAGAAGAAGAAGAAGAAGAAGAAGAGCAAGGAATATGATTCTGATGACAAGAAGAAGAAGAAATCTTCAAAGTCTTCTTCCAAGTCCTCATCAAAGTCTTCATCTCATAAGAAGAGCTCATCCGCAAGGCTCGTGCTTTTGTTGGCAAGGAAATGGATTAGAGGAGGAGTCTGCATTCGAGGAGGCGGAAGTGGAGTGCGGAGAGGAGTCCGACCACGGCGTTGCAAGTCCGGCTCTAGCCACAACCTATGTTGCCAAGTCCATCTTCAACATCAAGACAATGACTTCCACACCAACGTCAAGGCGATGACTTGGACGATCCTGCTCCCACCTACTGCTTCATGGCACGTGGTGCCAAGGTAAAATCACGTGATGCTTACTTTCAAACATCAAGTGAAGATGACTCTGATTGTGAATCCAAGCCCAGCTACAAAACACTTGCTAAAATTGCAACTGAACAACAAAAAGCTATGGAACATACTCAAAAATTGCTAGACAAAAGTGATGACCTGTTGGACGCGGAAATGACACGTTCACAGTCCTTAATTGAAGACATAAAAAATCTTCATGCTAAGTACCAAGAACTTGAAAGTCGTCATGAATCGCTCTCAACCACTCATGAAAATCTCTCCTATGATTATCTTCAAAGGAAGCAAGAGCTTGAGAAATTGAGAGCGGCTCATGAAGATCTTCAAAAGGAGAATGAGTCACTTCGCGCTCAACAGATCAGTTCCGCTCAGGATGGATTTGAACCACCATGTCTAAAATGCCTTGAGCGTGATATCGTTACCTCTGTTGCTGAATGTTCAACTGCTGCTACTAGTGCATTGTCTTCAACTACTGATGTGGTAACTAACCCCTCTGCGGAGGATACCACTGCTATTGCTGATGAAAATGCTAGGTTGAAGACATTGCTTGAAACAGGGATGTATAAAAGTGCGAAAGGACATCGACACTTTGCAATGTCCTCAAAAGCAGATTCGAACGAAACCCTAGGAAAGAAGGTGTTGGGTTCGAGAGGAAAATGAATGTTGATGGTTCCTCTTTGGAAGCTTTGGCGAAAAAGTATCCCAAAACCACATGGGTTCTGCAAAGGGACCTTCGATGGATCCATCCACCTTATCTGGCTTTACTGTGCTAATCCCATTATCATTGATGAATCCTTTGATGCAAACTATAAACTGTTCAAAAATCAGAATGGTGAAGTGTTTGCGGTATATTGGTACTAAGCTGCAGGAATGGACCACCTATGAAGAAGATCTGGGTTCCCAAAGGTTGTCTTGAGAATCTTCCGATGAATGTTATCATGACACCACCAGGATGAAGACAAACCCAGACCTAAGGCGTCATATGGTCCAAAGGCTTCAAAGCAGACGGAGGACTCACCGAGTCACCCTAACGCCAATGTTTTGCAGGAAACCGTACTCAAAGTTATGAATATGGCGTGTGTCTTCAAACCGCTATGTTCATAGAACTAAGAACTTTTCGCTTATTCATATGAGTATCGTTCATCTCTGCAAGGCTATTTGCTAGGGCTTCAAAGCGAAGTTCTCGGATCTGCACTTAGACTCATTGCTTCTAAGCCACCCCTGAAAATGTGGGTGGTTAAGAAGAATTAACTTTCTTTTGCAGGAAAGGGTCTCCAGCCGAAAATCAAAGGCGTCTGATGATATTGCTGGGGACCTAAAACATCTTGTAGGGCGCAAGATTAAATGCCCAAATGGTCTCACTATGTATTTTGTTCCTGAATTGTTTGCCATTCATCCTATCAGTCCTAATCTTGATTTGAGCTTCAATAATCCACTTGCCCATCAAATGTTTATGCTTCACAATGCTCTTGGTGAAGCCTATCCCCCTAACTGTACCGTAAGGTATGACACCTCATGCTTCAGAATGGATTATGGACAGCGGATGCACTAATCATATGACTGGTGATCGAAGTCTTCTCATGGACTCAACCTTATGTCCATCAGACAAGAGTCACATCACATTTGCTGACACTGGTAAAAGCAAAGTATTGGGTCTAGGTAGAGTTGCAATCTCAAAGGATCAACACATGGATAAAGTGATGCTTGTTGAATCCCTTGGTTTCAACAATATACATCTCAATGCTTTGTGACTTGAACATGATTGTGCTATTCGGAAAATATTGTTGCCTTGTACTAATGGAATCTGACAAGTCTCTAGTCTTTGAAGGGTATCGGAAAGATGATCTATACATGGTAGATTTCTCAGCAGGTCCGCAGCTTGCCGTATGTCTTCTGGCAAAAGCTTCAGAATCTTTGGCTCGCATCGGAGGCTGGGGCATCTTGGCATGAGGAACTTACACACTCGCCAAGAAGAAGCATGTCATTGGCATCGAAGGTGTCAAGTTCAAGAAGGATCATCGTGTGGTGCTGCGAAGTGGAAAGATGACTAGGGCAAAGAACCCGTCGAAGACAATCATGACGACATCTCAACCCTTGAGCTATTACACATGGACTTATTTGGCCCTAGTCACTACTCTACCCTCACAACATTGCTTGTCTCTATGGCCGTCATTGTTGATGACTATTCAAGATATACATGGGTGCACATAATTCTCTACAAGACTGAAGTGCAAGATGTCTTGGGCAACGCCAATCGAGCCATGACCAATTATGGCGTCAAGATCAAGCATATCGAAGTGACAACGCACTTGAGTTCAAGAACACCGGACTTGATCTTTATCTGGATACAATGGGAATAACTCATGAGTTCTCTCGCTCCATACACACCTCAGCAAAATGGCATCGAGAGGCGCAAGAACAGAACCCTCATTGAGATGGCTCGAACAATGCTCGACGAGTACAAGACACCAAGAAAGTTCGGCTGAAGCTATTGATACAACATGTCACGTCATCAACCGTGTTTACATCCATAAGCTTGAACAAAACATCCTATGAGCTCCTTCTTGGCAAGAAGCCAAATGTCGGCTACTTGAGTATTTGGAGCTAGGTCTTTGGATCAAGGATCCCCATCACAAGTCAAAATTTGCACCTGAAGCTCACGAAGGCTTCATGCTCGATTCTGGAAAGGACTCACACTCTTCTGAGTCTTCAATCTCTATCTCTACAAAATCGTCGAAGCTGTGGACATGCGATTTGATGAAACCAATGGTTCACAAGAGAGCTCCTGCCAAGTACACTAGACGAAGCTCATGATGAATCTATCAAGTGATGGGAACTGGAGAAATCATGCCTTCAAGCACAACTTTGAAGAGGAACTTATCATTTCTGCACCTAACCATCATGAAGACAATGCTCAGTATGAAGATAATCCTCCCAATGATGACAATGATCAGCACGAGCAAAGTCTTTGTCCAATTCATCCTCGAGTCGCAAATGAAGTACAAATTGAGAAGATAATTGATAGCATCAATGCACCTGGTCCACTTACTCGCTCAAGAGCAACTCAGTTAGCAAATTTTTGTGGACACTTTTCCTTTGTGTCAATATCAGAACCCAAGAAAGTAGTGAAGCCTTTATGGAACCTGAATGGATACAAGCTATGCAAGAAGAACTTCAACAGTTCAAGCTGAACAATGTTTGGGAACTTGTCAAGCGCCCCGACCCGCATAAGCATAACATTATTGGCACAAAATGGATATATCGAAACAAGCAAGATGAGCATGGTCAAGTAAATCGAAACAAAGCATGACTTGTGGCTCAAGGATATACTCAAGTTGAAGGAATTGACTTGATGAAACATTTGCTCCTGTGGCTAGGCTTGAAGCTATTAGCATCTTGCTAGCCTCGCTAACCACCACAACATCTTGCTATATCAAATGGATGTGAAGAGTACATTTCTCAACGGCAAGATTGAAGAAGAAGTATCGTCGCTCAACCACGGCTTTGAAGATCCAAAACATCCCGATATGGTGTACAAGCTAAACAAAGCATTGTATGGCCTCAAACAAGCTCCTCGCTTGGTATGATACAATCAAAGACTTCACGAAGAGCAAAGGCTTCAAGCACGGATCCTCGATCCAACACTCTTCACGAAGACATATGATGGTGAACTGTTTGTGTGCCAATATATGTGGATGACATTATCTTGGCTGCACCAACCGAAATACAGTGATGAGTTTGGATACATGATGCAAGAGCGATATCGAGATGTCCATGATGGGTGAGCTGAAGTTCTTCCTTGGTCTTAAAATTAAATCGACAAAGGAATGGCATCTTCATATCGCAAGAAAAATACCTCAAAGATTGTCTGAAGAAGTTTGGAATGCAAGATTGCAAAGGTTACACGACGCCAATGCCAGCCAAACACCATTTGGGTCCCGACGACAATGGTAAAGAATTCGATCAAAAGGTATACCACTCCATGATTGGTTCCTTACTTTACCTATGTGCATCTAGGCTAGATATTATGCTTAGTGTTTGCATGTGTGCTCGATTCCAAGCGGCACCAAAGGAATCGCATCACTTAGCGGTGAAGCGAATTCTTCGATATTTGGCTCACACCCCAACGCTCGGATTATGGTATCCAAAGGGCTCGGAATTTGATTTGGTTGGATTCTCGGATGATGGTTATGCTGGTGACAAGGTGGATCGCAAGTCTACATCAGGCACATGTCACTTTCTAGCACGATCACTTGTGCATTGGTCTTCAAAGAAGCGAGCGTGTATCACTCTCAAGCTGCTGAATCTGAATACATTCTTGCTAGATCTTCTGCGCTCGGCTTCTATGGATGAAGCAAACTCTCAAGGACTATGGCATCAATCTGAAACAAGTACCTCTTTTCTGTGACAACGAAAGCGCCATCAAGATTGCCAACAATCCAGTCCAACACTCGAAGACAAAGCACATTGAAATTCGTCATCACTTTCTCAGAGATCATGTCATGAAAAATGATATTGACATCATTCACGTCAACACTGAAGAGCAACTGGCAGATATCTTCACAAAGCCCTTGGATGAGAAAAGGTTTTGCAAGTTACGGTGTGAGCTAAATATCTTGGAATCCTCAAATGTCCTGTGATCAGGCACACATCCTAACACTTATGCATGATGATGACTTAGATGTGCAACACACGAAGTAAGGTATATCTTCAATCAATGAAGACTTACATTCTGAGTGTGAATACATTAACATGGAATTTGACTTGAACACCACGATAATTGTGCGCCGTGTGCAGGTCTAATACTTCATATCGTGGGTAGCCACCACAAAATTTCTCTGTTTGAAGTGTTTCACTCATGGCGTTATTTTAGCTATGTCTTCACATTTGGTTTGTCTTCAAAGTTCAACTTATCTTCATGATTTCCTTCACTATGCTGATTTGATTGCTTTACGATATATATATATATATATATATATATATATATATATATATATATATATATATATATATATATATATATATATATATATATATGTTAGTGTTCTCATCCTCTCTGACATTCACTTATAGCTATGTCTTCCTAGTTGAATCTTTTGAACTAAGTGAATGTGATGGGACCTAATCTCTCTATGCTTTCTATCTCAAACTCTATCTGTCCAAATCGTATGCATTCTATTGAAACTATCGAATGTCTTCTCTGCGTCCTTGTCAGCAGAAGACACAGAGACAAACATTGAGTCTGTTTTAAATGATTCGTCGTTATTGTTTGAAATCCGGAGAAGCGGAACGACCATCCGACAAACACGGAGGCGTGGGAGCGATGGGACAGCTCCGAGTATGTTGCATGCTTGCCACGTACCCCTCAGATGTGAACCGCCAGGGGCACCTGAGTAATTGTGTTGTGCCGCACACCTCCTTATAAATACTTGTCCCCTGCGGTAAAGAAAACCTTCTTCCACCTCTCCACCTCGTCAAAACCCTAGCGCCACCGCTAGCTCACGACGACACCAGTGATGAAGCCCTTAGCTGCCGCGACTTCTCCGACGCCGTCCTCATGCCGGCCGCGAACATCGTCTTCTCCGCCGCCGCCGTAGCTGTCCTCCGTCGCCAAGTTAGGGCACGGTGGATTGAACTGCTCGGTCTCCTACTCATCCCATTTAGCAGTTCTTCGTGTGGTAAATATAACTCTATTTTTACCATCTTTTTGATCCTCAAAGATTCATCCTGTTCACCAAAGTTGGTTTCTACCTATACACTATTAGATCTATTCTGTCTGCATCTCATACTGCCTAGTATATTCACTTAAGCTTCATATCTAGTTAGATTCCTCACTTGTACCTATTCACGGATTCGTACAAATCTGGAACCAACTCTCAACGAATAAGTGAATGTCTTCGCATCATGAGGTCAATGTCTTCAAACTGATTTATCTTCAAAATCTTACGAGAATGCATATGACCTCTTCCCTTCCTCGCATCTTAATGCTGTCACGGTACATGTTCGTGGGAGAATCCTTGGTTCTCATAGTCGCATTCATTTGCGAGTTCTTACAAAGATCACATTAACTCTCCGACGCCGATTCTGTTTGTCCAACAAGTGAAAGCTTGAAGCCTTTGAGCGTGTTGAAGCCATTCAGTTTGAAGTTCATGGCTGCGGAGAAATCGATAAGGAAGGGTGGCGAGATAGCTTCGTGAGGGAACATCAAAAGATTTACCTGATGACCTCGCAGAGCTCTACAAGACAGATCCTGAAGAGACTTACAATCAGCGCAAGACACGAATCCAATGGATTCGACGATATTGGGCTGAACAATGGTTCAAATACAAGTTCTGACCCAGAGTATGCTTTGAGACGAATGCTATCAAAAGTCCTTGGGGTGATATTCTCTTTCGAGGCCTTCCACCCAAGAACAGAGCTGAAGCTATTGCACAAGGTTTCTATCCTTGTATGGTCCGTGGACCTCAGCCTGAAAATGCCGACCCAACGTCATTGCTCTGGTGTCGTGACGATAATCTCTTCAAGCGAAACTTCCAGCACGCAAAGGCATCAGCCAAGGAAAACAAGAAGTCATTGGGATTAGACTTCAACCCTGGTCCCTCTGCTCCCCATGCTGACGGCTCCCGTGATGCAGAGCCCAATGTCATCGGACCTTTCTACAACCTTGATGGCCTCATCACTCACATTATGGTCCAAGGTGCCCAAGTGGATCATTCTGACGATGACACTGACACTGATGAAGCCCTAGCTCCTACTCCAAAGCCGCAGAAGCTAAAGAAGGCTAAGGCTTCAAGATCAGCTGCTCCTCCAAAAGCTTCACGACTGAATCGCCAGCGCACCACCTCCGAATACGATTATGCGATCGAAGATCAATCTCGCATCTCCAAGAAGACGGAGAAGAAAAAGAAAATCGTCAGGCATTCTGATCAGACGTTAACTCTTGCTGCCATTCTGCGAGAAGAGCACATTGATCTATCCAGCGATGAAGATCTTGCAGATGATGCTCTCGAGCAAATGATCAAGAGCAAGGAAGAAGCAGAAATCTTCAATGATTTGCCTCTCTTTGATGTGGCAATCATCCATCACTTTATTGATGAGTGGTTTGAAAACCCCAATCTCAGCTTTGAAGATATGCAACTTCCCATTGGCCTCAGCGTCTCCTTCAATGGCGCCATTGCTTCTGAGCTAGCTCTCGCTCAGCGTCTCGTTGAACTGAAGCACAAGATCGACTATGAGAAGGCTCAGTTCAAGAAGCATGTGGCAAAGCTCAGCATGCAAGATGTCAAGAACTTCAAGACCATGCTGCACGAGCTCAAAGAAGCCTTTCACAAGAAGCGTAATGAAGCTAAAGGCTCTCATGAGCGCATGAAGAGCCTGGCTGACAAGTGTGTACTAGCCTACAATGAGGCTGAGAAGCACAAGGCTCTTGGCCGTCCAGGCATTGACCCCAGAATGGCTGCCAAGAAGAAGAAGCCACCAACTGATCAAGCTGCACCATCAAGGCAAGAACAACCTCTCATAGTCTTCCCAAGCAGCATGACTGGCTTGAAGCCAAAGGTCAGATCAACCGCTTCTGAACAGAAGAAGACGAGGGATGCCGAGGCTGAAGCAAGAAAAAGGAAAAATCCTGAAGCCTCTGATGTTGCTCCCTCCAAGAAGAAGCGCAAAACCAAGAAGAATCAGGCTGCTTCCACAGAGCCCTTAGTTGTTGAACCTATCTTAGTGGTTCGACCTGCATCTAAACACCAAGAACGACGAATGATAGTTCATGAGCCTGCTTCCACAGAGGCTCCTGAAGCTGAAGACATTCCAGCAGTTGATCCCATCACTACTGAAGACATTGGTCACCATGACAATGTTGAAGATGATGACGTTCTTCCTCAGATCGAACACAACCTGGTACCATCGCCTGTTCCCACGAACAGCGAACTCATCAGCATTGGTCGTTCTCTAACGCCGATTGCTCAGGATGCATCATGGGCTGATCACCCACAACAACAAGACTCCCCGCGTACTCCCCAACAACAAGTCACTCCACCTGTCCAAGAAGAAGAGGAAGACCTTGAGGCCTAGCCAACTCCATCTCCAAAGGCGTCGCCAGCATTCCGCAGGCTTCGCAAAGGACCAAGGCCACAAGTCCCTCTTCCGAGCGTTCCAGAAGGAGAAGTGCACCAACAAACTGTTGCACGTCAAGTGTTTCCAGAAGCCACTCCAACTGTTAATGTCTCTGTGTCTGAAGCCAAAGCTGCTAAAGACAATCCGGCTGCATCAGCTGTTCCTACTCCCCCCATTGCAGACGAAGCTGTTCCAGAAGTGAACATGACAGTGCCTGACCCTCCAGCTCATCAAGTGGAGGTTGAAAATCTTGAGGCTGCCACCACCAACACAAATGAAGCCAATGACATAGTCATGGCTGAAGCCAATGTGGAGCCTGCACCAACAAATGTGCCTGAAGCCAATGATCCAACTGCTCCTGAAGCCCCTGTTGTTGCCTCTGCTCCTGTTCCGCCACCAAGGCCCTACACAATTGAGCAAGCCTACAACTATGGTCAGTTAGTCACCTTTGTCGGATGGCACATTGCTCGTCCCTCCGCCTCATGCCTCTGGTCCTCAGTTTGAATATCATGTTGGGCATAGGCCTCTGGTCCAGAAACCAAAGACAAGACTACCAAGGTTCCCAGGTACTGCCACCTCTCCAGGGTCCTTCAATGCAAATGGCTTCAAGGCCCACAACACTTTCTTTGACAGAGCAAAGAACCCCTACTCAAGGCCAAGAATCTCATCGGATCGTTTCGGAGCTATCAACAATGAAGCTATTACTCCTGCGTTCAGATGATCAAGGGCGATTTTCCCTCATATGCGCCTCGACCTTTGAAGCCATTGCAGGACTGCCATGCTTAGAAGAAGCACTTGACTGCTTTTCGTGATGCAGGTCTGCTCAGCTTTGTGATGGATAAAGAACATTGGAATGAGGAACTTTTGCTTCAATTCTATGCTACCCTCCACATTCGCGGCTACTACAGAGATACGAAGACATGGGTTCTCGAGTGGATGACCGGAAATGTTCATCATGAAGCCAAAGCTCTTGACGTCATTGAGCTTACAGGCCTACCCACTCCCGGAGAGCTATTCGAACCTAATTGTCAACTCCACCGCAATGCACTGGAGAGCATCTTCCATAAGCCGGAGCCCAACATGAGTGAGATGTTGAGCATGATGAAGCCTTTGCCACCTGGCGCCGAATACCCAACGGAGTTCTTTGTTGATGACCTTGAGTATCTGCCTCGCACAATATATCACATCATCAGGCGAACTCTATGGCCTATCAAAGGGCATTCGTCATCTGCAAAACTTGAAGGAGCCATGAAGACATTGGTCTTTTACATCCTCAATGGCATTAGCTTCAATACACAAGAATTCTTCATCCGGCAATTGACTGCATCTGGTTCTGACCTTTTTGGCCTGAAATTCTATGCTCCATGGGTCATGCGCCTCATCAAGCTACACTCTGCTATCAACTATCAGCCCTTTGCTCGCAATCATCTGATCTTTCTACCCGAGGTTGATATGTCAGTTGAAGCCATATACCCTGAGCCTGCCAAAACGCCACTTTGTCTTCAAAATGCAGATCACCACAGCTTCTCTCAACCCATGGAAGGCATCCAAGCAGTATCTCGTGTCTATCCAATGGCTGGCAACACTCGTATGCCTCACCGTGCACAAACTGAAGCTACTGAGAGCACAATAGCCCAAAGGCCTCGGAAGCGCTTTCGTGTTCTAAATGACCGAGAACTTCTTGTGGAACTGCATCAGAAACAAGATAAGCATCACTATTGGCTCAAGCGACAGATGCAAAGCCTCTTGGTGGACGTCAATCGCATTTGAAATCTTGCCACCAAGAATGATTTTGTCACTCACGAGACCTGTCGTCGATCATGGAAGAGTTTGACACTGCTCAGTGCTGCAGCAGATCTTCAAGACGATGGCTTCACGGAAAGATTCCAGTTTGACTCCACTCCTCCACGGAATGTTGTCCTACGTCGAACTCCATCTCTGGAAGACTCTGACTATTCTTCCTCCGCGGCAACTATGAATGCCAGAGTGATCGATGATGAAGCCGATGCTACTTCACCGCCCCCTACTTCTACACGCATCGACACTGCACCAAGTTCGTCTGCACCACCAAACAACAACGACAACCCTGCTGCTTCACCTTCTCCTGATGAAATCGAGTAGATGCTCTATGTCTTCAAACCTTTTTGGTCATTACTGACAAAAGGGGGAGAAGCATATGAGTTTGATAGTCTTCAAGCGGGTTCATATGGGCGGTTGCTTTATATTTTGCCTAGTGTTTACAACTCTCGCTTTTGATACATTTGGTTCTTTGAGTTGTAACACTTAAACTCGATGGTCGTCTGCCACTTATTTGCTTTTCTGTGATGCGATGATAAATTCCGCATGTGCGATGATAACTTCCGTACTTAGATCATTCTGCAGACGTCCATTTTTCATTATGCATGTCATTCTCTTAGTTATACCATTTCATGCATGATGAATTATCTTCATAAGTTGAAGAGGATCTCCACAAGTACAACCTGCCATGTGCATTTGCATTCCAAAAGCAAATTACTTAGGGAAAACTTTGTTTTTGCCACTCTAGTTTTTGCCAACTTTGCTTATGCCACTCTAGAATTTGACATTTCACTTTTGCCACTCTTAGTTTTTGACAATACATCACAATTGCCATTCTGTGGCAAAAACAATAATTTTAGAGTGGCAATTATGATACATTGTCAAAATCTAAGAGTGGCAAAAGTGAAATGAAAAGTTATTGCTTTTTCCACGGAATGGCATTTGTGATGTATTGTCAAAAACTAAGAGTGGCAAAAGTGATATGTCAAATTCTAGAGTGGCATAAGCAAAGTTGGCAAAAACTAGAGTGGCAAAAACAAAGTTCTCCCAATTACTTATATGCACATCTTCAGGGGGAGCCCTTGCCACTTATGAAGACAATACCCTATCCTTTACAATTTCACATATTTTATCCCCGTTGAAAACTTCAACCAGTTTGTCATCAATCACCAAAAAGGGGGAGATTGTAAGTGCATCTAGTGCCACCCCTAGTTGGTTTTGGAGTATTGACGACAAATTTGGTTGAGGGACTAACGTGTTTGTGAGAATTGTAGGATAACACAGGTAGTGTCCCTCATTGATTCGGTTTACCTACCGGAGATGACCCCTAAAAATGTATGAAGACACTAAAGACAATGGTGGTATATGAAGGTATTCATATTGAAGACTATGACAAGAGAAGACATTGAGTGAAGACTATGGGCGCAAAGGCGTGGTCGTTTCGTTGTTTCCTGTTTCTTACGTGTTGAGTCATAGGAACCACCGTCATCGTTAAGTGGGGTCCAAGTGAACAAAGTCGAATGATCAAGTGATGCTCAACCCAAATCCTATGTCTTGACGAAGACAATGAGAGCAAATCTTATCCAGAGTGGATGAGTCGCCTTGCTTGTAGCCCAAGTAAAGTTGGCGTGTGTGTTTGAAATCGACCGTTGGAACACTTGTCGGTTCCTTAGTGACCCGAGGTCATTTCGGACATATCGGTCGGGTTGCCTAGTGGCTATAAATAGCCCACCCCTACACCATAAATTGGTGGCTGCTCAGAGTTAGTGCACGGCTTTTGTCGTTTGAGAGCAACCCACCTCGAAGCCTTTGAGAGAGAGAAATCCTTGCAAGGACAAAGCCCAAACACCCAGAGCCAAAGAGTGTTAGGCATCACTGAAGTCTTTCTGTCTGCGTGACCTGAAGACTTATTACACTTGAGGACTGTGAATCCTCCAGCCGGTCAGGCGTCGCGTTCTGAGCATCCAAGAGTCATTGTGGATCGCCGGTGAACAAAGTATGTGAAGGTTTGGGAGTCTACCTTAAAGACTTACCAGAGTGATTGGGCGAGGACTGTGTGTCCTTAGCTCAAGGGGAATAAGGTGAAGACGCGGTCTTCTGAGTTGAATCTCAGCCTCCCTAACTGCACGCACAGGTTGTCACGGCAAGCTGGAACTGGTCCAACAAATCCTATGTCTTCAAGCGGTGGTGGTTCAATCCTCTCCCTTCCTTTACTTAGAGTTAGTCTTCGTGAAGTCATTGCCTGTTTGTCATATCTGTTTGACTTCATTGCTTGACTACCATTGTTGTCTGGCTTCATACTATCTTCCATCATGATCCTTACTACTAAGCTGTTGTTAGTCTTTGTTTTCACATTACTGCATACTTGACTATGGTTTGCTTGTTGTAGTTTATCTTCCGCTGCATATCAATTAGGTCAATTCTATTGTTAGTCTTTGAAACTTCCATGTTTAGAAGACTTCCATAAAAATCGCCTATTCACCCCCCCCTATAGTCGATAACTAGCACTTTCACCTACGTACCCCCAAACGATCAGATACGGAGCCAAAAACCTAATTCCACAGCCCCAACCTTCTTTACCCACGAGATCCCATCTTGGGGCCTGTTCCGGAGCTCCGCTGGAGGGGGCATCCATCACGGAGGGCTTCTACATCAACACCATAGCCTCTCCGATGAAGTGTGAGTAGTTTACCTCAGACCTTCGGGTCCATAGTTAGTAGCTAGATGGCTTCTTCTCTCTTTTTGGATCTCAATACAATGTTCTCCCCCTCTCTCGTGGAGATCTATTCGATGTAATCTTCTTTTTGTGGTGTGTTTGTTGAGATCGATGAATTGTGGGTTTATGATCAAGTTTATCTATGAACAATATTTGAATCTTCTGAATTCTTTTATGTATGATTGATTATCTTTGCAAGTCTCGTCGAATTATCAGTTTGGTTTGGCCTACTAGATTGATCTTTCTTGCAATGGGAGAAGTGCTTAGCTTTGGGTTCAATCTTGCGGTGTCCTTTCCCAGTGACAGTAGGGGCAGCAAGGCACGTATTGTATTGTTGCCATCGAGGATAACAAGATGGGGTTTTTATCGTATTGCATGAATTTATCCCTCTACATCATGTCATCTTGCTTAAGGCGTTACTCTGTTTCCATGAACTTAATACTCTAGATGCATGCTGGATAGCGGTCGATGAGTGGAGTAATAGTAGTAGATGCAGGCAGGAGTCGGTGTACTTGTCTCGGATGTGATGCCTATATACATGATCATACCTAGATATTGTCATAACTATGCTCAATTCTGTAAATTGCTCAACAGTAATTCGTTCACCCACCGTAAAATAATTATGCTCTTGAGAGAAGCCACTAGTGAAACCTATGGCCCCCGGGTCTATCTTTATCATATTAATCTTCCAACACTTAGTTATTTCCTTTGCTTTTTACTTTGCTTTTATTTTACTTTGCATCTTTATCATAAAAATATCAAAAATATTATCCTATCATATCTGTCAGATCTCACTCTCGTAAGTGACCGTGAAGGGATTGACAACCCCTTATCGCGTTGGTTGTGAGGATTTATTTGTTTTGTGTAGGTACGAGGGAATCACGCGTAGCCTCATACTGCATTGATACCTTGGTTCTCAAAAACCGAGGGAAATACTTACGCTACTTTGCTGCATCACCCTTTCCTCTTCAAGGGAAAACCAACGCAGTGCTAAAGAGGTAGCAAGAAGGATTTCTAGCGCCGTTGCCGGGGAAGTCTACGCAAAATTCAACATACCAAGTACCTATCACAATCCCTTATCTCCCGCATTACATTATTTGCCATTTGCCTCTCGTTTTCCTCTCCCCCACTTCACCCTTGCCCTTTTATTCGCCCTCTCTTTTTCGTTCGCCTCTTTTTCGCTTGCTTGTCGTTATGGCTAGTCATCTATCTTCTCCATTGTCTCCCGAGAATGAAGTTCTAAATTTTAAAAAAAGGGAGGGAGAAAATCTAAAAGATGCTTGGTATAGAATTTGCAATGCTCAAAATAGATCTGCCAGGAAGCAATCTACTTCCATTCTTCTCCGCAATTTTTATGTAGGCGCTAATCCTGGGTATAGATATATTCTTGATACCATTACCGGAGGGAATTTCTTGGGTAGCCATACTTTTGACTCTTATAGTGCTATGATAGATTTATTTGGCTCACCACCTCTTTTGGTTAATGAAACTATGTTAACTTTGGAGCATGTAATGCAAAGACTTGAAATTATTGAAAATAAAGTTGCCACCGTAGAATTAATTGAAAATATGGATAAAAAGATCCACAACCAAATTACCCAATATGGATCTAAGGTAGGAGTCACTTTGAAGAATATTAAGGAGAAGGAACCCATAGTTAATGGGAGAATAAATCAAGATTCCACTAGAATCGATAAACTTGAGGGTATCATTACCAACTTGGGAACCGCTTTTTCTTCCGTAAAGAATACTCCAAATCCTCCTACTAAAATTCCCAAGCTTATGTATGTTCCTAAAAATAAGGGTGAATCCTCTAGTAAGGAAACTGCGGATCTCAAATCTATAAGTATTCATTCCAATCTTGTTGCCATCATTAAGGAACCATTTGCTGCGAATGAATTTTTCGAACTTGTGCCTAAAATTTTGATAATTACTAAAAAGAAATAAATTCCTAAGGATGATAGATGTCTCATTGAAGAATTGCCTACCAAAGATGGCAATACCTAGATCTATCCTTACTTTTATGCCTAGCTAGGGGCGTTAAACGATAACGCTTGATGGGAGGCAACCCAATTTTATTTTTAGTTTTTTGCTTTTTGCTTCTGTTTAGCAATAAATATCTGTTCTAGCCTCTGGTTATATGTGTTTTTATGTTTTAATTAGTGTTTGTGCAAAGTTAAACCTATAGGATCTTCTTGGATGATAGTTATTTGATCTTGCTGTAATTTCCAGAAACTTTCTGTTCACAAAAATAATTGTTACAAATCACTAGAACGTGATAAAATAGTGATTCCAATTGCTGCTGATCAATAAACAAATTTTCTAGGTCTTCCTATTTTGGCTGATTTTTTGGAGTTCCAGAATTTTCGTTAGTTACAGATTACTACAGACTGTTCTGTTTTTGACAGATTCTGTTTTTCGTGTGTTGTTTGCTTATTTTGATGAATCTATGGCTAGTAAAATAGTTTATAAACCATAGAGAAGTTGGAATAAAGTAGGTTTAACACCAATATAAATGAAGAATGAGTTCACTACAGTACCTTGAAGTGGTCTTTTGTTTTATTTCGCTAACGGAGCTCACGAAATTTTCTGTTGAGTTTTGTGTTGTGAAGTTTTCAAGTTTTGGGTGAAAGATTTTGATGGATTATGGAACAAGGAGTGGCAAGAGCCTAAGCTTGGGGATTCCCATGGCACCCCCAAGATAATCTAAGGACACCATAAAGACAAAGCTTGGGGATGCCCCGGAAGGCATCCCCTCTTTCGTCTACTTCCATCGGTAACTTTACTTGGAGCTATATTTTTATTCACCACATGATATGTGTTTTGCTTGGAGCGTATTATATGATTTGAGTCTTTGCTTTTTAGTTTACCACAATCATCCTTGCTCTACACACTGCTACCTCTTGAGCACTGCGTTGGTTTTTCCTTGAAGAGGAAAGGGTGATGCAGCAAAGTAGCGTAAGTATTTCTCTCAGTTTTTGAGAACCAAGGTATCAATCCAGTAGGAGGCTACGGGCGATTTCCTCGTACCTACACAAAACAAATAACTCCTCGCAACCAACGCGATAAGGGGTTGTCAATGCCTTCACGGTCACTTACGAGAGTGAGATCTGATAGATATGATAGGATAATATTTTTGGTATTTTTGTGATAAAGATGCAAAGTAAAATAAAAGCAAAGTAAAAAGAAAAGGAAATAACTAAGTGTTGGAAGATTAATATGATGAAGATAGACACGGGGGCCATAGGTTTCACTAGTGGCTTCTCTCATGAGCATAAATATTTTACGGTGGGTGAACGAATTACTGTTGAGCAATTGACATAATTGAGCATAGTTATGAGAATATCTAGGTATGATCATGTATATAGGCATCACGTCCGAGATAAGTAGACCGACTCCTGCCTGCATCTACTACTATTACTCCACTCATCAACCGCTATCCAGCATGCATCTAGAGTATTAAGTTCATGAAAACAGAGTAACGCCTTAAGCAAGATGACATGATGTAGAGGATTAATTCATGCAATATGATAAAAAAATAAACTTGTTATCCTCGATGGCAACAATACAATACGTGCCTTGCTGCCCCTACTGTCACTGGGAAAGGACACCGCAAGATTGAACCCAAAGCTAAGCACTTCTCCCATTGCAAGTGAAAGGATCGATATGGTTGACTAGAGGGGGGGGGGGGTGAATAGGCAACTAACAATTTTTAAGCTTTTCTTAGCCGAATTAAACTTTGCAATAATAAAGGTTGTCTAGATGTGCAACTAGGTGAACAACCTATATGATGCAACAACACTAGCACACGAGCAAGCAAGGAAAGGAACAACAAATAAGCTAGCACAAGTAAAGGGATGAGATAACCAAGAGTGGAGCCGGAGGAGACGAGGATGTGTTACCGAAGTTCCTTCCTTTTGAGGAAATACGTCTCCGTTAGGCGGTGTGGAGGCACAATGCTCCCCAAGAAGCCACTAGGGCCACCGTATTCTCCTCACGCCCTCACACAATGCGAGATGCCGTGATTCCACTATTGGTGCCCTTGAAGGCGGCGACCGAACCTTTACAAGCAAGGTTGGGGCAAACTCCACAACAACCGGAGGCTCCCAACAACAACAACAAACCCACGAAGCTTCACCACAATGGAGTATGGCTTCGAGGTGACCTCAACCGTCTAGGGTGCTCAACACCCAAGAGTAACAAGATCCGCAAGGGATAGGTGGGGGGAATCAAATATCTCTTGGTGGAAGTGTGGATCTATGCCTTTCAACCAATCCCGAGCAAATCAACAAGTTTGATTGGCTAGGAGAGAGATCGGCGAAAATGGAGCTTTGAGCAGCAATGGAGCTTGGGGGAAAGAGGTGAGTCAACAAGGAAGAAGATGACCCTTTATATAGTGAGAAAACACATCCAACCGTTACCCCACTAAACAGCCCAAGACAGAGGCGGTACTACCGCTAAGGCAGGGCGGTACTACCGCTTCAGGCGGTACTACCGCTCCATACCTAGCGGTACTACCGCTCTACCAGACAAGCGGCACTACCGCTCGGAAAGCGGTACTACCGCTTGAGGGCTTCGGCGGTACTATCGCTGTAGATCGCGGGTACTACCCGTGGCAGTGGTAAACCGAAGCGAGAAGAGAGGGGGCAGCTCCAGAGATGCAAAGGGAAGGCGACGGTGTGAAAAGGATGTGCGTGATGATTCCACCTAGCCTTACCAACACGGATCCCCTCTTAATAGTACGGGACTCCTACGAAACTAGTCCACCAACAACGAACCGCAGGAGCTACACCGTCTTGTATGAAAACACCAAGGGGATGAAATCGTCTCGTGCCAATGGATGATCTTATGAAATAACTTAACGCACACGATTAGTCCGCAAAAGCATTGTCATCAATCACCAAAACCACTGGGGAATGAATATGCCCTTACAATCTCCCCCTTTTTGGTGGATTGATGACAATACGGGATTTGCAAAAACATGATATATGGAAAGCATATAAACCGACGGTCCTAACATGTAGTTGGGCTCCCCCTTGATGTGTGCTATTTAAATAAGTGCTTTGGACTGCACAGCATACATACTTGGATCAAAGCTCCCCCTACGTTTTAGAGACCAATAATCTAAGCATGAAGCATGAGAGCAGCAAGAAGATATAACAAGACAGGCATGCAACTCATGAGCTAGATTGACATAGGTAATGATACTGAAAGGGAAGGGTAGCATATGTCTCACACCATATGACTCGAAATTGCGAAACTTAGGTCTCACGGACAAACCAACCAAAGCAAGCCAACTAAAACAAGAATAAGACAAGACACACGAACGAAAGAGACACACACGCAAATCCCTAAGCTCTCTCCCCCTTTGGCATCGAGACACCGAAAAGGAGAGGGAGCGCTGCTACGGCCCCAGGTGAGAGCAAGCGAGGAACACACGCATCAGAGCCCAGCAGAATCATCGGCACCACCGTCGTCAGTCTCGAAGTGCTCGGTGTCAGAATCGGTCCATGGGCGGTCTTGCTGAATCCTCCTCCTCCTCGAAGAAGCTGGTCCTCGATCCACTGACGGGCAGTGGCGCCCACCTGACGCATGAGCTCCTTGTGTCGACCTCGGGCCTTCTTCTCTGCCACGTGAGCCATGTACTGACCGTGAGACTCCATGCAGAAGAGCTTCTTGACCTTGGCCTTGAGCTTCTGGGCCCAAGATGGCTCAGTCCCAGAGGGCACAAAGTCATCATCTTCATCCTCAGCCTCAGTCTCCTCTTCAGCCTCCATAGCAGCAGCAGATGACGGAACACCAGTCTTAGGGGCTTGAGTGCCCCAGTTCTCCTTCTTCCTCAGACGCTTGACATCGTGAGAGACCAAATCGCCAAGCTCCAGTGCCTCCTTGGGATAGACATGCTCCCAGGCCTTCTCAATGAGCAGCATAATGAAAGGAGCATAAATTGGGCATTTGCGCTCGGAGATGGCGTAAACTAGCTCAGACCACATAACATGAGAGATATCCAAGGTCTCTCCGGTGCTCTGCCCTTCTCCGTGACGATGAAGATAAGCATGTCCACAAGATAAGAGTGAACCTGGTCCAGATTCGATCACGAGGGAAAGCGTCTCTCTGAAGATACGGTGAAGGATATCCAGATAGGCGGGTAGCTCATAGGTCTCCTTCTTTGTGTCGGGGTTGATCTTGAGTGCAGAGGGCCACAGAGCTTGCTTGTGAGTGGCGAGTGGCTCAAGGTGGGGCGAAGCCGACGGAGACTCAAGTCCAAGGTCTTCCACCCCAATCAACTGCATGAAAGCTTTCCACTTGGTGACAAACAACTTGCCATTTGTCATCCAGTCGAGTCCTGTCATCATCAGTCCCAAGGTGAACCGTGGCATAGAAGCTGGGCCACTGACATCAGCATTGAAGTCCTTATTGAATTGCATGATCCGGAGAATGTTCAGCTGAGTGCACATCTCAAGAGCTTCACCAAAGTAGTCAGGATCACTCTTCATATGCTCAATGTCGATGGAGTGTACTTTGACATAGAGATTCTTCTTGGCCTTGAGAACATCAAAATAGATAGCAAACTGAAACTTGTTCCAGAAAGGACGGTTGACCAAAGTGGGATCTTGGGCAACCTCATACGGATTGCGACGGCGCCTTGCCCAGAACTCCTTGGGTGGCATTTCTGGCAGAGTTTTCCCCGGCTTTGGCTTGACCGCAGTCCTCTTCTGCATTTGGGGAGGAGGTGGAGCACTCGAAGATCCTTCGGCAGGCTCAGTGGTGCGGTGGCGCTTGGGCGTAGCTACGACCGGGGTTGACACGGCGAGCTGGAGGCTCAGAACCTCATCACTGGAACCACACACACAAAACACGCAAACAACCCGACGAAACAAGGATAAGCCACAAGAACGAACAAAGAGGATCACAACGAGGTAGGAGTAAGATGGATTACGGTAGAGGCGGTAGTACTGTGATCCTTAGGCGGTAGTACCGCTCCAAGCGGTAATACCGCTCGGGAGCGGTAGTACCGCTCTAATGGTAATCCGCTCGGGAGCGGTAGTACCGCTCTAATGATAATACCGCTCTAGAGAGCGGTAGTACCGTTCAAGCGAGAAACAGCCGCTTCCTACTACCGTGGTCAGATCCGTACTTCCGCCCTACCAAATTCAAAATTACTCCAACCAAACACTAATCCAAACAGCCTAGACGCCTTCTCCATCCTACTCAAGCCTAGATTTGGCCAAAAATCTAAAGATGCAACCGCTAATGCCCCTAAGAAGCTAGATTGAAAAACTAGATAAAAGGAACAAGAGAACAGGGGCAATACCGGCATCCATGGCAAGAGGATGGGGTGGGGATCGACTCCACCGAAGGGAATGGAGAAAGACGGCCCGGAGAGGGAGATCCGCCGGAGCCCTCCCGCGGAGCCGGTTGCTGGAGAGAGACAGGCGAGAGGGCGAGTGAATGGGTATGGGGGAGAAGAAACTCCCCCTGCCCCCGACATAACCCCCGCCCACCCCTCCCAGCGGTAGTACCCATGTTGGAGAATGTAGTACCGCTTGAGCGGTAGTACCGCTACCGACAGCAGTAGTACCGCCGAGAGCGGTAGTACCAAGATACCAGCAGCGGTAGTACCGCCAACAACAAAAGAGATGACTTCTAGGCAGTCAAGAGGAAGAAAAAACACCGAATGAACAGAAAGAGCGATGACAAGATAGAGACCATCGAAAACAAAACGCACAAACCATGAACCGGAACCCACTCCTTCAAAACAAACAACACAAAAGGGAGCAAGCTCAGGCCTCTCTCGAGAGAGGGCGGTGGCCGAAGCCACCTATGTTTGAGTCAATTGGTATGGCACCGCGAAGAATTATCCTTGGGTCCATGACCAAAACTCCTCTTTGAAGCACAAGCGCCATCAACAATGGCTAAAGTGAAAGAGTTGATCGATTTATGCATAAAGGGGGGAAGGAGAGTTCATTAATAGAACAACACCCCCCCTATGTCCATGCCTACACCTAAACTAGACATTACATTAAGTGTGGTGGGAGTTGCACGGGTTCAAGCCACATTGCTCAAATCAATGATATTTAGCTCATGCCTTAACTCGCGAAATCTTGCTTCATCCAAGGGCTTCGTGAAGATATCTGCAAGGTTATCGTGAGTGTTGACATACTTGAGCTCGATCTCTCCTCGCCTAATGTGATCCCGGATGAAATGATACGAATCTCAATGTGCTTCGTCTTGAAGTGTTGCACGGGTTGAGAGAAATCTTGATGGCACTTTCATTATCACACCAAAGAGGCACTTTGTCACAATTGACACCGTACTCCTTTAAAGTTTGCCTCATCCATAAGAGTTGAGCACAACAACTACCGCCGCCACATACTCCGCCTCGGTGGGCGAGAGAGACACACAACTCTGCTTTTGGAAGACCAACTTACCAAAGAGCAACCAAGAAATTGGCACCCTCCGAAGTGGACTTCCTATCCACTTTGTCTCCGCCCAATCGAATCCGTAAAACCTTCAAGCTTGAAGTTTGCTCCTCTTGGGTACCATAAGCCAAAGTTTGGGGTATGAGCCAAATATCGAAGATTCGCTTGACGCCACATAGTGACTTTCCTTGGTGCGGCTTGAAACCGTGCACATATACCCACACTCAACATGATATCCGGTCTAGATGCACAAAGGTAAAGCAGAGATCCAATCATGGAGCGATATACCTTTTGATCCACCGCTTTACCATTGGGATCAATGTCAAGTTGGCACTTAGTAGGCATTGGTGTAGTAGCCGGCTTGACATCACTTAGCTTGAATCTTTTAAGCATGTCTTGAGTGTATTTGGCTTGGTTGATGAAGGTTCCTTCTCTTCTTTGTTTGATGTCGAAACCAAGGAAGAACTTCAACTCTCCCATCGAAGACATCTTGAACTTGGAGGTCATGAGACCGGCAAATTCCTCATTGAAAGCTTTGTTAGGAGAACCAAAGATAATATCATCAACATATAGTTGGCATACAAACAACTCCCCATTGACCTTCTTAGTAAAAAGAGTGGGATCGATTTGCCCCACTTCAAAGCCACGATCTTGTAGCAACTCGGTAAGGTGGTCATACCACGCACGTGGGGCTTGTTTAAGGCCATAGAGTGCCTTATCGAGTTGATACACATGATCCGGAAAGTAGGGGTCCTCGAACCCGGGGGGTTGCTTGACATAGACCAACTCATTAATGGGACCATTAAGAAAAGCACTTTTCACATCCATTTGTTGCAACTTAAAGTTGTGATGGGAAGCATAAGCAATCAACAAGCGAATGGATTCAAGGCGAGCAGCAGGAGCAAAGGTTTCACCGTAGTCGATACCCTCGACTTGGGAGTAGCCTTGTGCTACCAATCTTGCCTTGTTGCGAATGATGTTTCCATGAGCATCTTGCTTGTTCTTGAAAATCCACTTGGTCCCAATAACGTTGTGGTTCTCCGATGGCCTTGGCACCAATCTCCACACCTTGTTGTACTCAAAGTTGTTGAGTTCTTCATGCATAGCATTGAGCCAATCCGAGTCTTCAAGCGCCTCATAGACCTTTTGAGGTTCAACACAAGAGACAAACGCGTGATGTTCACAATAGTTTGCCAATTGTCTACGAGTGCTTACCCCTTTTCGTAGGCTTCCAACCACATTCTCCATGAGATGTCCTTTGGTTGTGAGTTTGGAAGCAATCTTGGCGGCACGACGCTCTAATTCCTCCTCGGAGGTGAGATGAGGAGGGGTCACTTGATCATCTTGAGCGTCGTCATGAGCATGAACTTCATTTTGAGCATGCTCGGGGGAGAGAACTTGACCTTGGGCATCATTTGAGGTGATATCATTGTCTTGAGCACGATCTTGCCCTTGGTCTTGTTCTAGAGGTTGAGGGCCTTCACTTTGTTCTTCGGAAGCGTGTGGGCCTTGGGTTGGTGATGGCTCCACTTGAGTGGAGCATTGTCCTTCTCCTTCGGCCACAAGGGGTTCCTCAATGGGTAGGATGTAGCCAACTCCCATTCTTCTTATGGCTTGAGGAGGAATTTCATCACCTACATCACAAGTGCCACTTTGCTCCACTTGGGAGCCGTTATTCTCATCAAACTCCACGTTACACGTCTCCTCAATAAGTCCCGTGGATTTATTGAGGACACGGATAACATGAGAGTTTGTAGCATAACCAACAAATATGCCCTCATGAGCTCTAGTTTCAAATTTAGACAAGCGAACACCTTTCTTGAGAATGAAACACTTACACCGAACACCGGAAGTACTTAAGGTTGGGCTTGTTGCGGTGAGTATCTCATAAGGAGTCTTGTTCAAGCCTTTGCGGAGATAAAGCCGATTGGATGCATGACAAGCGGTGTTGATGGCTTCGCCCAAAAGTTGTATGGAGACTTGAACTCCGCCATCATGGTCCTCGCCGCATCCATCAACGTCCGGTTCTTTCTCTCCACCACACCATTTTGTTGAGGGGTATATGGTGCAGAATATTGATGCTTGATTCCCTCATCACTAAGAAACTCATCCAAGGTGTAGTTCTTGAACTCGGTGCCGTTGTCACTTCTTATGGTCAAGATCTTTGCATTATGTTGACGTTGAGCTTCATTTGCAAAGTCGATGACGGTTTGTTGGGTCTCACTCTTCCTCTTGAAGAAATATACCCAAGTGTATCTTGAATAGTCATCCATGATCACCAAGCAATACTTTCTTCCTCCAAGACTATCAAATGATGGTGGCCCAAAGAGATCCATGTGAAGGAGCTCCAAGGGTCTCTTTGAGTATATGACAGTTGTGGGAGGGTGAGCCTTCTCATGAAGCTTTCCTTCAATACAAGCACTTGCAAGCACGGTCTTTGGCAAAGCTAACATTTGTTAGTCCACGAACATGGTCCCCTTGAGAAGACTTTGCAAAGATCTCATATTGACATGGGCTAGACGGCGATGCCAAAGCCATCCCGTCAACTTTAGCCATTAGGCATGTCGCGGTCTTAGTGGGTCGCTCGAAAAGTTAATCACATAGAGACCGTTTTGACATGCCCAACAAAGGCCACTTTAAGAGTCTTGCTCCACAAGAGGGCCACGGTATCAATGTCAAAGAAAGTAGCAAAACCCATGACTGCAAGTTGTGAGCGGAAAGCAAATTGTATGCAAGGGACTCAACAAGCATGACTTTCTCGATCGTAAGATCATGAGAAATGACAACCTTGCCGAGACCCAATACCTTAGAATGTGATGCATCACCCCACTCGACATCGGTGGGCATAGATGGAATCTCTTGCACGTCCACCACCATGTCCTTGCTCCCGGTCATATGATTTGTTGCTCCACTATCAAGCAACCATGATCCCCACCGAAGCAAACCCTACAAGAGATCAATGCTTGGTTTTAGGTACCCATTTGGTAATGGGTCCTTTGATGTTAGTAACGAGGGTCTTAGGAACCCAAATAGACCATTCAATGAACTCATAAGAAGAACCAACAAATTTAGCATAAACATGCCCATCATTAGCACGGCACAACACATAAGAGGGGTTAAAGTCGCCGGCTATGTTCGTGGGAATGATGTTGTCCTTCTTGACATTGCCACCCTTGGCACGGTTCTTCTTTTTCTTGGAAGCACCCTCTCCCTCCTTCACAAAAGTTTGCTTGAGAGGGGGAGGTTGCTTGGTCTTGTCATTCTTCTTCTTGCTCTTGGGCTTGGGCGCGAACCCAATCCCCTCCTTGGCCACAACTTCCTTTTGATTACTCAAAAGATCGTTAAGGTTCTTCTTGCCTTGAATGCATGAGACAAGGCCCTTTTCAAGTTGCTCCTTCAACTTAGCATTCTCCTCAACAAGATGCACATGCTCACAACAAGGGTTAGTAGCATTTGCATTATCAATCAATATCATATGAGGAAAGGTGGCTTTCTCCTTGGTTAGCTTTACTTGGAGTTGATCATGAGACTCTTTGAGACTAGCATGAGACCCCTTCAAGACTTTGTGAGCCTTGTCGAGAGTGTCAAAGTCCTCGTTGGGTCTAGCAAGATCAACTCCGAGCTTTGCCTTCTCGGAACTAAGCACACGAGACACAACAAGAGTATGATCAAGGTCTTTCTTTAATTTAGCGTGATCATCGTTGTATGACTCCTCAAGAGCCAAACGAAGGCCACGCTCTTCCTCAAGAGCATTAGAAAGATCCGAAATCTCATCGGCATAGTCACGACTATGCCCTTCCATCTTAGAGATGGTTTCTTCATGAGTCTCGATCATGACATTGGCCTCACCAAGTTGTTCCAAGAGAGCAACGAAGTGCATCTTGGATTTGCCCTTGAGTTTACTCATAAAGGTCTCAAATTCATTTTCCTCTACATTAGTCCCCTCATGTTCATCAATGCAATCCGTTAAAGAGGAATGATGGATGATGGTAGTTTTGAGGTTGGGGGTTACCTTGTTGGTGGTTTTAGCCATGAGGCACTTGGCGGTGATGTTTTCATTGGGTGAACCGAAAAGAGACACCCGAGGAGTCATTGCAATGGCCACGGAGGCCATGGCACCCGGTTCACCATCCTCATCATCATCATCATCCTCATTGTACTCTTCTTGAACCACCAAGGCTTTGTGAGGAGACTTCTTTGGAAAGTTGCTCTTGTTGGGGAAAGACTTGACCTTGTCCTTACGGATGAGCTTGCCACCATTGTCTTCCCTCTTCTCATATGGGCATTCCGCAACAAAGTGACTCACATTGCCACAATTGAAACACGTCCTCACACGTTGCTTGCCCTTAGAGCCACTTGAATTGCTCTTGTTGAAGTTGGGTCTTGAGTTCTTCTTGCTCCAAAATTGTCTTGAAGCAAGGGCCATGTGTTCATGATAATCATACTTAGTATCTTGAGGTTGCTCTCTTCTTCTTCCTCCTCTCCATCTTCTTCAACACAAATCTTGGCCTTTAAGGCGAGGTTGGGCTTCTTTGCTCTTTGAGAGCGAAGCACCGCATTGTCGGCGGTCTTGTCCAATATGCTCATAGCCACAAACTCGTCCAACACATCACTTGAGGATAAGGTGTGGAAGTCCGGTCGTTGACGGATGACGGAGGACATGGCTTTGTGGTATGGCATCATCGCCTTGAGAAATTTGCGCTTGATCCAGTTGTCATCGGTGTCCTTACTTCCATGATCCCGGAGGGAGGCGGCAAGCTTGGTTACTCTCCGATAGAGCTCACGAGGTTCTTCTTCTTCCTTCATTGCAAACTCATCGGCCGTCTTGGACCACTTCATAATTGGAGCGTTGAATGCTTGCGCTTCCTCGATACATGGACACCACCTTGAGCCAAGCATCTTTGGCACGGATGTAGGGCCGAAGATGAGGGAGATCTTCGGGAAGGATTGCTTCTTGGATGATGAAGAGAGCGTTCTCATTGAATTGATGGTCCACGACCTCTCTTGGAGAAAAGTTGCTCGGATCATGCGGATAGAAACCTTCTTCAATGATTCTCCAAAGGTTAGTGTTCACATGATTTAAATGACGCTTAAAACGATAAACCCAAGAATCAAAATCCTCCTTTTTATCAACCTTAGGTGGTGGACCGGCATGATTCAAATGAGTGGAAGGAATCGGCCCACCATAAACAGGAGGTTGCACATGGGCAAAGATGCCGGTGCCATTCTTACCACTAGACGAGGGGGCTTTCTCATTCGTAGCTTCCCCCTTGTCGGAGTTAGCATCCGCTCCGTGTTGGTGGGATCACCCACTTTCACGGGTGCGGTGGAAAGTTTAAGCCCTTCTAGGAAATCCTTAAACATGTCCTTGACCTCGCTTCGTCATGGAGGTTTTCAATGTGTCCAACGCCACATTGAATTCCTCACGAGATCGAGGTACTCCCATCTCCGTAGATGATGTCGGATTCAAGACGAGTGCTCCCCACATCATCTACGACGTCAACTCATACTCTTGGACGGTAAAGTCCTTAAAAGAGACGAGGCTCGATACCAATTGAAAGGATCGATATGGTTGACTAGAGGGGGTGAATAGGCAACTAACAATTTTAAGCTTTTCTTAGCGAATTAAACTTTGCAATAATAAAGGTTGTCTAGATGTGCAACTAGGTGAACAACCTATATGATGCAACAACACTAGCACACGAGCAAGCAAGGAAAGGAACAACAAATAAGCTAGCACAAGTAAAGGGATGAGATAACCAAGAGTGGAGCCGGAGGAGGCGAGGATGTGTTACCAAGTTCCTTCCTTTGAGGGAAATACGTCTCCGTTAGAGCGGTGTGGAGGCACAATGCTCCCCAAGAAGCCACTAGGGACACCGTATTCTCCTCACGCCCTCACACAATGCGAGATGCCGTGATTCCACTATTGGTGCCCTTGAAGGCGGCGATCAACCTTTACAAGCAAGGTTGGGGCAAACTCCACAACAACCGGAGGCTCCCAACAACAACAACAAACCCACGAAGCTTCACCACAATGGAGTATGGCTTCGAGGTGACCTCAACCGTCTAGGGTGCTCAACACCCAAGAGTAACAAGATCCGCAAGGGATAGGTGGGGGGAATCAAATATCTCTTGGTGGAAGTGTGGATCTATGCCTTCTCAACCAATCCCGAGCAAATCAACAAGTTTGATTGGCTAGGGAGAGAGATCGGGCGAAAATGGAGCTTTGAGCAGCAATGGAGCTTGGGGGGAAAGAGGTGAGTCAACAAGGAAGAAGATGACCCCTTTATATAGTGAGAAAACACATCCAACCGTTACCCCACTAAACAGCCCCGCACAGAGCGGTACTACCGCTAAGGCAGGGCGGTACTACCGCTCAGGGCGGTACTACCGCTCCATACCTAGCGGTACTACCGCTCTACCACAGAGCGGCACTACCGCTCGGCCGAGCGGTACTACCGCTTGAGGGCTTCGGCGGTACTACCGCTGTAGATCGCGGTACTACCGCTGGCATGTAGGCTAAACGAAGCAGAAGAGAGGGGGCAGCTCAGAGATGCAAAGGGAAGGCGCGGGTGTGAAAAGGATGTGTGCGTGATGATTCCACCCTAGCCTTACCAACACGGATCCCCTCTTAATAGTACGGGACTCCTACGAAACTAGTCCACCAACAACGAACCGCAGGAGCTACACCGTCTTGTATGAAAACACCAAGGGGATGAAATCGTCTCGTGCCAATGGATGATCTTCTGAAATAACTTAACGCACACGATTAGTCCGCAAAAGCATTGTCATCAATCACCAAAACCACTGGGGAATGAATATGCCCTTACAGCAAGAAAGATCAATCTAGCAGGCCAAACCAAACTGATAATTCGAAGAGACTTGCAAAGATAACCAATCATACATAAAAGAATTCAGAGAAGATTCAAATATTGTTCATAGATAATCTTGATCATAAACCCACAATTCATCGATCTCAACAAACACACCACAAAAAGAAGATTACATCGAATAGATCTCCACGAGAGAGGGGGGGGGACATTGTATTGAGATCCAAAAAGAGAGAAGAAGCCATCTAGCTACTAACTATGGACCCGAAGGTCCGAGGTAAACTACTCACACTTCATCAAAGAGGCTATGGTATTGATGTAGAAGCCCTCCGTGATGGTTGCCACCTCCGGCGGAGCTCCGGAACAGGCCCCAAGATGGGATCTCGTGGGTACAGAAGGTTGCGGCGGTGGAATTAGGTTTTTGGCTCCGTATCTGATCATTTGGGGGTACGTAGGTATATACAGGAGGAAGGAGTACGTCGGTGGAGCAACAGGGGGCCCACGAGGGTGGAGGGCGTGCCCCCTACCTCGTGGCCTCCTCTTTTGTTTCTTGACGTAGGGTCCAAGTCTCCTGGATCATATTCTTCCTAAAAATCACGTTCCCGAAGGTTTCATTCCGTTTGGACTCCGTTTGATATTCCTTTTCTACGAAACTCGAAAATAGGCAAAAAAAACAGCAATTCTGGGCTGGGCCTCCAATTAATAGGTTAGTCCCAAAAATAATATAAAAGTGGATAATAAAGCCGAATAATGTCCAAAACAGTAGATAATATAGCATGGAGCAATCAAAAATTATAGATACATTGGATTCGTATCAGGCATCCCCAAGCTTAATTCCTGCTCGTCCTCGAGTAGGTAAATGATAAAAACAGAATTTTTGATGCGGAGTGCTACTTGGCATAATTTTAATGTAATTCTTCTTAATTGTGTTATGAATATTCAGATCCGAAAGATTCAAGACAAAAGTTTAATATTGACATAAAAATAATAATACTTCAAGCATACTAACAAAGCAATCATGTCTTCTCAAAATAACATGGACAAAGAAAGTTATCCCTACAAAATCATATAGTCTGGCTATGCTCTATCTTCATCACACAAAGTATTTAAATCATGCACAACCCCGATGACAAGCCAAGCAATTGTTTCATACTTTTGACATTCTCAAACTTTTTCAATCTTCACACAATACATGAGCGTGAGCCATGGATATAGAACTATATGTGGAATAGAATGGTGGTTGTGGAGAAGACAAAAAAGGGAGAAGATAGTCTCACATCAACTAGGCGTATCAACGGGCTATGGAGATGCCCATCAATAGATATCAATGTGAGTGAGTAGGGATTGCCATGCAACGGATGCACTAGAGCTATAAGCATATGAAAGCTCAACAAAAGAAACTAAGTGGGTGTGCATCCAACTCGCTTGCTCACGAAGACCTAGGGCATTTTGAGGAAGCCCATCATTGGAATATACAAGCCAAGTTCTATACTGAAAAATTCCCACTAGTATATGAAAGTGACAAAATGAGAGACTCTCTATCATGAAGATCATGGTGCTACTTTGAAGCACAAGTGTGGTAAAAGGATAGTAACATTATCCATTCTCTCTTTTTCTCTCATTTTTTTTATTTGGGCCTTTTCTCCTTTTTTTTATGGCCTCTTTTCTTTTTCTTTTATTCGTCCGGAGTCTCATCCCGACTTGTGGGGGAATCATAGTCTCCATCATCCTTTTCCTCACTTGGGACAATGCTCTAAAAATGAAGATCATCACTTACAATTCAACAATTACAACTCGATACTTAGAACAAAATATGACTCTATATGAATGCCTCCGGCGGTTTA